>OU612044.1:141631985-142831985 GCA_914767935.1 Coremacera marginata
AATTTACAATCATCATTTGGCGATACAAGTATATTAACAGGTAGTCCTAGTAAATTCATAAAAACCGCCAGGTTGAATGCAACTTTAAACTTTGTCAATCTTGCCAATATGTCAACTTCCTGAGTTTCACACACATACCATTGTTCAATGGAACTGCCAAAACAAATATGCGTTTGTCCTTGTGCTGACTTTTGACTTGCATCCTTCCTTGTATCCCTTTTTTTGCATCTGAGTGATATTCTCAAAAATAAATGCTGTTAACATTTAGTTAAACGTCTGGAATTATTATTTCAAAAAATAAACAACTACTTAAACTGAATAAACTGCATTTCTCCTGGAAATGCATTTATTTTGTTGTCATCTTGGTGGCAACGCTGTATTCGTAAGAGTGATTTTATCTGCGCCATCATCAGCATCAAAACAATCGTCATTGATTTTTGCGGTTAGTTTCCATTTTTATTCTTAAATAAATATTTTTTCTTTTTCTACAAAAGTCTTTTCCTGTGTTTTCCCCAAAAAAAAAAAAAAAAAAAAAACTTTAAAATATTTACGCTGATAAAGCATTAAAAATTACCCAAAACCTCGATAAAAATAAAAACCACCCACTTTCAAAGAAAAATAATAAAATCCAAAACAAGTCCTTGCGACAGACAGTGTTTTTTTTTTTTTTTTTTGTTGCAAACAGTGTTGACAGCTGTGTCGTGGAATTATTGTAATGAAGCGTAGACGAATTGAAAATGACATATATACAAACAAACAAACAATCAAACAGGAGTACATATTGTACAAGAAGACACAACGTCGAGGATAACGAATCAAAGCAAGAGGTTCAAGATTCGTTGACATTTCATATGCTTTGTCTACGCAGTTTAAATGAAAGGAAGTAGCAAAAAAAAAACAACAACAACCACAAAAGATGCGATAAGCACAAGAACGCTGTCGTTGAGTGTAGGTGTGTGTGTGTGTGTGTGTGTGTGTTCGTGTGCAAGTTGACGAAAAAGGATCAACTATAAAATGATTTAAAAACGTCGTTGCCGCGATATCGAACCTAAAATTGAAAACTACGCAAAGCACAAGATTGTCGCTTCCGCCAGGATACACGACGTTGACAGTATTTATTCTTCGCATTCTCTTCGGCAACTTGCCTGCTTTTGTTGTCATTCGATAAGTCCTTCGATAATGAGCCGCATTACGCTGATTCGTTGATGGCAACATCGCGCATTCTTTTTGTCCTTCCAGACTGTTGTTCATCATTCAGTCCTTTTAATGAAGCGAAGCCATTGACTTCACCACTGAAGCACACCAAGGATAATTAGCAGCGTTACAAATGCTAAGACGTGTCCTACTTTGCGTTCTTGTTTTATGCTCGTTGCATAGCTGCTGTGAATTTGAACAGTTGAAATCACAAGTTAATGCAAGCTTGCGAAGGACTTCTTCGTTCGTTTGATAATGGATTGATTTTCTCGAATTTTAATCCCAAAATACGCACATTTTCAGATTTTCTTATAGAATTTTTATGCTGTTTTTTTCAATTCGTTTACTTTGGGGGAGTTTGCTGTAGTTTTCCTTTTAGACAATTTTAATTTAAAGATTTTACTGATATAATTTCTTTTCTTTTATTGATATTTATTCTTTCATCGCTTCTCTTTTTTTCTTTTCTATTTTTATTTAGCAGCTTGTGACGGATTTATTTTTTATTCTACGGCTTAAAGTTTTCCAATCTAGAAAACAATAAAAAGTATAAATGAAATAAACATAAAATTTTTTGAGATTTTTAGTTGACGTGAAATGTTTTTAAGTTTCTCTAGTTTGAAAATAACTCACCAACATAGAACTATGGAGGTAATAAATGTTCAGCTAAGAATTTAATCTGATTAAATAAAATTTTGTATATGCAAATATATTCACAAAGAGTATATTGAACTAATTCCCATCTTGCTAAATTTTTTTTATATAAAATCAGCTATTATACTATCGAATGTAAATTGACGAATTCATTTTGAATTTTTTTTATTCCCCCCAAAACCTACATATCTTAAAATATATGACTTGCAAAAACTTTTCTATTTGGGACAGGATATGTATTTTACCGTTTTCAAATAAAAATTTTGGATATAAAATTTTTTCAGTGAAAAACAATCGCATTTTAACATTTAAGCATAACTTTTAAGCATTCATTTTAGATAAATTAATGAAAAATACAGATAATCGGCGTTGTTATAGAAACCAACTGCCATTGGAAACAAAATTGAAACCGGCAGATATTTTCCGTAAGTGCCATCGACTTTGATTTTTCGTTTTTATGTTCAAATCGCTTTCGATATATGTTTAAGGTGTCACATAAACCGATGTTTTTGATGGTACCTAAGCGAAATATTTGTCTATTTCTATTCAGATTCCAAGAGCACTCACTCAAGCTTTTTATTAGTTCGCGCCGCGGGCCGAGTCAGTCGCGGGTAACCAAAAATGAAGCCGTTTTCTTGCCGTTTGTGATATAAACGATTTCTTAAGTGTAGAAAAAAAATTATTTATTTTAACATAATACAATATTCTAACTCTAACTCTAATACATACGTATACTAATATATTTTAACATAATCTTATAACTGTAATGTATACATTAGTGTGTATCGTTTTCTTTTTTTTTCAATTCTAATAGCATTTTTCTGATGCTCTGGATCATTAAGACATAAACTGTGCAAGGAGAAGCTCCACAGTTAATTTCTTCAGGTGGCGCCATGCCCTAAGTAGAAAGTCCGCATAACGTGAAAATTTGACTTTATCGTAGTTATTTGATAAATATTGGTCTCTATCAGGGGCGGATCCAGGAAAATATTTTGGGGGGAATTTAAAAATTTTAATTTACGTTATGTATATATGCATTATAGAGGACCTTAACTGTATGGAACAAGTTTTTTTAAAAAATTCAAAATGTGCATGGGCCTCAATTGTACCTTTATATGTAAAAAGAAAATTGTGAAATTTTCAGGAAAAAATATTGATATTTAAACGTGCCTGTATCGTAATTTATTGAAAAGTTGTTTTGTTGTTGGTTGTTGTTTCAGGTGGCGCCATGCCCTAAGTAGAAAGTCCGCATAACGTGAAAATTTGACTTTATCGTAGTTATTTGATAAATATTGGTCTCTATCAGGGGCGGATCCAGGAAAATATTTTGGGGGGAATTTAAAAATTTTAATTTACGTTATGTATATATGCATTATAGAGGACCTTAACTGTATGGAACAAGTTTTTTTAAAAAATTCAAAATGTGCATGGGCCTCAATTGTACCTTTATATGTAAAAAGAAAATTGTGAAATTTTCAGGAAAAAATATTGATATTTAAACGTGCCTGTATCGTAATTTATTGAAAAGTTGTTTTTCCAAAAAAATCCCAATTAAATTTTTTTTTTTAAAAATCAAATTTTCTAAAAAGTGGTAGGCACTTCGTTTCTTCACTTCAAATATAAAAATCGAACTTAAATTACCAGAGTTTATGATTTTTTTTCTGTGTTCGATATGCCAGAAAAGGGCACTTTAAGGATATTTGAAAAAAAGTCAAGTTTCAGCAGCATTTTTTATCCGATTATTGGTTTTTTTAATTTTTTTCTACAAAGTTGCTCAAAACTATTTTTAGTTCATTTTTAGATTGATATTTCAAAATTTATATTTTTGGGTGTTTGGGAATTTTTTTCATAAAAAGACTCAAACTCGATATTTCCACTATTTCCAAAAAGGCATACTTCTAGCAAAAAATTTCGTGATGACGAAATTATTAAACGTTATCGCACCATTCTTTTGTAGCTGTATTAGGAATATTTTTAAAAAATTATTTCCGTGACATTTTACTAAATTTTTTTAAAATTTGAATTTTTGCGATTTTTTTAATACAACTATAAGATAAATAAGATAAAAAAATGAGATGTGTTTTCTAAACAAGGAGATTTTTTCTAAAAGTAAAAAAACACAACTCTAGTAATTCAAGCACGATTTTCATGTTCGATAACTCATTTTAAAGAAAAATGGAATGAAAAACGAAGCGTGTACCAGATTTTAGAAAATTTGAGCTTAAAAAAATTAAATTGGGATTTTCTTTGGAAAAACATTACTATTTTCCCATATATAGTAAATCAAATTTTCAATATAGAGGTATATTTAAATATCAATATTTTTTCTGAAATTTTTATATATTACTTTTGCATCACAAGGAACAATCCAGAGCTATGCACATGTCAAATATAAAAAAAAAAAACAAAATAAGGGACACTCTAATATGCATATTATGTTTATTAAATAAGTAATCAGTAAATGAAATCAACAGTGTTTTAGATTATAAAATAGTTTCGATTACATTTCCGCACGTTACTTCAACGTCACAATTAACGTTCAACAACGTCAAACCGTTCAATCGATCTTCACTTGTCTTGCTTCGCAAATACGTTTTAAATCTGCGTAGAGATAAACATAAGCGAAGGGTTGCACAATTTGTAGGAGCCAATGTATTGATGGTTAGAATTGCTTATTGTAGTTGTTGAGAGCATCAATAAATGACTTCGCTCGTATTTCTTTTGGAATCTTCGAAGTGTCTGCAAAAATACGGAGTACATATGGACCGCACTGTGCGGTATTTGGATATATTTGATCAGAAAAATGCGGTGTTTTTGTGACTTGTGTTTTTGTGAAAAAAACACAAAAAAACAGGGGCAGGGGCCCTATTCTCTAACTGTGGAAAAAGCAGTGTACAATAAATATTATGTACACGCATGGTAGAATTATAAGGTAAGGCCGACTCGGAGAGGAATGGAGTAAAAAGCAGAATAAATCTTTATGCTCACGTTTCGCAGTTGTTTTTAGGTTAGAACTGTTACAGATTTTTTTTTGCAATTTTAAGACTTCTTTCACATTTCGTAGTTTTTATTATACTTTTATTATATTATTATTTATACTTTTATTATATTTTCACTCAAATTAGCACAAATTTAACACCCGCGACCGCACTGTTTGCAACTTGGAAACATAAAATATTTTCTTCATTTGCAATTTCTACGAAATTCGTCGTTTGTACATATATCTTCCTTCTCATTATCCACTCTTCGTTGACGCGTGAGAGCACTCAGCGAAATGGCCCTACCTTATCATTGTATCATGTGCACACGTACAGTTTCCGATTCACTAGGTTTGAAAATGAGTTTCTAACTTTTAAAAAGTGTACACAATAAACAAAATTTATTCACTCAGATTCTCTCTATAAATATTTCATTTTTGTTGTTAAATTATTGTTGTAATATACCCTGCGTAATTTGGGATTGTATTTTTAAAAGTTTTGTCATCAGTCAAGGAATGACTTATTTTCTTCATACAATCAATAAATATTTTCCTAAAGTGATGTTTATTTTTAAGTTATGATTGAATTATTTTTTTCAAAAATTCAAAATTTTTAATCACTATTTTGGAAAAGACAGCAACAAATTTTTCTCCGCAATTTTATTTTTTTTTCAGCATGTCAGTGTACATTTCAGTTTACAGAATCACTTAAAATTAAAAAGTGTGCACTTGGAGTGAATACGAAATTTTTAATTTTGTGTACACAAACTTTGTGCACAGTTACGGAATAGAGCCCCAGAACTCAGTGCATTTAAAATAGAAACAGCCAGAAACATTTGCAGCATATAGGTATGAACATTCAAGATAAATTATGAAAAACCCCTCTTTTTGGTACCCATAGCCCCATAATAAACACAAGTGTTTCACATTTAAATGCAGGTTTTCCGAGAATTTCGGGGGGTTTTCAACCCCAAAAACTCCCCTTAATCCGCGCCTGATCTCTATAAAAGCGTATTCGCTGAATATGAGTCTAACAATTTTTTTTTACTGGAGTATATATAGACTATGTGGAAAAAATGCCAAAATGATGAATTCGTATTAAATTCTATTTTTCAGCACGACATTTTGAACAATTTTTAGCAAAAAAAGTTTTCAAATTCGTCAGAGTATCACACTTTTTGAAAGAGTGCTCCCAAGGAATCAGCCGAAGCCGGATATAAGCATTGATACAATTACACTGTTTAGTAAAAAATATCTTGCCAATTCACACTGATATTTTAAAACATCATATTTTGGAATCAAAATGATTATTTTCAATGATTTGAATGAATCAACGAAATCACTTGTATGCGTCAATAATTTTCAATCAATGATTTCAAAAATTGAATGCTTTCATTGATTGGGACTTGAAATTTCAAATTACATTCAATGGTTTCAAAAAATTAATTCACTTATTTTGAATATAAATCACATGATTTAAAATCACAAATGATTGCATTCTTTTACAGCTCTGCCTAATATAATATTATTAATATTAATATAACATTATTATCACTTATTTTATCGCTATAAATTTAGCAAAAACTTTATATACTAAATAACGTTTTATAACTTTTAATTATATATTAAAGTTGGTCGACGTAGCCCTAAGCGTGTTGGCGAAGGGAGGAGTGGTGAGGTCTTAAATGACTATTTTGACTGAAATTATGATGTAAGTTTCGGTGTATCGCTGCTAGAAATTAATCAGTTTTTGCTACCCTGATTGATTATGTGACCAAAATTATATGCGTGGCTACAGCTGAAATTTTATGTGTGGTATTTCGGCATTTAAGAAAAATGGAAATATATTACTTTATGTAATTAAGTGTAGAATGAGTATTTAAATGCTTGCAGACATCTAAAATAAGCTGGAGATAGTACTCAAAACGAAATTAGAAATAATGAATAAGGTAATGTTTGCAGACTTGTTCCGGACTCCTTTCGACTTTTGTGGCACTTCCTTAACCTTCAAGTGCTTGAAATAGTAGGCTTACGTAGGTGGTCCGGTGTCGGTGATTCCATGTCAATTTGGAAGCTTTGCGAAACTCACATTTGTTAAAATTTGGTACTTTGCATGTCGATAGTAGTTAAAAAAAGTAGAAATATTTTTCTTTTTTGCAAGTTATATGCATATTCCTTTGGTATAGTTTCAGAGAATTTTTCTACAAGATTTCATTGAAGTTTTTATACCCCAACGCGTACTGCGTAAGTCATTCCGTTTGTAACGCGAAGAAGGAGGCGTGGCAGGTATAGAAAAATATATATATTTTTGATCAGCATCATCTCCTGAGTCGATTTCCGTGTGTCCGTCTGTCTGTCCGCCTGTCCGTCTGTCGACACGATTACAGCCGCAATTTTAAAGCTATCGCGATGAAATTCAAAATATAAGTTTCTTTTTAAAAAAGGAAGATCAAGTTCGAGAATGGGCCAAATCGGATGAAAACCACGCCTACCTCCCATACAAAGTGGCTGTATTTTAAAAGTAAAATCTCTTAAAAATCTGCTCAAATTAAAGAAATGTCTTGAAATTATACATATAGGCTTTGATATATAATATAGACCATCACTATGATATATGACAAAATCGGATGAAAACCACGCCCACTTCCCATACAAAGCGGCTTTATTTTAAACGTAAAATCTCTTAAGAATCCACAAAAATTAATGAAATGACTTGAAATTTTGCACATTAGCTTTGATATAGAATACAAAGTGACGTCATCAAAATAGAAAAACTTTCGTTAATATATAAATCTGAATATCATCTTGTATGTGGTGGCTAAGGACTTCGAATATACTTCAATATGGCCGCGGGGGGGGGTATTTTAGCTTGGTACCCTGCCGAAGCTCCACCCTTACTAGTTTTAGATTTTTTTAATACAACAAAAACAAAAGGGAGTTTTTTCGAAAAATAAAAAAATCACAACTCTGATAGTTTTCGTTTAATTTTCATGTCTGAAAGCTTATTTTAAAGAAAAATGAAATAAAAAACGAGCTGCTTTTCCAAAATTTACCTTTATGCAAAAGTTTTTTGGGATTTCTAAAATAATTAGCACTTTTTCCCCATATAACCAAGTACTGGCATGTACCGATGCAAGTTGGTTGGTTGGTTTCCCGTCGTCCTAGGTACATCAAATTTTATTTACATTTATCTCAACATCACACGATAAAATTAAGGGGGTACCACATAAAAAACAACTTGAACTTTTTTGGGAACCCTAATGTATAGAATTACTGTTGAGATGACCTTTCCAACAAGCCCAATTTTATCTTAATCAGGGAATTTCATCAAATGGAAATGTGTGTTTGAAATCAGTATAGTTTTTGTGACGGTCTCCTTTCAACTTTAGCAAAAATACTCCCTATATCGATTTTAAAGACATACGCAAGTCGAAAAAATTCATAAAATATTTAGCTATATTAACAATTAAACAATTAAAGGAATTATGGGACTACTCAAAAAAAAATGTGCCTTCAAATTTAGTATCAAAAAATTCAAAAGGATTATGACAAGCTTTGACAAAAATTCAAAAGGATTATGACCATGCCAGAATTAACTTTATTAATCTTTAGAGTCACAAATAATTTTTTTTTTTAACTATATTAGTATTTTCAAATAAAAATATTTATAAAGTTTGTTTAATTTTTTAAAGTCGATAAAAATTTATAAATTTTTAATGGTGAATTTTTTAACAACTCTTGTTCGTATTTGATTCTGCTCAAGTCATACATTAAGGACAATTTGATGTATTTATTGTCTTACTACCACCTACTAAGCAGGACCTGATCTACTCCTTTTGAAGACTTTTTAAAAGGATTTTATGTTCTTCTTGGAATCATTAAGATTGAAATATAGATTAATTATTAAAATTAAACCATAAGAGACCTGTTTCTCTATTTATATCAATCGAAGTAATATTTTAATAAAATTCTGTGACTTAAGGTTGCGAAAGCACTTTCTCAAAGTATTATTTGCTAATTAGAAATTAACATATTCCATAAAAACCTAAAAACGTTAATGGCGTTGATATTTATATTATCAAAATCAATGCAGAGTTGGAATTCCGATTAAAATTTATTTTCTGTTTTAATAAAGAAAGATTAGGGAGTGATCAGCTTTTGGCGCCTCAGATGTGAGTCCACTAGGGACGCTAGAAGGAATAACTAAGATGTCAATGAACAATTTTTTCTGCAATTTTGACAATTTCTTAAATCTAATAAAATTATTTAAATTTCAATCAACAATTTTATACAGCTATTTCGTGATAGGTAAAACACTGTGCGCTGCTATTTAGTCTTGACTCTTTGCACAGGCTAGAATAACAGTTTATCTTGAAAGTAGTTCTCTTCAAATTCTCTGCTTAATAAAATAAAACTTTCCGAATACTATAACGCAACATAAACCAACCCAAGCAAATGCAAAAGAAGGAATGACAAATGAACTCTGATACAGGTAAACAAGTCAAGGTACCGTTTATTCCACAAATGTTGTTATATAGTAGTTACACAAACATTTGTACACTGCTGTAGTTATTAATGAGCCAACAAGTGTCGGTGTCGGAAACTGCATGAAGGTAAACTGCATAAATTTCAAAAGATATAGTCAAACACAAACGAACTGCAAATAAAAAAAAAAAAACTTGTTAAAAATTGTAGCTATTTTTCTGAGCAAAAAATAAATATTACGAGAAATACCATCAGACAAAAATGCAACGGTTTTGGCTTTTTGAAATATTTTCATGCGAGTTTTTTTAGTCTTCTCTACGCAAGCTTGCAGCTCATTATTAGAAGCGACATGATAAGAAAATGTCGCCTTGGTGCTTCCGGCATAAGTGTGAGTATTTAAGTATGAATGTCCTTAAATCAGCAATAAGTACAAAAATCCAAAGCATAACGCAATAAAAATGGAAATAAAGAACAAATGTCGAAATTGAAATAACACATTAGCATAAAATATTTAAAATAAAATAAAAAGCTGACTATCACACAGACAGGCTTCATGTGGTACAACGATTCCAGTGCTCTCGACAACCAAACATGTCCGGGTGGTATTTAAATATTTTGACGAATCACATGCTAGATAAGCGCAAACTACGCTTGCATATTATTAAGCATAGCATACTCTGAGGCGCTAAAGCGATTGCTTTTATTTTATTTGTGGTTGCGTTTGAGTCTTTTGATTAGAGCTAAGAAGAACGCGCGCCCGATTTTATTATATAGTACCTTATATAAATGGCTTATCTTTATGACATCTGCAACGATTTATTTATGTGTGCGCCCATAAGTAGGCCACATTTTTTTCACTCTGACGCTCTTCAATTGCTATTGCAAGCAGTTTTTTTTTGTACCCTCCTCTTGTTGTCTTTTTGCTTATTGCCAAAAATATTTCAACCTTAATTGAATCGTCATCGTCTTCATCAGCTTCATCTTCATCGTTGTCATTGCATTGAATTTCTTATCTCTCTGCAAATGCTTTAGAAACACCAGCACTTCCTCTTGTCAGCCATTTAATGCTGCGCTAACAATTCGCTTTAGTTTGTTTGGACCTTTTTTGACACTAGACTCTGTCACAGTTGCTTGCTCATCAGCCGCACCTTCATCAGCGTCCGCATTAAAGCTGCAAATTATCTCCTTTACTATCCCATTCATACATAACATGACACTTCACTTTCATCGGACATATTTTTTTTTTTTTTATTCTGGCACTTCCTTAACGTCATTCAAAAAATCATTTCAAAAAATTACTTGTGGGTCTGAAAACTAAACAAAATTCACCTAAGTTAATTGAAATTTGCTACAACTGTGTAGCTATTTAATAGATTTGAGTTAGAAGGTGGAGAAAATATCTTTTTTGCCATAACAATAAAAATTTATCTAATCTTCATGCCCAATTTAGACATTTGTGGGTAGCTCGAAATTTAGCGGAAATGTTTTTGCCTGCCTAAACTTTGGATATGAAACAAGTGGGAAGTTTAATTTGAAGATCTTCGAATGATCGCTTTTATTAATGTTTACCCAGAATTTATGTTATATATTAATAAGTATTGAAATAAGAATACCCAGAAATGTTTCCAAGAAATCTCGCACATAATTAAGTTCTTAGGTAAAATAATCTGAACATTTTAAAATCTTATTTGCTTTCTAAGCAACAAGAGATTCATATTTAAAAATTATGGTAGAAATAACTAGTTAGATAAAATGTTTTGCCAGATACCAGAATGTAACAAAGAAGTAAAAATCACAGGGGCGCCGTTGAACACACTAGAGAATTGAAGCTTTTTCACAGTTGCAAACACCTCTGTTAAAGTTAATCATTTAAAATTAATGGCTTCATTTTGTATTCCTATCCGATCAATCGTTTCGTTCAAAACAGTGTTCGTTCGTGTTTTTGAAATTTGTAATTCGAACAGAATCAAACAACGATAACAGCTGATCAGCCAACGAACGATGCCGTAGTACAGTTACATATTTGCATTATGTATTTCTAACGAGCACTAAAACCACGAATCCAAACGTCAAAATCAAACGAACTCTTTTATGCTATCGTTGTGGTTGCAAACGTTAAAAGAATGGTTAAAAAATTAAAAATTCTGAACCTAAAGCTAAATAAATTATGAAATATATAAATATATACAGTGTTTGAAGGCTGTGAAGCACTTGAAATACATAAAATAAAAGTAAAAACTGCAATGGCTGCATACATTTTATATTGTTATGTCAAAAGCAAACACACAATCTCTGAAAACAATAATAATGAAAAGCAAGTCCGCAAACCACTTAATTGCTCAAAGTTTATTTATTGAATACACAAACCGGACAAAACCAAAAAGCATGCCCACATATAAGAAACGAAGCAACATATTAAAAACATCTTTGAATTAAGTAGACAAAATACAGAAAACTTCCCTAGTGTTTGATATGGCAGTGCCACATTTGACAACTGCTTGTGTATAACAGTTTGAGTGTACATATCAAACAAAAGCTTGACGAATGAGCCAACGATAAGCTTCGTTCGAAATACATATTTCCGCTTGAATTCAACATCTTTCGCATAGCCATCGTTCGTTGAATGCTTCGTTAGGAATACAAAATAAGGCTATTAGGCTATAAATACAAGTGCAGCTATGTTAACTTCTGTTAACAGATGTTATATAACATATGGGCATTTCTTTGCTGACGTACGCGACATTCGTACGCATATAACAGCAAAACAAATTAAAGTGATAACAAAGGATGTAGTTTATATTTTGGTTGTTGTGGAGCCCTAGAGAAGTACTACATATAGGAGTATATATATATATATATATATATACAGTATGTAGCAAAAATAAGTTTCCACACACAACTTTTTTAAATCTGTTCCTTTTTTATATGGAAAGTGTGGCTGCACTCAGCACATGTTGCATTTTTTCGTAGAACTGATATCATTTGTTCATTTCATAGGAATTAAGTTGCGTTGAAATTGCGCATTTGAAAATATTTGATTATTTGTATAATACAGTTGAAGCTAGGACGTTGCAAAAATAAGTTTCCAATTTAAACGTTGCTATATTTTTGCTAGTTTTGATGGTTTTAAAACAACTTTTTGAATTAAACGATTTAATTACTTCATTTCTTACGTTGAAATCAGTTCATTCACAATTAAAATAAAACCACATCGGTAAGTATTGGAACGTTTGTATTAGTTAATTTTTCAGAGGCAAATCATTTCTATTTTTAAATAGGTAAAAAATTTATGTAAGAAATATGGGAAATTTTAAGCAATTATCAACAGGTGAAAGAAAGGCAATCATTGAAATGCATAAACAAGGCAGTTCTCATAGAACTATAGCAAGTATTTTTAAAAAATCTCATACTTCCATTGGGAAAGTAATAAGGGCTTTTCAAAAACAAGGGCAAGTTGAGTCCAAAAAACGGAGTGGAAGGCCAAGAAGAAGAAGCAAGCTAAATATGAAGAAAAGAATGGAGTTCTACAAGGATCATGCTCTAAAACCCCAAAAATTTTGAGACAATGTCTTATGGACGGACGAATCCATGATAAGAATGAAACATTCTCATGGTAGAATCTACGTTTGGAGAAAAAAAGGAGATTCTCTTGCTTACAACTGCACAAGGCCGACCTTTAAAGCAGCAGAAAAAGGTGTAATGGTATGGGGATGTTTGTGCACAAATGGCGTAGGTAAACTTATAACTTTGGAAGGCAGGGTAAATGCCGATATCTACCTTAATATCTTAAAAGACGTAGCGGTACCTGAAGGCAAAAGGTTGATAGGCAATGATTTTGTTTTCCAGCAAGACAACGCTCCCATCCACACCGCCAAAAAAGTTTTGGAATATGTCCGTAATGAAAATATAAACATTTTAAAATGGCCACCACAAAGCCCTGACTTGTCTCCTATCGAAAATCGGAGCAAGCGCCCCAAAACATCACAGAATTAAAAAAATGTATTACCGAAAATTGGCAAAAAATAACTCCAGACCAATGCAAAATCCTTGTTAATACTATGGAAGGCCGACTTGCTAAGCTGTATAACAAAAAAGGTGGCCATTGTGGATATTAATATAAATGGAAACTTACTTTTGCGATTTATATTACTTAAGTTAATACTTTTTTATTGTCAATTCAGTACGTACAATATTCTAATAACATAACTAATATAGCTCCTTAAATACATTTCTTGCACCGTTCTAAAATTATAAATAAAAGTTAAAAGCAAACTATAAATACAAGTTTTTTTATTGTTTTTCTTTATTTTGTTGTGTGGAAACTTATTTTTGCTATATACTGTATATAGACAATAGCTCTCCACATAACCATGCTGCAGATTTTGACTGAAACATGAAGCAATCCATTGTCAAGAGCACTGTTACTTTTCCTATTTTTAGTAAAGGAGCTACAAATATAGCGGCATCGTGATCTCCTCTTAAATGGACACGCATATTTGTTGTCTATTGAAGTTTCTTGACATTTTGACACACATTGGATTCCTTTATGATAACTATTACTGTATCAGCTCGGGTGGCCTTAAATCGTCAGAGAATAAAAAAGTGTTACCACCCATCACACGACCTGATGACCTAACATCTTCTAACATGATATTAACAGCATCGATATGGGCCTTATGTGTCATGGTGCATTCATCCCAAGCAACTTATGATTCTTCTTTGAGTACTTTTGCAATAGCACCGCTTTTACGAATTGAGCATGAATGTGTTGCTTTGCATGGTGAAACTGAAAGCCGCAACTAAAATGTTGAGTGAGTAGTTCGACCGCCACTTGGAAGTGTTGCTGCGATTCCGGACGATGCTACAGCAATTGCAATTTTTCGTTCATGACGAACTTTAGCAAGAATTCTATTAGTTAGGAAGGTCTTACCAGTACTATCAGAGCCATCAATAAAAAAAATGTTTGTTGTTACACTTCATTATTCGTTAATTTCGTTTGTATTTCGTTTACTATTCGTTTGTAATATTTTGTTGTAGACATTTATCTGTTCTGGAGTTAATTTTAGTTCCTCCTCAGATATATCTACTTCAGTATTATCTCTTTGGGGTTTTCTACTCTCAATCGAAGCCAAGCCCTCGTTAAAAAATGTAACGTATCATTGTAAGGTATTTCCTGATTATTTTGTTGTGAGCGATATCTGTACAAAATATCATCGCAAAATTAATTTTTGAAATCGTTCCATAACTGTAACGCGTTGAACATTTGGCAAAGAATCAGCATTATTGCAAACACCTCTCTGAGTCGAAAAGCTTTTTCAGAGATGGCGGCATCAGACAGTGAATTTCTCCAATGGCCGTCACTCTAAAGAAGACCTAAAGCTTCGCATGCCACGCAGTATGTAGAACGCAACACACCATCCACAGTTCTTAAATAAGTCAAACTTGTAGGACCCTTATGTGTTCCAACAGAAGACGAAGGCAAAAGTATTCAGAATAATTACAATAATTCGCGTAAACTCTACCTAGAGCCGAATCTCATTTAACTTCAACCTATCCTTCAACATTTTTTGCTCGTATCCGTAGATTCTATTTCTTTAGTGTTTATATATAATATGAAGGAACTTGGCTGCAGAGCAAGGTCTTCTCGATATCATCACTCGAACATAGTTTAAAAAACGCAATCAATATGATTTCATGTATTTCTTGAATCACTCTGTGCATGTTTTCTGCAGTAAAATATAATCTATGTCCGTTTTCGAAATGTACTTCTAAGTATATAAATGCAGGATAGAGTTCATGAAAAGTTATGGTAAAATTAATATGTTAAGCAGACTCTCCAAGACCGTGTACATAGGCTTTAATAAATTATTTTTTCATCCTTCCATTAATCTTTCTTTGCTATTAATTCAATTCAACTCAAATTAGCTCTATCCGAACAAGGTCGGGTACTCTGCTAGTGATTTGTTATTATTTATGAATAGGCTTACTACAGCTGCGCCCATTTTAATGATATTTGCTGACAATCAGCAAAATTACCAAATTTTAGTTCAATACAACTAAAACCATCTGAAAAAAACATAATTTTTTTTTTTTGTGGGTGGTAAAGGGGGCTGTGACAATTCACTTTTCACAGTTACCGACAGTCAGCATAAACTACCAAATTCTAGTCTAATACGGCCAAAACCGTCTGAAATATAGCATTTTTATTGATTTGTGGGCGGTAAAAGGTGGCGTGGCAAAATTTATATATCCTATGTTCAGCACAGTAGTTTAAGGAATCGTTTGATATAGGTTTTATAAAAATCCGTCGAGTAGTTTAGGAGTCTATTCGGAACATACATACATACATACAAACAAACAAATATATAGATTATTTTTATATTTACTTATCAACATCTTTTAAATGTAAATGTACAATACCGTCTTCATTTATATATCAAACAATAAAATATACAATATTCGTATTGACAATGATAAAAAGAAAACGCATATTATAAGGAACGTAAATATTAACAAGCGTATACTAAAAATTAAAGAAGTTGATAGCTACATTCCGTAGTTCCTAGGGAGCTAGAGTCGAAAGTAGCTTCATGTAAGTAAATAAGGTTGCAGACATTATTTTGATTGACGTAACATTAAGATATAAGATCAAAATTTAAAAAAAGAAAAATGAGACAGCAACAAATTTAGAAAGAAAGAAAATACTTCATTTAGAAGGCACATTAAGAAGGCCATCTATAGCAGATTAGTTTAATTGGAAAAGCTAAGATTTTAAATCATTAATGAAATTACGTTTGGTGCGATGATTTCTTATTGAAGCTGGAAAGGTATTATAAAGCCAGGGTAAAACAGAATCATAAGAGGCCAGAAAATGGTGAATATTGTGCTAGAGAATCAAAGCCAAGTTGTGATTATTGATTCTTAAATTATATTGATCATCAAATCTATTCAATAGGCTTCCCGATATAATAAAGAACAAATTTAAGACTTTAAAAAAGTAAAGGTGTTTCAAATGAAGTATCATGAGTTCCCGAAAAAGTTGAATACTACTATGACCACGAATTTTATCACATACAATCCGAATAGCATGCTTTTGAGAAATTAGTAGTAGAAGAAAAAAGCCATTTTGCAGCTTGGATTGAAAAACGCCATAATAAATACAAGTTAAAAGCTTTCTGGACCAAAATTTTTTTTAATGGTAAAGCTGTTTTATGGCTGCCAAGAGATGTTTTTTGAGAGCAGTTGAGTGGTCCAACCAATTAATTCTCCAATCAACAATTAGCCCCAAATACTTAAAACTCTTAAAACAATCTTTAAAAAATACTTTAAACAATTAGCCCCAAATACTTGAAACTCTTCACAAAATCAATTTTGATTCGATTAGAGGAACAAACATGCAAATCATTCAACGTAATAATCTGAGACGAAGAGCCACATGTTACTATGTCAAAACCAAATTTATCACATCCAGCGCTATGGAAAATAAAAATGGCCAGATCGGATCCTTCCCTGTAATATAAAAATACATATTTTTGGTTTTTCCACTTAACATAAGTTTATGAATCAAAAACCAATGCTTTAAGAGACTTAGGTCGTGATTAATCTCAGCCACAATATTAAAAACAGTATCACATTCGTAAGTACAGGCCATGCCACCTGCACCGGCTATTGTTTTACTCAAAAAAGGCTGCAAAAAGATTGAGTTTATGTAAATTAGGAACAAAATAAGTCCCAAGACAGAACCTTGGGGATCACCTATATTGATTTTTAAAAAAGAGCCAAACTTATTGACGAGGTTCACTCTTTGCTGTCTATCAGACAAATAGGATGCAAACCAATTATGAATTAGACCTTAGAGGTCTAATTACCACATTTAAATAATTTTGAAAGTAAAATGTCATGATTGACCGTGTCAAAGGCTTTAGTTATGTCAATGAAAAGAGAAGCTGTTGTTTTTTTATAGTTAAATCTATTGTAAATATTGGAGCAAATCTTCAAAAGCGCATCATCGGTAGACCTTGCCTCTCTAAACCCAAACTGAGAATCATTAAAGAAATGAATTCTTTTGAGAAAGCTTAACATTCAAGATACAACTCTGTGGACTTTTGGCAAAACAACTTATCTGTAGATAGGAAAATTTTATAGGATTTTTAGTATAAAGACAACTTTTGATAACGTTTTCTTCTGTCTTATCCGGGTTCTTTTAGGATTTATAGATTAAAAATTACTGTTTACGTCAAATCAACATATCTCAAATTTTTTGTTCATTGCATGTGACAAAGGAACTTAATTCCACATAAGTTGATAGATTCCAAAGACAAATATGTAACGTAATTTTGACAAAAGAACTTATTTCAATTTATACGTAAATTTTTTTTTAAAAATGCTTTTGACAAATCAACTTATTTCGAATTAAGTTCTTTTGTCAAATGCAAAACTTGGAAAAGAGGTAACTTAATTCGACATAAGGTGCGATAATTCCAATATTCCGGCGTGAAATGAATTTATCAAAGGATCTTAAACGAGATAAGTTAATTTTTTTTTTAACAAATACCGTTTGACAAAACAACATTTTTCACTTTTTTTAATTTTTATTTAAAATTATTATGATAATTTTAATAAAATCAGTCATAAAATAAGGCTTAAATATCACTTCATAATGATTGCTCTTAATAATTCCCAAAGCATATACACGAATAGTTTAAATTGGGTTTCAATGTGTTTTTTCCCTCTCCTGTAAAATTGCTTTTGTCGAGATGAGTTGTTTTGCCAAATGTCCACAGAACAGTTTTTTTTTTTTTATAAATCTTAGAGAGCGATGGAGGCAGTGAAATTGACCTATAATTGTTTCACTCGTACTTATCATCTTTCTTAAACACAGGTACAATATAACTTCAGTATAACTTCAGCATACTTCGACTGGTTGGGAAAAATTCCCGCACTTATGCTTCTTTTAAAGATATGACAGAGTACATCAACAATATCAAAAGCAACATTTTTCAAAATAATAATAGAGAAACAACCATCAGTGGCCGAATGAGAATTTTTTAATGAGAGTATAAATTTATACACCTCACAAGAAAATATAGGCTCAAAAAACATACTATCGCTGTAAGATTTTTCTTTATTCAAACAGTCAGTTTATACTGTTTATTCCATTATGCGCAATAGCAGCATTAACAGCGGAGGCAAAGAATTTGTGGAAAACATTAGCTTTATCTTCAGAGTTGCTAATATCTTTACCGTCAATTACCAGGGTCGGAATAAGATTTATGACAATTTATGTTGTCCTGGATTTTTTTTTCTGTTCCTGTTTTTTGAAAATCTTTTTTACATAATTTCATACCAATATTTTTGTATTTTATAGCCTTATTTTGTATTCCAAACGAAGCATTCAACGAACGATGGCTATGTGAACGATATTGAATTCAAGCGGAAATATGTATTTCGAACGAAGCTTATCGTTGGCGCATTCGTCAAGCTTTTGTTTAATATGTACACTCAAACTGTTATACAGAAGCAGTTGTCAAATGTGGCACTGCCATATCAAACACTAGGGAAGTTTTCTGTATTTTGTCTACTTAATTCAAAGATGTTTTTAATATGTTGCTTCGTTTCTTATATGTGGGCATGCTTTTTGGTTTTGTCCGGTTTGTGTATTCAATAAATAAACTTTGAGCAATTAAGTGGTTTGCGGACTTGCTTTTCATTATTATTGTTTTCAGAGATTGTGTGTTTGCTTTTGACATAACAATATAAAATGTATGCAGCTATTGCAGTTTTTATTTTTATTTTATGTATTTCAAGTGCTTCACAGCCTTCAAACACTGTATATATTTATATATATCATAATTTATTTACCTTTAGGTTCCGAATTTTTAATTTTTTAACCATTCTTTTAACGTTTACAACCACAACGATAGCATAAAAGAGTTCGTTTGATTTTGACGTTTGGATTCGTGGTTTCAGTGCTCGTTAGAAATACATATTGCAAATATGTAACTGTACTACGGCATCATTCGTTGGCTGATCAGCTGTTATCGTTGTTTGATTCTGTTCGAATTACACATTTCAAAAACACAAACGAACACTGTTTTGAACGAAACGATTGATCGGATAGGAATACAAAATGAAGCCATTAGTCTGAAATTATTAAAATAATCAAAAAGAATCTAAAAGAATCTCTTAAAGAAGTCTGATTATTTTTTTATTACTTTGGATTCTTTTTGATTATTTTCATAATATCAAGTAATCGTGATGATAATATGATAATTTGTAATGGTCAGTATTTGATTATTGAACCAAATAGGAAAGTATCGTACTTAATCAATTATTTAACCTTTTCAAAAAATATAATGTAATTACTAATGATTAGCATTAGTAATCATTATTAAATAGCTATGATTAGAAGTATAAAGACATGAATATAAGAATAGATTCAGTGCAAGATGATATGTATATGAAAAATATTTACCGTGTCTTCTATCATTAAAGTCCCAAATATAAAAATGCATTCTCTGAAAGATACGATGTATATGAAATACATATTATTGATTTTTAAAATCGCTAAAAATATGAGAATGTTAGTAACAGCTCGTTCCCTAAAATATATTGAATACCTGAAAAGTAATCGGTTTAAACAGAAAAAAAATCTCACAATACATAACAGCGAAATAACAGAACATGTTATATGCATGACAGTAACAATAATATCAACAAAATTTCCTATAGAACCGGTAAGCTTTACAGACGTCTCAATAGTGGCTATCTTATCAGCCGAGCATTCTCTGCTGATAAAGCGCGAAACACGCAGATAAGCGCTAACTTAAGGGGACCGAATATGGATCGTATACAGCCTGAAGTTTTAACAGGTGAGTAACGGGAAATAGTCTTAAGATTGTTGGCTACATCGAAGCAACAAACTTGAAACCAGACAAAAAACAAAAAACGGTCGTAAACAGGATAAACGGGGCGTAACAACTAGAAATAAATAGTTTTCCCACATAAATCTTTATAAATGAAATAAGAAGGTTTCAATTAAAATAATGGTGGAAATTTGTGATATTTCTAATAATTTTAAAGATACAAGTGTTATTTTTTCATTTTTTTTATATATGTGAAATGATAAGATATACTTTTCATTATTGAGTGCAACAACAACAATAACAACAACAACTTCAAAGGCTTAACTTTCCACTGTATACATGTATGTTTGGAAAAAGTAGGTATATAATTGTAATTATTAGGCACACTAATGTTGGTTATTAACTTTTGATTGATGTTTATTTGAAGTTGGATGACGTCATGCTTTGAAGCAATTATGTATATAAAAAACCGAAAAAAAGACATTTAATGAAAAAGCATAATTAAAATTAATCTTTATTATTTCTACTTTGATACAAAATATTTCAGATAAACGAGCTTATGTATGTAAACTAAAAGCTTTCAAGCATATAACGGGAAAATTAAGCTTAGTTTTATATTGCTTTTGACCCATTTTTACATATATTTGCGTTCATGTTTCACTTTTCCAAACATCAAATGTAGAAACATTGAATTATTTCACAGTTTAGCTCGCCCACAGAAAATTGCATTCGATTAACAGCAAATGATACTGATAACAGAGATAATAGCACCGATAAGATTAAACTAAATATTGATCATAATAAATAAACAATAATAATATTAAAGAAAAATGTATGAATGAAGCGTTGCAAAAATCATGTGAGCTGTATGAAAAATGTTTTTCAGGTTTAACAGTTACTATTTCACTTTTCACTGAACTCACTTTCATTTTTTCACTTCATGAATTCACTCTAATTTTTTCAAAACTTTTTACCTAGAATTATGATACATAAATAACAAAAAATAAGCGAGTGCGTATTTTAAATAAAACATTCAACTATATCTTATAAGTATCGTCAATTAGTAGTAATCAGTTTGAAAATGTCAACTTAAAAATGACAATTTTCCTGTTGTTGACCGATAAAAGTATTTCACAAAGTTGATTTTTTAAAACGCAGTTTTCAATAATGTCTTATCGATGTTGACACAATTCCAGAATGACGCAGATTGCTTTTGAAAAATCGTTAATTCGACTTTAACTGTGGGCAGCACTGCATTTTTTTCGCATCCATTTCATAACCTTTATAATGCAACTACTAAGTCTTTCTTTTAAGAAAGCATTATTTCACGTGGGTTTGTGTTCAGAAGAAGTGCTGAAGGGGTATAAGTAATAGGACCAGTTCATAGGTTTTAGTTGTCAATTCAGACTCTATTATGTAAAATAATGAAACTTAGAACAGTGTCTACTCTTGTTATTTCTAAGCACTATGCGAATTGTGTTAGAGATAAACCAACTTCCACGCCCCATATGATTCAAGATTCTTTAAGGGACCAATCATTGAAATTTATAAGATAGAATTATAGGCAATGGTTTGGAGGCTATCTTTGTCAGAGTCAGTGCAGCGATTAAAGTGGACGGGATAATTTACCTTCCACGGCCACTTTCCAATTTGACCGCAAATTGGGCGCCATGTCATTGGGCCTTTAAGCCTTATGGGCCTCCGAAAATTATGAAACTTGGCACTTGGCTTTATATTTTTAATTAACAAATACAATGGTTGATGTGGTTGAATTAAACGAAAACCACCGACTTTGGCAAATACTTCATGACCTATATCATTGAGACTGTGTAAGAAACAATAATAAAAACTTAGAACAGGGGAGAGTTTAGGCATTATCAAACATTTTATAAATTACGAAAACGTCAAATTATTTGCCACACCCACTTTATATACAAAGCATTTACGCTTACTTCCAATTTCGATTTTGATTTCTTTAAAATACGGCAAAAAGAAAAACAAAAACATGTGAAATATAAAAATCATCACGCCCAAATTGTTTTCATTTCTCACTTAAACTCTAAAAAAATATATATGTGGTCTTATAATTTAACTCCAAAGCTAATCTTAAGACCAAATAAATTCTATTGTGGGAATGGAATCGAAATTAGCGCGTGACTATAGTCTAAAGCTTAAAATAATTTCTTACCAGTATATACCAGTAAATATTACCGAAAAATACATGGGCCCAAAATACAAACACAGAACCGAGCGCAGCTCAGCAACAAAAACAGATTCGTTGTTAACGAAGGGGCGGATTGCCTTGCCAAAAGAGGAGCATCCAGACCTCTAGTTGGCTCCGAACCATTCTGTAGTCTGACTGAAAGCTACTTTGTGGAAAAGGTTAGGATGTGGGAATAAAAACATTTCGGTGCCACAGGAAAGGTACAAATGAACAGAGGCAAGCAATGAAATTACAAAGAAAAGTAACAAAATTCTATCTAAAAAAGATAGTCCTTTCCGATTTAGATGTCTGCAGGCTCGTCGAGGAGGAGGAAGAAATTCCAGAGCACATTCTATGTGGATGATTCTATGAGTAGGAAGTTTCAACTATTGAACCGTGCAATATTGAAACCAACTCGACGCATGCTTGTATCCAAACAATACAATAATCGCACATAACCATCAAATAACAACCGAATTTGCTACAGCCGTTGTATCGTGTGGAAGCCGCTTTTGACTTCTTCACTTTGGTATTGCTTCAATGCCACCTTCAAAAATATGGGACACAAATCCAGAAACAATGCTGAAATTTATAAAAATCCTTTAAATTAAATTTATATGGAGAGTTAAGTTAATCGAATGATAACTTTAATGATTTTACCGAAAACTTGAGAAAAAAGTGTAGTTATAATAGACATATTTTTGAATTTTAATAACTTTTAAACGGGTAGATTTATCAAAATATCAAAAATCAGAAATTGAAAAATAATTTTTGGCATGTTGTTTATATGGGAAATAGAAAATCGCGATGCGCGACCTCTAAATATTAATATTAAAAGTTCCGGTTCTTATAGGCATCTCTATTCAAAGGGGATTTAAAAAAAAAACTGATCGACCTTGCACAAGGAATTAGCAAGTTAGAGGACCTCTTTTGTGAAGAGGGAATTAGCGGTAGTGTGTGGTGGAAAAGGGTTAGTGTGTTCAAAAGAAATAATGAGAGTTAGAGAAATAATATCACCACCTCATTCATATGACCATCCTAGGTTCGATTCTTTGGAGATATGATCTACATATAATCGACATATTCCTTTAGTTTCTGTAGGCAGACCCCCAGAACGGTAACTATGGTATACCTTACTATACTATGCTGTACTATACTATACTATACTATACTATACTATACTATACTATACTATACTATAATATAC
The DNA here is from genome assembly GCA_914767935.1 of Coremacera marginata. NCBI lineage: Eukaryota > Metazoa > Arthropoda > Insecta > Diptera > Sciomyzidae > Coremacera > Coremacera marginata. The sequence continues at coordinate 141,655,568 of OU612044.1, forward strand.
TATACTATACTATACTATACTATACTATATTATACTATACTATACTATACGATACGATACAATACTATACTATACTATACTATACTATACGATACTATACTATACTATACTATACTATACTATACTATACTATACTATACTATACCATACTATATACTCGACAAATTCCTAAGTTGAGTTGATAAATTTTTTATCAGTTTCGAGTCAACAAAAGTTTCTGTCAAGTTTTTTTCTTTAAGTGCAGATAGGAGTGAGTACGCTGTGAAGAAATGTTGGAAGTAAAAAGATAATAAGACCTGGTCTTACGGGTTATCCCTGGAGAGCTATGAATAACTTTCGCCAAATTTTGTTAACACTGATATATATGCCCGGGTATTTTACAGGAAGTGGCACTATGAAAAATCGCCCAAAAGAAAAATAGCCAAAAAAAAAAAAAAAATAAAAACCACCTATATGAAAAATGGCCTAATGAAATTTTGCTCAACAAAAACGAGAAAAAGCCCAAACATTTTGGGAAAAATGTCCCGAAAAAAATGAGCAGAGTTTTCAAGTAAAGTTTTTTCCCCTTTTTTCAAGGCCAATTTTAATTCCATTAATCATGCTTAAAAATCTATAAAACACATCTCATAGGAGCAATTTACTTTTGGTTAAGACTGCCTTTTTTAATTTTTATTCAAAATGTGCATGTTGAAATTATATATATTTGAAGTTAAAAAAAACTCCGCCTCATGTTTTGGTTATTTCATAAAAGGGCACACCGTCAAAAAAAGCGAACAATTTTAATTTTTATTCAAATTAAAAAAATATATGAAACAAAAATTAAATAGAACCGCTTTTTTTAATTTGAAAAACTATTATCTCTAAGAACTGATTCACGTTTTTGCCAAACACTGAAAACGAAAAATCACCCAAAAAAAATGAAAAGTCACTAAAAAACAAAAAGTGCAATTTTGCCCAAAATTATTTGGGTGTTTTTTTTTTTACATTTGAAAAATTCCCAAAAACAAAAAAGAAGTTTCACCCAACAAAACTGCAAAATCGCTCAATTCCTTTTCATATGAAAAATCACCCAAATTTGTATGAAAAATTATTAGGTGATTTTAATTTTTTTTTTTTTTTTTTAAGAGGTGACGGCCCAACAGAAAAATTAATTCAATTGAAAAAACTTTCTGTGCCAGATGGGGGACTCAAACCTGGGTTCTCTGGCGTATGAGCCAAACACTACCCACTAGCCACGGCCGGCACGTAAAATATATTTGCGCTATTTACAACATTCCATTCGTTAATCACTATCAAAATACTAAACCACTGAATGACCACTGGATACCACTGGATACACTGAAAATAGCAGGGTCGCCGGGTATGGCCCGGGTAATCCGAGCTATTCAAATAGCCCGGGGGCCCGAAAAACCAAAGAGCTCTATTGTATACGCAATCCTCGGCTAATTCGTTTTCATAAAATGCGTGAGTTTTGGTTCAATTAAACGGGGAACGAATTAGCCAATGCCCGCTTTATTCAGCCTTTTGCCGATTTAGCGAAATCTCGATACTCATACCCATACTCGTAGTTCGATATTTTTCGTATATATACGGGGTGTCCCGCGACTGAGTGCAACTATATATGTTGGTGAAAGGTGATGTCGAGTTGAGCAAAAATGGGGGAAATCACTTTTCTAGCGGTATATCAACAAACACCACCGACTTAACCGTTACCGAGCTGTGCTGACATAGCTGCCACTTGAACTGCCAACAAATATGTAAAGATCACATGACTGTCAATTTTTAACAAGGTTGCCATCAGTAAGTGTTATGAAATAGTTGTGCCATACTATTTTCCGTAAATTGTTTTTTCCGAATTAAATAGAATATTTTCATTGCAATTTAATTTAATATTACATGTCTTTTAAAAGAACTCTGCAGGGAAATTTACACACATTTTATAAGCAAAATTTTTTTTTTTTGTTGAATGTTTAGCTGAATTAAGCGGGAAAACAAATTAAACGGGGAGGGATTAAGCGGGGACTACTGTATATCTAACTTATGGAAAAGGTTTAATCATAATATGAACGAAATTGACTAACGGGCATGGTTTTAAACTATAACGAAAGTCTTGATATTAACGACAGGTTATATTACCAGAAATTATATTGTGAAATATATGGGCGATATTTACAACATTCCATACGTTATTCACGATCAAAAAGGCAATAATTGACCCAGGCGGTGCCGAGTAGATTATAATTTACCAATTAATTCATAAATTAATCCATTTTTATCTCTTTCCAGTTGATTTCAAATCCGATTTACTTAGATGTATTATTAAAGTAACACAATCGAAATGTCTAGCATCTCAGGATCCGGTCTCTCAACTTGGCTACTCCACATTCTGCTCATCGTACTCACCACCAACAGCATACTCGCGATCAATTGTCCATCGGGCTGTAAATGCTCCTGGGTGCTCGACAGTCTCGAGGTTGACTGCTCCCGCAGCGGTCTTATCGAGTATCCGGACTTCGAAAACATTCCCATAGAGCATCTGAATTTGGCGGGGAATTTTTTTGTCGAATTTCCCACTCAACTAAGCAACATAGAGTCACTAATTTATCTGGATCTGTCCAATAATAAAATCGAGCTTATCGACTCAAATGATCTACTCGGTTTCATATCGCTTCGCACTCTTATTCTAGCGAATAATAGTATTGCAAGCTGGCAGAGCATAAATCCGAATGAAGCATTTAAGCACGCCATCAGTCTGAAACGTCTCAGTTTGTCGGGCAACAAGTTGGCTAGATTTACGGACGAGCAAACATCGCTGACTTTGATAAGCGAATCCCTGAATCAACTTGAATTGAGCGATTGTAGCATCACTATAGCCGGTGGTGACCACATCATGAACGGCCTTCCCAATCTGGATCGCCTGATACTCTCAAGCAATTCACTCACTTCACTCTCAACGTTGCCATCACGCTCGTTACGTGTCCTGGAACTTAGCAACTGTAACCTACAGCGCATAAGTAGTTTTCTACTCGAAGGCCTGCCCAACCTGGAAGTTTTAAATTTGTCCTGGAATCCTTCACTACAATTCGGCGCCAAGCCGAATGATGTAATCTATTCTCTTGGATTAAATGAGCTCGATGTTTCATTTTGCAATCTAGATACAATCAATCTGAGCGGTTTGCCTCACCTGTCGAATGTGCGACTGCGTGGCAACATGTTACGCTCTGTAACCGCTTCGACATTTGCAAATAATACTTTACTAGAAGTTCTTGACTTGGCTCTGAACTCGTTGCGTTTGGTGGATGCAGACTCTTTTGGTAAATTAAAACGTCTGACGAAACTTGATTTGTCATATAATGAAATCGCTCGACTGGATCGAAATCTGTTTCGTGCCAACGATGCTTTGGTCTTCGTTAACCTAAGTCGCAATGTTATCGATAAGTTTACCAAATTGGTATCAAACTCTTTGCGTGAAATTAGTCTGAGTTGGTGCGATATAGTTTCGATAGATGGCACTGCCCTGTCGGGTCTATCTAGTATACAGCGTTTGGATTTGTCGAATAATTTGATACGGGAATTTCCCGGTGGCATGCGCTCGGAAACATTGCAGTCATTAAATTTGAGCAATTGCAGGTGAGTAATAAAAACTTAATAAGTTAAGTTAAATTAATAAACGGTGAAATATAAAATATAAATAGTGTAGGGCATGGAAATAAGCACTTTTCTTGAAGATATCGCTGGAAGTGCTGGTGCCAGGACATAACACCCACGGACATAATCCTTAAAAGTCGATTTGGGAGTTATGACCTTAATAATAACAATAATTACCCATGTACGAAATGTGTTAATTTTATTTGTACGGGTTTTAATTGGAAATTATATCACAAATTGTTTGGGTCTTATTACCTCTTGCAGGAATAGTAATAGTCCCCAAAATTATTTTGGGTGTTGTGGCCGAATATTTTTCGATGTGTTTCAATTGTGCTACACAATTCTGACATGTAATAACGACATAATCGGTATTTTGATTAATCATAACAGAAGCATTATAGTCAAAATCTTAAGCTTATATATTGCTTGGATATTGCCACCGAAATATCAAAATTGAATATTTTTTTTTTTTTTGGTAATATTAAAAGTATTTTGTAATTATAAATTCATTTCATAATTACAAAAATTGATATTTCATCCACTAGACCCAAACGGTCAATTTTTTTATTGAGACCACAAAGTAAGTTTGTTAATTCTACTTATAAAAATGATACAATTTTACTCTAACAGATGAGTCATTTCGTTAGCATGAATAATAAGAATATTAAGTTAACAAAAGTAATTTTCAAACAAATAAAATTTACTGTTTCAAATCAACACATTCAATTTGTTACTCCCTTCTTATGTTTTTGATCATATGGGTAAAGTTTCATTCGCATTGACAAAAAACAAAGCATTTATGATAAAATACTCATTTCACCGATTGCACAATTTAATTTTGTTATAGATTAACAAAAGTTATTTATCAATTTTAACAAGAATATTTCATTGAATAACGAAAAACACAAAAGAAAAAAAATTCAAAATTAATAAAATTTGGAAGCCACTTTCCCTTGATTTTACTTAAAATATCTATTTTATTATAAATACAGTTAATCGCTATTACAGATTATCTGCCTTACGCAATACCACCTTTCGCGAGTTCCCCGAACTTGCCAGTGTATGGTTGAATGGCAATCGCTTTACAAATCCGTTTCCCATAGAATATTTTCGATCAAACAAGTTTTTGGATAGAATTTGGATGGGAGACAACCCATGGATTTGCCACTGTCAAGATGACACTTTTATTGACTTTTACGACTTCCTAACAGCTAAGCCACAAAAGGTAAATTTTTTTCAATAAAAAGCACAGCAAGCTTAAACTTTTTTGCTCCCCCAGCTAAAGGATAAGAGTAACGTACGTTGTGCATCACCTGCCAACTATTATGGTAAAACATGGGAATCAGCATGCGTTGGCATCTGGATTACAAATGAACATTCTTCATCGGCCGAGAAAGTTTGGACAACTATCATGCTGATCTTAGCTGTTGTATGTGCCTTGTTCTTTATATACACGTGTTTTAGAAAATTGATGAAGAGTCGTAAGCAACGATTGAATCATAGCGAATATCAGGAAAATCAGGAGGAGATGCGGGAAATGTAAGTGGATGACATACGATTATCAATTCATAGTTTTAATAAAGAAATTGTTTCTTTATACAGACGTCGTCAAAACGCACTCATGCTACAGGAAGAAGGCAGGCCAAATGCTCCCAATTGTTATGAAACGAATCTGCCCTCTTACGAGGATGCTTTATTGATGCCTAAGCTTGACCGACCTGTTAAATCAATGGTTGATTTGACAGCATCCACCCGTAGTCGCAGGAAATTAAAGCGTACCTGCACTGACCCCAAGGAAGACATAGCAGAGGTTCAAGAAGAGGATGAAGAACTAATACTAGACAATCGCCATCGTTTCCGTAGCGAAGAGATGCTTTCAAATCGCGCTAAGGAGCGCATTGCACCGGTGGGAACCTTCCGGCGTACCGGTCGCATCGAACACAATAACTCTGGCAGTCGTCGATTAAGCATTGAAGACTCACGTTTTGCACCCTTCAGTTTTAAATCACAAAATATGCAGAGTGCCGAAAAGATAGGCAACTTCCAGAGTTACGAAAACAGTCCATACACCAAGCGCAGAGCTAAAATTGCTGAGATACCGCCCTTCAAGCGCGCCACACTTAAAGCAGACAGCATTGAGTTTCTTACTGATCCCGAATTTGAAGCAAACAGCAAGCCGAGCAGTCCGTTTACACGTCGTCGACCAAAAGGTAGTACATCGCGGTCACGTAACTCCAACTCATCGAAGAGTTCACGTCATGGCTCTGCTGCAAATATGTTGGTGGATACGGAACCACGTTTGGACCCTGCCATTGAAGACTATTTTGGCCAAGCGAAGTCTCATGCAAACTCCACCGATGGCAGTGATTTTCATTTGGTAATAGAACCCGATGTTACCTCGTTGCCTGATGTAAATTATTCCTCATCAGATGGTGACAAGGAGTTGGAACAAGGCCGGCGGAAGAAACGCAGAAACTCTACAAGTAGACGTGCTAGTGGAAACTTTAGTGCAGCAGCTGCTGCAGCAGCCGATGAAACATCTTCATCGGATCGAGAACCAATTGTTGTGGTACACAAGCCAATGAGGGAGACTCTATTTTGAGGAGTCTTAAATAAACTAAGGGGCGGTAATAGAATGAAAATGGGGTCGAAAAACAAAGTTTGTAGACAGAGTTTGATGAAGTAGATTAGTCCAATAAAAAATATTATAGATTAAGTAAACGTATATTAATTTGATTAGATTAATTGTAATAATAAAATATGTGAAAAAAACAGAAGCTTCAATCTTTCAGTCAAAAGAAAAAATTATTTCCATAAGCATTTGGCTTTTTTTTATAAGCTGTAATCTTATTATATACAAAGCAATTTGGGATTCCCACATACTATAAAATTTATGAATACAGTTTTATTTAAAGTAAGCTCAAACAAAATACCCATATTTAATACTATAATGCTAAAGTTAAAATAACCTCTTAAAAGTAGCTTTTAGAAATAATGAAGCATATTAATTCAAATGTTAGTATGCAGTTTATTTATATTTTAATAAAAAGCAATAACAAAAACAAAATAGATTCACTATGTAGCATCAAATGTTCATAAAAAACGTAAAAAATTCGTTGTACAAGTTTAAATACAATGCAATTAATCACTTCATTTACTAAATTTAGTTTAATTGAAAAAGGAAAACTTAAATTAATATTTTGTTAGTTATGGCTTAAATAGAAGCAAATTTTTTGTTTCGGACGGTGCGATTTCAGATCAGGCCTTTTTTAAAGCTTCTTTAACCCATTAAGTCCGGGAAGAGCACAATTTTCATACGATGCTTAAGATTTATTTTCTACCATTAATATTTGAAATAAAATATTTCAAACATATTTATTCTACTATTTTTGAGGTCGCTCTTTCAATTGGTTCAGTCAGATTCGCATAGTAATGACTTTAAAACCAATATGGTGCATTTTAAATAAAAAGTAACAATTTTCTCTTTTTTTTTTGTGAATCTTTTTGGCATCAATAAAGTTACTGAATCGATGCCAAACCTCAATCATATGTGCACAAAATTTCGAAACTATTACTAGCAGTAGGATAGATTTTCAAAATTCAAGATGGCGGATCTAATATGGCCAACCAAATTTCAGAAAATGCTTCAAAATCATAGAAAAAAACTAGTAAGGAATGGATCTCCGGCAGGGTCCCGAAGCTAAACAACCCCCCGCGGCCGAATAAAAGTATATTCGAAGTCTTTAGACGTCTGTAAAATGTTTATGTATAATCTGCAAAAATATTTGTGTCATACGCTTAAATTAATTTTACCCTTAGCTGCCAGAAAGAGTAATTTGTAAGCAAAGTAAAATTCCGCACCCACTTTTCTAGTATAAAGGTCCCACATTTTACCGAAGAATATATGTATGGGTTGGATAAACGACGTGGGCGGAACTTGGGTACATATCGACACGTTGTCATTCAGTTTTATATATTTACGAAAGTTTTTCAATTTTGATGACGTCACTTTGTATTGAAGGTAGGCGTGGTTTTCATCCGATTTTGCCAAATATCAAAGAATGGCTTATGTTAAATATCAAAGATTGCATGCAAAATTTCAAGACATTTCTGTAATTTTTGCAGATTTTTAAGCGATTTAACGTTTTCAATAAATCCACTTCGTATTGGAGGTAGGCGTGGTTTTCATTCGATTTGGCCAAATGGTACAGAGATAGTCTATATTATATATAAAAGACATTTCTACAATTTGAGCAGATTTTAAAGGGATTTAACGGCTACTTTGTATGGGAGATAGGCATGATTTTCATCCTATTTTTTCAAATTTCATTGCTCCGATTTATACTACGTTCACACTGAGAGCTAAATGCGCATTTAACGAAATGCGCATTAGCAATTAAGAATGCGTGGCCGTATGCTCCTTGTAGGAGTAAAAGAGACAAATATATACATTCGATTTTATAAATGCGCATTTAACTCTCAGTGTGAACGTAGTATTATATTGAAGATCAAACCTTACATGCAAAATTTCAAGGCATTTCATTAATGTTTGGATTTTGAAGAGATTTTTCGGTTAAAATAAAGTCACTTTGTATGGAAGGTAGGAGTGGTTTTGATCCGATTTTGCCAAATATCATAGAGATGGTTTATATTATATATCAAAGCTAATGCGCAAAATTTGCAAGACATTTCTTTAATTTTTGTGGATTTTTAAAAGATTTTACTTTTAAAATAAAGCCACTTTGTATGGGAAGTGGGCGTGGTTGTCATCCGATTTTGTCATATGTCGTAGAGATGGCTTATATTAAATACCAAAGCATATGTGCAAAATTTTAAAACATTTCTTTAATTTTTGTGGATTTTTCAGAGATTTTACGTTTAAATTAAAGACACTTTGTATGGGAGGTAGTTGTGGTTTTCATCCGATTTTTCTAAATTTCATAGACAGTATTTATATTGAAGATCAAAGCTTACGTCTCAAATTTCAAAGTTTTTTTTTATTTTTGTGGATTTTAAAAACATTTTCCGGTTAAAATAAAGTCTCTTTGTATGTGAGGTAGGCGTGGTTTTCATCCGGTTTGGCCTATTTTCGAACTTATTCTTCCTTTTTTAAAAATAAACTTATATTTTAAATTTCATCGCGATAGCTTTAAAATTACGGCTGTAATCGTGTCGACAGACGGACAGACAGACGAACACACGGAAATCGACTCAGGAGGTGATGCTGATCAAAAATATATATACTTTTTATATCTGCCACGCCTCTTTCTTGGCGTTACAAACGGAATGACAAAGTTAATATACCCCTTACGCAGTACGCGTTGGGGTATAAAATATGTATAGGGGTATATTTGAGGTCACTGATTACAAATATTAGGTTAGATTCGAAGCAAAAAAAAAAAATATTTCTAGTTATAGTTTAGATATTTTGGGCACTTTTGGTTTTGGTCTGACATCGATTCAATAACTATTGATGCAAAAAATTCACAAAAAAATAGAAACAATTGAAAAAAGTTTGCTATATTTTTATTTAAAATGCGCGATATTGGTTTTAAGGTCATTATTATGCGAATCTGACGGACCAATCGAAAGAGCGACCTCAAAAATTGTTGAATAGTTGAATAGTAGACTTTAGTAATGTTTCAAATTTTTTATTTTAATTCTTTATGGCAGAAAATAAGTCTCAAATATCGTATGAAAATTGTGTTCTTCTCTGACTTAATGGGTTAAGGGATTCCTTGCTCTTTGAAGCTGCATATTCAAAGCATTTTTTCATACCAAAATTTCACAGAAGTATTAAATTTGGTTTAATTCAGACGATTGAAGAGGACTACAAGGCTGATGGAGAGCATAATATAGCAACCAATATTTTACCAAACGCACTGTATACTTCAGGTCATAATTTTGTTAAATTTGCCAATGTCTTCCTATCCCAAGATGTCCACGGAAGGCTGCAAATGTTCTTCCAATATACTCCGGTGCTCATGTCCGTCCATTATAGCATCAATAAAGCCTAAATTCCTCGTACCCGCTCCTCCAATCTCTCCGCAAGCCATCACATTACCGCCGCCCTGCTAACGTTGGTGGTTGGTATAAAGTTTTTAGTTTGATTTGCTGTATCGGGCTAGCTACCAAAAATATTAATTTTAGATTAATGTGTAAATAGCACTCTTCTCTAAAGGTGCTCGTCCATATCATATTGCATTTGTTTGCAACGTATAGACGAAGCTGTCTATTTTTTTCAGATATAAGAGGTTTTTTTACGTGGAACTCTGCTTGACGATGTCACTTGAAAACTTTCCTTTATAGCACATAAACTCGTTTAGTTCAGTTTTTGTAACGGGTTTCAGTGAATTTTGCAAAATGGAGAAGTGGCTCCTGAAAGGCAAGGAAAACAATTTAGTGGAATATAAAAATCGCTCTACAGACCACAATGAAGTCCTGCCTTCCAAAAAGTCTGCGTCTAGGAGTAATGCTTCTTCTTTGCCATTTGATGAAAAGAAAATTTTAGCTGCTTCTGTAGCCAAGAAGAAACTGGAAAATAAATTGCCACCGACGGTTTTAATAATTTTATATCTTCAAAACAATATTTATTTTATTCCCGTTTTAATCGAAAACAACTAAGCATGTGGCCGCCAATTCCAAAAACATTGGAAAAATTCATTTCCATGGATTGAATTATCCAAGCATGGGGATACAAGTGGCAGTGATCTTTGCGTTGTGTGCTTTAAGGCAGTTACAAACCAAATAATTTTACCAAAGGATTACCATTCCATACATGCAAAGGAAGCTTTTGTAGAGCTTTTTTTTTTTTTTTTTTTATTCGAATTCATGGATTTACAGCCTAAATAAAAAAACATTGAAAACAAATGCGTTTCTACCGTAGAACATTAAAATTGCAATCACATTTTCAGTTGTAAGACCTATAACGAATCTAAAAATTCTTTTATTTTTATTTTATCCTTCTAACCCCTTCAATTAAAATATATCTAGTTAGAGCGTTAAAAACCCATCTTTTAAATTGATTTAAATATTTGTTGCTTCTGTTTTTCTGTCTAAAATATCTCAAACTCATGAGACTAAACGTTTATTTTGTACCTGAGTTTTGGCCAGAATCAAAAGTTGTACACTACGTTCCAAAAATTATGGTAGTTGATAATTCACAACTGATGTATGACCCATTCACAATAGCCAAAATGTTGGTTCATGTTTCAGCTAAGGTGGTTCTTACAGCAGGTTGTTGGCACTGCTATCACTTCTGCAAAAAACAGTGCAGAGCTTCTAAAACTGCCACAGAAAACGCGTTTTGTCATTGCCAGATCTAAGCTTAAACGATTTTCGTCTTTCCTTTGAAGGGCATAATAAAGCTGAAAATTTATTCGTTTTGATTATAGTTACATGAGAACCACTGATTGGTTATTTGCTCAAACTTAACATTTTTTTTTTCTAAACTGTACTTTACCCAACTACAGATTCGATTTTTGAAAATTAAGCCGACCTCTTAACGCTCGTCTCTTAACGAGATGGCTGATAAGTTCAACATTCATTTGGTCTGGATACCACGGCATAGGGACGTTCTTGAGAATTGTAGAGCGAATGAGATCGCTAGGGAAATTACAGTGAGCACGCTGTGTCTTATCTTAGGCTGCGAACATAGTGAACGCCGGTTCATCCAGGCAGGCAGATTAGATCAGAAAACACATTAGAGCAAAAGAGATGAATGACTTGGTTTCTTTATTGCTCCAATGTGAAATCTGCCTGAACCGGAGATTACTATGTTCGCAACCTTAATTTAGTTAAAAATCCAGCGCTACCTGTAACATAACTAGGCAGATGTAGACTTGTTTTAAAGTAAAACGTACACTCAGAAAAAACTTCCTAAAATCAAAGAACATTTTCCAAAATACAAAAATAAAAAAATGTACGTGTCTTAGAGCCAATTTTTTTTTTTTTTTTTATTAAAGTCATTTTTATTTCAAGGGTTAAACAAAATAACTTTTGAAACAAAAATGAATTAATAAGAAGAAAAAAAAAAATCTTATAAATTGAAAAAAATATATTTTATTTTAAGTAACAAACTGTTTAATATAATAATAATTACTATTCATACTTAATTTGAAAGTTATCACAGCCGAAATTGAACCCACGCCGCTCGCATGCTAGTCTGTCGATTTTCCTACGCACCAGCTAGGATAACAATATATATAAATTAATATTAATATATATATTCATATATAATATATAAAAAAATATATTAATATCAGAAGTCATTCAAGCACATCTTGAAAATTCCTTGTATAAAATTAATTAACAATGCTTTTCTTGAAATAGCCTTGTAAAAGCCTTGAAAACTCCATTTTCTTGTATCATTTTTTATATAAAACTTTATTCAATAATACATTTTAGGAAGTATACAATAAGATTTCACTCAAGCTTAGTTTTTTTTTTTTTTTAGAAAAAAGTTTAAATAATAAAACAAAAAAAAAACTATTTCAATAATAATAAAAAAATAATAATAAAATCTTGTCCGAGCCCGGGATCGAACCGTGATATCTCAACTAATAAACTATCACCTTAAGCCGCTAGGCTACCATAGTAAATATAAACAAAATTTTAATATGTACAACATATCTATTCTAAATAAAAAGTTATGAAACGTACTGCAGAAAAAAGTGATTAAGATATACGTAAAATAATATTTTTTTTCAGTTTCCGAGTTCGTAAATAAGCCTTGCATACAAATCTTATATCAAACTTTATATATGACATCAGATCCGAAATCAGCGACCCCTGAAACTGTAAGATGATGTTTAAAACTCTTAAAAATACATTTTATTATGTGGCAATCTTTATTACGAAAAAATAACATAATTCTGAAAATCTGAAAACGGATTTGGAATTAGCGACCCATTTTTACCTTGTTCGTCCCAGCACAAAATTCATACAAATAAAAAAATGTAGGTGGTAACCCTATCCGCCATCTTGAATTTTAAAATTCTGACATACCATTTGAAATCAGCGAATTCAAATGATTTTATCTTCCAGATAAAACTGGAAGATGATGGTTACAACTCTAAAAAATATATTTTATTAGATGTCAATCCTGGGTGCGGTGGGGTGAAGCGTTTCGGTGAGTGAAGCGTTTCACCTGTGAAATTATGACAGCGTGCTTACATACTATATCCATGATATAATTATAAGGCAGGGCCGAGTCTCTCAGTGCTCTCACGCGTCAACGAATATGGAATAATGAAAATGCCGGCTAGTTGTTCAAACGACGAATTTCGTAGAAATTGCAAGCGAAGTATATATAAAATGTTTCCAAGTTGTAAACTGTGCTGTCGCGTGTGTTAAATTTATGATCATTTGAGTGAAAATATTATAAAAACAATGTAATAAAAACTATAAAATGTGAAAGAAGTCTTAAATTTCCAAGAAAATTTGTAGCAATTCTAACCTAAAATCAACTGGAAAACGTGAACATAAAGAAACTCGAGATGACCAGCTGATTTTGACAACTAGCCGGCATTTTCTCTGCTGTGATAAGCAGTGATAAAAATTTTTTCTCAAAAGTTTTTTTGATCAAGTGAATTTATCGTTTATCTACTCAACACAAATTGAAGGCGAATATATCAGTCGTATTGGTTTAATGTTCTTAAAAAATATGAAGTGTTTATGAAATATCTTTACAGTGGTTTTGTGATGATGGCCATGTTTCAAAATTAAACGTTTCACCTTAAAACTCCGTTTTAAAAAGTATTTAGTGTTTTTTGACATTTTTCAATTCATTGCAACAAATTCGACAGGCCATATCACTACTATACCTGCCGAAACTGCGACTCTGACCTCGATATTAGCGATGCATGATAAATTTCGGTCCGATGACTTTTTATTCAGTATTTTAGTTTCTTGCTCATTTAGGAGCCTGCCTGAGGCCATGAAACCGATTTATGTTGATGTTTATACATGAAAACGGAAATATCCTTTTTTTGAAACGCTTCACCCACTCTTTTTTTAAAAAATCGATAAACGAACATTTTCGTAGAACCCCATAATTTTTTGCTGAAATCGAATATGTTCAAATCCGAGCGCATACAAATTGAGAAAAGCTTCCATTCTTGCGATTTAAGACAAAAATCACTCAAAAATTATAATTTTTGGGGTGCTGTGAGCCTCCAAAAAAAAACTAAATTCTTCACCCCACCGCATTCTATATGTTCTTAGGTGGCAATCCTATGTCAAAATGTCAAAATGTAGGTGGCAATCCTATCCGCCATCTTGAATTTTAAAATAAGAATCGAAATCAGCGACCCCCTAAACTCTTAGAAAATGTTTAAAACTCGTAAAAAACATATTGGGTAGCAGCTTCTCGTAAAAATTTAGGTAGCAGCCCTATCCACCATCTTGAATTTTAAAACTGTGATATCAGATTGTGGCGACCTTGACGCAGTGGGTAGAGTGCGTTGCCCATACGCCCGAAAACCCTGGTTCGAATCCCACCTGACACAGAAAGGTTTTTCAATTGAATTAATTTTTCTGTTCAACCGGCACCTCTCTGCAGACAATGGCAACCGTCAGAGAGTAAAAACTGCCATAAAAAGCTCCTTGAGAACATAAGCCGTTCGGAGTCGGCATAAAGCTTGTAGGTCCAGTTCTCGATCATTTGTGTTCAAACATTTCACAACACGCATAACACAATTGATCATAAGAAGCTCGGTCAAAGTCCGTTCAAGGGCTAAAATGGCCATTTCTATTTTTTTTTTTTTATACCAGATATCAAAAATCGAGTTGAAATTTTAAAATCTTGACATCAGATTCGAATGCAGCACTAATATGCATTGCCAACGTTTTGTGACCTGCTTATAAACAAAAACATTTAACTTTTTTGTTACATGTTTATAAACATGTAAACGTGTTTTTCGAAATTTTTCCCTCAATAAAAGTTCAATAAGATGTTTTACTTAAAAAATGAATAATTGTGGGGGAAATGCAAAAGTTTTAAATAAAACCAGTTACTTTTTAGTTTTTCGCTCTCCTGAAAGGTAGTGTTTCTTTTATTGATTACTTTTTCTTCGATTCTATTATTTTTTTTTCAGTTTGTTAGTGACGGTCCTGAGATCCTCTGATGATAAGCAAAAATTCCAAACTAAAACCTCAGTTAAGCTCTGGCCCCTCAAGCACGTCAGAACAGTCCCAATTTCTTGAAGTGCTATAAAACCAGTTTAAATCATTTTTCTTACAAAATCTTATTACCAACTCCAGAGGTTAGCTACCTGAGAAACTCTACCAAATATAAAGTCAAATCTTGACTACTAGAAGACGAGTACAAATATGAAATATATATAATAAAGTATATATACATATAATATAAATATATATAATAAAAAGGCTTCGCGTTAGTATGCTTCACTTTGCCAGCAGATCCTAATATATAAAAGGCAAGCACATTGCTCTGCACCCAAAATCGCTCAAGCTGTAATTATTTTTTGCGATCAGCCTAAAAGTATGCACAGAAAATGTTTTAATACTTATCAGTGACATGCTTGCCTTTTATGTGTGTGCATACTTTAAGGCTGAACATTTTGAAGAACAGTATGTTGTAAAAGCACTGTAATAATGGCAAAAAATAATTACAGTTCAGCGTTAATGCTTCCAATCCGTCTTATGACTGGCTTTTATACTAGTATAGCTATAAAACACAAATAAATAACAAGAAAATTCCAGCAAAAACCAAAATCATAAGCATATTGTATGAAAGCCGACCATTATAATACAAATTTTTACGTTATTGTATCGTATCTAATTTAATTAGATTCAATACATCCTATTTAAAGAAGTCAGGAAGGCTGAGGCTTTTCGGTCGAATCATATTGAAATGCTGTATCGTTGAATCTTCATAGGTCCCAGGGGACCTTCTCCAGGGCATCGGAGGGTTAAAGGAAGAGTTAAATATTTTCAACAACTTTCAATGACATCTTGACGGACATCGTAAAATATTATTAAAAAAACACTTTTATTTAGAAAATATATATACATATATATATAAATATATACATATACACTAAATTTATTTATTTAATTTTTTGAAATAAACTTAAAACAATATTACAATTAACAGTTACTTTTATAGTAATAGTAATAATAAAATTTACAATAACATTATAGGATTTAATTGCTGTAAAAATTGTTTACAGTTATAGATAACTAATTAAATTTACACATAAATAACATTATTTAAGACAAAAAAAACCTACAAAATTTTTGAAAATTCAAAACATATTTTACACAAAAACAAAAACTGACACACACTTTACTTACCAAAAAAAAAAAATATAAGGATAATTTAAGCAAAAAAAATATATATAAATCATGAACTTAACCGAATCTAAAATGAAAGTTCAACTACTTAAAGGCAGTTTTTATGTTATATAAAAAGTGATAATAAGCATTATTAAGAACAGACGAGCAGCAGCGCAAAAGAGGAAAAAGAAAAACACATTAAAAACGAAATGAAAGAAACCGTAAACGGCTTTTAACAAAACCAAAATGCAAACATTAACAAAATTATGAACTTTGGTATACATTAGAAACTAACTTAAGCCTAGGTTTAGATTAGTTAAAATATAAGTGTATATTAGATTTTTCACGTTTTTATTTTGGTACTGCTTAAAAAATGTTTAAATTTTAACGTTTTGTTTTTAGAATTTCTTTTTGATGTTAAGCTAAAATACTTAATATGTGTTAAAATGTTGCATTTCAAAAATATAGTTAAAACTTTTGTATACGTTATAAGAAAAAATTATGTTTGTTTTTAGATTTAAATTTAGTTATATATTTTTGTTTTAACCTATCACATTTTTCTGCTTAAAAAAAAAAACTGTGCGTTGAGATGAGTTTGACATTTCGTTATTGAAAATATTGGCATCTCTGGTATTGGTTTTGCCTGTTGTAGCGCAGAATGAGGGCTACAGGGAAAAAAAAAAAACACCCATACACCTTTAGTTTTTTTTTTTTTTTAATTGACTTTTTGAGGGATGATATGCTTTTTGTGCTGTTGCTTTATTTTTTTTTTCATCTGGCTGTAAAATTAAGGCACATTTCGTTGGCACATTTCAGTTTTTTACAGTATTTTTTTACTTAATTTTTTTTTTAGAATTATTTCTAAAAAATACATTCGTTTTTTTTTTTATTTCAATTTATGCTAGCTGGATGTTTTTGGCGAAAAAATTGTTAGGATGATGAAGAAGAAGTTAAAAATATCAACGAGAAACATGACTTTTCTAAAATTTACTTAATTGTGAAACATATTTTATCAAAAATGTATAAAAAACGAATGAAAACGGAGAAACATCGGATCAAAATATGTAAAGATACGAAAGCTATTAGGAAAATAATAAACTTCTGATTGTTCATTCAATCGAACTAAAACGGATGAAAATATAATTAAAAACGAACGTTTTATCTGACTGGAATATATATAAAAGGAACAAAAATTATTAATAATTTGACAAGGATCCAAAAATTTACTTTAAAAAAAAAAAAAAATAATTTGAAATAAAATGATGGAATTACTGAACAAAATAAGAAATTTTAAAAATAAAAAAATACAAGTCGTATGAATAATCGAAATAAGGTCGTTAAAATGAGCTCAATATTCATAGAGTAAGATAAAGATGTCTGAAATGAAAAACTGAGGCCGACTTGTTAAACATCAACATTAATGCAGACAAATTTTATTTGAAATTTTTTTTTGGTCAAAAAACTTTATGCTTTAAACTTTGATATGGAATTCATCAAACGAGTGCATTAAATGAATGGAAATTATCATTGATCAAAATGAAAAAACTATATTAATAAATTCTAAATTTCAAAAGCTAAAATATTCTGTTCACATCTTTCTTTTTATATATTTAATGTTGAGTCTTGCAGTTTAATAATCTAGGCTCGAAAAAAACAAAGAATATTAAGAGACACAGTTAAAAAAAATCAAAAACTCGACAAAAGAATTGAAAACTAAGATGAAAAACTAATAAATAAAAAAATTTTTATAAATAAATAAATCAAACTGTAAAAATTTCGAAATTATAAAAAAAAACTAATAACCTTTCGATACTTCATCAAAAAAAAAAACTTTTCAATGAAGAAATTGCTGACCAAAATTAGGAACTTATTTTCTTTTACTTAACTAGTCTCTGCTTTCCATTAATCAACCTTAAGGAAGTTTAAAATCAATCAATTTTGTATCGAAGTAAATATTACAAAATGCAAAATAGTATGAATTAATCATACTAGCTTACTGTACCTTTGACCAGATCATTTTCAGATAGCTCAAGGAACTTTGAAAATAAATTTTAAATATAAAATTAATCAGCAGACAATAGAAATAAGTGATCTATTAACGAAAGAAA
This sequence comes from Coremacera marginata, assembly GCA_914767935.1. Classification (NCBI taxonomy): domain Eukaryota; kingdom Metazoa; phylum Arthropoda; class Insecta; order Diptera; family Sciomyzidae; genus Coremacera; species Coremacera marginata. The sequence goes on from OU612044.1 coordinate 141,673,624, forward strand.
AACATACTGTTAAGTGTTAGAATTTAAGAGTCAAATAATTCCCACATAGATGCTTTTTCTACTTCCGATTTGAATTCTCTAGTTTGCAGAGAAAAACTGCACCAAATTCGTAAGACAGATATTATACAGGTGTTAAATGAAAGTCAAACGTGTGTAAAACATAAGAAAAATGCATAAAGTAATCAATTTCTGATCTGAGAGATATCTTAAAAGAGATTTAAAAAAAAAAAAAAAATGTTCTTTGTATTTAGAAAAAATCAAGTTGCCGTTGATGTCAGTAGAATGAGAATAAAAGTTAGTCAAAACTCGATTGACTAATAAAGTAGTAGTTAAACGGATGAAAATGTTAAAAGTTAACATTATGTAGCAGTTAAGTGAAACGTTTCGCTTCGAAAAATCATCGATAACGATTAATCAAAATCGTAGCACAACTTCAATTCATCTTGGATAGGGTGTCGGCTTAACCAACGTTGACGGAACGCAAAAACTAATCCGTCGACTATAACGTTTCCAAACTTTTTCACACCAGTTTAACACCTAAACTATGATTATTTCTTAACAAACACTCATTAACTTCGTTTTTTACCCCAGCTTCCCAACTCAATGATCTATGTGACCATTAGCACCACCAGCACCTCCAACATGCACGCCAGGTGCATCCATATGAGCTGCTAGCACCGGAGTCGTTATAATGTCACCCGCATTTGATTTGCTACGCGTCACCAACATTGGCGTCTTCGGCTTGGGTGTTTCGGTCAGCTTAATTTTGACGCGTCCCGTTTCCGGCGAGTATACCGGTGAGTAGCGACCCGATTTTGGGGAGGATGACAGAAAGACATCATCTTCATTGTTGTTATTCAGCTCACCCTGGCCATACTTAGAGGCACGTGGTGACTTTGGTGGCGGATAACGGGGCGTTATGGGATAGTATTCATGTGGGGCACTTGCTAGAGGCTCGGCGATTGTGGGCACCTCGGCGGGTTGGTGATGGGCATCGGTAGGTGCACCATTGCCATTGCCACTACCATTTAGTAGGGGCTGTTGTGTTGTTGGACCATCTTTCACATCGTTCGAGTCGTAGGGTTTCTTGCCGGCTCCATTGAAGGGTTTCGCCAGATCCGCTTTGGTTTTCTCGCCTATAAGAGGCGCATGTTCGGTGCCGTTGCCATTACGTTGCACTGGCTTACCCAACTGTTTCTTATCCATGTCGAGAAGTTCGGTAGCTCGTTGATTTTCGGCATCATGAGCTGCGTTGCGCTTGCTTTTGCAGCGTTTAATGCCCACGTAGAAGATGAGACCGACTACAATGAGCAAGATGACGCCGAGCAGGAAATAGGTGGCGTTGCTATCATCTTTGGCAGCAATGTTGGCATTCATTACTTCCGAATCCGTAGAATCGCCTTCAACATCATCGGCGGCAAGTCCCTGAGTAGAGTCCTCATCGTCCTCATTATCACTCGGTACTGCCTGGACTTCATGATGCACTACAGGCACAATGTCACCCTCGGTGACAGGTTGACGCTGCTCGTCGTCATCAAATATGCCCATTCCATTGCCAAAGATATCCGATGAGGGTGTTGGTTCCGGTATGGGTTTGTGATCGTAGTCATCATCAGCGTTTTGCTGTGAGTCGGGTTGATCAAAGTCATCCAGCACTGTAGGACCACGAGCCAGGTGTGGAATGAACAGTATTCCGCCACCACTGCCAGAACCATCTTCTTCCTCCTCGTCAGCTAGAGACAACACAGTGGTTGTTTCTTCCTGGATACGCGCCAATAACATGGGTGGTTCCATAGTCGTCATCAACTCCATGGGCAGATTCATATCACTTAAATCGCCGGAACCCTCCACATCGTGAAACTGTTGTTGCTCACTAGACTTGACTGCAGTTTTATTTTCGATTGGCATGAAAGCCTTGCCCAGCTCATCTTCATCATCTTCGTGCGCTCCGGAGCCCTCAATGGGTTGATCGCCCAACATCAGCTCGTTTTCCTCGATGACAGCATCGGCATACCAGCCGCGTTTCTCCTTGTCACAGATGTCCGACTGTTTGACCTGCAGCCAAGATTTCCCTTTCACCTCTGCAGGGTAGGTGCACTTCACGGGGTGTTCCATAAAGACGTGACGCTCCTGCAGCCAGTTACGTACTTCGAGTGTCTCACACGAGCAGTTTATCAGGTTGTGGCTCAATTCGAGGGTCTGCAGTTGAGTTAGCTTTGTAAACTCAAGTGGCAGATAGGTAATATCGTTGTGCTGCAGATTGAGCACTTGAACGTGTTGCGGCAACTTCGCCAACTTGACGGAGGTGATACGATTGTGTTTCAGGTTCAACTTCTTGATGCGACGGCCCAGATGACCAATTTCGTGCAGCTCATTGTGCGACAAATCAACGGATGTGAGATCGCGTAGCTTTTCCAGTGAGTGCGAGAGGCGTGGTAGTCCGAGATACGAGAGATCGATGGAATGTATGGGCAGCGTGGCATTCAGTGGTGTATCCGAGCGCAGATCTGAGATGCTAGAACATTTGGCATGCAACAGTGGCTTGTGTGTGTTGTGTGCGAGCACGCATTGACAGTCGGTGGGGCAGTTAAAGTTGGTCGCATTTGTGGCGGGGCTGAGCGTTGTGTTGGGGTCATCTTCGGATCCACTTGCCGTTGCAGCCAGTGTGAAGCAGAGTAAGGCGCACAAGATGGCCGCTAAGGAGCGCCGTTGCTGATGCGGCATATGAGCAAGCATTTTGAAGCTTTGCGAAAGATCGGTTGGTTGGTTGTGGGATGTTATGGAAAGGGTTGGCCGTTTAGAGGCTCTCTAACAGCTCACTCAGATTTTGCTGTATTTGGCAGACTGTTAACTGAAACGAGAGTAAAAATTAAGTAAAAATTAGTTTAGAATTAATAGAATAGAATTAAAAGAATTAATAGAAAATTCAATTAATAGAACGAAATTTAGCTTTACTTAAACATTTTAAAAATTTTAAAAGTTTCACTTTTTTTTTGGTCTTTAATAGGGGTAAGTAGACCATAAATGAACTTTAAAAATCGTGCTCCATATAAGAAATTTTTGTAAAATCTCCAAAGAACTCTTAAAATTTGTCTCATCATCAAAATCGCATATTCTTTAAAGTTCAAAGACATTGTAGAAACCAGAGCCCAAGATTACATTGAGAAGAGCAGGAATCACAAAGTAACATGTTTGTGAAACATGTTTGAAAATTTTTTTAACTATATTTTATTAATAAGGCACAAATCTAGTTTTATGAAACTGCTTAAATTTTAAAAATATTCTCTGACACACTGACAAAAAATACTTTTTAAATCATTGAATTCCATGCATTGAAAAAATCATCGATTTCAATGAACAATTCATTGGCTCATAAAACAAATTCTTTAAGTAGGTACTCCCACTTGCAGAGCAAGAAAAGAGGTCATTTCATGAATCGTTTTTTTTTCGAAAACAAATAAATTTTGTTAAGCAATCAATACTTCCATGAGTCGGACACAAACTGTGAGCTGCTATTTTTCATTCTAGTTTAAACCTTTCCTTAAAACTATACATGCGTCATTTTCTGTTAAACAAAACCATGTTTAACAGCTTTTTATTATGAAAAAATTAAATTTTCTCGTATGGATTCATATTTAAAAAGTTTTAAGATTGTAAAATCTTTATTCCTTTAAATCACAATACACAATTCACATATAATACATATAAACAATGCAATATTTGACTCCATTGCAAACGAAGCGCATAACTTTAAGACAACTCCGATATTCGTGCTTTTATTCAAATTGAAAAATTTGAGATTATTTTATTGTAAATGTATTTCTAGTATAATTAACCTTTAAACAAAGTTCTGATTAGTTTTTCTAACAAAAACCATAAATATATAAGTATAAAATTTAATTATTTATATAAAAAACACTTTTCTGAAAATTTTCCACCGAATTTTTTTTTTTGCCAACCAAACTCTGATAACTGACTGAGTAGAACTAATTTCTTCTTATACTTTAAGCCTTTTTGAGCTTTCAATTTTCTAAACATGACGTCATTTCTTGCATTTGGTACATAAGTTATACTCAAAAATAACTGATTTCTTTATCTAACCTACGCGACGATTCGCAACAAAAAAAATTATCGTTATCTTAACAAAATAAAAAAAAAAACAAAAAAAAAATCAATAAAGCTATGTACACCACTTGTTAGCACTGATATTAGCAGTAGAGTGAGTCTATTTTTTGTAGTTTTTAGCATTGTTTTAACAGTAAATTTTTATTTTTTTTTTCTTTGCCAGTTTTGCTTTAGTTCCTTTCTGATCACTTAATTTTATGACATCAGTTAATAGATTATTTATTTGCTTTGGTTTATTTTTAAGTTAAAAGGTACGCCAGTTTTGACAAAACTTTGACGTAATTCTGCTGTCGTAACTAATTTGTGGTTGTCAACTAATAGAATTTTGGTGACTAAGTTAGATTTGTGTTTAAAATCGTGACCACTTCGATATTTTATCTTCAAAACTTAAAGCAAAATTTAAGAAATAAAAATATACCTAGAGTATTTCGATACGTCCAACGTATAAGTTGGTAACTCGAAAATAGTCAATTTTGGGTATGACCATTTTAGTGTTGTTTTCGTTATAAAAAGAAAACCAAAAACCAAAATTGAGAACAGGGTTTCTTTTTTTTGTAAGTGAAATTAATGTCTACCGGCTATTAAATCACTGTTGTTTTTATAAGCATATGCAAGGAGATATTTAACCATTAAACTTATATTTGGGCAAAAAAAAAATGAATGCAAGTTTTAACTTAAGTTACCAACTTGTTGTCTGCACCAATTTTTATATTCCCATGAAAAAAGTTGACAGCTGAACTTGTCAACGTGAATTAAACAAAATAATTATGCATTAAGTTGGTATATCTGACTTACAACCATCGTTTTTTTCAGTAAAATAAGCTAATAACTTTGTATATGATGTTACCAACACAAACTTTCTTTGTTTGTGCCATGCATAAATTGGTAAAAGAAGTGGAACCAGCAGACAAAAAAAAAAAGGTTTGTGCAATATATTATTAACTTAAGTTGCCAAGTTTTTGCATTTAGGCCTTACCCACATATACTGAAGTTGTACTAAAATAGTTGTCAATCCCTCAAACTTTTAGCTATAGGTCCAAAAAATTGGCACCACTTGGAGTCTAATGCGCAGATTTTGATAAGCAATGTCCCTTATAAAGTTGGTAAATCGACTTACCAACTTATGCGTTGTACGTATCGATTTAAATTTTGCTAAAGTTTTAAATTCTAACAAAAGTTTTAAATGTGTGAGACAAGGTGAGAGTTTTTTTTAAGCAAGCATTCTAGAGTAGAATTAGATTAATTCCATAACATATCGCACACCCTCTTCAAAAGAGACACAACCCGAAATTTTTCAATTTTGAGTAAATATATGGAACCTGCTCATAGTTCACCTGTCTACCAACACACAAAATTCTACATCATTTTTGTTATTGTTAATTGCCGAAAAAACAGTTATGCCTCTTTTTTTGTTACGACTGACACTGCACTGCAAAAGTCATATTTTTAGTTGTGTCGTGATAAGCGAAGTGCATTGTTCGTAAACGAATTTGGTAAAGAGACCTTTTTCGAATTGTGGCTTTTTTTTGACAATGTATTTATTGATTTAAATTTGTTTCATTCAGAGTTGTGACCCTTTGATTAGATTGATGATTAGAGAAAGTGAAATGCAATTACATTCTTTTTATTTGTTACGCTTTATATAAAAAAAAAATTTTAAAAATTTTGAATTGTTTCCTTTTTGGAAAAAAATATAAAAATACTTTTTTTTCTGTTTTTGAGTTTAGAATAACATAAAATTATATCGTATTATTTCCGTAGTAGTAAAACAAGCTAAAAAATGAGTTTTTGAGTGATAAAAGAAGGGTTTTAACTTAAAAATAGATTTTTTGAGTTATTGTTTTTAGATGATCGTTTATTGTAAAAATCAAAATTTCATTTTAACTTTCGAAAAACAATAGAAAAGAACATTTATTCGTCCAAAATGACTTCTGAAGGCAAAATGAGGTTGCCAAAGGTCAAACCAACTAATTATTGTCTCTTCCCATGTAACGAGAATCTTGTCGTTTGGAGACGATTTCAGCGCATCAGACTGTTCTACGTCTACTTCGTCGAACTCATCAGTGCAAGCTGATAATTGTACAGTAAAAAATAAAAATAAATCAAACAAAATAAAACAATTTTTGAAGAGAAAAAAATACGTCCAACTTGCGGTGCAATGTATAAGACACTTAAACGCACCAAAAAAACTCAATGAAGCCAATTGGTAAAAATTATTTGAAGTGTTTGGAGCATTGGTGGCTTGCAGAGGTATCGAGAATTTATAGCTACTAGTATGGTTCCTAGAAACGTATTAAAAGTCCATAAATAAATTTTTTTAATTACTTTTCTTTATTCAATTTTTTTTTCAGCTGTAATACCTGAATAAATAAAATCTGTTTTTGTTTCTTTTTCTGTTACTTCTACAAATTGCTTTTCACTTAGTTTACAACTTTAAATCAACAAAAGTGTCATAATTGAAAATAATTCAGTAATAAATGCGTGAAAATGTTATCTAAAGAGTCATAATTACAAAAAAAGTAGTTTTCCAAGAAATTATAAAAACAATATTCATAAGCATTTCTCATATTAATCTTTGAAGAACTTTTTTCCTCAATTAGATAAGTTTTATTTTTATAAAATATTCCTTCAGTTGTTTTCTTCGGAAAGCAACATTGACCTTGAGCTCGATAAAATATAACCTTTAATAATTGAAAAATTATTGGAGTTATATAAACATATAACTTAATACATATAAAAGAAGGTCGTAATTAATTTACAAATAAATTTATAAAATATTTTATAAGCTCAAAGAGTTTTTTTTTTAATTTTCTGAAAAATTACATATTTCGAGTTATGTCTCTTTTGAAGAGGGTGTGTGATGTATACCTACCGTAATTATTTTAAAAATTCTACATAGTAAACAAAAGACAAGATAGTACGTTATTTATAACTCGATATTTCAATACGTTGTTAAAATCCCATATTTTTTAAGTACTGACTCATTCAAAGTTAACTTGAGTTTGAATCTTTTTAACAGTAGATTTGAACTTTTAAGTCCCGCACAATATTATTTTAAGATTTGAAAAAATAATAAATTGTTTTAATATCTTTTAAAAAGTTCTTCCCCTTAGTGAGAGAAAATATTGCTTCAAAGGCAGGCCAATGTCGGCTTCCTAACTAACGTTAATTCTTGGAAATATTACAAAGTAAAATGTTATTCTGAAGCCAGTTTTTCATATGTTAAATGTAACTCGCAAACTGAACACACATGCAGTTATGAGTTTGAACAAAATAGTAGCGTAATTACTATTATTATGTAACTGTTATTACTGTTATTATTATTACTATTATTATAAGCGGCCATGGCGTAGTGGGTAGAGTGTGTGACTCTTACGCCAGAGAACCCAGGTTCGAATCCTCCATCCGACACAGAAAGTTTTTTCAATTGAATTAATTTTTCTGTTCGGCCGTCACCTCTCTGCAGACAATGGCAAACCTCAGAGAGTAAAAACTGCCATGAAAAGCTTCTTGAGAGCATAAGCCGTTCGGAGTCGGCGTAAAACATGTAGGTCCAGTTCTCGATCATTAGTGTGCGAACATTTCACATCACACACAACACAATTGATCATAAGAAGCTCGGTCAAAGTCCTTTCAAGGGCTAAAATGGCCATTTTTAGTTCGTTCGTCGTATTATTATAAGCCTTACGCCTAGGCAACACGAAGCATATCCAGATGAATTTTGACAGTTCCATTTGGAAATTTGACGTTTTCTGGCATAAATGTACTAACAAGGTTTTGATGTACTTCCGTTTATGTGTTGCTTACAGTGGTTTTGAAAGTGTATTTCAGCAAAAAAATATAATTTAATTATAAGCATTTGTGGACATGGATTGACATCAGTGGCGGATCTAGGATTCGCTAGAGGTGGAGGCTGAAACGGCTTTTAAGACTTATTTTCATTATTTTCTCATACAAGAAATTCTCCAAGGGGAGAAGGGGGCTAAAGCCTTTTTAGCCCGTATGTAGATTCGCCAGTGATTGAAATCCACGTTGATTGACATTGATCAATTTAATTCAACTTTTGGTGATGAAGCATCATACCCAGCGACTGTAAAACGCTTATTCAATGATTTTGAACGTGGTTGTAATTCTCTCTTAAGACGAATTTCGTGAAGGTTGTCTAAGAACGGCTACTGTGTCAGAAAATGTGACATGTGACATACAGTGAGATAGTGTCATCCTTGTGCATTAGTGGTACTAGCATACATACATTCGATGGTGCATAAGCATTAAGGCGATACTTCATAATTTTATGGCTGCTTAAGGGAGATTTAAGGCAAAAGCAGTTAAAATTAAAGCAAATTTTAGAAGATATTTTCTAATAAAGTTTATTATATATGCAAAAAATTGCTTTTGCAAGTTAATTTTACATCATTAGTATATGTAAAAAAAATGATTTATTTGTTAACATATATTTCTTATATATAAAAATAGCGCTGAAGTTGGTGTCCTTCAAAAAGAGTTGAAAATCGGACCACATCATAGCGCCGACTCCAGATTGTATGAAAAAAAAAAAACAAAAATGCTTTCGGAAATAGACCCCTGGATGCACATCTTTTACCAAAATGGGAAGAAAATATGGAAAATTAAGAATCGTAGAAAAAAATAGTCGGAAAATGTACATTATTTTTGACCATATTGTTGCATGTAAAAACATTTTAGAAACATTTTTCACAGACGCTCATTTTGATAAAAGATGTGTAGAATAACATTACATGCAGATTAAGAAAAAAAAAAAAAAATTAAAATCGATCGATTAGTTTGTTTGCGGTAGGGTGGACCATTTTGAAAAAGTATGTTTCGAGAAAAACGCATTTCAAGTTGCAAACGTTAAAAGCATCAAAACGGTCAAATTCCAAGTCAAAATTGTAACAGTTTTTTTCTCTACAAGGTATAGTTTATATCAGTGGAGCTCACGAAATTTTACAGACGAGCAAATGATTTTTAAAAAACAAAAACAAATACAAGAGCAATATGCGCATCGTAACTTTTGACAATGAAAAAAAAAAACAAAAATAAAAAAACAATTGCTGTGTGCGCTAACACACAAACAACGGATAATTGCATGCATTTGTTGTTGTTTGCGCGTTCAAAATTAGATGATGATATCTCAACAGCTGTTATTTGAATTATGTATTGCTCATGATAGAAAAATATTTGTATGGCGGGTAACGCGAGCAAGATGAGCTACTGGATGAGCATGTCTGGTTTATATAGTATTTATACATAGAAACATTCCATACAAACATACACTTTTACATACACATATACAGCGAACATCACGAGATTTAACAGCTTCCCAGTAGTTCTGCTCACCAGTAACAAATGAGTGAGCTCACTAGCTTTTGGTAACCACCACAACATATTTCACTCATGAATTTAACATGGAGATGCCATTGCCGGTAATGATTCCCTTACTCTTTACATTACCATTCACTAGCTATTTCATAAGTTACTGCTCACGTAACGTGAACAATAAAACTAATGTATTTCATTACGTACTGCATTACATCGGGTACTAGAACTCACTACCTGCCATCCATGTGGGATATCATAACCGTTTCATAACCGATATCAAGAGACTTATTGTAATTGCCAGTACTGGAAGGTAATGTATTTGCATTGCCTGCTGCATTACCTAGGGTACAAGAATTCACTAGTTACCATTCATGTATGAAACAGGGTCTTAAACGCAGTAGAATCTGTATTATAATCGGGATTGGTTTGAAATTATTTTTACATATATCATCGTAGAATCGGATAGAAAAAAAAAAACGATTTCAAAAAAATATTTGCCAGTACCTCCCTTGGTGTACGAAATGCTAATACATTGAGGATGGTTTGAAACACATCTACGACTTCATAACAATTGACAAAAGTGAGCAAAACTCCACAAAAGTTTGTCAGTGGACGGAGCACATCCAAGTAAATAATTGCCAGTTTTAAAAAAAAAACCGGTCATGTCCTAACTGTACTACTTAAGCAATGTAGAACTCTTAATGTTGAATAGTACACAACCATTTGTTTGTAGGAAGTCTTCGGGAAATTGAAGTAAACCAACCGCCGGAGAAAGATCATTCTGCATCAATGCGATCTTCCACATTTCAGCTAAAATAAAAACTTTTTGAGTTCTTGAAAACGTAGAATTAATGGGTGATCCACCTTTACAGTCTCGAATTGGCACCCAATGACGTTGTCTTGTTCCCTCACATTAAGAAAAAAAAAAGCATGGTAAGCGTTTTTCAATGGCCGAACAGGACGCTGAGGCCTTCAAAAACCTGGTGGCGAAGCTACCAACTTCAGAGTAGCAAAAATGTTCTGAATACTGGTTCAAACGTATGGAAAAGTATATTGATATTCTTGGTGAATTCTTTGAAAACACTACATAAAATTTCACTGATTAAGTAGTGATTTCCCATTGCTATGCGCAATTGTTGCAGTTTTCATTGTTCATTGTTAGACTTACAAGACAGCCCACGTAACTCGCTTCTATTTCAACATATATTGGGAGTATGCATTAAAAACTACGTATTTTTTGCAATATGGGGGCTTTGTTGTACAATGAATGAACAATGAATTTGAATACAATGAATTTTTTTCAAAGAATTGTCTATCGCTAGCCACTACTTTTCCCCATCTCTCTGGTAAGTTACGGATTCCGTTTCGAAAAAAGGACTCGATCCGTTTTTTGGCATCTTCATAAGAACGGAAGTGCTGCTCAGCTACGTCGTGGGTCATTGATCGAAACAAATAGTAGTCGGAAGGAGCATTGTCTGGTGAATGCGGCGGGTGTGGTAAAACATCCCATTTCCGCGTTTCCAAGTATGTTTTGACTGGCCTTGCAACAAGGGGTTAAGCATTGTCATGCTGAAGAATCACCTTGTCATGCCTTTGTTGGAATTGTGGCCGTTTTTCTTTCACTGCTCGGCTCAATGTCATCAATTATGGTTAGTAACGTGATTGTTTTGTTAGGTTGGAGCAGGTCATAATAAATAACAGTTTGCTGATCCCACCAACTACAGAGCATGATCTTGAAACCACGGATACGCTTGGAATCATCATAATGGATCTACTTTTCATATCCAAAGGTTATACGGTGCAAAACAACCTTTCTTATTTTACCCTTGGATCAGCTGTTCACCTGCAAAAAATCGTCTTTAGACGTCTCTCGACTTCAAATTGTACGGCACCCAATTTCCTTTTTTTTGGGTCATTCCCAAACGTATGCAAACGGTTGCTTGATCAACTCCTAACGAATTTGCAAGTTCTTTTTGCGTTTGACACGAGCTTTCACCGAGTAATTCCTTAAAAACCTCATTTTCGAACTTTTTCGGCTGGACTGAACGTTCTTTGTCATCGCTGTTAAAATCACCACTTCTGAAACGCGCAAACCACTTTTGGCACGTTCTAATCGACGGAACATATTTAGAGTATGCTAACAAATGATGTGCTTCGGATGCATTTATGCTTAAATTAAACCAATAAAGTAAAACTTCCCGCAAATGCTGTTTTGTTTAGATGATACTATGTTCACACCGTTCAATACTCATTTGCAATAATGAGTATAATAAATGTATGTATGTGTGTATGTATAGCTCTCAGTGTGAACATAGTATAAAAAACTTGTTTGACTTGTATGACCAAATATTAAGTTTGACAGATCGAATAAAATGTATTTTTAGGCGCATTTTAAGATGCAATAACTGTCGCTGCCAGAAAAATTGACAGGTAAAATCAAATGCGCGGCTATTAATGCATACTTCTAAAATTCGACGTGAAATAAGAGATTTTAGAGATTATCTAATCTCTTAAGATTAAACACTTTAGAGATTATCAAATTTAAAATATTAAAAGTGTCAGTGATAACTGCGGTCACTGCAAATATAAAGGCCAAAATGTTGAGCAACTCATAAATCGACTGAATTCTGAAACAGATATTAAAAATTAAATGACTAATAAAAACAAAGGAATCGAAGCTGTAACAAAAAGTCTTTGGTTTCAATGTCAAATACCAATCCCAAATTTTATAATTATACGAGTAGTACCAGTAGATAGAAAGAAATCCATGCTAATGAATTTAAATCAGTGCCTTCCACCCTGGGCTCTTAAGAGCTCTCTCGTTTCACACGTATTCTTACTCTCTCGCGCTTAGTCGCTATTGAGACAGCAGCGACACAACATCGAGAGCGATTTTTATGATACTCCACAGCGAGAAATTTAATGTTTGAAGATAACAAATGATTTTGTCTACTATGATTTCAAACGCGTTTGAAGAATTTCAATGCGTCTTATGTTATGTTTCGTTCCAAGGACATAAGAAAACTAATATGAAGAGGCATTATGAAATGTTTCATAATGATATTGTTGAATCAGATAATGTAGAAAAGCAAAGATTTTATAAAAAGAAAAAAGCAATTTCCATATAAGCAAAGCATAAAATAAAGAATTGGATTCCTGAAATGGAAGAACACTTGGATGAGAGCAATGTAAAAAACAAATAAATTAAATTAAAAATGACATCTAAATTAAGAATTATAATATTGTAAAAAAGGTAGTCCTTTCTCAGATGCAGCATTTATTAAAAATATTTGCGTTAAAATTTTGCGAAAACTTGATAGCAGAGCAGCCATAACTAAAGCAACGTTAGCTTTATCTCACAATATCATTGTCCGCCGCACTGTACAAATTAGCAAATATATTGATTCTGAAATTAAAAACCAATTAAACGATCGCAGGGTTTTTCTCCAGATGCATGGACGAAGGCATGGACATAAATGCTCTTTATCAATTGGTGGCTTGCATTCGGTGTATAGACAAATTTTTTCCGATCTAAAGACAGACAATTTAAAAAAATATTTGACTTATAAGAAACTAAGATCAAATCATCAATATTAATATTAAAATAGGCATATAACTCAAAATCCCATCACATTTTTCTTTTTTCTTTGCAAGCTTTAACTTTTTAAACAAGTAATCGTATATACATACGATTTTTAAAACTCTTTTGACTTAGTTACACAAAAAAAAAAAACATTGCATGAAATTAAAATTTTTGAATTTAGTTGAAGTTTAGATTTTTTTTAGTGCACAATTTTGTCTGCTCACCAACACACGCTCATTACTTTTTTTGACAGGCACTCATTTAAATGTTAATTATGTTCATCTAAGAAACAATAAGCACAGTATATTATTTACAAAAAATTCTGACCGTCGTTTGAAAACAATAAAATAAGCAATAAATTAAGTCCCCCTTAGATTGGTGCATTCATTCATTCCAACCCGATTTAAACGGATAAAACGTCTCGATTCCACTTAACAACTCAAACAAAGCTTTGCTAAACAACTTAAAAGATCATGTGAGGGAAAAAACACAATACTAGATATTAGAAAAATTTTACATTGATAAGATATAAGAGAGAGAACAAAAAAAAAAATCAGAGAATTGCATTCTATATAATTTAGCACGCGTCAATTTAACAAAGTAAGACTTAAGTCAGATAAATATACAAGTAGAGAGACAGACAGACACGAGGAGTTTTCAATATAAACAAGTAGATTAAAATGGACAATTGCAGCTTTAAAACACAAATACAGACTTTTATATATGCAGTTACATGTTATAAATGAGTATATTTGCAAAAATATATATCTACTTCTGTGTAAGCTATAATATGTATAAATGCGGTATAAACGAACTTGCGTCTATAAAAACAATTGTTATGGGTTCAGACTACCAGCTCGTTGTCTAGCAATAAATCAAGCAACAACAATAAATGATCTATGTAGATCAGCTGTAATTTGGAGAAGGCAGCACTTGTTGGCTATATAGAAATTATAAAGTATAAGACTCTAGCTGAGGCTGAGGCAAGCTGGAATTGATTGTGAATGAAAAACCCGGGTATGTAGCGAAATGTATGCATGTAAATAGCATTCGCAGCTGAGGAGCACCAATCAAAAATTTAAATTAGAGCAGTATATCAGTTGGTTAAAGTTGCCATATGCTGAAGTAAGGAATATGTATGTAAAGATATATGAACATTAAAGAACAAGAGTAGGAAACATTTGAAGAATAAAAAATAAGACATTGCATAACAATATCAAAGAAGTCAAAATTTGTCATAACATCTAATTTATTATTAATTAATTGAACTGATTTCATGTGTATTTCCTTGTTCTGACACTAACCAGCATGCAAAAATAACCGAACCCGCATTAAATTACTAGTTCGCACAAATTTATCGCATGCGAATTTGCGCCCAGTTCAACATGCTACTAAATATAAACAAATATGCGAGCACATGAGTTGAAATAATGTCACGCATGCGTGAAACAGTTTATGCGGATTTCAAAATTGTTATTGTTGTCTCACTAGCTGCTTCCAACTACATATTTAACATACAATTTGCTTGATTAATCTTAGCATTATTTACGCAGCTTAAAGTAGCATCAACGCAATTCCATTTTGTGCCATCGTCACACTCACGTCACATCTCTGAATTCAAGTATTTTATTAAAAATTCAAAGAACTTGGTTATCATCTGTATTTTTTTTTTAACTAAATTTTTATTTTTGCTAAACTTCTGCTTTCTTATTATACTGTTTGCAAAATTTTCTACCCCAAAATTCGTATGAAATATTTTTTTTTTTTTTATTAATGCAAAGCATTCACCATCTATTTTGTTTAAGCTGTTTCTTCCGTTGTTTCTTTCTCTCTTTAAAATTATTTCAAATTCATGCCAGACCATTAAGAAAATTACAAATTTTTTTATTTTTTACTCGTATTTTGGCACTCCAAATGATCTTGAAAGTTTCGAAAAAGTTGCGTTGATTTTGCACTGGAGCCGGTTTTTTTTTTTTGTATTAATACTTTGGACACTTGGGGTGTGTTTGTGTGTGTGAGTGGGTCATTAATGGGCATAAATTAAAGTTTATCTTTTGAGACAAAGAGTCGATTGATATCGCTTTACTTTTTGAGTGGGAGCATTAAAAATACTTTTTGTTGCAAGATCATTTTTCTTTCAGTACTCCTACTACTAGTTTAATTGCGGAATAATGAAAATCAGTTTTTGAATTGACAAAATTTGATTTTTTTTTAGTGTGTTTATAACAAATCAACTTACTTTGATATTTTAAATATAAGATTTTGCATAGATGTACAGAGACTCCAACGAATAATCAGACAAACTTTTATGATTAACTAAAAAAACTCGAAAAAAGTTTTTTACAAGTGCTTTTCATATAATTTTTTTTTCCAAATCAACTAAACATTATATGTCACTCTGTGTTGCGTTTTAATGATAAAACTAAGTTAAATTTTTCTTTCTTAAATCCTGTCTTGTTCAGTATATGTGTATCTTTAAATTTAAATTTAGTTTATTCTATTCATTAAAATCTAAACCAAAATATAAAGTATCTACTAGGCTGCGTATGGGGGACACCAAAAAATACCGTCGTTTTAGTTCAGTTAAAAAAATCAACAAATCAGCGAAATTTGATAAAATTTCAATAAACATTTTGTTTGAATGATAAGTTCAATAGTATAGAGTTCAATATTTTATTTTAAATAAATTAAAAATTATGTACAAAAATTAAAATTTCGGTTGCGTATGGGGTCCCGAATGGTTGCGTATTTGGACATGTACGAAAAAAAATATTACAATTTTTCACACCGTTTATTACAAAACAATTTCTTTTATGTGTTTAGAAACTTTAGTAGGCGATGACAATATCTTGCCATAACTCGATACGTCGAAGTGGTGTTGCTTTTGTAGGTTAAAATATATTTTCGTTGCGTATTTTGGACAAAATACAACGGCGTCTTTTTAGGTTAGAACCCGATTTTTATTATACTGATCGGTTAATAAAAATACTGCAATTTATGTGGTTCTAAAAAAAAAAACCAATATGTGGCAAAAAAAAAAAAAATAGAAGAGTAGTTTTTCGAGCCTGCGGTTGACTTTTTCACGGAATGCGTGATATCTAAAAAATTTTGGAAAAAATGTAAGCACAGTAAGAAGATGGTAATTTTTATGGTAAAACGAGAATCTTAAGATAAAATTAAATGACGGTGCAATATAATTCCAAAAGTTTTAAAGAACACTGTATTTTTTTTTGTATTTTTAATTATATTTAAAAAACTGATCTAATCAGTAGTCACAATTCTGATGAATTGTAATCAGCGCACCCAATACTTTACGAATAATTCAATTTTGATCTCAGGGTTTAGAGTTTCAAGCTATTTAGTCGGCTTTTTTTGAGTTATGGTTTTTATTGCGACGCACAGTGCATTTTTCGGCACTTTCTTTTGTTATAAAATATAACAAAAATATAATTACAACGTTTAAAAAGTTTTGAACCCATTTTTTTCAGAAAATTGGTTGCGCTATATTAAAAAACCAATTGACCATTCTAGTCTTTGAAAGGACTTTGTCCGGACTTCATATGATCAATTGCGTTGTGCGTGTTGTGAAATGTTTTCACACAAATGATCGAGAACTGGACCCAACAAGTTTTGTGCCGACTCCAAAGGCTTATGTTCTCAAGAAGCTTCACATGGTACTTTTTACTCTCTGAGGCTTTCCATTATCTGCAGAGAGGTGACGACCAAACAGAAAAATTAATTCAAGTAAAAAAACATCTGTGTCTCGATGGGACTCGAACCTGGGTTCCTTCGGATGCAAGCTATGCATCTTAACCAGTGTGCCAAGGACGCAATAAATATAAAAAAATAGTAAGGAATGCAGCTTCGGCACGGTACCGAGGCTAAAATAGCTCTCCCCCCCCCCAGCCGTATGGAAGTATATTCAAGGTCTTCAGCCGTCTTTAAAATGTTAATGCATAATCTGCAAAAATATTTGTGTTATACGTTTAATTTTATTTTACTCTTAGCTGCTCATTATGTGAAAGAATGTATGTGCAAAATTTGATTGGTAGTATGTGCAAATTCATACCAACGGTGGAAAATAATTTCGCTTAATATTAAAGTGCTACGCCCCCCATTCAATTCCACCCAAATTTCTTGACTACGGACTGCTCATTATTTCAAAGAATATGGAAAATTTGGAAGAAGTCGGACAAAGGCAATAGAAGGAGTTGAAGTCACAAAAACGGTGTAGAAGAAGTTTGATTGGAATAAATTGTGCAATCCCACCCCCTTTTGTATGCTTAACACTTCTCATTATACTAAAGAATATATGTGCGAAATTTGGTTAAAATCGGAGAAACGGTGTAGATGGAAATTTATTACACTTTTATGAACTACAGACTAATTCTTATGCCAAATAATATGTTAGCAAAATTTCGTTTAAGTCAGACAAACGGTGTAGAGGGAATTCGATTATAATTAAATTGACACGTCCCTTGTCCAATCCCACCCACTTTTGAAGGCTTGAAACTTCTCATTATACTGAAGAATATATGTAAGAAATTTGGTTGAAATTGGACAAACGGTGTAGATAGATCTAGTCTAAAAATAAAAAGCCACGCCCCCCGTCTATTACCGCCCAATTTTATCTAAGATTGCTAAAATTACCAAGGATTATGTGTGAAAAATTTTGTTGAAGTCAGACACAAGGTGTAACAGAAGTTCGATTAAAAGTAAAATGCCACACGCACTTTTCTAATGTCAGGAATCCATAGATATCAAGATATCTTTAATGTAACTCAAGATATTTCCTTAATTTTTGTGGCTTTTTAAGAGATTTTACGTTTAAAATAAAGTTATTTGGAAGTAGGCGTGATTTTCATCCGATTTGTCTTATTCTCGAACTTGATCTCCATTTTTTAAAAAGAAGCTTATATTTTAAATTTTATCTCGATAACCTTAAAATTATGGCTGTAATCGTTATTACAGACGGACAGACAGACACCCGGAAATCGACTCAGGAATTGATGCTGATCAAAAATATATATACTTTTCTATACCTGCCACGCCTCCTTATTGGCGTTACAAACGGAATGACAAAGTAATATACCCCTTACGCAGTACGCGCTGGGGTATAAAAATTGCTATATGATATCATTTATGATGATTTTTTTTTTTAAGCTTCGTTTTGTGATTTACTTGACTGAAATCACAAAAACGACACTTTTTTCCGACTCCTCTCTCTTAGAAACTGATGTTCATTTGTTGCTTGCGTTCATTACATCAAGAAAATGTAATTTTAATTTATTAAAAATACTTCTTTGATCTGCCGTAGGAATCGAACTCGTACCCCATTGATTGAAAGCTTAATGCACTACCCAACAATTCAAAGCTTCTTGCTACGCAGAATTGTTGACTCAATATTGAATATAACTGACGGTATGTTACAGCAGATTACAATAATCTATTAATAGATAGAGAATTGTGTATTAGCTAATCTACATATGGGCATTTCCAAATTGGCGTTACGTATGATTTGTGCAAAAAAATAATAAAAAAATGTATGAAAAGTCAAATTTCTAAAAAATTTTTAAAATTTTCAAATTTTAAGTAGCACTGTATAAGGTAAATGAATTACAACAATCGATTCTAAGGATTTAAGGATATAAGCAAAACTATGCTCTGGTGTGACATTAATAAAGGCTGTAGTAGTTTTAGACTTCGATTACAAAATTTGCCAAAATCTGCGAATTGGGCAAGACTTTTTGTATAAAACCTCTTTTAGCAGGTTTTGAAATAATTTAAGTTTATTTTCCAAGTAATCTCGTTTTTTTTTGTTTTGTTATTAGGCTTAGTCATCTGACGTGACGTTACTGGCGTTACGTTACTAAAATTTCCATTGTAATTCAATTGGGTAAATGCGTAATTATGTAATTTAGTAAGTAAAAACCAAACTTAATATATTCTGCTTCTCCTTGTTTCAACCATTTTCCATTATTTTTAGCCAATGCCTTCCATTTTTACTAAAACAAAAACGTTTACGTTACGTACGTTACGTTACATTCACTGAACATTTACTAAGAAGAAAAATTACATTTGTGAAACAGTGCAGACGATTTGATCATAAAAGTAAATAAGTTTATGTACAAATTGCTTAAATCAATAAAATTTAAATGTTTCTCTAAGGGAATATCATTAAATAACAAGTTTTTAATAACTTTTAATTTTAGTGTCACGGTGGACTTTTTTCTGGATATGCCCATAACTAGTTTCCATTTGATTTAACTTAATTTTTTAGACTTATTTCAATTTTTTTTCGAATCCAAATGAATTTTCTTTTGCCTTAATTTCAGTGTGTCACTGCAAGCCATTTAAAGACTAATTTTTGATAAACACTAAAAACTAATGGTTTTACTTAATTTTCTAACGTTTACAGTGATGCGTCTCAGGTTTTCAGTAGCTGGGCCGATTTTTTCAGGGGTCGATTTTCGACACTTTTGCCAGATCGACTGCCGAAATTCTAAGCCCCATTAAAATATCTTGTTAGCTTTCAAACGAAACTATGAGCTCAGAGAAATTATGTTTTAAACTAAACTTATGGCCTCTAAAGGAAACTTGCTCAGCAGGTGGTCATCCTTCCCCTACATTTTTAATAATTACGAATTTTTTTTGTCAGATGGCTAGAAGGGTTGAAATCGTGTTAAGATGGAGGCACCCTTTTTTTAGCACCCCCCAATCAACCAGCCTGTAATTTTTTTTCAATTTTTAACTTCGTTTCGTTAAAAAATTTTTTGTGTACTATTAATATATTAATAAACATAACATTTAATGAAAAAATGTATACTAAAAATATTTTAAGTTTTTTTTTTTATTGACACTAGAAAGACCTTCTACACTAGAAAGTTGCCTTAAAGATCTACAATACTACAGCAAAGACACAATCCGAGATTATACTGCAATCTTGCAAAACGTATATATAGAGATTTGCAAAACGCATCTCTTAGGCTATGAGGCAAGGAAATAAAATAAAAATGATTACTAAATAATTAATAAACAACTCTGTTCAACATATTTAGGTGATTTAGACTATAAAGCATCTGTGTCAAGACTTATAGGCTGAAACTGACACAAGCAAAAAGAAAAACAAATGTAAGAAAAAATTGTCTGTCGATTTTTACAATTTTCTTGCAAGCAATTTAACAAAAAGAGACGTATAGAAGTTTCGCTTCAAAAAATATAAGTTGTTATTTTTAACAACTTGCAATAGTTAATAACAACAGTTGTTATTTTGCAATACAAAAATACACATTACTTTCTCATAAGGACAACAAGTGTTTGCCAAACATGATACAATACAGATAAAAGGCATAAATAATTCAATCTCAATTGATTCAAGCAAATCGAAGCACACTTAATACGCAGCCAATTTAATGGTTCCATATCATAACATACAGAATTGTAAAAAAAACCAAAAAAAAAAAAACATGCCTAGACAACAATTTCAGAGCTGCGAGAATTAAAGTTTAACTCATAATATTGGCTTGGCATGTGCGTGACACACTATAAATAAAAATTAAATTATTCGCTTAATTTCAATTTTGATTTGAACACACACAAATACACACATGCCACGCGGTGTTAATGACATCGAATTGGTTCACGCCGCGGCCGGTTAGGCGCGTGCGCGCGCTCGCGGAATGCCAACAATAGGGGCGATGCATTCAGCATTTCTCACAGAATTTTAAATGAAATCAAATCTAATACAATAAAAAAAAAACACAAAATAAAACAAGAATCACTTTTACTCTTTTTTGCAATTCGATGCCAACAGCTTCGATGCCAAGCCAGACTGATGGGCCACTTGTCAGTTGAATGGCAAAACATGACAAGCGAGAGAGCGCGGCTCCGCTACGATGGTGGCAGCTGAACCATTGACAATTAATGATCTGACGTTTGACAGTGCAACTCGGTGCGTCGTGATTGAACGCTATAGATAAGCTTAAACGAAAAGAAATCAATTAAAACTGTCGGCAACAATTAACAGTGCTCAGCATTAAAATAAAAAAATATTTCATATGAAGTACTAAAAAAGTTTTTCTTTAAATTTTGAGCAGTAACGGCTTAAACTGATTAGTAAAATTATTCGTTAAATTTAAACAACTGATGTGACTTTCACTTTTCTCCTAACTTGTACTGAAATCACTTGTCCGAATCGTGCAATTTTAAAAAGTAATTCAAAAACTGCCATTCGACCGTAAGCCACTGATAACAATAATTAAGACAGCACTTTGTATATAAAAACTAGTTGGCAACGCTGTTCGCTCTTTTAACTGAAGCTAGACATGGTTGATTCAAATTTGTGCAATTAATTGACATTAAATGATAAATTTGCATAAACATAATCATTGTCATCACCATCATCGTCGTCAAAACATTGGTCGGCAGCAGTTACGAGCTAGTCATCACATGTTCACTAATTACAACAACAAATTCATTCCGAACATCAACATCCAATCAAATTAACAAAATAACGATATCAACGTGCGATCAGCTTGTCAGGATCTAAAACAAGATAAGCTGTTCGTTTATGGAGACGATATAAAATGTAAGAGTCATAGGCGTAGCCAGGATATCAACCAGGGTGAGACTTTTTTTTTTAACTGATAGGTTATCTATATACTCTATATACTATTAATAAATCTGTAGCCACTTTTTATGTTCACTCATCACGTTTAAACGACAACTCAGATTTTTATAAAATTTTGTACACATATTTATAGGTCAGCAGAGAGTGCATTAGGATACTTTATTTTAACCCATTAACAACCAATGTTACTATATGGAAACATATGCGTCTCGAATTTTCATTAAATACTGCATAATATTTCAAAAGTTTTAGTGCCAGTTTTTTAAAAAAAGTAAAATTAGCATGCAATAATAACTTATTTCTGCTCA
The DNA here is from genome assembly GCA_914767935.1 of Coremacera marginata. NCBI lineage: Eukaryota > Metazoa > Arthropoda > Insecta > Diptera > Sciomyzidae > Coremacera > Coremacera marginata. Next base: position 141,695,609 of record OU612044.1, read on the forward strand.
ATGGCATACATAGTTTTCACCAAAATGTTGCTTCAAGTCTAAAAATGTCTGTTTTTTATGGTTTTCTTTCGGCCCTAATGGATTAAATTGCACTTCGGTTAAACGAGAACAAAATCAATAAACGCTTTTAAATTTCCTTCAATTTGATACCAAAATCATGTATGTAGTTTGAAAACTGTGAAAAATTTTAGTACCAGATCTTTTTAGTATTAATTATAAGCTGAGAATGAGAGAAAAACGACTTGAAATTCACACTTTTAGCTTTGAAGGCAAATATTTCAGTCAGTTTGCAATGGATTTCAATAATTTTTTTTGAAAAATGTTGTTTGTTAAAATATCCTTCAAACATAAGTTGAAATTTTTACTAAACCAAAGTATTAATATTTTTAAAAATTTTTTTAAAAAATGTTCAAAAATTTTTAGTTTAAGCCAAAAAATTGGATAAAAGTTGTTTTTGTTGTAAAAAAAATTAAATCCAAAATTTAGGTTTTCGATTTCCTGTCAGATGATATAACAATCTTAAGGTTAATAATTTTTAGTATTACTTAAACAATAAAAAATCGTTTTGGTAGCGAAAAATCAAGCCTACCCACTATCAATTTTTGAATGAAAACTTTTTGAAAACCCGGCGAAGCGGCTGGTTTAAGCTAGTATTATATATTTCTCTACATCACAATTTGCTTTTTCCACTAAAAAATTTTTTAGTTTTTAATTTTAAAGTAAACTTAGTTTTAAAAATAGGTTCCAATTGAACAACTGATTTTGTTTTGTTACTCATGACAAACTGTGTTGCTTGATATTCGACTAATCCTTAGATTAGTATGTACTATGTTATTAGTACTATGTTATTTCATAGCTTTAAGTTTTCACTACCGTCGGCAGTCCCCACACTCCCTATTTTTTTATTATCATTTCCACATGTAATCATAAAATATTTCTATGTGCTAAAACATTCTTTCTGAAAGCAGCAAAGTACATAAAATATCTAAAAATTTTATTAAAAAGAGGTATCAGCATTATGCAGAGCATAAAAATTTGAATAAAGTGTTCAAAAAAGGACGATTAGGAGATTAAGAATATTTTCAAGAATAACCCGACTATATCGCTTAGGCAAGCTCAAGCTCAAGAAGAAGGAAAAAAGAAATAAATGTGTACATTAATACAATAAGAAGCCGGTTGCAGGAGTTTCAGATAGCACATAGAGCCACAACAACAAAACCGCTTTCAACGCAAAAAAAAAATCAGATTAGAGCTCAGTACACTTCACAGATGAGTCTTCTTTTTGGGTGTTCAATACAATTAGATGTGCTTGGTCAAAAGAAAAAAAAGTAAAGCACTTATCGAAGCTCTAGATTTGGGGGTGCCTCTGAGAACTAGGGTTTGGAAAACTAATTGTGTTCAAACAGAATTTAGACGCACAACTTATCACCCAAATATACCAATCAAATATCACCCAAATATACCAATCAGTGATTTGGAGCTTCAAGAGGATTACGATCCAAAGCACCGCAGTCGCTTGTGTACTGCTTGGAAGCAAGAAAATGGGATAAGCGTACATCATGATGCAACTAACAAGGTGGTAGTGACAGCTCTTTTCGCTATTATAGGTTGTCAAAATGGTACAAAAAAGAAAACGAAAAAAGTAGAAAAAAAAAATAAAAAGTGCAATATACAGGAAAATGACAACCTATGGTAAGTTCGCGGTTTGTGTTAATATAGCCTGTTGTTACTATCACTTTGTTAGTTGCTTCATGAGTACATGATTGGACGTTAGATTGGAAACTGCGCAGTTTACCGCAGTCATATGCAAAAAAATTATTATAAAGTACGCCATTTTGTGTTACTATGCTATTATAAGAAACGGAGCAGAGTGGACCCCATACTAACTATTTGGCGTAATAAAGACTTAATTAAATTAATAAAAATTAAATTGTTGTTTTTAAAATCATAACTTTCTTAGACTACTGCCGGGTCTTCATGAACACACTTAAATTTAACGAATGATTCTAAAAAAAAACTAAAGCAATGGTCGAGAAGTAAAGGCATATAGGAAAGGTAATGGTGCTTAGTATTGGTACTTTCACACTATTTTCAAAGCAAAAAAAAAATATGATATTTATCAGTAAGTTGTATGTATTGTACAAGCATAGTACAAAACTTTTTAAAAAAGATTAAAGTTTGATTTGTAAAAGTTTCTTGATTTTGAAATGAAAAACATGAATTTCAAGTTAATAATCAGTATAGTTATAGTTTTTAATGACCACTTCTATAACAGACAAATGTTAGTTATAAAATCGCATCACTTTATCAATTTTTGACAATACAATAGAAGCTCAGATATTAGAAGCTTTAGAAATTGGAATCATCCTGAAGTTAAAAGTAGTATTTTCAAAACATTAAAGCTTCTGAAAGTAGAAAATTGTATTCTAATTTCCGTGGTAATTGTTAATGCAATGAATATTTAACACTACATCTGTTTCAACAAAAAGTTGATAATGAAACTAATAGCCTTATTTTGTAAGAAGTACGCAATCACCTCATTTGGTGCTTTTTTGCCTGGCAATGAATTTCATAAGAAATTTCAGTCAGAGAGAGTATGTTTTACTTTATATGAAAACGAAACTACCCGACAAAAAAATCCAAGTACGGTGAAATTTTAGATTAATTTCAGCTGCTCACCTCGCCTCGACCATGCTAAGAGTAGGTACTATCTAGATGAATCAAAACGAAATGAACTATACTTTAATGATTTTTTATACATTGCCTATGGATTAAAATTAATAAAATAAAGTTTGCTTAGTTGATTGTGCAGATTTATATTCTAGTATCTATTTTGTTTTTAAAAGTCACTCTGGTGTAAATCAAACATTTTCAACAACTATCATATAAGGTAAATAAGATTAGAAAAATTTAAAGATAAATACAATAAGATGAATAAGAAAAATATTATCTTATCTTCCGTAGGAATCTTAGAGATACGTGATTATGATTAATATTGTAATCACTTAGATATTATTAGCAAGTCTTCAATTATTTTTTTTAGGGAATTGCATATCAGTGATGATTTTGTTTCCTTCAGTTAACTTGTTTGTTTGATGGTGAACCTAGGTAGACATTTTTTGGTGTATATTTAAATTTTGCATAACTTTTTGCTTAAAACAAAACAATTACTGTTTGTTTTTAAAAAACGAGTTATAAAAGTTTTTGTTTTAAACAATAACTGAAAATTAAACAAAAATTTACATAAGTATTGATAGTAAATTCCAATACATTTTTAGAGTGTATTAAATCAATACTAGTATATATGTTAAGCATTAGCTTGGATTCGTTTAGCTATTCGTTTTAAATTTTCGATACGAGAGCTCTAGCACTGAGTATTACAAATGTCGGTATTATAGATCAAGTACTACGCTTACATACTGTACAGATTAAATGTTAATACTATTTTATTTAAACTATTGAAAGGCAAGGAGGCAAGAATTATATACTTTACTTAGAATTGAAATATTTTATCAACTTATGACTAATAACTTTTTAGGTAAGTAAGATTGTTTAGTATGGTTCTAGAAGGTGCTGATATATTCAAGCAATATTTTGTTTTGAAAATTTCATTTATTAACTAAGAATCTCCCAAAGATGCCATTATGCTTATAAAAAAAAGAGTCGAATCCTTTTTTATATTAAGCTTATTCGTATATGGACTAGCCCAGAAAACGATCAACCAGAGATGGAAAAATAAAGTTACTTAATTTTAAGTAAAATGTTTATTATCTCTTCGGTCGAAAACAAGAGAAAGACTATGATTATTTTTTTAAGCTGAAAGAAAAATGCAAGATTTATTGACAGTTGAAGTCAGTACTGCCAGCTGTCGATGAAAAAAAATTCCCTTTTTTTTTGCATACAAAATAATTGTTTTACCCATTTTTAAGTCTTAGTTCCCCGCTTAAAATAATATAGAAAAGCATTTAAAAATAAAAACCTTTTTAGTGACTTCATTTTACTATATAAACAATAGAGCAAATCCGTTTATACCTTTACGAACAATAATAATACAGAGTAAATTTTAGCCGATTGTACTGCAATATTTGGTCGAAATATCTAGGATGAGCCAAACAATCATAGGTTTCTGTGGAAAGTAATATAATATTATATTATATAATTTTATTATTAAGGATAGCATTCCGTATTTATAACAATTAAAAATCAATTTTTATAAAACATGAAATATTTTATTTTTCCCCCACTAACTGCTGTGTTCTGGAAATTCGGCAAAAATCAATTTTTTAAAAAAAAGTTTTACCAACTCCAAATAAATACTACTATAAAAATTGAGAAAAAATTTAGTTAGGGGATACATATTTATCTTAATATCATGTTGAATTTATTTTTGAATAGACTTTTCCATAATAATCGTATTAAAATTGAATTCCACAAAGATAAAAACAAAACTGTTGTTACTTTTTGTCACTTCCTTGCTTAGAGGTGAACATTTTGTCACTTTTATAACCAACGAAGTTTTATAACTCTTGTTACTTTGGTGACTATTGTTACCGTATAGGAATAAGACGGTCAGTGGAACTTCAGAATCAATGATCATTGGCGGTTTGCAACAGTTGACTCGAAAAACTAAAAATAGTTCCTATGCTTGGTTTTGACTGTCATTTTCAATCGTCAGTGGCTGGCGATCAAATGAAATACCGATTAGCGAAGTGATTAACAACCGATTACCGAACCAATTACCGATTCCCGAAGCGATTACCAAGCGATTACCGAATCGAATACCAACCGATTACTGAAGCGATTACCAACCGATTACAGAAGCGATTACTAACACATTACCTATTACCGATGCGATTACCAACTGATTACCAATTACCGAAGCGATAACCAACCGATTACCGAAGCGATAACCAACCCATTACCGATTATGGAAGCGATTACCAAGCGATTACCAAACGATTACCGAATCGAATACCAACCGATTACTGAAGCGATTACCAACCGATTACAGAAGCGATTACTAACACATTACCTATTACCGAAGCGATTACCAACTGATTACCAATTACCGAAGCGATAACCAACCGATTACCGAAGCGATCACCAATTACCGAAGCGATTACCAAGCGATTACCAAACGATTACCGAATCGAATACCAACCGATTTTTGAAGCGATTACCAACCGATTACAGAAGCGATTACTAACACATTACCTATTACCGAAGCGATTACCAACTGATTACCAATTACCGAAGCGATAACCAACCGATAACCGAAGCAATAACCAACCGATAACCTATTATTGAAACGATAACCAACCGATTACCGAAGCGATTACCAACCGATTACTGAAGCAATTGCCAACCGATTACCAAAGCGATAACCAACTGATTACCGAAACGATTACCAACCGATTACTGAAGCGCTTACCAACCGATAACCAAAGCGATAACCAACGATTACCGATTATTGAAACGATAACCGAAGCGATTACCAACCGATTACTGAAGCAATTACCAACAGATTACCAAATCGATTAACAACCGATTGCCAATTACCGAAGCTATTACCAACCGATTACCGAGCCAATTACCGATTAACCAACCAAAATAATTGTGTTACAAATACATTATACATAAACAATAAAAAATAGCAATTTATACATTCAATAACGCATCACTTTATGAAAAGAGTTAAAAAAGTAGAACGAGTCTGATTTGCCGACTCTAGCTACTTCGGAAACTCATAACAGCTATGTTATTTAGTAACTTTAAGTTTTCACTTCGGTCGGCAGTCCTCCTAGTGCCTACTTTTTTGTTTAATCAATGCTTCATTTTAGCACAACTTGTGCACATCAAAGCACAATTCTTGAAAAAAATCAAAATATTTCAAGGCCAACTTAATGAATACATATTTATTCCGTAAGAAGCCGGCTTAAAACGATTATAAATAAACATAACAGCATGATACATAGATCTCCTGTTGTTCCGTATCTAATTAGAAATTGAAGACTTTTCGTGAATATACTGTTATGTTAACCTATATAACAAACGATTTGCCTAAAATCTTATTAATAGCTCAGTGTGCTGCGATTTGAGCTGAGTGTGTAAAAAAAACATTATGAATATGAAAACTCACTAAAAATTTAAAGAAAATTTGCAGTTCCAGCTCAACTAATGATATCATTAAAATCGCCAACTTAACGCTCCACACACGGCCTGGCCAAATTACGCGGCCCAAAGTGAAAGGTAAGACGTTGGTCTGGCATGTGTTATTCTTTATATAATTTTTTTTTTTTTGCACAGCAAAAATCGAAGTTAATATTTTGCGCTCACAGCATTTCTTCCGCCAATACCGCTGAGTGCAATGGACGGCATTAGTTTGGCTTAAATAAATTCAAGCCATGTTTCTTTTTTAATTTATTTACAGATTTTTTTATTACCTTTTATTTTTGTCTATCGCTATCGTCAGCAAAAAGTGATTCAGCGGTGTGACACACCTTCACTGGTGGTGTGACGAGGCATCAAAAACGTGTGTCTGATTTATATATTCACACCAAGCCAAATTTAACGGTATTTTGCATTAATAAAATAATAATGAATAATGAAGAAAAAAAAATAGATTTTGCCATTATTCAAGTAAATTTACGCCAATCTGTTTTTTTCTAATGAGCAGCACTCTACACTTACTCACAGGGTGTTGCACAAGTAATTTGTGCTTAATGAGTTCCACTTTTTTTTTCATAAAAATGTGCAGTGCTAGAAAATGGGAAAAAAAATTAAAATGATATCGATTTAGGTCAATAGATTCGGACGGACAGACGTTCAAGTAAAAAATGACAGCATGAAATATAATAAAATAAAACTTGTAATTTATAATGAAGCTTGAAATATCAATAGACTATACAACAACAACAACAACAAAACAGCAAGAGCAACATATGCACAATTGTTATTTAATAGTTTTTTATAATTCGTTTCTATCTCTTTTGTTTTACGGCTCGATTCGTTAGATGTTCAGAAATTTTTTTTTTTTTCAATTTAGAATTGCTTTTATTGTTTAATAAATACAACATTGTTAAGCTCAAAAAGTATTTAGGTTATAAAAAACTATTATGCGGTTGAAATCAATCATGCTAAATTATAGATTGTTTATTGAAGTTATTTTTATTAAGTGTAATATATGAACTGTGAGTAGTATAAATAGAGACATCAATTTTTAATTTGATCTGCTCTACATGGAACGGAATACAATTCGTCTTGATTTATTGATTAAGATTTCGTATGTACAAACCTCTCAGTTTGATTAAATTGTTGAGTTAAGATTAAACTTTGAGAGGTCACAAAGAGCTCTGAATTAATCTTTATATTAATACGTGCACATGGAAAATTGTCATACACTTGGTTAATGAAACGTATATTATTCGAAAGGTACTGTACCATAGATGTGCAGAAAAAAAAAAAAAAAAAAAAAAAAAAAAAAAAAAATAATAATAATTGTGTGTTTATTGCACTTTTAAATACTGTTGTTTTAGCACAAAAAAAAGTAAGTTTGCATTTTAATAAATAACTATATTACCTAATCATATGTTAGATGAAGCAAAAATTTATCAAATATGATAAAATGCTTTAAATTTGTGATAGTGATAATGAAATGAATAATTATGCAGTAGAGTTTTTGAAATCTGTCTGTAAGGATTAAACCTCAAATAAACATCACGTGTAAGATTTATCTATGGAAGGTTGATTTTTTTCATAGATTTGCTAAACGACAAAATAAAAGTTAAATAAAACTTCATTAGCCCTCCTACTTCCCTTTCATTATTTACGGACGAAGGTCAATAATGAAAAATTGACAAGATTTAATTGAAATTTTTGTATTTTAATCGCAAAAACAAATGTTTTTAAATATGAGTTAAAATTGCCCAGGAGGCACACAGAAAAAGAATATGTTTATCACAATCATGTTCGTAGAGAGAATCATATAATTTTTGGAAGCATGATTGCAACAATCATGTTTCTATAACGCTGAAATGGTTCACTTCACAATTTACCCCATGCGTTGCTTCAATAGCCGAGCAAGCTAATCGATCGGCTTCTGGCCACATAGCTTGCGAGAGCAATTCCTGGCGAAGGAAATAACTTCTTTTCTCCTTTTCAAAAAAGGAAAAGGAAGCCGAGCTTTCGGACGCGTTAAAATTCTAAAACGGAAATGTGTTTTTGGATATATTTTTCTCAATTCGCTTAAATTTTTTGTACTTTTTGTAATTTTCAAAAAATAACGTTTCGGATAAAATGTTCTTCATATTTTAAATGTGAGTAGATATAAAATGTGATATTGTGTAATATCTTTAAATATAATGAAAGATTTTGCATTTTTTCACGTTGTGGTAAAATTCGATTAATGGGAAAAAAGTGACTTATATTGAAGTGATGTGTAACACTAACGATGGGTGATGTGTAACACACCTAATAGATTATAATTTCCATTAAAGAGGTAACAACGTCAAACTTTGAAATGCAATCACATGAACGGCATTAAAAGAGATCGGCACCGTTAATACTATACAGCCCAGACCAAAATCCATTTGAACTTCCAAGAAAGTCAATGAAAAGCTGTGTTCTAACAACGTCACAGAAACGTTTATGGTTGCAGGAGTTGGGGAAAAAAAACCAAACAAACGACAAAGAATGCAAGTAAGCGGAGCTTGGCCTCAAAACCGGCGCTCTTCGTCTTCATCCTAAAAAGATCGAGATTCTTGCATGATTCGTTGCGATTTTTTGCCAAAACATTTAAATCACAAAAATTCACTTGAATGCAACAAATGCAAGCGCCTTTTTTATTTTTTGTAAGCCATTTCATTTGTGAGAATTGTCACTCCGATATGGATATTTCCAACGACTAATCTTTTCACATTTGAAATGCATTTTTTTTTTTTTTTTTGCAATAAATATGGCTTAAAATATGGTTCTAAACATAAAAAATTGAGTTCATGGTCTTTAAACCAACGTTTTGTTACTGTTACACATTACCCCACTGATTTGTAAATACCAAAAACACCATATTTGAAATTTTTGTTCTACTATATTTCTCAAAATAATCAACAGCCATGAAGACACACAATTCGAATTGGTTCTTCTGCAAGGGATAGACCTTTAAACCAGTCAAAAATTCAAATTCTTAGCACATTAATTGGAGTAAATAAAAATCACATCAACCCACTTCAGCTTATAAAATTGAGGTGCACATTTTTGTTTCCAGGTAAACTCCAGAAGTATTGGGTCGATTTTTATGAAATAACTTTTAAAATGTCATATTTGTGCTAAGCCACAGTATAGGGGTATTTTCATTTTAAATTTTGAATAATAAGTATGTTTTATTAAAGTGTTAAGTTTTTTGTGAAATCATCTCTGATGCCACGCATTGCTTGATAGTTTTATTTTCACGCGATTGTGTTGCGAGAGTTTCAATCAACTCCAAATTGCTCCCTACCCTTCTCTTTTTCTGCTCAGCTAGCACAGCGCAATGGAAAAACAGATGCAAGGCAATGTTAGATGCTCGCGCAAGGCGAAATATAAGATACATATATGTAAATGCAGTGCTGAGCTGACAAAGCAAAACAAAACAAAACAAAACAAAACAAAACAAAACAAAACAAAACAAAACAAAACAAAACAAAACAAAACAAAAATTATTTTTTAATTCGTTTGATATGTATTGTCTTAAGGGCACACGGTGATGGCGTTCAAAAGCTTTTGTTGCTTTCAATGGAAAATGTCAAAAAGCATTGAGAGTAAGAACGCATAAACACATTGAAGAGCTATCAAAATTTGATAATTTTTGAACCCAAGGCGATTAACTGACCATTTTTAGAGTATTAAGGATTTTGTTTTTTTATAAAGTTTTTGCGCTCTATCTCTCTGCACACTCATTCAAAGAGTAACAAAAACATGTTAACGCTCTCTATTGATAAAAGAGATGTTCGTGGTGAAGCCGCGGGCCACTGTGGCCTGCTAGAGTTTGTATAATTATGCAAGGAATAAGCGAATAAGTGTATTTTGATTTCGCGTATGAATTTGACTTATTGCAGTTCTATTTTACAGTTGCAATAACAATTGATAAGTTATAAGAAAAAATATTCGAAAAAGTGTTTCTAAAAATGACCAAAAAATAGTCAAAGTTGGATATCTTATTTTTTTTTTTTTTTTTTTTGAGACAATGAAAATTGATTTCAGAATTCTGGCTTAGTTGAGAATCCTGTCTCATTAAATAACCCGTTATTTGCCTTGAGTTGCGAGCATAATTGCAGGTTTTCGTAATCCGCGACCCACGAATCTGAGGTTAGACTTGCGAAATTTAAATTGGCAGTTTCATTTTGGCGGGCCCGAAGAAATTATGTTCTGACCAATGTTAACCAAAATTTAGAAATAAGGAATTTCGTGGTTGTTGAAAAGCAATCTTAAGGCCTATACACATGTATACTATAAAAAGAATCATTTTGAGCACGTGCGTTACGGCACGACAAATTTTCTACCTGAGTCTGCGGCTGAGAACGTTCCATGAAGACTGTGACAACTCTACGAAAAATGGGCTTGGATATTCTTCCGGGAAATGAAAAAAAAAAAATCTGAAGGCAACCAGTTTTTACGCAAGATCAGTTAAATCTCGCTAGGAATTTTCGAAAATTCGATCTTTTGATGGTTTCAAATTTTTTATTTCTTAGAAGCACAAGGTGTAGAGGAGGTAGTTAATGTTGAAGTTTTTAGTCGTTAATAAATTTCTTTTAAAGGGAATAATAATTTATCTTGATTTATTTGTTACATTATTTTATTGTTTAATAGTTGAACTATTCACTTTAAATGAACTTTATGTGTTGACTTAACTTCTGTTATTTATTCTTCTCAGGCTTCCTTTTTGTCTTTTCTACTCTTATTGTCAAAGCGTCAAGGCAAGAAATAAGGATTTGCATAAAAACAAATTACAGTTGATTATTTGAAAAACAACTTCACTTTCGTAGTCTATCGACATAGTTGATCGGATTTCTACCACAGGTGATACTACTCGTACTTTTAATAAAAGTATAGCAATCTAAGGTAAAGACTTAAGTCAAATAAGAGCTCTTCCAAAAAAAAAAAAACGGATTGGCCATTTCAACCCTTGAAATGACTTTAAGCGAGCTGCTATTGATCAATAGTGTTATGCGTGTTATTAAATGGTTGTACATAAATGATTGAGAACTGTGTCTAGAAACTTTACACCGACCCCGAACTGCTCAAGCTCTCAAGAAGCCTTACATGGCAGTTTTAACACTCTTAGGTTTAAGAACCACTTAACCAGTATGTCGTAGACACAAAAGTTTTTCTACCAAGTCCAATATTGAAATCATATTTTCTGAAAAGCACAATTGTATGTATCGCTCTTCGTATAAATTCTTGATTGACTATTAATAAATAAGGGATTTGGTCTATACTATATATAGGGAAGCAATTCCCGCAATTTGGCAAACTTTAAACAAAAAATGTGAATATTCATCAAATGAGTCAATTCATAATTGGTACGTGTTCCAAATATGAATTTCAATCATAATTTTTAATTTTTATGGTACTTTGATATGTGGTTTGGATCCGGTATGGAATTCATATCATAGAACGATTGGTCCGACACGCCCGTAATCAAGAAATGAACAACCAACAAATTTATTTGTTCGCTGTAAGCTTCTTGAACCTACAACTCCTCGCCATGGAGAATGTGGATTGAAGCCCAGACGGCATGTATCTACATTGAAACTTAATAGAGAATCATCCGTCACAATGGATGGATTTGAAGTGGTATCCTGCCGACTCTCCACACACTTAAACACACATTAATAGAATTGATGACTTCATAACAGCTCAATAGAGCTAAAAATGGATCTTAATATGACATGTCGGAGCATCATCGTCCAAATCAATAAACCAGCTAGAAAGTACTTCAAAATAACTACTTAATATTATGCAAGGTTAGAATTAATGACTTGATTTTTTAATATTATCCTATTATAATATTTTAGCGATTTAATACGGCACTATGAGAATTTATGTAATATCTTAACGGCATATTACAGCGAACTTAAGCACATTGCAGAACAATTTGCAAATTTATAAAAAGAAAAAAAATAATGATTTTCAGGAACGTACTTCACATTCAAACAACACCGAGTTATAAAAATTTTACTATAATTGGGCTAATGATAGACACACATCAAGCACATTACAGCACATATAGTTTTTAATCGAAAAATATTATTTAATTAATCAAAAATAGCAAAGCTAACCTTATGCAAACGATAACTACCTGCCAATAAGAGATACATTTATAAAGTTTCGAAAATGGGCGTGGTCTCTTTAGTTTCTCACAGATATGCATGCATTCACCTGACTAGCAATACATTTTTTGCCTGTCTTATAAGAAAAAGTTTAAAATTTCGCAAAAAATTAAAAAATAGCCTACTATGTGTATCTCTAGACGAACAAAGGTAAGACAAAGCCAAAGTAAAAAAAAAACCTGACACTTAACCACAACCGCATCACCTGATTTTTGAATGGTGCCTCAACAGCGATTCAACATAATTGAAAATAAGAAAAAAAAACTTAAATAAAAAAAGCAAAACAAAACGAAAGCAAAAATTATAAATAGTTTCTTTTACAAAAGTAGGTACAACGAGTCTAAATTGTTGTTTTTTTTTTCCAAAAAAAAATGCTTGCCACCCTTTAAACTGAAGGCTGCACATTAGGTCAACAAACTCCAAAATTTCTACAACAATGCGCAGAGCTTTAAGCGTACGAAATAGAAACTTTTTATAATTTCGTTTAAGTTCATTTTAATATATTAAAAAAGCAGCGCTGCCACCTAAAGCAATGTAAAAAAATACGCTTAAGAAGTTGCTGCCAAATTTGACATTGATCGACAGCGCAGTCGGGCTGTCACATTAACATAAGCCGCAAATCACTTAAATACACATACACACACACACACACACACCTACTTATTTGATCACCACTGTATGTAGCAGTGTATTACTTTTGACAACTGTCAGAATTGCGACGCATATCTTATAGTTTGCTAGCTTTTAATATAAATAATCTCACTTTAAATAAGTTTAAATTTGCAATAATGAGTTTATAAAGAGATATTTATAAATAAAAAAAAAAAAAATCACAAAAAATGCATGACAAAAATGAAATAAACCGTCAAATTCTAAATTAAATAAACTCAAGAAAGCATAAATCAAAATTATTTTTTGTTAAGCTTCACAGCTTATAGAGCTTTTTATAATAATCTCCAAATCAAGCTCAGCTGAAAGCATGACGTGATTTTTTTTTTTTTCTTAAACACGCTTTCATAAACGCCATGTTTTTTTAATAATATTCTTTTTTTTCCACTTTCCTTATTTGCACGCTGTTACTTATTGTCTTGATTTGACTCACTGAGTCAAGGTTATTCCGTTGTCTCTGCTACTTGAAAGCCAAGATTTAGCAAATCGTAATTTGTTTTCTTTTTCTTTTTTATTTTTTGCGAATTTTTCAAAATAGATATTGATTTTACTGAAATTAGCGTAATTTGTTTGTAATATTTTTTTTAACAAGAATACGGCACATATTGTGTGGTTTTAATTTACAACATGTTGTGTTTCGATTTAAATTGAACGGTACTTTTTTAAGTTTTGAATACATTCCAGTTTTTCGTTTTATATTTTTATTAAAAGTTTTGTTTATGGGCTTGTCCGGAAAATGGTCACCCACAGGTGAAATTAATTTTTTTTGTTCAGCCGTGACATCGCTGCAGACAATGGCAAGCCTCAGAGAGTAAAAAACTGCCATGAAAAGCTTCTTGAGAATATAAACCGTTCGGAGTCGGCATAAAACTTGTAGGTCCAGTTCTCGATCATTTGTGTTTAAACATTTCACAACACGCACAATACAATTGATCATAATAAGCTCAGTTAAAGTCCTTTCAAGGGCTGAAATGACCATTTCGTTTTTTTTTTTTTATTTTAGGATATTATCTTGGAAAACCATTTAAATTGTATTTATGTAAGCAATTTATGCATAAATTTATTTACCCTGGTTATCAAATTGCCCGCAATGTTTCACAAATGTAGTTTTTCTTTTTAGTAAATGTTTAGTAAGTGTTTCGTAAATATTTTAGTTTTATTGAAAATGAAGGTATTGGCTAAAGTTAATAATGAAATGATTGAGGCAAGGAAAGAATAATATATTAAATTTGTTTCTGAATTACCAAATATCTTAGATACTTAATTACTTAATTACCCAATATAATCACAATGGAAAAATCTGAAACGTATGACACGAAAAATCCCATCTAATAAAATAATTTGCAGTGACCTCACTATGCCCTCAATAAAGACGATTTTATGGCTTTTCTGAAAGCTTGTTAAAAAACTATTGTCTTCGAACTTTTTATATTCGGCTATTAAATTGACAGATCTAGTCATAGAATGAACTTAGTCCCTTAGTCCCTTATAAGTAACATATTAGTTGAATAGAAATTGTTTTATTTTTTTTTATTAAAAAAATGGATAGCTTTTCGATAATAAACACCTATCCGAAATAAATCTCTGGATCGTATGAAAAATTTTTTAAGAAGCGTCCGAATGAAACGTCTGACACGCTGAGATTTGCCCATATATAAAAATTGTTGAATTCTTTTCTTGTTTTTTTTTTTTTTTTTTATTGGTGTCCGTTTAATTATTTGTGTGATCTTATTACAGTTTTTTTTTTTTTACTATAATTTACATTAATAACAGCTTCGTGATCTTTGTTTACAGAATTTAATACGATTAATTTAATATTATATAATATATTGAAAATTTTGTGAACTCAAACTTTATCCTGATTTAGTTCAAGTTATAAAAATGAACACTAAATAAAATTGTATTAAGTCATTTCATTTTTAATATAAAAAAGTTTCAATTCAATAAGAAAGGAATTCACAATATTGCTGTATAAAATTTTACAAACATTTTTAACAAATCAATAGAGGGTCATTACATACGGTGGCAGTCGTGGCATCAGGACCGTAGCCAGAACTTTCCTGTTGATAAAAAAATCTATTAGATACCAGTAAAAATTTAAAGGCAAGAACATGAAAATCTTTCCAAGCAGAACCATTTTCTTTACAGATAATTCTTAAATGTCCCTTTTTTAAATAGCCATAAGAGAGAGGACAAGAGTTTATTGAATTTTTGAAGTAAAAACTTCTTTAGGCGCGTTGAGCACATTTTGGTAGAGAGCAAAACTGTAGATTTGCGATATCATCACGGTGTTAGCGATATCATCATGCTGTTAGCATAACAGAAATTATTGCTGTACATCATTCCTTTTTAGGGATTACCTAGAATCGATCTAGCCGAAGACCGAAGCGATTAACGATTACCAGGCAGATTACCAAAGCGATAACCAACCGATTACCAATTACCGAAGCGGTTATCAACCGATTACCGAATCGATTACCGAAGCGATTATCAACCCATTACCGAAAGCCGAATCGGTAACCAACCGGTGACAGAAGCGATTACCAATCGATTAACCAATTACCGATTCCCAAAACGATTTCTAATTGATTACCGAACCAATTACAGAAGCGATTACCAACCCATTACCGATTACCAAAGCGATAACCAACCGATTACCGAACCAATTACTGATTCCCGAAGCGATTACCAACCGATTACCGAACCAAATACAGAAGCGATTACCAACCCATTGCCGACAGCCGAAGCGGTAACCAGCCGACGACAGAAGCGATTACCAACCCATTACCGATTACCGAAGAGATAACCAACCGATTACCGCCAATTACCGATTCCCGAAGCGATTACCAACCGATTACCGAACCAATTACAGAAGCGATTACCAACCCATTACCGATTACCGAAGCGATACCCAACCGATTATCAATTACAGAAGCGATTACCAACCGATTACCGAGCCAATTACCGATTACCCAATCAAAGTAATTGTGTTACAAATAAATAATATATAAACATTAAAAAATAGCAGTTTATACATTCAATAACGCATAAGTTGATAAAAGAGAGCTAAAAAAGTAGAACATGTCTGATTTTCCGACCTTAGCTACTTCGGAATTAATAACAGCTGTTATTTCATAGCTTTAAGTTTTGACTTCGGTAGGCAGTCCCTCCCCCCCCCACTACCTACTTTTTTTATCAAATTTATTTTGAGCTCACATAATTTTTGTTTTTTTCCTATTATTTTTTAAGAAATGGTCCAAATTGATACTTTTATACTTTTATATTTATTGTTACTTTTCTAAATATTATTGCGAAAAATAGCATAAAAAGTAAAGATCTCTACACAAAATTTTACTAATACAACAATATTAATTTTAAAGGTAACATTAAAGATTTCTTGCAGTTTATTAAAATCAACATTGAAATGAACTATGAATATTTCAAAATTTTTTTAAATAAGCTCACCGGCAGGAGCTTGATTTACAACTTTTATGGGGCACTTCACATAAACGGAACAACCAAAAAATTATGGTATTTAGGTTTGGTTTCTTTATGGCTATCTTACGACTCCTTCATTTGGTATCGTGACTAAAAAAGATCTTTCAATTTCCAATAAAAATCGCCGTATACCATAATTCTTTCTTATAAAATTTTTTGAGCATATAAAAAAAAGTAATTTTTCTACTCAGATAACAGTATTATTTAAATTTTAAATAATTTTACAAAACCAGTAGTTCGAAAACTAGTCTTTGCACAGAACCAAACAAGATTGTAAGTATACACAACAAAATATGATTTTTTTTTTAAAACATTACTCAGCTTTGATTTGAATTTACAAATTTTCCAAAAAAAATTAAACAGTAACAAATTTGGGTATTTAAGATTTGTTAAACCGTGGATTTAAATTTAAATTATTTTCACATTAAAAAATTAAAAAAATAAATCAAAATAAATTTTTTTGAACTTCGAATTTTTTTTAATTTTTTAAAACAATAAAAAAAGAATTTAAAAATGTTGAAGTTTTAAAATACCTACCTTATTGTAATATTTTCTTAGTTTGGGCACATAATGGAAAAAATCTTCAAAGCTCCTATAAAATTGGACTGTATTAAATGTTTTAAAATTATTTCAATTACTTAGAATTTTTTTTTTTTGAAAAAAGCATATTTACAAGCAAGTAAAAGAAAAAAACAAGTTTTTTTAAATTTGTGTTGAAAATGTTGAAACTTTTGCATTTTCAAGTAAATTTACACTATTATCTCAGTTTTTCTTAAAAAAAAGATCACTTTTAGAAGATTTTAAAAGCCTCATTATTTTTTTTTATAATCTCTGGACCCTATGGGTGCGACGGGGGCTTGAATTCCTAAACCCCCCTTGGCTACGGGCCTGCGTGGCACACAAGTAAAGTGTGTGGACCGTAAACCTTCAAAATCCAAGTTAAATCCTATCTGCATTCCATCGGCAGTCACCTCTCTGCAGACAATGACAAACGTCAGAGAGTAAAAACTGCCATGTGGAGCTTTTTGAGAACATGAGTCGTTTGAAATCGGCAAAGAGTTTATAAGCCCAGCTCTTGATCTTGACAAGAATATTTTCCCGAAAGAAAATTGGAATGTGGCGGCAAAGGTTTGTCGCTTTGTTAATTAGTTCAAAAATTAACTTGAATTCGATCTGCGATAACTTAAAATTTTACTACACCATTTCAATATGCATAATTGTGTTTTTCCTTATCCGTTGCTTGGAAAGAAACTTAAGCCAAATTTTCTAATGATCTCTCATTTTTCATTTTCTTACAAAATTATCTAAAATGATTTTTAAACATGCTAATAACTCAAAATAGCTTTTTCGATTTAGGCAACATTAACAAATTGCCGCAGATATATACAAAAACACTAACCTACAGAATCGGAAATATTCTGAACTAACTTCAAAGTCATTCTTAAACTTTTAGTTGTTTACTTCGAAACTTAATTCTTTTGATTTTGATGTTTCATCAAATCGTCTTTCCAAAATCTGGGTTTCTTCATTTATTTAAATATTTAAAAATTTTGAAAACCTTTAAAGTAAAATTTACTAAGGAATATTGAACCATCGTTTTATTTTGTATAATTAAAATTAATTATATCTAAATTTGTTAGAAATTAACACGATACAGTCTTAATTAAACTAAACAAATTCTATACCAATGGCGCGTGCCATTGATTAACACACCTTCTATGTGTCTGACGCAAATCAAATTCAATAAAATCATTAAATTTTTATCAGTCCATTTTAATTATTTATGACTAGACGGTCAAACGACTGAACTTGAACTTTTGTCATGATAGCGTATAAAAACAGCTACCACAATAACAATAACAATATTGACAACATTTATTTTATTAAACAAAAATATAACAAACGTACAACAACATCAACAAAACCATCAACAGCAAGGCAGACAGTTTTATATTTTAAAGATGATCTAGAAAAATCATATCACAAGTCAAAATCAAGTTCAAGTTATAGTAAGACAACGCCTTGCCAACATACATGCTGGCTGCCATAAAATTAAATATAGCAACAACAAGTACAACATAAAAACAACAGCAGCAACAAAAACAACAACAACAACAATCTTTTGGCCATTGGGCCTACATTGCAACATTTGATTTATGCGCCATAATCAAGAAACGTGTTGCGCGCCCGTTGGCAGCAAATAATGCTAAAGCAACAGCAACAGTTGCTAGCTCTAATACGATCAGATAGATCAGCTGATATTGTGTGAAAAAATCATGATGTAAATATTAGCAACGGTATGAATTGAAAGATTTTTGCGGTATTTTTGTGGTAGCAATAGAATTGTATTGTTTATGCATTTTTAAAATTTTTTTATGGCAGAGAGGCGTATGAATCATGCTATAAACTTTTTTTATTTATATTTTAATGTAATAAAATTGTTGGAATATTTTAAAATTTTTAAATTTGTCTGAACTATAAGAAGAATATTATAGAATGCTTAAGAAGCCGTTAAGGATATAGCAGAAATTGCTTAGTAATTTCATATTTATTGCTCACAAATTGCTATCATTTGCATAGATTGAGAATTATTTATCTTAGCCCGCTTCTTAAGCAAGCACACTTTACTATTATTTCTTCAATAAACCAAACGAAGTCGATCGTTGCCATAGAAAGCCACAATTGCTCTAAATTTTGCAAAAAAAAAACTCATTATTATTCCTCGACGTGTTCACTTCAAATGCAAATCTGACCGATTCTTTGATTCAAGTTGTCTCTTAAAGATGTAGTGGGCGGCTTTAGATTGTTTTTTAAGATCTGTTAGATGAGGTAATTTCTTGTGGTTGTCCCACTTGGTATATAATCACATTCAAGTTTAATGGCAATTTTTTTACTCTTTGAGAGAAACAACCCAGTGAACCAAAAGTATCTTTATAACTGAAACTTTTTTGAATTAAGAATTGAAATCGAATTAAGAATGAAACTTATTGAATTGAAACTTGATATGGCTCGAGTGTAGATTCAGAAAATAAAACAGAAGCAAAGTAGAACCGTTTAAAATATAGCTCTGTCTGCACTTAGCAGATGAAACCTGAAATTAAGGTATCTAAAAAAGATTGTATAAAAAAAACTGGTAGTGGCAAGCCTATTTATGCAAACGTAAGCGTCAAATGTGTTCATCGATATAGAATTTTCATAATTTTAATACAAGGGAAAAAGACTTTTCATTCAATTTTGATTAAATTTAAACTTCAATAGGTTACAGAATTCTTAAATAAATTTTATATTAAATTTTAATATAGTTCAAGTATTGCAGATATTTTTTCTATCTTTTTGATTTGTTTTCAAATGAATATGATTCAGCATAACTTTTTCGCTTATAAATGCAATTTTTGTGGAACATTTTTTGTATGATTATTGTGTAGTAATTAATTTTTTACAAAAAAAAAATCCAATATACAAAACTTTTAATATAATATTGGTACTAATAAATTCTTATCATCAAACCCCCTGGGTGGAGTTTAAGATCCTGACCACGGTACTGCTTTATTATGATAGGTGTGATATTATGATAGGTGTGAGGCTTGGTGTGATATGGATATGCTGTGATATATGGGTGTGATATATTCTATACACATGTTTATGATTATTACTCCAATGATTTAGTTTTAGAAAATGCTTTGATTTGTTACTTTTTCTCCGGTTAAAAATACTGTTTTGAATTTAAATGTTAATGTGTTGAATGTGTGTGAAGAATAATTTAAGAAATTATTATATAATACTAAAACACATTAGAGAGAAATATTCTTATTACAACTTATATCCTAACTTTAAAATTCTTGTTGTATATTCAACCTCATTGAAATTGTTCGAAATTTCTGAAAACTGATTCAACCAATGCTAATTCAATAATATATGAAATCGAAATTTTAAGCCGTCAAAGTCTGTATTGCAAAATGATTTCTTTTTACCCACTGGTTTCAACTTTTTAGGGTATCAGATTTAAATTTAAAAACAATTGTGATCAAAAAATAGCTTAAAACAAATTTCGTCAAAATAGCAACATAATGTTATCAATTTTTATGTGGCTATTTAAAAAATTCTAAAATTTTATTTGAAAAAATAAATTTTGAAAATCAACATTTAATGTTTAATTTTTAACATGTCGATTTTTATCAGTGTAGAGAAGCGAAGTATCTTATCTCTTTCAAAATCGTTTATGATCAAAAAAGTTTTTATCGATTCAAAACACACTGTAATATTTTTTTCTGACTCAAGGTTTATCCAGTACTGTGTTTTGTGATAATAAATTGAGAATTATGACTAATCTAGAATTAGTTTTGAGAAAGTTTTTTTAAAATTTTCAAAAGGCTTAAAATTTCGGCAGAGCAACTTACAACCTTTTTTCTTTATAAAAGTTGCTGAAATTTTTATTTTTTATTTTTTTTTTTTATATAACTACTGTAAACAAAATCTAAGCAAATGCAAACAGCAGGAAAGCAATTATAAATAAGATTGTTGAGTGTTGTTAGTGTGTTTTTTTTTTGCCCATAAAAAAAACACAGGAACAAATAAACAACAGCGAAAAAAAAAAAAAAAAATTACAAAAAACCGCTAATCTGAACTTGAACTAGACACCAGTTAGGCTAACTACGGGTTGGCATGATTCTAGCTCGGCATTCGTTAGCCAAATCAAGGTAAGGCATGGCAAGGCAAAGCAACGGCTGCGTTCGTCGTTCGATGCTGGTTTTAAAAAATATAAAAATTGTGCAAAAAATTAATGTAGGAAAAAACAACAACAACAACAACAACACTAACACTAAAAGCAAAAACAAATTCATAAATGAAAACATGAATTGTAACACTTTTGCGTTCGGTTCGACTTAGTTTTGCATTGTGTGATTTATGGCAAAACCGGAAATGATGTCGACGGCGGCAACCACAACAGATGCAATAAAACAGGAAATGCTATTTGGCGCAAAGTTCAACTTTCAAAATGCACAACGACTAAATCGCGCTTTTGCCGTCTATGATTAGATGTCTGTGGGTCATTTATATAAATACATATATATATGTGTCTGTTTGTATGTACCCTGTAGGAAAATCAACTAATTTAAAAGTAGTTGATAAAGTAGTTTTTTGTCAACCACAACTAGTTGAAATTCTGACTTTTTTCCATAGAACGAACTAACTTATTTTGTATGGTGATGTCCGCTAAATAAGTCAATTGACTTTCGTCTGCATATATTTTCAACTACTTGTTAAATTAGTTACATTTAAATTATTTTTTTAATTGCTTTTAAATAACCAATTGAAAACTATTACTGATGGCCGAAAGTTAATAATATTTGATGAAATAACATGGTTAAATATATATAAACTTGTATTCTAATAAAAATTTGCAATTAAAACATGTCAACATCAGAGTAGTTGCCGCCTTAATATAATTAAAAGTAGTTCATATACTGGTTTATTTTAAACTAGTTTTTTAATTAGTTGTTTTTAAAAACAAGTTAGTTTGTTCCTATAGGGTATGCATGGATTTTGCTCTGGATATCTGTAGCATGTTATGTCGTGCTGACTGCCTTGCTTATCAGTGTCATTCTGCTTGTCTCAAACTGAAGTTTTGGGTTGTCTTTTATCTATTAAGCACAATATTCTTTATGCAAGCTTATAAGTCTGTCATTTTTTATTGCAATCTTTCTATGTGAAATGATTTAAATCAAAGAGTTTGAGTGAGCATTTTTTTTTTTAAACAGAGCATTTAAATTTATTTTTCATTTTCACTTCACATTCACATTCAAATACACATTTTCGTATAACTTTAAAATTTTTCAAATTTGTAAAAATTACTCGACACTAAGAGATTTTTAAAAGTAGAAATTTCAAAGAGGCTGAAAGTGAATTTTTATAAACTGCCTACTACTACTACTCCTATAAGAACAAATATGATGGTGTCCAGGATGGTGTGCAAAAATTATGGTATTTGTGTTGACATGATACGAAATGCAAATATATTTGAAGATCGAAAAAGTGATGACCAATACAGTTTCGAGGTTGAGCTAGAGTTTATAGCTGCGGTTACGAATGTTTGCGTAAAATTGACCTCAAAAATACTATTTTTGCAATGATCACGCTGTTAACGATATCATCATGCTGTTAGCGTAACAGAAATTATTGCTGTACAATATTATTTTTTAGGGAGCACCTAGTAATGACCAAGCCGAATGCCGAAGCGATTATCAAACCGATTACCGATTACCGATTACCGGGTGCATTACCGAAGCGATTACCAACCGATTGCCGAGCCAAAAAACAATTACCTGAGTGAGTTCCAACCGATTATCGAACCAATTACCGATTACCAACGGTTTACCGAAGCGATTACCAATTACCGAAGCGATTACCAACTGATACCAAAACAATTATTAATTACCGAGGCGTTTATCAACCCATTACCGAACCAATTACCGATTATAGAAGTGATGACCAACCAATTACCGAAGCAATAACCAACCGATTACCGAAATAATTACCGATTACCAAACCAATTACTTACTACCGAGGCGTTTATCAACTCATTACCAAACCAATTACATATTACCGAAGTAATGACCCACCAATTACCAATTAACGAAGCAATTACCGAACCAATTACCGATTACTGAAGCGATTACGAACCAATTACCGAAGCGATTACCAACCAATTACTGCTCACTCAAGCAATTACCAACCCATTACCGCTTACCGAAGCGATTACCATTTACCGAAGCGATTACGAACCAACTACCGTAGCGATTACCAACCGATTACCTAAGCGATTACCAACCGATTACCTAAGTGGTTACCTAACGATTACCGAAGCGATTACCAACCGACCACCGAAACAATTACCGATTACAAAAGTGATTACCAACCGATTACCAAACCAGTTACTAATTACCGAGGCGTTTATCAACCAATTACCGATTACCGAAGTGATGACCAACCAATTACCAATAACCGAAGCGATTACCAACTAATTACACATTGCAGAAGCGATTGCCAATCGATTACTGAAGTGATTATCATCCCATTACGGATTAACGAAGCGATAACCAACCGATTACCAATTGCTGAAGCAATTACCAGATGATTACCGAGTACCGAAGCGATAACCAACCTATTACCGAACAAATTACCGATTCCCGAATCGATTACTAACCGATTACCGAATCAATTACCGAAGTGATTACCAACCCATTACCGATTACCGAATCGATAACGAGCGGATTACAAATTACAAAAGCGATTACCAACCGAGAACCAACCGATTACCTAGCCAATTACCGATTACCCAACCAAAATAATTGTGTTACGAATTTATTTATAGAATTAGAATATAGTTTATACATTCAATAACACATAAATTGATGAGTTAATAAAGTAGAACGTGACAACGTGACTGATTTGCCGACTCTAGCTACTTCGGAAACTCATAACAGATATGTTATATCATAGGTTTAGGTTTTTATTTTGGTTGACAGTCCCCACTGCCTTGTTTTGTTTGTATTTTTTATGTGTTTATATTTTTCATAAAAATTGGAGTGTTTTTATTGCAACGAAAATTACTTCCAATTTCGGTCCGTTTTTTTAAGCAATATTTTCTTGAGGTGCATTTTCGCGCAAATCTTAAATATATTTAAATAATAGACATGTAAAAACTATTCGCACAAACCGCAGCCAAACTCATTTTCCCCTCTTTTAAGATTGAGTTTTCAGTTTTCCCTTTTGTGTTGAAAATTCCCTCAAAACTAATAAAGTCCCCTTTTTGGCAATACAATTATGCCATGCTTAATTTCTATGATGTCACGAAGGTTTCAAGAGAAATAATTTGTTTTATCAGAAAAAAATCAACGATTTTCTTCTGGTTCAAATTCTAAATTCGGTCACATATTTTTTTGACGAAGAGTTTTTTTTGACGTTTTGTTCACTTTCTGGAGTATAACTGGAGCCTTTAATATTCATCCTACAAAGATAAAATATATGCCAAAATATCAGTCTAATAGAAAATACACCGAATATCTAACTTTGGATTTTGTCGTTTCTTTAATAAAGTCACAAGATAGCAAAATCAAAAAAGAAAAATTCACATTTTCGTATTAAAAAAACAATGCATAAAATGCTTCAGTAGATGCTTGTGTTATTGTTATGGGTGTTTGATTGGTTCGTGTCAAAATCACGAACGTAACATCATGTGGTTTATTGTAACAAATCTTTTTACGAATATTTCTCAGTAACTGCTTGTGTTGATGTTGTTATTTATATGGATGTAAAATTTACATTAATATAAACATTTTAGTTGCTCTCGTTTTTGTAGTTTGTAGTTTGTTTTTGTTGTTTTTTTTTAATTTACGACATCAAATATATTAAACAAAAAATTCTACGTCTACACTTACGATACTATCGAGAATGTGTCTTTTTTTTAAACATTACTAACAATATAAAATGTTTTATAAGCACTTTGTATTAAGAGAAATCGTTAAATTGAATAAAAAATTCATAAACTTCGATTATTCCAAAATTATTGTTTACTAAATAACTAGTTCTGCCCACTCGCTTGGCCAATTTTTCAACAAGTTCATTTTGCAGACCAAATATTTTCAAAAAGCGTAATGCTCAAATTAACTAAAGTTTAAAAATTATCAAATCAAAAATATTTTGCCTTCAATGTCATCCCAGCTTGGAAGAGTCGAACTTCATTTGCATTCTTTATTTCTTGTTCGTTGCTGTTGATCTAAGCAGTTAGAAAAATGTATCTAATTAATGTGATTAGCTGTTCCTAATAAACTCCACATTGAAGAATCATGTTCAATAAATTAAATGAATACGTGAGGTCATGCGATATACACGATCTCACATAGAAAAAAAAAAATAGGAACTTAGTAATCAACAGTGAATACATTTTTGCAATAATTTTAAACATTTTTGTTTTATATATATGGTATATATAGAATCTAAAAGCAAATACAAACACAACTGGTCAATTATTGTCAAGATGGCGAAGGCTTAAGTGTTGTGATTATAGATGAAGTCTGAGTTGATCAATGAAATTCATTGTAAAAGCAACTCAGCCGTGATTAAGATTGAATTTGCAAATACGCGGCAACAGCTTGAATAGCTGTTGAAAAACTCAATAAAAATAATTACAAAACATTCAAAATTATAACAAGTTGACATTAAATCTCAAGTTGAGTAGACAATTATTGGCACTCTTGAGCATACTTGCGAGAGGCGTTCATTTAATTAATCATATCTTGAACAATTTGTCAAGCCAACAATTAGCTTAAGCCACTTAAATAAGGCAAAAAAAAAAAAAAAAAAAAATACGCAAATAAATTCGCTCAAATGCTGCTACACATAAATAACTAACAGCTATTTGTTGTTGTACCTTTACGAGCACGTTGTAATTTATGACTGCGTGTAAATATTTAAGAAATTCATTCATAATAATTTTTGGATGGCGCACATGTATGAATGTTTGTTTCGTGTATTAATATTTTTGAAATTTTATTTATTTGGCATTTTATTTGGTATCTTTTTAAATCATTAAAAGTCATCGTCTGCTATATTTATGTTAAAATCATTTAAGAAATATCGTGTTGTTCATTCGACTATTTCTATCTAAAACTTTTTCCATATTTTTTTTTTTTTTTTTTTACTGAAAAAAATATTCTCAACATGCAAGATTGTGACATTTATTTTGTTGCCTAACGCGTGGGTGGGAAAAATCCGCAAATTGCTGCTGCTGACAAACAGTCGACAATTCTTTGTTTCGCTTTAATTAGAGATCATTAATAAAAAATTTTCTTGTTTACTGGGTCAAAAAAATCAGTTGTCGGGCTTTAACAAGATTATCTTGTTTTTGAAATTAAAAAATTAAAATATAAAAATTATTTATTATCTGTTTTGAAGGCTCGACAGACATTGACTGCAATGACAAGGAATCCTTGTATTATTTTTAATATTGAAATATGTTTTAAAAATATAAATTTGGAATTCCACAAGAAACAATAGATGCTAAAAAAGTCATATTAACTTGTGTCATAGTATTTTAAAAAAAAAGTCATACATATCATGGAATAAACCGACACAGTGATAGCTGTATCCATAAAAGCGATGGCCAGAAATAGAATGAGTTGTTGGATATCGATGAAATCTGATATATTTACTAATTGACATTTGCTGATCTTAAATATTTTTTGTTAATCTTGGACCAAAGACAGTGAAAAATAAAGATGTTCCACGCAGAATTAATATTTAAACAGTACAAACTTCCGATATTTTCTCTCTCTAAATATTTGTCTCACTCTGATTGTCTCATTCTGATTCACACCTGCGGTCACGCTCATCTTACAACTAAATTCCGTTTGAAAAACGCATGTTCGATTACATTTCATAAAGGTACTTTTTACAGTGTCGCAATTATACGCGATATTGCGACACTATAATAAAGTTAAAGATTTTATAAAGTTAAAAATAAATACGGAATTTTCCGAAGGAAACATTATTTATAAATCAGCAGTGGCACATTAAATCTATAGACTTTAAAAATGAGTCCGAAATATAAGCGGTTGACTCGAGACCAAAGGGTCATTAATTTTTTATTGGAGAAAGTAGGAGTGCTTTGCCGTGAAATTGCAAATCAGGGTGTAGTCATCCAACAGTGATAAATGTAAAAAAAACAAAGAAACAAGACGACCCCTTGAAGAGCATCAGCAAGAAAAATCTAGGAGGAAGACATCTGACCGTAATACCCCGAATGAGCCTTAAGAATCGTTTTAAGAGTGCCTTCGAAATAAGAAGAAATCTTGGACAAGGGCACCAAGTTGGCATTAGTGTGGAAATGGTCCGCAGACGACTCCAGGAATTCGGACTTCGTGGCAGTGAGCCAAAATTCACCGTAATTGGACTCTCGACAAATAGCGAATTATTGTATGATCCGATAATAGCAAGTTTAGTATAATGCCGAGAATCTTCCGTACGTGCGACGTGTTCCAGGTGAAAGATTTAATGATACTTGTGTAATTAGAACGGTCAAGCATCCTTAAGGTAAAATGATCTGGGGATGTTTTTGATGCCAAGCTTTTTACGCCTCGCTCTGTGGTTTGCTTGTAGTGAAATTTGAAAAATTTTCGACATATTTTTACTAAGAATTTTATATGGTTCTTTGTTTCTGCGTTTTTTACAACAAGACAATTTAATATATAAAATAAAAAACATTTCTTCACCTGCCGTGGTGATTTGAAACCATCAACCTACGATTGAGAGTTCAATACTATATCCATTGAGCCAAATACCTTCTTTGTGCAAAAGCATTGATTCAGTATAAAGTGCAACTGAAGCTACCCCAGTAAAAAATCATCCAAAGATTAATCTTGGATCGCTCCTTTGCGAGTAATGGATTACTCCACAAACCTCCGAGCCTCATGCATTTTGTACTCCTTTTTAACATTGCATGTCCTTACGGGCGAGCACTACTTTTGAGATCCTAACGGAGGACAAAAGGAGTATTCCTTTTAGCTTCGGAAAAAAGAACAAAGGGAGTCTTTTTTGACTCCGAGAAGATCACAAAGGGAGTAATCCTTTTTAACTTCAAAAAGAGCACAAATGGAGTAATATTTTTAACTCCAGAAAGAGGAAATTTAATATAATAAAATGTTGGTTTTTTACATAAAAATATTATTCATATCCATTTATTTTTTCTAAGTTTTTAAGGCCACGTGTACTTGTTAATTATAAATAAACTTAAATTCAATTCAATTAAAATTATAATAAATAAAATAATAAAAAAATTAAATTATAAAATGAATAATAAGTTATTTTTAAATGAAATATTTAAGAAGAATGCGGACTCGGAGCAGATTTTAAACAATAAAGTCTCTTGGTAAAAAGTAGCTTTGCATTTTCGAAAGGCCAATTTGACATGTTTTTGAAAATCCCCATATGTTGTAAAGTTTTCTTTTACTGATTCTGAAATAAAATTGAAAAAACAAGAAACATTTGGTTTATTATATAGGGCATGGTATTAAAAATGCAGCAATTACCGAAAAAGAAAAAGTTAAACAATTTATATTTGTTTAATGCTATTTTGATCTTCGTGCGATTCCAATTAACTCCCATTTAATATTCCATTAACATTCCAATTAAAATCAGCAAAATGAACGCAATGCAAATTCTGTTGACAATTTTAGGACATTAAACAAAGCGATATGCAACAGCAAAAAGTGGGTGTATAAATCCATATGAAATACATCTTTGAAAAGAATTACTCCTGTGTAAAGAACTAGTTGTCGGAATTCCTTTGTCTTTCATTTGCAAACGTCATCAAGTGTTCTACCTTTCCGTGGGAACTCTTTTAGAGTATGACTCGCTATATATAATATTGTACACTTTAATTTATACTTTTTCGAAATGGTTAATCTAGATTTGGTGTGCTTGTTTTGTAAAATTAAGCGCATCTTTTAAAAACTCCAAGGTCAATCAAATGCATAGCGTCAAGCTGGAATTGTGTGATCATGTTGATGTTGCATAATTCCAAGGGATGAACTTTGCTTTGAAATTGCGGTAAGTGATATGCTGCACTTTTTCGTGTTTTAAAATTACCATCAGTTCTTGCATTTCCAGGTACTACAGTGTAAATCAGCTGTCTATTTTTATATGAAGCTTCTTGCTCACATTTCGATCAACCTAGGGCAGAAGTGTGTCCCACTGTACCGATTAAAAAAGCCCTTGAGGGTGTGTCGCAAACAAAAAGTATTATATTGGGTATGAAGAATTTGTCATCGATTTGAATACCTTCAACACTTAAATGTTTTCTTTTACAAGCTTTTTTAGGAATATTGCTACATCTGGGGGCTTTGATGGGCCAATATAAGTAGCAATTAAAAAAGGCTCTGAGTTTTTGAATTCTGAGAAGGCACCTAGAATTGGCCATAATGACTTTGACGAGCTTTTATAAATTGGCATGCCATCCAGAAATATGTAGATAAGTAATTCGGTATTTGCATTACGTAATAAGTATTGACCGTGCATCATCAGTGTTTTTTCTAAACCAAACTGAAAGTATTCACCTGTTGCCATTTCGGTTATTTCAGGGCTTTCTGTGGAGCAGACTTTCAGCAATGTTTCTCTGCATAGTGGAACGTCCATTATGAATGCAAACATTTTCACCTTGGCTGTCCTCATTTAGTAATTGTTTGACTTCGTTTGGATTCGATGCCTCTTGACAAAAAGTAGTCTCTCGATTACAAGTTCAAAATTTTTATATTTCTTTTTTCACTAATCAAGTTAATCATAACAATTAACAGTTATGTTGAGAATAATCTCAAATATAAAATCAAAGAGTACCTTTATTGGTCCATTTGGAGTAATAAACGAGGTATCAACTTTTTTTTTCTAGTTTCTATGAAACAATACATTTTTTGGCAAAATTAAAAAACATGTTTTGATTGCTCCCTTATTGATATGAAGAAGTCATTATTAGTATCAGCGTTTTTTTTTTTATTTGTGAGGAAACAATACATTTTTTGGCAAAATTCAAAAACACGTTTCGATTGCTCCCTTATTGCTCAAATGGATGAAGTAGTCATTACTTCTTTATTGCTCGATTTTGGTATTAGTCCATGCATTTTTTACTGGGATGTTGCAGCACATCCAATAATCTAATATGTATTTGTGTGGATTGGGTAGCTGCTAAGCCACTTGCTACAAGAATCATCAGTGTTGTCAGTTTTCCACAATTGTGGTAAATCTAGCACTTTTTTGGTTTCTACCACTTTTATCACCCACTATTTGCATTTTTCCAAAATCTATCACTTTTTGATATATTTATATAAAAATTACTGCATTATAATTAAAATTTTAGAAATTTTATTAAATATATTTTATTTATTATTACATTTAATATTTTACATATATGAGAATTAAATTATTACATATATGAGAATTAAAAAAAAAAAAAAAAACGAAATGGCCATCACAGCCCTTGAAAGGACTTTGATCGAGCTTCTTAAGATCAATTGTGTTGTGTGTGATGTGAAATGTTTGCACACAAATGATCGAGAACTGGACCTACATGTTTTACGCCGACTCCGAACGGCACATTTTCTCAAGAAGCTTTTCATGGCAGTTTTTACTCTCTGAGGTTTGCCATTGTCTGCAGAGAAGTGACGGCCGAACAGAAAAATAAATTCAATTGAAAATATTTCTGTGTCAGATGGAGGATTCGAACCTGGGTTCTCTGGCGTATCACACACTCTTTTACAAGAAACTTTTTCAAAGAAAATTTTTACTCTCTACGAATAATTTATATGGTACTTTTTGAACCTTCTTTGAAAAGGGCCAAAAAAGACAAATAAAAAAATTAATATAATTGTCATTAAAAAAAAAATAATTTAAATTTCGTGCCATGAAAATGTAATTTACGAATTTTTTAAAAATTTCTTATCTTAATTCGAAGTTTTCACAATGGAATTTTTTTTTAACTTTTTAAATATAATCTTAATTTGAAAATTCAAAGTCAATATCAAAGTGTTTTATTTTTAAAGAAGTTTAATTCGTTGTTTTGTTAAATAAACTCGTACCAAAAGATGAATTCATACTTTTTAATGGTATGAATTCAAGAAATATGGGTTTGTGTCTTTGCTAAGTAAGCGTCGGATTATCGAATTTATCTTCACGCAGTTACTCCGTCCGCGGACACCTTTTGTCGGGTTTTGCTCACTTTTTATTTGAAAATCCAAATAGTAGATTGCTACTTTGTTTCGGGCCCCGTAAGCATAGATCTATGATTTGTCACCTGTTACGATGTCATAGAGGTGTTTCGAATCGCCCCCTTTGTATTTTTTCAGCATTTCCTTGCTCCAATCGACGCAAGAGTTTGTTTTTGAGCAACCGTCAAATTAGGGGCTACCAACGAGAACAAATCTTCCTGACATCTTAATGCTTAATGCAAAATCAAATGTATGCTAGTCAAGAATACGTTTACGCCTTGGCAGTAGAGCACCCATAAGATAAATGGAATGTACCGTTTTCTGATTTTATTCGCTCCCCGTCCATTTACGGTTATATTGAAACCAAAAAATAAGATTTGCAAAATAAACTGGACGTTGGTAGTGGAAAAAAGTCAGGCTCCTGTACCTGGGACCCAAAAACGGTCCAAAAATGATACATTAATTAATTTCTCTATAACTCATTAAAAAATACTCTTACACTATTATAACAGTACGTTTACAAAGTCCATAGGATAACACGATACGTATAAAAATTTGACAATAATCTGACAATTGATTCGTGAGTTATAGCATTTTATGTGCAACTATTGTTATTGAAAAAAAAAAAAATGGAAAAAAGTGAATTTTGACTTTTGCCTTTTGATGAAAAAAAAAATACAGTGGAAACCAATCAATGGCTTGGTAAACATTATCCGGACTCTGCTCAATCGAGACAAATGGTAGAAAAGTGGATTGCTGAATTTCAACGTGGGCGTACCAGCACAAATGATGCAGAGAGCAGTGGACGCCCAAGTTAGACTGTTATTCCACAAAACAAAAAAAAATCCACAAATTGGTTATGAACCATTTTCATAGTGTTTCGACCATTTTTCATGAACATTTGGGCATCTGTGCAAAGTGGGTGCCGCGTGAGCTCATAGCCGACCAAAAACAAAAACAATAAAATCAAATTCTATCGTCGATATGAGACAATGGATGAAACATGGCTTCACTATTACACACCAGAATCCAAAAGACACTCAGCTGAGTGGACAGGAATCGACGAACCGTATCCAAAGCGAGCAAAGACCCAACAGTCGGCTTGTAATTTGATGGCGTCTGTATTTTGGCATGCGAAAGCAATAATATTCATCAATTATCTCGATGGTAAAATTAATTGAATCGAATTGCTTACCCACCCGCCGTATTCTCCAGATTTAGCCCCCATCGACTTTTTTCTGTTTTCAGATCTCAAAAGAATGCTTGCTGGAAAGAAATGCAAGTCCAATGATGAAGTAATCGCAGAAACTGGGGCCTATTTTGACGAAAAAGAGAAATCGTGCTATTAAAGTGGTATCGAAAAATTGGAAAATCGCTATACTCGTTGTATCGCTCTGGAAGACAACTATGTTGAATAACATAATCGAGTTTCTTACTTATCAAAATTACTAATCAAAATTTTGTTTTTTTCTTACTTATCCTATGGACTTATTGAATGACGTGAACATTACTATGCACAAGAAAAAGAAAAATTATTTTAAGCAAATAATTTTGACCTTGGAATAACTCTTCATGGTGTTTTAAGATATCAAAGTCACAATTTGTTGGTAAGATCTTTTTTGAACGACCCCTGTTAATTTTTGGAGTAAGATATATCTGGAAAATTAACCTCAGGTCATGGCGTATTAAACTAAGTTTATTCCAAAGTTAACTATTTTTTGAAAAACATGGCGTGAGAGCGTTTTAAAGTTTTCTTCAAATCTGATTTTCTTCACTTTTTTCACATTTTTAGACAGATTAAAGAAAAGTTGTAATAATTTCAGAAAATGTGAATGCAGTAACTGGAAAAACTCAATGCCCTGTAGTTTAAGGGCCTAGAAGAATGCAGAAGAAAAAATCAGAAAGAGGCAGATAACTATGGGTGCTCTACTAGGCAGCCTACTTATACAAGTCCAAATCTCGAAATACGATGGTAGGTTATTTTATTTGTTTTTATTAAAAAACAAAAATGCGTAAGGGAAGTAGATTTACTCTAAAATTTTATCAAAAAGGCAATACGGCTTTCAAACGTTACACATAGTTTATATGGGTCTAAAAATTATCATCTTTCAAATTTGAAATTTTTGGCAACAACGGGCTAAGAGCAGAACTGAAAGAGTAAATGGCAATTTTCTTAACAGGGAATATTTTGATAAAACTAAATTTTTTATTTTAATGGTTGTTAGCTGATCTACAAATTTATAAAGAAAATTTAACACATTTAACTTTCACAATTCATACACTTTGGGATTAATAAATCTTCAATCAATAAACTAAAAAATATGTTGAAACGATTTCTAACTATTAAAAAAAAAACAAAAATACATAGTTGCTTTTCACGACTCATCATAAATAAACACACACAAAGCCAACACCTTGAATGCCAAAATGATTTAAGCAAAAATTTTTATGATTTTCACGCTTTTATATTGAGTACCTACACGCAACCATACTTACCATTTGCAGACACCCAACGGAGCGCCATATTAGTTCATAAAAGCAAAAAATATGCATATCAACGCCATCTAGTGAACACAATTGTGGCAAAAGAAAAGTGATCGCAGGTGTGCGCACACAAATAGAAAATAAAGTTGTTTGGGTGTTTTTTCTTTTTTTTGCTCATATTTTTTTAATGGGAAACAATTTTTTCACAGGAAACCAAAAAAAAAAAAACGTAAACAAAAACAAAAAGAAAATCACTCTATGTTAGTGAAAAATGGCCCAGAGCAAAATGAGCGGATATTCAATTTCCTCTGTTCACACTGACAGGCGTAAACAAATGTCAAAATATGGCAAACGCAAAAGAGAAAGGTTGCTCCTTTTTGTTAGCTTTTGCTCTCGCTCGAATTGGCTTGGAATATAAGCGACAGACTAACTGTCTGCCATATATCGGTGTTTTGTGCCATTTGAATATTTGACAGTTTTATTATTTGTTATAAATTTATTATTCACCGTTGCTCCGAAAACCTTTGGGCGTCGCAAGTGTGATGGAAAATGGTAACGATCGACAATCTCTTTGTTTGCAGCGGTTAAGATTAGTTTATGGCAAATGTCGTTGATGAGCGTCAGACATATTGGTGATTACAACTGCTGTTTGAATGATGTGAAAAGTTCAACGCGGAAAATTTAAAAAAACTTGTAAATAAGAACTAGGAAGACGTGCAAAACTACGAAGGGAGGGATAGATGTGGAGAGGTGCTCAGTTTTTGTTCTTTGTATGTGGAACGTATGGATGATAAAAAAGTTATATTAAGTCAACTAAAAGTGTGAAGTGCGTAATTAAGTGAGGAGATAAAGCTCCTAAAAAAAAATAAATAAATTCAAATCATATTTATGGAAGAAGTCAGCTAATATTTCTGTAAATATCGCCACCAAATTCAGTTTAAGAATGTCTCAAATGATTTTCAGATTATTTAAATTAATTTCCTTTTAAATATGTACGTCTGTCATTGAATTTAGAATAACGTAGGCAATTCAAATTAAAAAAATTACAATTACTTTTAAATTAAAGCTTTTACAATAACTTTTCAATTTAATTCAGTTTTAATAGATAGGTATTTTCTTAAAAGTTTCCTATTTTCACTTAAAGTTCTTTCTTAGTTTTGCCACTTTTGACGTAAATGTAAAAGTCTTACTTCTTCATTTTGTATCCCAAATAAGCACACCAACGATCAGCAAGACACGACAAATACTACTTTATTCCATACAAAAATCTATTCCTTCTCGTGTTTTTCTTATCGTATGCGTATTCGTGATACAAAATGATGCGGTCAATTCACTTATTTCTTAAATTAACTAAACTGTGCAGTTTCTTTAGAAATTCCATACAATTGTGCAATAATATTTGAGTAATGCTCGAAACCATTTCGCATAATTTTCTGCTCTACTCTATATAAATCTTATAAGTATTTTTAATGTTTTTTTTTTCCTAAAAATAGCAACTTTTTTTCTTCAAAAACTACAAGCAATCCAAAGTTCTGAATGTTTGCGGTTTTTTCGGTACTTAAGTGTTATTTTATTGCGCTTAATTGTAGTTATATTGACATGAACAGTAACCATTAACCGGTCAGCTGGGGTTTTTAGGTTTATTATTAAGACGAAAATAAAATTACGTTACAAGCGCGTTATTTTAATGAGTCACTTAAAAGTGTTGCACAATATTTTTGCAAAATTGTTATTCAAGCAAACATTTTCTTTTGTTTTTTTCTTTTTTTGTTTGAAGAAATTAAACTAATTTTAAGACCGGGGTTTCTCCAGTCATATCTTTGCCGCCATGTTTTGAAAACTTTAAAATAAAATTTTGTGTTCGGAGAAACCAGGTTACCTGCTATGAGATGGTGGAAAAAACTTAACATAAATTTAACAATTCAATAAATTTGCTACACATCTCACTGATATGGAAAGAATAACTGAAACGGAAAAATAAGAGCAAAGTTTTGGTAATGTCTCTTATTAAAACTGTATTTCTAAATGCATTGCAGACGTCATTTGTTTTCGTTTGTGTCTTTTCGGTGTGTTCTATTCTTTTTTTGTTTCTAAAGCGTGAAGGAGAATTTCGTTTCATTTTTTGTGTGTTCTCTTACTCAGCATACCTACTTCCATAGCCGCTTACTGTGTAAGTTAGATGTCATCAGTGTTTAGGCGGCCATGTCTGTGCAAATGCTATAAATAATTGTATGCAGGTGTAGGAGGACTTACAACAACATCGTATTCATTTACCGTAAGGTTTTTTAAAACTTGCTTTGTGTACTGTGCATACTGCAAAGAATACAACAACAAAAACTGTATTTGCAAACTATTTCCAACAACAATAAAGTGAGCTCTTTCTTTAAAACACTTAAAAAATATTGAGCAATGTGTAAATATTTTGACTACCTCTGTATATCTATTTTTTGGAAATTGCGCAAACTTTGGCCAAGCCCAGTAAATTATTGTTAACAATACTTAATACGTAATTGCAATTTGATCTCAAAAGAAAAGTCGCAAAAATATGAGGGATTTCAGAGTGAAGAAAAGGAAGAAGAGTAGGAAGTGATTACCAAGATGAGGAAAAATATCTATCAGGAGATGCTAGTGGAGGGAATAGTGTATTTAGGGCCGTATTGTTCAGCTCTGGATATCTTTAACCAGCTGTTATTTCCAATGTTTCCAGCAGATTTGTATTTTTCACCTCTGGATAGCACATTTATCCCGAGTTTATGTCAAAAGATAACCAGCTGATAAAGATATCCAGAGAAAAAGTTCACCAGTCGAATTCGGCTGGTTAACTGAGATACCCAGAAGTTTATCATTCGTTTTGACATAGTGCGTGTTGTTGAATTGTTTTTTTGTGGTTGGCAGAACATTTTTTCTGTTTAGTATTTTGTAGTGTACAGACAATAAAAATAAATAAATTACCGCGCAGCTGCTAATTTTCTGATTTTTAAGGAAATCGCAAAACAGTTTTCGAGTAAGAAAAGGTTATTGTCTATTGCTGAAGAATATTGCAGATATATTTTTTAGGCGGCAGAAAAATATTGTTGTCAATTTTATGAAAAAAAAGCAAAAACAAAACATATTTACTGCTTATTTTTTATTGTTGAGTGTCAAATTTCCACTCCAATTACATATACGGGCATATCTGTGGCGACAAGGAATAACGACTAAACCCAATATATCATAAAAAACGATATTTTAATAGAACTAACTACGACCTTTTCTCGGAAATATATGAACCGTTAAACCAACGAAATAGGTGCATACATAAGTTGTTATCTATTCTGTTTAAAAAATGGATTTCTGAATCCTTCCAAAGATTGACAAAAAAGGAAATGCCATACCGCTTTTTTACGATATTTTGAGTTTAGTCGTTATTCCTTGTCGCCACAGATATAATGCCAGCGACTCTCCATGGTCACATGGTTGTCACATGGTTGTGACTTGGCTGCACTGATCAAATTTTTTCCTTCAGCAGCGTACTACGTAGCGAAAAAATCTGTCGAAAATTTTTCAGATTCACTCTAAGCAAATCACAGAACGAGGAGTAAAAAGATTCGCTTCATAATGCACACCTCTTTAGAAGTATCTGCGACACTCCCGCATTCTACTCTTGCTCGTGTATGCTACAGCAGCGATGCTTAATAGAGCTGTGCCACTATCTATTTTATTGTTGCTTTCTCATTGTTCCATTGGGAAAAAAAGGTTTTTACATTTGCTTTGTTTTACATATCTTAATGACAATATATTCAAATAAAAATTATATTGTGCACATCTACTTAAAAATACTTTACCATATATATAAGTTTTATGTGAATATGTTGAAGTTAGCACAGGTTAAAAGGGATCACAAACTTTTTGTTTGCGTATTAATATATAGATAACAGACTGTCAAAATCTCTTGATTTCTTTAACGTTTGTCTGGAAAAAAACTGGAAAAATCACTAACCAGCCGATAAGATATCCAGACCTGTTAAGTTGCTATCCAACACAATACGAATTTTTATCCAGAGATTTTAACCTCTGGTTAATCTACTTTAACCTCTGGCACTTACTCTAATATGAAATTTGTTAATAATTTTCTTCACTTAACACAACCAAATT
Organism: Coremacera marginata; assembly: GCA_914767935.1. Taxonomy (NCBI): domain Eukaryota; kingdom Metazoa; phylum Arthropoda; class Insecta; order Diptera; family Sciomyzidae; genus Coremacera; species Coremacera marginata. The sequence continues at coordinate 141,733,512 of OU612044.1, forward strand.
CAGGTTCTTTACTTTAAAATAAACTTTTTACACTTGAAATTCTATCAGATGGCAGGCCCATTGTCGGGTTGGGGTGACAAGTTGTAGATTCTCAAGATTTTGAGGTTCTTGAGCAGATTTTCGCAGGTGTTTTTTTTTGTGTTATAGTTATATAGTCCCGGGTCTTATTAAATAAATAATATTAAAATAAGTTCTTTGCAAAAATTATTCTTTATTTTTTAAAATAGTTTCCTTTAGCGGCGAAGAACATTTTTTCGTGGGTCTCAAAATAGGCGTTTTGTAAAGAATAAATTGGTTTTTCCATCTCAGTTTGTTTTAAGATACGAGCATGAAACTTGTTAAGTAGAAATGGTTAAGTATGAATTCTGAAAGTTTATTTTAAGACTCTTTGAGCTTTTTTTCAATAAATTTTTAATTTCTTTAACGGAAAAGAAAAACTTTTGTTTTAAATACTCTCTTACAATTTTTTTTACTTGTTTGGCCCTAATTAGGTGGGGGTTTTGTAATGGAAAATCTCCTTCCTGGAAAGATCTCCCTCATTACTCCACATAAAATTTATTATTTCATCAAAATTTAAGTTCATAGGCGTTAAAGAAATAATTCCCCAAAAATATTTTAATACGTGTATGCATGCATAAGTTCTTTCCGGTTTGACTAAGACAACAAGATGAGTCCGTAAATAACTAGCGCCTTTGTTTTATAGTTCAATGATCATGTCGAGTTTTTTTTTTGCGGCAGGCATTGCTTTTGTTATTTAATGAAAAGAAAAGGGCGGTTGAAAGTATATTGCCTGGTAAAAATATATGGTGAAGGCGTTACATTAATGTGCACATGTGGGACATGATTTCGGCAATTGAAAAGTGGTGATTTCAATGTGAAAGACAGTGAGCACTCTGGCAGACCACAAAAATTCGAAGACGAACAATAATAGGATAGAATTATAACATGTGTCACAAAAAACAATCAGCAGACGTTTACGAGCAATGGGGAAGATCAATAAACTCGGTAAATGGGTCCCACACGATTTAGATGAACGTCAAATGGAAAATCGCAAGGTCGCTTGTGAAATGCTGCTTCAACGTCACGAAAGAAAATCATATTTGAATCGAATTGTGATGGGTGACGAAAAATGGATTTATTCTGAAAACCCGAAGAAAAAATTTTGGCTTTCACCTGGCGAAACTTTGGCAAGAAGACCATGCTCTTTGCCTGGTGGGATCAGAGGGGTATTATAAACTCTTGAGACCCAGTGAAACCGTTAATACACAACGCTGTGTCCAACAAATGACTAATTTAAACCACGCATTTTTCGAAAAACGAAATAGCAAAGTGATTGTGTTGCACTACAACGTGCCGTTTCACACAAGAGAACTAGTGGAATACACTTTGAAATCGCTTGGATGGGACATCCTTCTGCACCCGTCATACTGCCCAGACTTGGCGCCATCTGACTATCACCTCCTGACATCAATGGGACACGCGCTCGCAGGGCAACACTACAGCGGTTTCGAGGAACTTAGAAAATGGCTCGACGAATGGTGAAAAGATGGACGAAATGTAAAGAACCCGATGACCAATATTTTGAATAAAATATTACGTATTTTAAAAAAAAAAACCGGAAAGAACTTATGCATACACCGGTAAACTATTTTTGATGAAAATAGTTCCTTTCTTGTTTCCAACAATAATTGATAAACGAAATATATTAATTAGAGATAGCATTACAAAAAAAAAAGCTAACAATACAGGCAAAAGTCTAGTAATGCACTTCTTTGCTTTGAAGACAAGTTTGTACTTAAATATAAGAGAAAAAAATCCCTATAACAAGTGTTCATATTTCCAGAAATTGTATAGAAGCAGAAATAATTTGAAGAAAAACTATCTTTATATCTAGTCCACTGCTTGCAACACTGTACAGCAATGATTTCCAAAATTTGGAGAAATATTAGTTTAAAAGATGAGGCAATACTCAGATATTTCTTTAGTTTTTTTTTTTTTTTTTTTTTGTTAAAGTGGTTTATTTCAAGGATGCTCTACTTATATTTTTAGAAAAAATGCTTTAAATTACTGATAGCTGCTTAAGGGCCAACAGCTACACAGACCGCAAACAGTGAGTTTCTGCACTGTGAGTGAGTTTCTGCACTGTTTGCGCAGACAATCAGTGTAGTTTACGGATCACATTTTTCTAGCTTATAAGGGGTGTATTATTATTTTCCTAGTAATCCTATTTTATTAAAACATAAACTCCAAAACATATTTATTGCAGCTCTATATAGCTCGAAGGGCGTTAAAAATTTTTTAATCAGCAAATGCTTCTCCAGATTAATTGAAGTTTTTAATGAACTACCCGATATTGGTAATAATTGACAATTAAACGCACAAGATATACACTATATAAGGCTTAGTTTTGGGAGACAATCTTTCTATAAATAATGTTTTGAGTGTTTCAAAATCATTTTCATCAAATTTTTTCTGTACATGATGCAAAGCATACAGGAAGGAAACACATTTTTTCATATTGAAGTTTAGGTTTTTTTCAGAAATGGCGCAAATTATAATGAAGTCTGCTTAAAAAACTATATGCAAAATAGGTCTACAAAAGAAAGTCGTGTTTATTTAGTTCAACGATATACCATATATCGACGATTTAAGGAAATTATTTCTCGTATTTTTGATTATTTGGTTATGAACACGTGAAAGTTTTCCTGCTACAGTAAAATTTTTTCCGAATAAATTAGCTACTTTCCTTTGATTTCAAGCAATATCAATATTTTTATTACATTGATGGTTATTTTATTCATGCCTCGGAAGTTTTTCTTTATTTCAGATATATTTTTCTTGCGATTCTATAAAATTTTTTTACTTTCAGAGAAATATTTCTGTTAGTTATAGCCGATGATTAATAAATGATACAAAAATTAACTTATGGAATAAGAAATTTCAGCACAAATACGCTTAGTTTCTTCAATTCAGTGAAATAGTTCTTATATTATTGGATGATTTTCTTTAAACTATTTCACACTTCTGGTGTCAATTTGACAAAAAATTAGTACTTAATTTTTAGAAAATTGGCCATGGCGCTAAATTAAGCCCGATTTTCTAACGATGCTAGTTTTCTAGATATTAAGGAATTTTTTTCTGAGTGTATAGTTAGTATGTGTTACCAGAGAATTTCCCTTGTTTTAATTTTTTTTTTGCTGCTACAACAGTAATTAACAAAATGCTTTACAACACTTTGAACCACAATAACTGGAAAAACCATTTGTAGTAATTACGGGGTGCATTAGTCGTACACATGCGTGTTAAAATAAGCAAAAAAAGGAGGGAAAAATATGGCAGTACTGCAAAATTAAGCTGAATTAGAGAGGAGAAGACGAATGGTAAAAAGACATGACAGACGAAATGGGGAGAGAAAAAGGTTTTGCAAACGTAAATTACAGCCAGCTGCGCCACTTGATCTGCCCGACCAATGCAACTGACTCTCAGACCAATGCGTCGCTACCTCTGTGAGGAGCGTGATAAGTGTGCCTGCATGTCTGCTTGTGTTGATAATTGCTGGTATACGTATGTATGTATGTGTTTTAATGTGACCAACATTGACATGCGAAACAATTTTTGCACTTAAGACTTTAAAAAGAGCAACAAAAATTAACATTTTTTAATAAAATGCCATGTTGATAAATGTCGATGCTGCTACATGTAGCGGACTTCGACACTTGATGAACACTTTTATGAGGCAAGAATATAAAAGTGGCTGCCACTGTGACTGCCACCACACGTGTTGCTGCCACACAACAAGACCAGACAGCCAGTCACTCAGTCAAATGGTCATTCAAAATTTAAAATAATTTAGCTACCGGCTAGCAAATAACAACGCAACGTAGTAAAAAGATCAAGCCAAGATCATGGCGATCACTTAACAGCTAGTACCACTTCTTTCTGCATGCAGACGCGATCATCTTTGGCGATCAGTTCGGCTTAGCACTGAACTCCAAACAGCACCAAGCAGGGCGGTGCCACTCTTACAACAATGCCACTGCCAGTGCTGCCAATTTTGTATGGTTGTAAAGTCTTTAAGAGATTTAGACGCACGATCACCGTACACCGATCATATATCTTTTCATGCTACTTTTACTTATGGCAATGGGCGAAGCAGGAGCAACAATAAAAACAATAACATTTGCTGCTGCTGCTGTTGTTGTTGGCTTTAATGTTTGGCGCTAGTATGCGATCGTTTTGTGTGTTGTTTGATAAGCGATCAAGTTTCGGCCAAAAATGCCGGCCGGCAAGTTTATTGCTCAAGATTTCTCTATGCTTGTTGCTTGGCTAAAGATGTTAAAATCGATTTTATAACATGCTATAAATATGTTAATATGTTGCCACCGATCGTGACTGATATTGTACATGTGTGTGTGTGTGTGAAAATGTGAACTTGAAAATGACATTTGCATTAGGCAAAATAAAACATATGAAATAAAATAATTTTAATTACCTTTTAGAAAACATAAATCCAATTATTGTAAAAAGTGCCAATCGTAGCACAATCAATAAGATGCCTTCAGCTGCAAGAGGAAAGAAAAGTTATAATTTATATAGTGAAAAAAAACATGTTTTGCAACTTTTTTTTAACATTTAAAAGGCTTACAAAATAATTAAACTGTTCATCTAGCGATGATACCTTATATGTTATGTTATAAACGAATTATTTTAAAGTATCTCTCAAATGTCTTGACCTAGGCTTTAACTGATTTTTCATTATTTTTATTGCATGCAACAAATGATCATTAGCAGATATTCTCTTTCTCTCTCTCATTGATTTGCATGGCTGTGAAAGTTCGCTAATCAAGCGTTCAAAATTAACAATAATTGAAAGTTGAAATGGAAATTGAAATTACAGAAAAAGTTAGTAGGCAGATACCCATAAAAAAACTGGTAAAAAAACTGGAGCTTTGAGTGCAATAACAGGGCGCTATGCTTTAACACTTGTTCGTTAAAATTACCCATAAAGCAACATGCAATAAAATACTTTGTTGTAATAGGTTTTTCTCTTATATGGCAACTAATTTTATGTCATGAGATTTTAATTGTTTTCATGGAACGCCAAGTTTTATTGAGAAAGTTTCAAGCTTTTTAAGCGCTGCCTAAGCAAGCTGATAAATAAAGTTTTGTTTTGTGTTTACACGTCACTTTTGTTGGCATTAAAATTTTTATTATTTCAATTGCACAAGCACCGCATTGAACCTTTTAGCTCTAAAATATTTGACAGTTTTAAGTTTGTGTAGCGCCAAAAGTAGGAAATACTTTTTTTATTATTAACTATTATGCAAGATTGCCGTAAGTTTAACCCTCTGTGGCCATACTACTCTCCAATGACGTAAAGGCCATAGTTGTGCAAATATGGTTTTCACTTTTTTGCTTGTTCGTAAATTTTGTGTGACTTACATTTTAAACGACATTTATATGCGTTTGGGGTAGAATTTTCGTAGGAATTTATGCATTTCATAAGCAATACCATTAAATTATAATATCACATAAAAAAACAGCGATCTTACACCCATTTTTTCAAAAATAACATTTTTACGCCAGAAATTGTACAATACCCCGCCATAATATTATGAACGCCATACAAACTAAGACAAGGATGTACATCAACAAACTTGCTATATGCAAGCCACTAATTGGAGAAGAACGGTTGAAGTATCAAACCAACGGTCAAGGGTCAACCTATAAATATGCATCCTTGGAAAAATTTTCAAAATAAGGGTTGTCCCAAAATTGCAATTAACATGAAATTTATACGATTAAGTGAATTCGTGCTCGAAATATCCAAACCACTACTTGCATAAGTACGATTCAATTACCAAATGAAAGGCCAAGAATCAGCTTGTTGACTTGTTTGGGTAGATTGACTGACTACTTTTTTAAGCTTTTCTTTTTCAGCTGAACTTTAGCACACATACGTTACTCAGCTGACAATGCAATATTAAGATACAATTTTTTGCAACACCCCTCTAACCGCACACAATTCAATAAAAATGTTTTATCACTAAAATTACTATGCCGATTTAACTGAAATTTTGGCAGTAAATTTTTCTTCAAGTAGAAGTTGGGGCTTAGGAAAGAGATTTGGCCGCACCCCTATTACTGCCTCACAAATCAATAAAAATGCTACATCACCCAAAACTACGAGGCCGACTCAGCTCAAATTTTGGCAGTAAATTTCCTTTAAGTACAAGATGAGGCTTAAGAAAAAAATTTGGAAACACCCCTTTTACCGCCCACAAATCAATTAAAATGCTATATCACCAAAACTACGCGACCGATTTAACTAAAATATTGGCAGTAAATTTCCGATAAGCAGAAAATGAGGCTTAAGAAAAAATTTGGCCACACCCTCTTATACTGCCAACAAATCAATAAAAATGCAATATCTCTGAAGCTTTTATGCTGATTTTACTGAAATTATAACACTATATTTTCCTCAAGTAGAGGATGGTTTAAGAAAAAAGTTGTCACACCTCATTTTACCTCCCTCAAATCAATTAAAATGCTATACCACCAAAACTACTATGCCTATTCAGATGAAATTTTCGCAGTAAATTTCCTTCCAGTAGAAGATGGTTTCAAAGGTTGTCGAAAGAAATTTACTGCCAAAATTTCAAATGAATCGGCCTAGTTGTTTTAGTGATATAGAATTTTTATTGATTTTTGGGCGGTAAAACGGGGTGTGGCAAAAAATTTTATCGCAATATTGCGTTGTCACCAGACTTACATATGAATGCTAAATTTTAGCTTAATCGGACACCAAGTTGTCGAAAAATGGTTTCAAAATTTTTACGGAAATACATACATAAATACGAAAGAAAATAAATAAAAGCTTAAATAAAAGCTTATAAAAACATTTGACACATTTAAATTTGTAGAATATTAACTGCATAAAAAAATCGTGAATATTTGTGAAATAAATTGGGAGATCAAACATACTTGCAGTTCTGCCCACAACTGTTCTACAAAGTATTCAATTGCAATTTAGGGTGCTCGAAGTTATCAAAGGTTTTAAGGCCCTTTCTATAAATAAATCTTCCTCAGAAAAAAATGTTTAAGGCAAAACCAAAAAAATAAATATGAGAAGAGTGGTGGATAAGAAGTAATTGGGAATACCTCCATTTTATTCTACAATACATACATTTTTATTGGTCAAATGAATCCGTTATAATTTATTTTTGTTTTTCTTTCTCTTTTTAAATTTAAATAAAAATTAAGAATGGCACCGCAATGAATACACCAATTAAAAAAATTGAGACCCTCTACGATAAAACGGGGTATGAGGTCGTGTTGTGGGAGTGCTCCTCTACATGAAACAAGCAGCGGTTTATCCGATACATTTTGGTTGTCGCACTGTATAATTGCAGTATAAAACAAAAATTGCATTTTAAGTTCTCTTTTAGGTGGCATAATATTTACCTACTAGCAAAAATTGTTTCAGTTTTGCACAAAAATTAATAAGCTGTTTCTGCCATTAAAAAACAGGGGTACCCCCTTTGATTTTTTTTTTGTATTAAATTTTTTTTTTTTAAATGTTCCTTTTATATTTTTTTTTTTTAATAGTCTGGCTTAAAAAATAATTTATTTTAAGAAAAACCCTAATATTTCTTTCCAATCAAAAATTAATTATGAAATTCAATATATGTACTTCCCTTTTGCATTGTTTTAACTTTTATAATACTTTTTTAAGCATCTAAAATACAGAAAAGAAGGTTGGTTACAGTATCTTTGATGTAAAGTGTAAAGAAAAGGTAAAAACCCCATCTTTTTTAAAGACACACCACAAACGCATTCACAATACAAACACACCGATGCTGGAGACACCTTGTGGCAAATAAAAGCAAATTTTTGTAGCATAGCAAATACACAATCCTCTATCTATTGATAGATGGTGACGATCTAAAGCAGCATAGCTTCTGTTATAACTAAGATTAAATTAACAACATTTTCTCACAGGTCTTTGTGGCCTAGTGGGTAGTGTGCTGGGCTATCGTCAAAAAGGGCACGGGTTCGATCCCCACGGGAACCAAAACATATTTTTAGTATTTAATATTAAAGTATTAAATTTTCTTGTTATAATAAGCGATAGCAACAAAGAAACCATCAAAATTCCAAGAAAAAATCTGTCGAAAATTTTTCAGATTTCACTCTAAGCAAATCACAGAACGAGGAGTAAAAAGCTTCGCTTCAAAAATTCTATTGTAGCACTCTCTGGCGGTTGCCTTAAAAAAATTAAATAAATAAAAAAGATTCCTCGTCCAACAAATCCCGCTGGCCAGTTTTTATAAAAATTTGAAAAAGTTCTAACCTCATTTGTATGAGGATATGGTATATTTTTTCCGAGTTGAGAACTTAAACGAATTTTCCAGCAGCTCGATACTGACTTTAGACCAATGGTTCTTGGGCATAGTTTCTTAGAATTGCCCGTAGATTTGTTTTTTGCTATACTCTTTGCTCATTTTTTTCTTCCGAACAAATTGACCCGGCCTAGTAAGCATATTTTTGAGGGATTAGTACATTTTTTTAAGATTAAAATTCATTTAGACATACAATTTGGCAAAATCTACGAAAATTCCGTGCAAAATTCTTAAAAATCCTTAGATTTACCTTATTTTATCTGGGCAACGCGTAAATATCCGTGGAAGTCCGTAATATCAGTGTAGTTGGTATCACTGTTCCAAAGTAATATTTGCCCCCATAAAACTGTTTTTTTTTCTCTCATAAAATGAAAGTCATAAAAACTTGTTTACATTTTGTCCAAAAACATTATTCAATAAGTTTCAAAACAAAGAGGTTATAATGGTTCAAATATTTGGTACAATGCTTTTTCCATTAAAGATATGACGAGCACAGAATAAAAAAAGTGACTCATTAATTTTTGTGCAAAACTGAAAAAATGTTTGCTTATAAATATTATGCCACGTAAAAGAGAACTTAAAATGCAATTTTTGTTTTTAATTTCTTTTAAAACAAAAACAACTTTTATGTAACTTTTTGAGAAACATTCATTATTTTGGATCATTTTTGAAAAAAATATTAAAAATATAAATACACAGTAAATGGTATTCTTGTAATAGTTGTTATGAAGTTATTTTATTGAATTCTTTGACAAAAAAAAGTTGAGTGATATATATTTAAAACCAGCGGAGATATTTGCATCGAAAATCATATCTTTAAAATTCGGATGATTTTTTCTCATTCTTCGGGCAAACAAGTAAGAAGAACACAGTTTGTATGGAAGCACTGTAAAATATCAACATTTCGGATCAAATATCTACACATACGGAAAGTTCGAGAAAAAACGAAATTTTTGATACCCATAATGTGGTCGTTATCTATAACAAAATATTTTATTTTTTAGAAAATTAGTGCATTTTCTAATAAAGAAATTTTAATATAAAAAAGTAAAAGTTAAAAAAAAAACAAAAAAAGGTAACTTTTATAATTAGCTGAAATTAAACATAAGTAAAAATTAAACAATTTCGAGTACGGGCACTTTATGATATCGACTAAATACTGTTAAAAATTTCAACAACAAAATAACAATAAAACTTCTTTCATAAAGTTAGAAGTCATCATATGTGCCTTCTTAATACCTTTCGTTTGATACCAAATAAGTGTATGTTTCTATGGAAAGTAGTTAAATCATCCCGAAAAAACGAAATTTAAGCTGATTTTAAAACGCCATTTTGAAACCCTAAGCTTTCGATTGAGCACGTATAAAAAAATGCGTCAACCATAGATTTTTGTCCTCTATCACATATCCGAAAATCATTAAAATCGGCGAGTGACACCTGGGGACCTTTCCTTGTGAGAGTAACAAAATACACGTCTAAATGATCTGACCCTGTTTTTCATCCATATAAGTTCTGACTAAATAAAATATATGAACCCCTGCACGGAAAACCTAAGCCATAGAAACTGCTCAAAAATAAATTTAAATTTTACAACCATGCGCACAAAACGATAAACTGTAATATTTGCAATATGTCAAGTTCTTAAATTTGGTCTCATAAAAAAACCATCCAAATAAAAAATGCCCCCAATGAAATATGACCCAAAACTCAAGAGATAAACTTACCTTGTACGAAATTAGCTATAAAAAAAAGTTTGTATAAGGACGAAAAATCACAAAAAAATTAAATGAAAAGTCGCCAGAAAACAAAAAACCAAAATTTCACCCAACAAAAATACAAAATCGTCCAATTCTTTTTGGAGATATGTATGGAAAATATTATGATTTCTATTGTTTTTTTTTTTTTTATGTAGGCATATACGGTTAGATTTACGGTGACAAAACTGCAAAAACCAAAAATTTTCTGCCATTATTTTTTCGCCAAATGATATTATAGATTTTCTTATGATAAGGAGTGACAAACGAAGGATGACTCTTGCCAACAGGTGTTACTTTGGGCTCAGTAGGTAATTCAGAAGCAGAGCCCTCTCTCGACGAACAAAAGTCACGCTCTATAAGTCACTAAGCATGCCCGTCCTGCTATATGCAGGACAAACCTGGACGTTGAGCAGCTCTGTAAAAAGACTTTGGGCACGTTCAAGAGAAAGATACTTCGTAACATCTACGGACAAATCTGCGTCAATGGCGAGTACCGAATACGATGAAACGCTGAGCTGTATGAGTTATACGCCGACATCGACATAGTAAAGCGCATAAAAATCGAGTGACTTCGCTGGCTAGGTCATGTTGAGCGGATGGAAGACGACGCTCCAGCAAAGAAAATATTCAATTTGATACCCAGCGGCGGTCAACGCAGAAGAGGACGACCGCATCTCCGTTGAAAGGACCAAGTAGAGGACAACCTGACGAAACTTGGAGCTTCCAACTGGTTACAGCAGGCGAAAACCGACTTACGGTTGTAGGCACCACGAAAGAAGGAAGAAGAAGAAGTGATTTAAATCAAAAATTTGTAACGTTATTATAGCAAATTGATAATTTATACATTATTGAAACTTAACCTAAGCTTAGAAACGAACCGTGTCATAGGCAAGTTTCGCGTGCCAGACAAATGTACTACCGCAGAGCCATTGTTTTCGTTAAAAAATTGGAGAGCAAAACATGTTTCTAAAATTAAAAAATTTTGCTTACTATAATAATTGAATAGTGTCTTCGCTTACTATAATAATTGAATAGTGATCAACACCGTATCTACATTAATATCATAAGCGACGTAGAGGCATCTGAAGGCAAAAGATTGATAGGCAAACATTGTATGTTTCAACAAGACAACGCTCCCATACACACTGCCAAAAATTATTGCCGAAAACTGCCAAAAAATAACTCCAGATCAATATAAAAGCCTTGAAGGCACTATGAAAGACCGACAATTTAAGTAATAATTAAAATGTAATCAATAATTAAAAGAGATTCTCTTTTCAAACAAAATAAATTTCCTGCACTTTTTTTATTGTGAAATCTTACGTAAATAATTTCTTACATAGTTAGTAGTTTTTTTCTTTTTTTTTTTAACTCGCGCTAATTGCGGCGATAAATGCGCATCTTTTTGCTGTTGTTTTTTGTAATTTTTATTGTCTTCTTTTTATTCGTGGCTGCCACTTTAGTATCAGCTGCTGTCGATGCGAAGATGTTTCAATTATTATCTTGCAGCATCCCATCCCGACCATCATCATGATCCACCTTTTCGATTACAACAGCAGCGCGTTGCTGTTATTGCATTTATTCTTGTTTTTGTAATTGTTGTGAATGCTAAATGGTTGCGCATGCGCACTAATTGTGCAGTTTTTCTGCTTCTTCTGCTTGTATATTTTTACGCTTGTTTGGTATTTTAAGATCCATTTTTGTGCGCGTTAATTTGCCAAACAGCTGTCTACTTATCGGATGCGATTTTTTTGTATGCTACTGCTTGGTTCAAAAACCAACCCAAAATTTGTAGTAACAATTCTCAACACTGACTATTACGCTTTGGAATTTATTGTTATTTTAGACAATCGTTTAGTATTTCTCTTTATTATGCGCCACACGTTCTTCGGCGACGTTAAGTGTTTAATATTTCAATACATGCATATTAAGTATCTGGCAGGTCGCTTACCGCTGATGTTAATCAATTTGAACTTTTGTATATGCCGAGCTACCTGCTTATATTTCATTTGTTTTTTATATGATGTTTCTTTAATATGATTTTTCTTATTCTTATAATGTTGTTTTAATTTCATAATTTCATTTCAAACGCACTTTGCAGTCAGTAATGAATTGCATACTGATAAGAAAACTATCTGCACTAAATAATTTTTTTTCCCAAGAAATTATGGGTTCTTCATAAAGAAATCGATTAGCTTATAATTTTCTTAGTAATATGAATGTATTTTATTTAACCGTTGTGTCGATCGTAGAGCCCACGGGTACATTTGCAACTTTAATTTTCCTGTATCTTCCAAACGGTTAGTCCGATTGACCTGAAATTTCATGATATCCTCAACCATACACTTTTGCATCATGTGGAAAAGTTTCATCAAGATTGGAGCAGCAGTTCAGTCGATACAGCCCAAATTCAAGTTAGTGGAATGGCGTCGACTGCTGATGTACCCGGGTACTTGTATGAAAATTCATACAAATATATAGAAATAAATGGCAAAGTTCACTTTATATTGCTATATCTTCCTGGCTGGTCCAATCTTGATGAAACTTCGTATCATAGCTTGGAAATATGTAATTGATATTGGTGTGAAATTTCAGGTCAATTGGACCAACCGTTTGGAAAATATAACCCAGTTACTAGAAAATGACCTAGCGTCAACAGCTGATGTTCTATGAAAATTCATACAAATATATAGAAATAAATGGAAATATTTAGTTTATTTTATGGAAATTTGTTTATTTATTTATAGAAAATCATTATAATGAAAGTAAAAAATATATTTTATGAATTTTAGCAGCATCTGAGGCATTGTGGATGATCCTTCGAGTGCTCTGCGCACACAGGCTTATTACAAATTGCACCATCCATTTTATTTTCACTTTTTATATATTTGCCGCACAAAATAAATTTTTAGGTCTTTACACTTCAAAAATCGCACATAAACTGACTTATGCATACAAAACTACTCAAAACGAAACCTGCGCAAAAAATCATGTTTCTGCCTGCAAAACTGGTTGTGCAAGGGTAGGTAGGCAAGATATTCCCAAATACCCTTTTGTTCCTGTTAGTAGACGTGTTTTCCTACACATTCCAAAAAAAAAATGTTTACATTGAACAAATATTTTATGAGTTATAATTATTCTGCGCAGGTACTAAAAATAGCACTATGAGCAAGAGGGGTTGATTTTCAGTTCAAATATAACGGAATTTTGCGAATGAAAATTCAATGTTAATTATTTTTCTTGGTAAAAAGGGATCAAATTACAAGGATTAAAAAAGAATTTGGAAATTGTTAAATTTTTATGGATTTTGGCAATTCCCATTTTTGGTAAAAATGGATTATTTAGGTACCAAATTTTTTTTTTCCCAAATTATGATAAAAGTTTTGTTAACTAGACAATATTTCCAATAAATAAAAAAAAAAAAAACCAGAAAATTACAAGAATCCAGGTAGTAGTTAATATTTGTATATCAAAAGCAACTATCTGCCATACAAAACGTATGAAGTACCCGGGTACATCTACTGTCGATGTGGATAAAACCCAACAGCTGTTGACACAACGGTTAAGCTGAATTTTTTATGGTGTAACATGATAACAAACAACAGTTGAGGTTTTTATTCTATTCTATGAAAAAAATTGCATGCTACTCAGTTACTTTGCATTTTAAAGGAACTTTTTTTAAAGTCAAATGCTTAATACATATATGCCTACTTTTCACAAAAACTTTGCATTGGTGCAGCAAATAAATCTGTACAAAACGTAGAAATTTTAAGTGTCAAACGAATTACTCATGTTTGAAAGGATTGAACAGTCAGACCAAAGAAATAGATCTAAGCCAACGACAGTAAAATTGCTGCAATTGCCCAGTATCGTTTCAGCGTTTTCACTAATTCACCTCCAAAAGAAAAGCATGTACAAAAATTTGACAGATGGCGCACTGTTACAGTCATCGTGAATGTGTTTTCAATTAAAACTATTAATTTTTGCTGATTGTACATTTGTGTTTTCCCAGATATGTGGTTCTCCGATTTTGTATTTCTCAAAACACTCAATTGATTTCAATGACTACTGCCTATGTAAATTACCCATTTTTTGTGGTTGTGGATTAGTTTCAAAACAAACGCGTGCTTATCCGAACTGAATAGTTTTTTTAGTTTGTAGTGGATTTCATAAAAGTTTTCTTTGTACCAAAAATTGATAAAAATTTGTGCAATGAGTAAAAGAAGTCGACAGTTTCAAACGATTTCTGCAATGTGAACGGTGAATTTATGGTAAAAATAAATATACCGAACCTCACGGAGCCATGAACACCAGTCTCTTATGTGCTCTGTGCCAATCAATTCTCAGTAACTGGGCTGTTGGTCAAAGGTTAGAAGTTTTTTTTCTATATGTGTTCGTTATGCGTTTAACATTTTCGTGTATAATTTCAGCCGATACATGAAATTCGACACGATTTGGAGAAAGCCAAATTTGTCATGCGACTGATTGATAATTCTGTCTTAGCAAATGTGTTGGTTTCGGAAAGAGTTTGAAATGGAACTATGCGCAAGTGGTATCAGCAACGTTTTCGGTGTTCCAGTATCCAGTGTTCCTTAGTTCACCCCTCATAAGTATTGAATAAGAAGGAAATTCATTCGAATCAACTGAAAGCGATTAACCATAGGAGATAGGTCTACAATTACTATCACAGCAAGACATAAACGGCTGGGTTCGAGATTTAGAGATCACCAAAGAGCAATCGGAATAATTCGAATCTCGCATAAAACAACATGGCTGTTTGGCTGCAGGTGTAAAAACGACGATCGTTGTTGACGATGAAATCGTCACGAGTCTTAAGGCCCTTAAAAACTGGTCGATAGTTTTATCTATAGACGCATGGACCAATTTTTCAATACCAGTACAAAAAGTTTGTCTTCTTGAAAACATCGCGCATATTATATTGAAAATGAATGCAAATAATTTTTTTATTATGAATCTGACGATTAGTTGTTGATTTTGCTACAAACACATCACCAGTTGAAGAACTGGTTGATGTGAAATCGCAAAAATCAAATTTTTTTAATTTTTGCCAACTGATAAACTGGTTGAAAAACTGAAAATAACACCTTAACTCATCTACACACGACTTGCTTTCAACAACCAGCAACCAGTTTATCAACCAGTTTTGCGATTAGTTGCTCGTCTATAGGGCCCTTAACGCAAAGTTTTTCACGAACGAAGACAAAATTTGCTATTGTAATGATGTGTCGGGCTTGTTTAATAGAACCCTGCATGAATATATTCATCAAGTGAATATACCCTGATTCTCTGCTGTAGCAGTCACTGCAAGCAAAGCTGCAAGCGAATAAATATAAACAACAGATCGTGTAGCAACAGATCGTGTAGCAACAGGTCGTGTAGCGCAAGAGAATAACTTTTTATTTGTTCTCTGTTCTCTTTTCATATACTTTTGCACTGAGGTGAGCTTGCGATCTAAGCGTTTTTTCAGTTATATCTCTGAGTACATAATTAACTACACGAATACTCAGTAATCTGCTGCAGTGGCCTGAATAAGAATCAGGTATGTTGGTTTTTCCCCGCAATAAGCTTTATGTTATTCTTAATGCATAGTCAGTTTGATGTTGGATAGAGGTGCAATGAAACGCATTTATTTAAGATAAAAATACATTTGTATTAATAAAAATATTTCATTCTAAATGGATATTGATATAGTGAGTAACATTAAAAACTGTTTAAGGTGTTTATCCTTTATTATTTATAAAAACTTTAGTCTTTAAATTAACCAACTGGAAGTGACATTGAATTAGGCAACAATTTAGTGACTGCAAAATTGTCCAATGGCGAGTTCGTATCGAAAGACGTTAAAAAAAGAGTAAACTTTGCGAAGTTTTTTCTAAATTAGTTAACCAGAGTGGAGAAGAAATCCAAAATTTTGTTAACAAATATTGCAAGAACATTTTAAAATATAGTAATAAGTCAACGTCTAACTTGTGTGTAGTTTATATCGGCCGTAGCTGGACTCCCAGAGGGGTCAAATATATCAGTTGGTCCTATTATTTTTTGCCCCTCAACATTTCTTCCGAACACACCAACCTCCTATATACCACCCTTCTTTAAGTCCCAATACAAAAAACACAAAAGCTGTCGAAAATAGTTTATATTGGCCGTAGCTGGACTCCCAGAGGGGTCAAATATATCAGTTCATCCTATTATTTTTTACCCCTCATCATTTCTCCTGAACACACCTACCCCCTATCTACCACCCTTCTTTGGGTCCCAATACAAAAAACACAAAAGCTGTCGAAAATAGTTTATATCGGCCGTAGCTGAACTCCTAGAGGGGTCAAATATATCAGATGGTCCTATTATTTTTTACCCCTCAACATTTCTCCCGAACACACCTACCCTACCACCCTTCTTTGGGTCTCAATACAAAAAACATCTATTTTCTATGAACGAACGAATAAAGAAATATTCGCTAAATAATAAGGGTATGAAAACTGATATTTTTATTATTTTTTTATTGCTTTATTTGCTACCTGCTGGTGTTAGTAAAGCATCGTGATCTTATTCTCTTCGTTTCTTATATCTGAATAAAACAAATAGAGTGTATGGACAGGTATGAGCAAAGCAGAAAAGGGATGGAGGAAATTTTTTATTCTATAGCAAGAGAATATATTCAGGGATGCGAAAAAGCATACTCATGCAGGGCTCTAATTGTAATGATGTGTCGGGTTTGTTTAAGCAGCTCCACAAGGAACAAATTTCTAACGGCGGTTGTTTATCGACGGTAGCAAAGAGAGTTTGAAACCAGTTCTCTTGCACAATCGAAATAAAAAGCCATTAGTTCCCATCGCACATGCTGTCAACAGCAAGGAATCATACGAAACTATGGTCAAATTGCTAGAATACATCAGATATAAAGAATATAATTGGAAAATTTGCTTTGACCTCAAAGTTAGTATGTTGCGTGGAATGCAAGGAGGCTCTACTAGAAATTGCTGCTTTCTTTGACTTTGGAATAGTCGCGCAGATGATATTCACTATACACAAATGGAATGACCGCAAAGAACCAACAGCGTAATGGGCGAAGCCAACATAAAAAACGATCCTATCGTGAAGAGAGAAAATATAAAACTTCCCCCGTAGCACATTAAATTGGGACTCATCAAAAACTTTGCAAAAAAACTGGATAAACAGGGTAAAGCGTTGGCTCATTTGCAATCCATTTTTACGCATCTTTCAGACACAAATATCAAGGAAAGTGTCTTCCCGGCCCCCGAATTAAAAAGTTGCTGAAAGACGAAAAATTTCAAAAACTTTTGTCACCCGTTGAAGCTGCAGCCTGTAATTCGTTTAAGCTGGTTGTTGTCAATTCTCTTGGGAACTATAAAAGCCCAAATTACAAAGAGTTTGTTAAAGATTTGCTGAAGAATAACGAAGCAATGGGTATGTATTCCTTTTTTAATATCGTTTAATATTAGATCATTGTAATACATAAGATTTTAATTTTTGAATTTTTTTCATGTTCCCGTCAGAAGTGCTCATGTCATTGAAAATCCATTTCCTCCATTCTCATCTGGATTTTTTTCGGAGAATCTGGACGATGTGAGTGACGAGCACGGAGAACGTTTTCACCAACCAATGAAGGCCATGGAGGGACGGTATAGCGGGTTCTGGGATACAGTCATGATATGCGATTACATTTGTTTCCTTATAAGAGAAACAAACCACCAAAACTACAAAAAACAAAGAAGGAGCCAGAATGTTTTCAAATTATAAAAAAAAAAACTGAATTTAGGTCTTACACTAAAAAATTCATAACTTCACCATTTATTCATGGATTTTAATCAAAACAAGCTTGCATTTTTTATAAAAATATACGTAAAAAATTCAAACAAAACTAATCTTTGCGGTTTTTATTTTTCTCTACGATTGTGACTTTAAGCCCCGATTTTTGCCAAATAAATTGTATGAGACTTAGTTAACTTTAACTTTCGCTTGTTTGGTTAAATCAGTAAATTTAATCTCGAGATATACTTTAAACCTCAAAATCTCCGAAAATTGAAAAAAAAAAAATCAAAAATTCATATCTTAAAAACGCTTCCATAAAAATACATTTTAATGTAATTTTCGTGTTTAGTGGCCCAAAGTCCATGAGAAAATCATAGTGAGGTGTGGTGGGTAGACAAAATTTTCGATTTTATTAAACATTGTAATGACACAAATAAATGACAATTATGTCACTCAGTCTGAACAAGACATAATTTTATGTAAAAAAAAAAATACTATTCCAAAAAGCTAAGCTTATTACCGAAGAAATTCACCTTTTGGTAACATTTACATCCTTTTGGTATTCTGTAAGTAAGCATTAGCAGTGATATTGTTACCATCTTCTTAGGTGGCAACAAGAAAAACAGCCAGATGCAAGAAAAGAGCTTTATTTCTTTTTAAACAAGTTTACGAAGTTTGATAGCGTTGCCGAGTGTACAGAATACCGATTACTAAGGCCGGTAACAAGATTACTATTACCGGTAACGTACAGAATCGATCTGTAAATGTCGTACCAAAGTCAATTTAGCGCAGCAAAATACAATTTTGCAAAATTACTGGAGTTTGTGACACTGCACCAAGGAATGTTACATTCCGTTGAGCTAAATTGAGGCTCAAAATAAAAAAGATATCAAATAATAACAATTTGTTATTAAAATCACCAATACGTTAATTTCTATCATTTTAAAGTAAAGAGCCAAAGAAAATAAGAAAACCACCAAAGAACATAAATATGCAAGTAATGTTTTTTAAAATATTTGACGTCAAAACTCTTGTCGGATATGAATATCAAGAACAAATGCTGTTATAAACAATCAGCCTGTCAAACATGATGAAAAATTGTCTATTAAGATACACATCAAAATTATAAAAACACGGAAAAAATATATCGTGGAAAATACTATTTAAAATTTACAAACTAATAAAAATCACAGTAAAAAATGACGGCCTGTGCCAGTAATTCACTGATTTTACTTAATTTCAGAAAAAAATAATTGGACCGCAATCATATATGCAGTTTAAATTTAGAATAAAACTAAGATGAACTGCAGGAAATTTCGAAGCAGAAATTAAAAAGTTGACATATAAAATAATCAATTACAATAGTGTACCAAGCTACAAATGAAGCCCCAAAAAAAAAATTACAAACGGTTTGCCGCAGTAAATCTAACGGTATAGTACATTTAATAAATTTTACGAGTTTATTCATTACAAATATTACAGTTCGGCCTTAGGTCGCATGTTTACCGAATAAAACAGTAAAAATTCATATTATTTTTTAACAATTGTTTTTCTTTTAACGGTTTAGTTTTTACCGTATTTCTAGTATTCCAAAATAGCACAGTCACTACAGCCGGCATCATATTAAAACAGTTAGGCAATTCACAAGGTGTTGTAAAGTTGTATGTTGTATTGTTGTAAGTGAAAGGTTTTCTACCTCCCATACAAAAAATAACTTTGTATGGGAGGTAGGCGTACTTCCGGTCCGATCACGCCAATTTGAAACACATCATACAACCACTATAAACAAAAAAATTCAACCAAAATTCTATAAATATCTCTTTACTAATAAGGGAGAAAATGAGAAAACTTTTCACTTACAACAATACACCATACAACTTTACAACACCTTGTGAATTGCCTAAGTATATTTTCAGAGGCTTTTCGATTGTGACAAATCCTATGAACCAGTATAAGCCAACTGCAATTCCGCTTTCGTTTTAGCAGAAGGTGGGCTTATAAGATTTTCAAAGTTAATGGTCTGCATAACCCACAGAAGGTTACTGATGAGTTGGTGTAGCAACCAACGAAACAGCTGTCTAGTCTGCTGGTGGTTGTTCTGTAAAGAACATTGTTGTTGTGGCGACCTGTTGCTTCATGAATTACTTGGCATAAAGGTAATGTTTTTCTTAAAAATTTATATTTTTAAGAATTACTAAAAACTAAATAGAAAATATTTTAGTTTTATATGTTTTTAATCATAAAAATTATCGAAATTCTATATATATAAATCTGTCAATCTGCATTTATGAAAGAAGATTTAATATCAAAAATTTAAATTTCTTTCCCAAATTGAATGCAAATCACTCAAATAAATTGAAATTTTTTTAACAGAAGAACTCAAAAAATTATTTCCTTTAATTTTTTGTCGCATAACATATTTCTTCAGCAACAAGTAGCTAGCAACAGAATGCTAAGAATTTCTATGCAATAAAAAAAGAAACTTATCTACGAATACAAAAATATTTGATAAAAATTCTTAAGCACACAATAAAATAAATTTTGTTTTTATTTGTAATAAGCAAATTAGGAGCATATAAAAGTAAATTATATTAAATATTAACAAATGAATTCAGCAGAAAACCAAACATTTTATGCTTTCGTAGACGAGAAAACTATAAAATTTAAGCAAGCGATAATTAAACAATTTAAATTCAGTAGTAAAGATTTCTTATTTGAGCTGCAAGTTAGCTGCTACAATGTGGTTCAGAAAAACAAAGAAATTAAAACAAATAAAAGAAAAACTTACATTAGCGCACAGTGAATCGAATAGAGTTGCTAGGTGGACAAAATTATTTTATAAGTGATTTTAGCTCTGTCATGCATAAATATTATAGTATCAAAAAATTTTCACTTTTGGCTCATCGAGATGGCTCAGAGATACACACATTTTATGCAGCCTTCTATAAAAACTAAACACTTTTTGTTTTTAAGAAAATCTAAAAAATATTTTATATTTTAAATTGAGCAGATCTTAAACTAGTTTCTAGTAATGATTCATTAATTAAAAAACTAAATCAATAAAAGACATACAAATATTGACTACAAGAAGACAAACAATAGAAAAACAACAAATTTTTTTATCCCTGTAGAAATTCTCTATGTCTCTGATGAAATCAGTACGAACTATAATACGAGTGAGTCCCTATTTTTGCCAGTTTTCGGATGTGATATTTCCTGAATTCACGAATATTCTTGATCCATGCCTCTTCTGCTTCCTCCGAAAGTTGATCGATACAAACTTTCTGTACTTTAGTAAAATGTAAAATGATTTCTGTACTTTATCAGAGAAGCTTATGCAGGGTAACGGAAGGAGTATTAGGACGGGTCAATTTATTGCAAAAAATAATCTATAGGCAATTTTAAGGAACTTTGCTGAAAAAACTGTTCTAAATCTAAATGTTGTTAGATTTGGATCAATTCTAAGATTTAAGAATTGATTCTAAAATTTAAGAATTAGAATTAGTTCTAATATCGGTATTGAGCTGCGGGAAATTTTGCTTGAAATAATTTACTAATTAAGCTAAAATAAACTTTTTTAAATTTTTTTTTTTTTGCGTAACATATCTATTTAAGGTTTCTAATTCCAAATCTGGAAAAGCTAACTGCCGCTTCTACTTGGTTAAGAAGTTGTAGGGGAACAAGGTATATAAAACAAAGCAAAACTGGGTATTGAAAGAAAGGCTATGCTATTACCTATTGAATAAGCTATTAACTATAAAATTTCATGCATTACTTTCGAAGATATAGCATTTTACATATTATGCACATTTGATGGTTCACCCTTTTACGACTTTCATGCGCGAAAATTTCATAGTACAAAAACATCTTTAAATGTAAAATTTTCTAAGGACAAAAAAAGTTATATTTTCGTAAGTAATGCATGGAATTTTATGGTTAACAGCTCATTGAATATGTAATAACATGACCTTTTTCTTCACACCCATAATGTTTGTGGGAAAATATAAACAACCACAAGTTTGTAGGGCCAATTTTCCAATTTTGGACCACTATAACTTCTAAACGACTTGAAAACGGTTCTTAATTTATTCACTATTTATTTTTAAGCTCGAAATACACATTTTGAAAGAAAAAAAATGAAAAAATTATTATTTTTTTTTAAGGCCTCCTTCAGATAGCGCAACAATGGAAACGCGTTGCCGCTCGACTAGTTCCGAAAGACAAGTCACAAGGCTCTCATTGAACAAACGAATTGCTGGCCAAAAACTGAGCAAATATCATCGTACATCCACCGTATTCAACTGATATAGCTCCAGCCGACTGTTTTCTCTTTCCAAAACTCAAATTATCACTTCAAAGCACCCGTTTTTGTCAAAAGAAGACATAAAAGTAAATTCGAGGCAAGAACTGAAGTCAGTTCCGCAAAATGCGTTTGAAAAATGTTTTGATTGGATTATTCGTTGGCATAAGTGTATTATTTTGGAAGGGACCTACTTTGAAGAATAATAAATATTTTGTATTTAATGGAACAATTCAAGGTATTTTTATGACAGAATATATTCTTGATTAACGTCAGCACCTGAGCTGATTAAACTATGTAAGTCTGTCCGTCTTTTTGTTCCTTGGCACGATTACAGCCGTAATTTTAAAGCTATTAAAAAGCTTCTATCTAAAATATAAAGATCAACTTTGAAAATGAGCTTAATTTCGCAAAATTAACAAAGTAACTTTATTTAAATCGCTTTTTCTTTAAAATCCACAAATACTCGATACTAGTATTAATGAAAAGATTTGAAAGTTTACACATATCATTTTTAATAAAAGCTCTGACTATGAAATTTGGCAAAATCTTATGAAAACAACGCCTACTTCTCATATAAAGTGACACAATTAAAACGCTGAAACCTCCTAAAATTCAACAAAAGTGAATTTGCTCTCTAACTGATGTTATTTTCATTTTCGAAGCGGCATGCAAAAGATTCTTCTAATATTTCCACAATTTTTGTTATATACTTAAACCTAAACATAAACATAAATTTAGCATATTTGCACTTATTTTATATATAAAATTTCGAATGAAAATCACGCCTACCTCCCATACAAAATGGCAATATGAAGACCGTTAATTTTTTAAAATTTCACAAAAATCCCTGCAGTGTAACAAACTAGTTGAAGTACTAGTAAATGTACTAGGTCAAATAATACCAGCACTAGTTCAGCCCGAATGATTTTTACATTGCGCAAACTGGTTATTTTTCTGTGTTGATGCCACAGGAAAAGACAATTGTCCTATTCTCGAAATGATTTGAGGTAGTATTTTAACTGGCATTTTTTGAATTAGTTGTAATAGTAGTACTTTTGAAACCTGTAGAATTCTAGTATAATTAAAGTAGGATTTTTACTGGTATGATTTTGACCACTTGTGTACTGGTATATTAAGTGTATAAAGGGCTTATTGCAATAACACGTCATGCCAATCGATTTAAGAATCGGTATTTTTAGTTCATTATATATTTTACCTATTACCTGTTCGTGAGAGTTTTATTGTTAACTCTCTAATGCTCAGGTCCGACTCTAGGCGGGGTTCATGCCGATCGATATAGAACCGTAATCTGGGGAAATCAAATTGTTTTCTTCGGAGTGTTAACGAATTCCCAAATCACATTTCAGTTTTTACCCCTTGGCGCTTGCATGCTCCGTTTCACAAATATCATATTTTAACGAATTAAATTAATTTAAAAAAAAAAATTGATTCTCAGTGAATGAACACTGAAGAATCAGAATTAATTATATTATATTATATTAATTATATTGATAATAATAATTGATTAAGAATTAATTGAAGTGAGATTGAAGTGGAAAAAATAGTGGTGCATAGAAAATTGCTCATTACATAAATAACTGTTTTACTATTTAAAATCTAAATTACACCATTCTACTTATTTGTTGTATTTATGCCCAAGCCCGCCTCTAAGAGGAGTCGAATTTTTCAACTGCAACAAATGAACAAAGTATCAAAATGAAAAACGAACTTCAGATTAGTTTTTCTTCTCAACAAATTAGTCTAATCTGATTTTTGCAGCGCAAGCAAAAAAGTGGCATCAGAGGGTTAATTTCCATTATTGCATAAATATTGACCGCATTTTTAAAACTGAAAAATTAATTTTTTTTTATGTTTGGAAATCTGTGTGAAACAAGCAACTAGCAAAGCACTAGTACAATTGTGACTACTTAGTTATGAGCTTGAAAAATAGCTGGTATTCTTTTAAGTAGTTCAAAAGCGACTGGCTAGTTAACTTTAAAATTAAGCAATTAGTTATTTTTATACTAGTAAAACACCTGGTCTTTTTGAAGTAGCTGCATTACAGATAGTAACTTATCTAGTAACTCTTTGTGTAGTAAGTTATGGCTAGTTCAATGTCTAGTATTTTTTGACTAGTTTTATTGCAAGTAGTGTGTTAACTAGTTATATTCATGACTAGTAAGATTTTCCACTGCAGGGATTAATCTAAGTACTTAAGATTTTGCACAATAGCTGTAGTTTTTAAATTGCACTCTGAGTTTTACTTAACAAAATCGAATTAAAACTCCCCCTACCTCTCATACATAGTGGCGTCGACAAAATAGAAGAACCTTTATAAATATCACAAAAGTTAATTAGTTAAGTTGATACTTTATCCATAAACTGTAATTAAATTAAATTAAACGGAGCAAAAATATTATTTCAGATTACACAAGCTTTGCCAATCACTTCAATATTTGTTCACAAAAACTAAACAACCCAACAGAAAACTCACTCAGGCCTCTCATATTTATAATGGAATTGAGGACTGCATTTCTGAGTATAATCAGGCCTCTATTTGTCAGTTTAGATTGCAAGGTTGAAATTTAAACATAATTCAAGCTTCACTTTTACAAACTTTTATTCTAACCTGAAGGTAAACAAAAAAATTAATACTCGTTCATCAGGGACGTCCCGTGGTACAGGCGAAGCAGGCCCACGCCTGTAGCGCCATATTAAAGGGGGCGCCAAAAGCGCCAAAATAACGTTTTTATGTATTTTTTTATTCGTTATCAACTTTTTAAAATAATTTATTATCGACTAAATAAAATTCGTAGTATTATACTACTAAAAACTGTGACACTGTAACCCACTTCTATTGATAACTGCAATCGATAAAAGTTACATCTCTAACTAATAAGACTTTGACAGCTCGCTTGTGGCAATTAAAATATTCGCAAAAAAAGTTAGATTTAAACATTTCTAATTAGATAATTTAAGATTTTATGCAAAAGGCGCCCACTTCAAAAACAATTAGTGAAATATCTTTAAAATGAGTCAAAAAAGAAAAAAATTGTCTGGTGCGGCGAATAAGAAAAAAAAAAAGCGCTGAGGGACAAAGAGGCGGAGTCTTTACAGAATTCTATGACAAATTTCTTAAGTTTTCAAAAAGAAAAAGATGGTGAGTAAGTTAATTTAGTAGCTTAACTGAATATTTGCATTATTTTTAACGAATGACTAGGTAACGACGAACAAATACGTATGAGCGGTGAAGACAACAGCATTGTTGATATTGACAGTCCGTCTTCAATTCAAGGAAACAGTTCTGAAAATTCGGTAAAAATAAATTTGGAAAATATTGGTTTGGAAAATGTGAGCAGAGAGGTAGAAGGTGCTGATAGCATTGACTTTGATCCTGCCAACTGGCCAATTCACATTTCCGATGTTGAGCGGCAACTGATTGTAGAAAACGGGCCAATTTACACTTCAAATAATTATTTGTATCCAGTTGACCACAACGGGAGGCATTTCTCCAATAAACATTTTCAGCTGACCTTATCGAACGGGGAAAGTTTCATGAGATCATGGCTTGTGTATTCCACTTCTCACGATAAAATATTTTGCTTCTGTTGCAAATTATTTTCGGTTTTAGAAACAAAGTTCGTGAGCGGATATAACGACTGGAAAAACGTATCTTATGCCATCAGTTATCAAGAGAAGAACTTGCAACATCTTAAAGCGTTTAGTGTTTGGACAGAGCTTCTTAAACGAAAGAAACTTAATCAGACTTTTGATGCACAGTACGAACGGCATTTAAAAATTGAAAGTTTGCATTGGCGAGATGTTTTGAAAAGGTTGACTGAAATCATACTAACATTAGCAAAATTAAATTTACCTTTACGTGGACGATCAGATTTGCTTTACCATCAAAACAATGGAGTTTTTTTAAAATTTGTTGAATTGGTTAGATTATACGATCCTGTTTTAAAAGAACATTTGCGTAGAATTACAAATGAAGAACACATATTCACTATCTTGGCCCTCGTATTCAAAACGAATTAATTAAAATTCTTGCGAAGAAAAAAATAATTGAAATGACAAAAGCTGCAGAATTCTTTTCTGTTATTATGGATACCACCCCTGATATCAGTCACCAAGAATAGCTTACATTAGTAATTAGGCTTGTTAATACTGGTTCAAAACATCAATACTTGGTAGAGGAACATTTTGTAGGATTCATTAAGGTAGACGATACTTCCGGAAAAGGACTTGCAAAAACGTTTTTTGAGGAATTAACAAACTTAGGTCTAAACATTCAGAATTGTAGAGGGCAGGGTTACGATAATGGCGCTAATATGAAAGGCAAACAAAATGGGCTTCAAAGGCAAATTTTGAATACAATCCCGAGGGCATTTTTTGTTCCTTGCTGCTGTCATTCATTAAATTTAATTTTGAGCGACGCAGCAGAGTCAAATATTGATATGGTTAATTTTTTTGGCACAGTTCAATCAATATATAATTTCTTTTCCGCATCACCATATAGATGGTCGATTTTACTTAAGCACATCTCTCGCTTTACACTTAAGTCTGTTTGCACTACTCGATGGGAAAGCTAAATGCTATAAAGCCCCTTCGTTTACATATTGGAGAAATTTATGATGCGTTAATTGCTATCGTAGAAGACGGCTCTTTAACTGGTGCTCATGGCAATAAAACCAAGATTGATGCAAAAACCATAATTCAAAAAATAAAAAACTTTAAATTCATTTGTACCACAGTATTGTGGTATAATTTGCTTACAGAAATAAACCGGGTTAGTCTTTTATTACAAAGTCCGAAATTTACAATTTCTTCAGCAACCAAAACAATTGAGTCTGCTCTTGCTAAGTTAAAAAAACAAACGACGGATGAAGAATTTCAAAACCTTTTTGACAATGCGCGTGAACTAGCAGAGAGCATTGATTTGGTTGCACAATTCGAAGAAGTCAGAATAAGAAAACGAAAAAAACATTTTGAATATGAATCAAATGATGATATTATAGATGACCCTCTTCTTAAATTTAAAGTTGATGTATATAATAATATATTAGATATAGCCATTAACTCTATTCAAGAACGTTTCATTCAACTTTCAGATTATAATCAACAATTCGGATTTTTGCATTGTATTTATGATTTAAAATCATGGGAAAAAAAAGAGATTTTTAAATATTGTAAGGATTTAGAACTATCATTAACGGACAGCAATAGAAAGGACATTGACAGTTTAGAGCTGGCAGATGAGCTTTGTTCCATAGCTAACTCATTGTCGCCCTCAGATCATCCTAATGATGTTCTCAAGTATATTGTGGATAATTTTTTGCAACAAATTTACCCAAATCTTTATATAGCCCTCAAAATTCTATTAACATTGCCTGTTAGCGTAGCGAGTGGAGAAAGAAGTTTTTCTAAGCTTAAGCTTATAAAAAATTATTTAAGATCGAAAATGTCACAAGACCGTTTATCTTCATTAGCCCTTTTATCAATTGAATCTGATATATGTACAGATTTAGACAAAGATGATATTGTTATGGATTTTGCTAGTGCAAAAGCCAGAAGAAAATTTTAGGTTAGTGTATATTAGGCTGGGTCGATTTGAAAACCGATGTTGCGTGAGTGATTTTCGGTTCGGGCATGAAATAATATTTTTAGTTGATCATTAATTCGTTGCCGTTCTGATTAGTGACCATTAAACATTACGTTGCCTTTTCGTGTCTGTTTTAGCGTCGTGCCGTAAGTGAGCATCAACCTTTAGAGTTCAAAAACGTCATTTTATTTAAAAAAAAATTTTATATATATTGTCTGAAAAAATATGTATTATCATTAATTTATTACATGGTTTTTATTGATTATAATTAATTTTGATCATTATTTCATTTAATGTTTATATACCTTTGAATGTTCATATTAAATAATTTTATTTTGTTTGCGTTATTAATATTTTTAATAATTGAAATATGTGCCTAAAAGAAATTAGTTTATTTATTTTTTTAATAAATATTTATAATTTTTGTGTTTGTTAAAAAAGAAATCCTTCGCTAAAATAAAAAACATACAATGCATAATACGCAAATTCATTGGGGGCGCCAAAATAATAGTTTGCCTGTACCACCAAAATGTCGCGGGACGCCCCTGTCGTTCATTTCAGGCCAGATTAAAGTCTAAAAATCATAGACATACATTTAAAAAGTAATATCAAATTTAAGGTCTGAAAAGGCAGACACTTGTATGTAAAACTAAGGGCTTTTTTGAAGGAAAGTACAGGCCTCGGGCATGCCTATTATAACTGAATTCAAGCCCGATCAGGCGTTACATTTTCTCATGGGTAAATTTCAAACTCAATAATTTTTAAGATGTACTGCTAAAAATAATGAAACAAATATTTTCACGTGTAGTTCACACCTTTATGAACTTAGGTCATTACAAAACTTTATAGAATATCGTAACAGTGATTTTTTTTTTTACGCTTATAACATGAACATGGCCCATTTTTGAAAAATAACTTTATGATTTTTGAGTTATTAACACACAAATATCTTGCACCAACAAGGAGTGAAAAAATCTGAAAATTTAACAATTAATTTTTTCCACCCAGCATACTATATTCAATTCACTGTCAGCATGATGATGAAACATTAAAAAAATACTTAACTTTGTATGGTGTTATTTTTAATGCTCTTGTTTTTTGAAGTTTTATCTAATCTACTAAGTGTTGCAGCTTAACATGTGCTAATTATAGACCCTATGCATGTGTTCATGAGTACCCATAGTATCTTGACTATACATGTTGTTGTGGTTGTATGTGTGTGAAATGCAGTAACTTTTGACAGCTTAAGTTGGATTTGTAGTTGTCGCCTGTCCAAAAGCGTTTTTTTTAATGTGTTTTTCTGTGCCAAGAAGGGAGTCTGAAGTTTTATATTTTAAAGGGAATTTTTTGTGTCTTAGAGAAAAATTTATTGAATAGAGGGCGTGTTTTTTTATAGCACTGTTATTGTTCGAAGAGTTGTGTCAGTTGTCACAATATAGATTATTATAACATACAGCACTTTTTATTAAGTGCTGCTTTTTTACATGGGCAGCGTGTGGTATGTTATATGCGGGGTACTTTGAAAGTAAAGCATAATCAATCGAATGAGTTTAATGTTGATAACAGTTTTGAGTATTTCATAGTTTTAATCAAAACTAGTTCTAAAAATTTAGCACAAGGTTAACTAGAAGGTTAGATAAGAAACAGCTTCGTTACGCATAGTCATTGATTCAATATTAAGTACAACTGAAGATGTGTTGCAGCAGATCACAGTTATATATTAATAGATTTTTGTTGTTTGAATTGTTGTTCACGCACAATTGTTGTGAATCTAAAAAAAATAAAAAAAAAAACAACGAAATGGCCATTTCAGCCCTTAAAGGACTTTGACCGAGCTTCTTTTGATCAATTATGTTGTGTGTGTTGTGAAATGTTTGAACACAAATGATCGAGAACTGGACCTACATGTTTTATGCCGACTCTGAACGGCTTATGTTCTCAAGAAGCTTTTCATGGCTGTTTTTTACTCTCTGAGGTTTGCCATTGTCTGCAGAGAGGTGACGACCGAACAAAAAAAATTAGTTTAATTGAAAAAACTTTCTGTCAGAGGCGGGATTTGAACCTGGGTTCTCTGGCGTATGGGCCATACACTCTACCCACTACGCCACGGCCGTCTCGGTGGTGAATCTATCACTTTTTTACTAAACCACTTTACCTTTTTTTCAAACCAATTAAGCGTGAAAAAATGACTTTATGGTTCTCTTATGATTTTTTTTTTTTTTTTGCTGTAGGATTTTAGATCTATCACTTTATCTACCACTATTTAAAATTTTCAAGTCTATAAAATAATAAATCTATGAAAATGTGAGAAACTTCGCTTCTCTCGTGTGTCCAACGACGCACCTGTGTTTTTTTTTTTATATTTTCCCTTCTCCATTTTATTCAATTTTTGAAAATCTATGATCGCCAAAAGAACTGACACTACTACCTTGTATTTTGTATCATGGTTTTGAACAAAAAACGCTTAGCTTAGAATAGTTTAAAGTTCTACGTTTTAATTGTCTATGCAAACATTAAAAAAGAAAGCATTCAAGCTGATAACGTGCTGTGAGTTGTTTATTTAATTAGATTCCACACAGCTAAGATATCGTAAAAAAGTGAGTTATTGAATTATAATTTAAAATATAAATTTAAAAATATAATTTAAAAGGATATAAATAAAGGAACAAACGATATACAGTGGCTCAGAAAAGAAATCGCACACACATGCAATTAATTTTGTAGTAAGCAAATAATGTTATTGAAAGACAAATTTTATTTTATTTTAGCTTTTGTTTTAAGTTTACTTTAAAAAATAACAAAAACAAACAGTTTATGATATCTAATTTTACTATCAGCCCAATCCTGAATGAAAACCCTCCGGGAATTAAAAAACGGAGTTTTCATTTTTTAGACAGGTAATAATGCTTTTAAAGATTTTGTTCTAGTAACCTTTAAAATTGACTATGAATGCAAATGTTTGCATTATCATTTTTCAAAAATTCTCTTAACATTGTTAAAAAAAACTACAATTCCCTTTTTCAATTCCCGGGGAGATTTCATTCAGAATTGGACTGTATACAAAATAAAAAAAAAACGATAAGAATTCATATCAAAAAAGCACTCGCACCCGTGGCAACAGCCTATACTGTTTTGCATTTTAAAACGGTCACCTAATTGAGGAAAGTCGCTTTCTTTTGGTAAAAGGCGAGATAAAACCCAGTAATTAATGTACACCTTGAAAATATAGAAATAAATGAAAATGTGTAGACAATGTGGACAAAGATCAATCGAAGCAAGAAATCGTATTATTCACTACCACAAAAAAGGAAAAACTATTCAGGCAATCAGTGAAATAGGCCATGTTCTACGCTTCAAACAAACCAAATAGAAATAAGTCCGGAACACAGAAATAATTGTCCATAGCAGTTATGCCCATTATTGTCTTACACTCAGCTCTTCAAAGCTAACTGCGGAAGATTTATGGCCGTATTTTGTAAAACGCAAGCAATCACGTCACATGGGGTTTTTTTGTATGGCAATAAATTTCAGTGAGAGAAAGAGAGTTTGTTTTACATCATATGAAAACGGAGTGCCAGACAAAAAAAACCCTAGTGACGTGATCGCTTGCTTTTTACAAAATACAGCCATTAAAATAAGCTGCAGTCAGCCCCTAACTTAAAAGACTTGTACTTCAAGAAAGTAGTTGCAAGAAAAAACTTTTATTAATGAGGTGAACAAAAAAAAAAAAAAACAGAGAATACATTTTGCAAAAACGTATGATGATATAGATTTCGAGTATTGGAGCAACAAAATAAATTTGTTTTATTTTCTTAAGTATTGCAATCTTATGTATTGTATGAAGAAAGCTAAACAGTGTTAAACATGGTGACGAATCCGTAATGGTCTAGGGCTGCATGTCCGCCGCCGCACCTGGAAACTTCAATGGATATGTAATAAAATGTATTTTTAAGAGTTTTAAGCATCATCTAAGGTTTAAGAGGTCGCTGATTTCGAATCTGATGTCAGAATTTAAAATTCAAGATAGCTGGTAGGACTGCCACCTAATTCTTTTATTTTTACGTATTCGGTGCCGGGGCGACCACTTGGTAAAAATGGTTCCGTGAATCTGAATCTGAATCCGTTGTCAGAATTTCCAATTTATATCATTTTTTAAACTAGGGCTGCCACCCAATAAAATGTATTTTTAAGAGTTTTAAACAGCATATAACAGCTGATTTCAAATCTGTTAAGTGCTGATCCCACTGTTCAATGGCTTTCTTTCATTGTATATTTCTTCGATATACATACAAACGCCTTTCTTCGGTACAAACACACTCAAAATAAAAAAAAATTTACAAAAACTTTTGTTGGTCGTATATTATTAAAATTTATCAAATCAACCTAAATTTTTGTCAATATGAGCAATTTTTATCAAAATGAACAAATTGACAAAATCCTAGGTTGATTTGATAAATTTTTATCAATATACTGCAAACAAAAGTTGCAAGCAGATCGTTTTTTACTTCAGTTTGAGCAACCATCAGCTATACATTTTTGTTTGCTTATATAATCAAATAATGATTTGTATTATTTAATAATTAAATAAAGTATCTATATATTAATACGCAAACAGAAAAGTTTGTGATCCCTGTTTAACTGTGTTAACTTCAACATAATCACATAAAACTTATATCGATGGAAATGTATTTTAGAGTAGATGTGCACAATATAATTTTTATTCAAATATATTGCCATTAAGATAGGTAAAATTAAGCAAATGTAAAAACTCTTTTTTCTCAATGGGACAATGGGAAAGCAAAAACAAATTACGTGGCGGCACATCATTGCTGTAGCATACACCAGCAAGAGTAGAATACGAGAGAGTCGCAGAGACTTCAAAAGAGCTGTGCATCATACCTATAGGAACAAACTAACTTGTTTTTAAAAACAACTAATTAAAAAACTAGTTTAAAATGAACCAGTATATGAACTACTTTTAATTATATTAAGGCGACAACTACTCTGATGTTGACATGTTTTAATTGCAAATTTTTATTAGATTACAAGTTTGTATATATTTAACCATGTTATTTCATCAAATATTGTTAACTTTAGGCCATCAGTAATAGTTTTCAATTGGTTATTTTAAAGTCATTAAAAAATAATTTAAATGTAACTAGTTTAACAAGTAGTTGAAAATATATGCAGACGAAAGTCAATTGACTTATTTAGCGGACATCACCATACAAAATATGTTAGTTCGTTCTATGGAAAAAAGTCAGAATTTCAACTAGTTGTGGTTGACAAAAAACTACTTTATCAACTACTTTTAAATTAGTTGATTTTCCTACAGGGTAATTGTTGTTGGTGTTTTCTCTTAATTGGTCTCTCAACAAAATAAATTTGCCCCTGCGTCAGAGTCAAGAAATCTTTTAAACTGCTGCTTGCTTCATATAACACCTGCAAAGACATTTATAATTGTTTATTTTGTTCAATACTTCTGTTCAGGCTATGGGTTGATGCGTTCAGCAAAAAAACGAAAAAAAAACGCCTATTTTGATATGGCCGACTTTCGGCCACAGGCGATACTAGTCTAAATAATATTTTTGTTTGTTTGTATGTATGTATGTATGTATGTTCCGAATAGACTCCAAAACTACTCGATGGATTTTTATAAAACCTATATCAAACGATTCCTTAAAGTACTGTTCTGAACATGGGATATATAAATTTTGCCACGCCACCTTTTACCGGCCACAAATCAATAAAAATGCTATATTTCAGACGGTTTTGGCCGTATTAGACTAGAATTTGGTAGTTTATGCTGACTGTCGGTAACTGTACGAAAAGTGAATTGTCACACCCCCTTTTACCGCCCACAAAAAAATAACAATGATGGTTTTTTCAGATGGTTTTGGTTGTGTTGGACAAAAATTTGGTAATTTTGCTGATTGTCAGCAAATTCATTAAAATGGGTGCAGCTGTAGTAAGCCTATTCATAAATAATAACAAATCACTAGCAGAGTACCCGACCTTGTTCGGATAGAGCTAATTTGAGTTGAATTGAATTAATGGCAAAGAAGGATTAATTTATATTCTTTTTGCTTCAAAAAATAATTTATTAAAGCCTATGTACACGGTCTTGGAGAGTCTGCTTAACATATTAATTTTACCATAACTTTTCATAAACCCTATCCTCATTGATATACTTGGAAGTACATTTGGAAAACGGACATAGATTATATTTTACTGCAGAAAACATGCACAGAGTGATTCAAGAAATACCTGAAATACCGAGTGATGATTTCGCGAAGACCTTGCTTTGCAGCCAAGTTTCTTCATATTATTCATAAACACTAAAGAAATAGAATCTACGGAAACGAGCAAAAAATGTTGAAGGATGGGTTGAAGTTAAATGAGATTCGGCTCTAGGTAGGGTTTACACGAATCATTTTAATTATTCTGAATACTTTTGCCTTCGTCTTCTGTTGGAACATAAAGGGTCCTACAAGTTTCACTTATTTAAGAACTGTAGATGGTGTGTTGCGTCCTACATACCGCGTGGCATGCGAAGCTTTACGTCTTCTTTAAAGTGACGACCATTGGAGAAATTCACTGTCTGATGCCGCCATCTCTGAAAAAGCTTTTCGACTCAGAGAGGTGTTTGCAATAATGCTGATTCTTTGCCAAATGTTCAACGCGTTACAGTTATGGAACGATTTCACAAATTAATTTTGCGATGATATTTTGCACAGACATCGCTCACAATAAAATAATCAGGAAATACCTTACAATGATACGTTACATTTTTAACAAGTGCTTGGCTTCGATTGAGAGTACGATTTACATGCTTGGAAAACGTTTAAAAGATTTCGGTTTGCCAGAATCTTAAAGAGATAATACTGAAGTAGATATATCTGAGGAGGAACTAAAATTAACTCCAGAACAGATAAATGTCTACAACAAAATATTACAAAGTGTAACGAATAATGAAGTGTAACAACAAAAATTTTTTTTATTGATGGCCCTGGTAGTACTGGTAAGACTTTCCTAACTAATATAATTCTTGCTAAAGTTCGTCATGAACGAAAAATTGCAATTGCAGTAGCATCGTCCGTAATCACAGCAACACTTCTAAGTGGCGGTCGAACTACTCACTCAACATTTAAGTTGCGGCTTTCAGTTTTGCAATGCAAAACAACATATTCATGCTCAACATTTTAAATTTGTAAAAGCGGTGCTATTGCAAAAGTACTCAAAGAAGCATCATTAGTTGTTTGGAATGAATGCACCATGACACATAAGGCCCATATCGATGCTGTTAATACCATGTTAGAAGATGTTAGGTCATCAGGTCGTGTGATGGGTGGTGTAACTTTTTTATTCTCTGACGACTTCTGTCAAACACAACCGGTTTTACTTAAAGCCACCCGAGCTGATAATATTCTTCACGAAAAATTTGGTTTGCACATAAATAACAATCCTAACGAATCAACAACAAAATCCGGAACTACAATACATGCAATTTTTTTTACGCTATCACGAAAATTATTAATCACGGACATATTTGTCTCTCTTAGTTATCGCAAATCATTAATATCAGTATTACCAATTGAAGCATAAATCAATTATAGTATAAATGTTGAACAGACTATTTTTTATGGAATTTTTGTTTTGTATTTCTTTTGAGATGCTCTCTCTCTCTCTGTTTCTCTTTGTCTCTTACACTTAAACCTTTCTTATTCTAGAAGAGAAATGGTGTATACAGAGAGTTTCACTTCTTTACTGTATACACGCTACATATAGGTACTGTTTTTATTTTACAATTGCAGACATTTAATGGGCTTTCAAAATTTGACCTTTATTAACATTCTAAAGATACCTCAAACGTGAAAATCGAGCATTGATAAATTATTGATTTTTCAAAAGTTAGAGAATTTCGCTTTTCCAACGTTTCGACAAAATTTTAATAGTTAAACATTTTTACTCAAATTAGAAGAATTAATTCTGAAAGTTTATGCAGAATCGGTTGTAGTGAAGCCCTAATTAAGAAGTTCTAGATTTTGTTATAATCTTATATTTATAAGTTCAAAATTCAAAATGAATAGTGAGTACAATTTTCAGAGTTAATTTCCGGTTAACTGTTACCGGTTAGTTTGTTACAAAGGTATTTTAAAGAAATTGTTAGATTTTTTGTATTTTGAAGCTGAGGCGAATAAGTCTTCGAATAAATATTAAATCTTTAAGCTTAGATATAAAATGTATTCATTTTATCTTTTATCAAGCAAAGTCTCTTACCTAAGTTTTAAGAAAAAATTTTTGTTTATTGTAAGGCAAATGCAGAAAAATTTCAATCTAGACATTTGGAGAAAGGTTAATATTTTATGCGTCTATAAAGAAAATAATTTGTTTATTTCGATTTAAAATATTATCAAAACCATCTTACCGATATAAAAGGGAAAAGAAAAATGCGGCATCTACATGTAGATACGCCATTTTTAGGTATACTTATTAAGGTATAAGTATTGGATTCTATCCTGGAATGATACCCAAAGCTTGTGTTGATTCGACAATTTAAGTTTAAATATTTAGACTTTTGGCCAAAAATTTGCGTTTTTTAAAATAAAACTAAATTAGTTTTAGTTTTCATGCTAGATGCCGTACTCCTCCTTATAACGGCATTAAAGAGGTTCTCGGTATATTAACTTCTTGAATGTAAAATTATTACTCGGAATTAGAAAACACGTTATGAAATTTAAAGTTTTGGCTTTGGGTGTGTATATCTACAGCACATTGCGATAAATTTCTCACAATTTATTTGCATAAAAAAAGTTTCTATATAATTGTATTTCAATAAATCTCAAATTGTATTTTACTAACAAATCTTAAATTTCTCAAAACTGAAATGATTTTGATTATTATTAAAATATTTCTAAAATTAACAGTTCATTTAAAGTAAATATTTAAAATCTTTAATAAACAACTTGTTGTGCCCAGATTGTAAACCTAATCTAGATTTTAGTTCGCATAGCAACTGCATAATCAGTTATATAATCAATAGTTACCAAAGGTTTCAACACAACAACAATAACAACAACGTTATAATTAAAAACTTAACACCGCCGCTAATACCGCAAAAACAAAAAAGAAAAACTATAAAAAACAATAAAAAAATATTTGCCTTAATAAAATGTCAGTATCTTGTGACTCTCTGTGACTTGTGTACTTACATATATTGACGCACACTCTTATGCACACAAAGTTAATTCCATAAGCTTCTGGTTACTTATTTATTTTATTTAATTTAATATTTCTTTATTTTTTCTTTTTGGAAACGTAAAACTTTACCGTCAATACCTAACAAAAATACTAACAAAAACCATATGGCAAAAATCATATGAAAAACAGCTCTCGTGATATACATATGTATTTATGCATCTATATATTTCTAAATAAATAAATTAATTAATTGATAAGCCTGACATTTTTAAAAAAATTGACTGTTAAATACACAGTGCTGAGAAAATTTTTTTAGATTGTTCGAATCAAGCGACTATCAAGCAAGGGTTGCGTGCTGTTGTATTGCTTGACCGCGACCTTGACGATAATGATATTCATAAAATGCCAAAAAAAAAAACAACCAAAAACAAAACAATTCTAAATATTAAATTATTTGAGATCGAGTTGATTTGGGCTGTGAGCTAAAAGAAGAAGGCTCAGTTTTATCATCAGTTAAGAGATAAGGGAAAGGAAGATGTATACGCTTTTGTCACTTGAAGTCTAAATTTCACTTAATACCAGAGTAAAAACATGAGAAATTTCATTATAAAAACTAAGTCGGTTTTTTACTGTTTTATTTTCCAAGCTAATGCAAATATTTCGAGAAGTGGTCGAACAATTAGATTACAGCATTGCTCTGTTTACTAAAGAAAATTTAATATTTTCATCTTATTGGAAATATTTTGAACTTCAAAATAAGAAAAAAAGAAATTAATTTGTTTATCATAATATATAAATTTCCCAAATTGTTTATGCTCTCAAGAAGCTTCTCATGGCAGTTCTTACTCTCTGAGGTTTGCCATTGTCTGCAGAGAGGTGACGGCCGAACAGAAAAATTAGTTCAATTGAAGAAACTTTCTGTGTCAGGTCGGAATAGAACCAGGGTTCTATAGCGTATGGATCACATCCACTCTACCCACCTAGGGCCACGGCCCTAAGACGTATATATTTTCTCTAATTTAAATTTTTAGTCCCAACCTGTAAGTTCTCTTCTTCAACAATTTCAATCAACCCCTTTTTTCTAAGCTTAGTCAAAAGAGTTATTTCAATTTAAAGGTCGAATTTTTTCACTTGCAAATTCACTTTATCACCTATTAAAATCAAGCTTTTCATCTCATATTTCGAGAACACCTATGTAACAAATTTTTTAACTTTTATTGTTTACTTTTTCGACTATTTAGGTTGCGTTTTTTTAGTCGACCGAATTTTTGAACTTAAAAATTTCCTTTTTCAACTATTTATATTAATGTTTTGTTTTCGAACAATTTATTCCACCCATTGAAGTTTACTTCTTCAATATTTTAGATTGAGTTTTTGTTTTCCAACAAATTTTTTAACTTTTTAAGCTTACCTTGAAAAATAATAACGATATTTTTTAAAAACCGTTAGAATTTTTTTAATTCTTAAAAAAATAAGTTTTTAAGAAATATATTTTTCAGGCTTAATGCTATGAAGCAACAGTTTATTAACAACAACAAAGTCTTCTGCAGTCTACTTACTTTCAAAAGCTAAAAGGCACAACTTCTGCAAAAACTGGAATTGATTCTGTAATGATTTGTTATTGGCTCCAACAATTTGTTGGTATTAAACCATAAGAGGTGTAAAAAATGTTTTTGAAAAAAAAAAATAAAATGGCCATTTCAGCCCTTGAAACGACTTTACCGAGCTTCCTATGATCAATTGTGTTGTGTGTGTTGTGAAATGTGTGAACACAAATTGATCGAGAACTGGACCTACCTACCGGTTTATGCCGACTCCGAACGGCTTATGTTCTCAAGAAGCTTTTCATGGCAGTTTTTACTCTTTGAGGTTTGCCATTGTTTGCAGAAAGGTGACGGCCAAAAAATTAATTCAATTGAGAAAACTTTCTGTGTCAGGTGGTGCTCGAACAGGGTTCTCTGGCGTATGGACCACACACTCTATCCACTGTGCCACGGCCGCCACATGATATATGTAAGCATAAAAATTTATATGTTATTTTCTGAGGTCAGACTCGCATGATTTTTATTAATTTAATTTTAATTATTTGTCAACTCTTGAAGTATATTGTTGAGTTGTTGAGTTTTTCATCATTGTTGAGTTAAAACAAATTTTTTAACTGAAGGGATAAACTTGCAATGAAATATTGCAATTCATGAAGACGGTTTGCTTGAAAATTTGGAATGCGAACAATATTCCTGTGGAAGTGTGTTTGACTGCCATCCGAGGACACGGTTCGAGTCTCAGCTTATGTAAAGTTTCAATAATTTGTCAGTTATCAATCAGCAATAAACAAATTTCTCAACTGAAGAAATTAAACTAAATATAAAAAACTAAAGTTTCATTTGGAAAAAATTGTCACAAGAAATAAAAAATTTTTTTGCGGTGTAGTTAACTTTAGGCATTAAGACATTTTAAATATTATAGTTTGTTTTTAGGGGCTCACGGTTGCCGAACAATACGATGCTATCTTTGATCCATCCTTACGGTTTAATTTTTTCGATGTAGAATTCAAGAATTCGTTTGCAAAAAAAAGAAACGTTTTTGATACTTATAATGATAAAATCTAATTGATATTTGATA
The DNA here is from genome assembly GCA_914767935.1 of Coremacera marginata. Classification (NCBI taxonomy): domain Eukaryota; kingdom Metazoa; phylum Arthropoda; class Insecta; order Diptera; family Sciomyzidae; genus Coremacera; species Coremacera marginata. Next base: position 141,773,196 of record OU612044.1, read on the forward strand.
AAAACAATTAAAAAAACAAACACTTCAAGTCAAAAAAATTTTAATATTGTTTGCTTGTGTTTTTGTAACCACATTTTTCGCTTGATTAAGTTCTCAAAGATATAAACTTTTAAACCACATTTATTATTTACCTTGACTGACTGACATTGAGCCTTGTAATGTCAACTAAACCGCAAATGTTATGAATTTTTTAAGCAAAGTTAAAAAGCAAAGCAGCAAAAGGAAAAAAATTATTTTTATAAATATATCATTACGAAATTTTATTCTCAGATTTCTTTTATTGGTCTTAGTGAAATTAAGCGTAAAATTTGGTGTTTGCTTTGTGTTTATTGAACTATTTTCTAATTTGCTGCTCACCCATTTCCTTGAACGATTTTTCCACCTATACGCTAGAGAAAAACAATGATGATTTTGTTTTAATTTTAGATTTGTTACTTGACAAGAAAATTAATCACGCAAATGTAGAAACATACATGTATTCTATATATTGATAATAAACAGGTCGAGCTTTATAATTAAAATCTTATCACTTAAAAATTCGGCTAGTCATAACTTATTGCTTTTAATTTGATGAAAATATAACATAGCTCATGATAATCTTCAAACGGGAACCATTTTTAAACTTAAATTAGCCTTGATAGGCGCAATAATTTAATCTATGAAATATTACACGGTTTCTTTTTCAGAAGAGATAAGTTCTTAACATAGTGTTATATTCAATATTACGTTTCTATTTGATTGAAAATAGCAAAAGTTTTTTTTAAAGAAAACGTGTAATAAAGATTAATATCTTACTAAAGCGGCCGAAAGACAGCAGAACACCTGAAAACTTCAAAAAAAAATCGATGATATGTTGAACGACCCCAAAGTAAAATTGGGGGCCAAGATGAGACCACAAAGATATCGTATAGCAGTGTGTTCAATATTATACATGATATTTTGGGTATGAAGGAGCGCCTGCACACGTAAGTGATGCATTTGCTCACAGTGGACAAAAAACAAATTCGAGTTACGACTTCCAAGCAGAATTTGGCAATATTAATTTGGATTTATAACCATGAATGAAAAGTGGATCCATTTCTAGACACCAGAGTTCACGACACCAACAGTCAAAACAATACGTTTTTCTGGTGAAATTGCTACAAAGCGTTCAAAAGCGCAACAACGGACCGAAAAGGTTATGGCCTCCATAGTTTGGGATTCACATGGGACTATCTACACTATCTTGAAAACGGAAAAACCATAACTTAAATTTCAGAAAAACGATCACATTCGAAACGTCCGCGTTGGCTGCACGTAGTTAGTTGTGCAAGCAAAATTGCACGAATTCAGGTTTAAATTGGTTTCTCCGCCACCGTATTCACCAGATTTGGCCACTAGCAAGTTCAACCTGTTTTCAAGCTTAAAGAAATGTCTCACTGGTAAGCTACAATATTTTACTCAAATAAGGAACTCATAGCTGAAGCTGAGACCTATTTTGGAGAGCTACGCAAGGGATTACTTTTTGGACGAAATAAAAAGAAAATCATTGGACTCGCTGTATTGACATTAGAGGAATGTATGTTGAAAAATAAAACAGAATTTGTGTCAAAAAAATATTTTTTTTTGTTTCACTTATTCCAAAGTTTTTGATCCACCTTGTATAATTACTGAGTTATTCATAAGCTAGTTATTTATACGCAACAATGTCTGAGTTCGGTATACCTGCAAAGTTGATTAGACTTTGCAGAATGACGTTGAGCAACACACGCAGCTCCGTCAAGGTAGCAAATGACCTCTCCGAAACCTTCAATACCGAAAGAGGTTTCAGGCAAGGCGATCCACTGTCTTGCGATCTCTTTAACATCATCATGGAGGGGATCGTACGAAAGGCCGGTGTGCATCGTAATGGCACCATTTTCTACAAAGGCGTCCAGCTCCTTGCGTACGCTGATGATATTGATATTGTCGGCAGAACCAAGAGAGATGTTACCGCTGCTTTCGCCGCTATCGAAAAGGAATCAGCCAAAGTGGGTTTGACGATAAATGAGGGCAAAACAAAATATATGCTGTCTACAAACAAGGGAGCGCGGCGTTTAGACTCCTACGTTTCATCCGGCAGCTATAACTTTGAAGTAGTCAAGGAGTTCGTTTACCTTGGCACCGCCATTAATACCAAAAACGAAATCAGCCTGGAGATAAAGCGAAGAACAATAATTGCTAATAGGTGCTACTACGGGCTCAGTAAGCAACTAATTTCCAGAGCCCTCTCTCGATCGACAAAACTAACACTCTACAAGACGCTCGTTCTACCTGTGCTGCTTTATGGCGCTGAGGCATGGGTAGTTTCGCAAACTGACGCAGCCGCTCTGGGGGTGTTCGAGAGAAAAGTTCTTCGCAAAATCTTCGGTCCTGTTCGAGTCGGCGATGACTATCGCATCCGAATGAACCACGAGCTGTATGAGCTCTACGATGACATTGACGTAGTTCGGCGTATAACTGTGCAGCGACTACGCTGGCTGGGTCATGTCCATCGTATGAACGACGAAGCTCCAGCGAAAAAGGTGCTCGAGGCGAGGGTCGGTGGTCAACGACGACGAGGGAGACCATGCCTCCGATGGATGGACCAGGCTGAGGAAGCCCTAACCGCACTTGGTGTATCCGATTGGAGAAGGCGCGCGCAAAGCAGAGGCGCCTGGCGAGAGCTGATGAGGTCGGTTGAAACCCGGACACGGGTTGTTACGACCAACTAAGTAAGTAAGTAAGTATTCATAAGCAATAAGAACTACATAAAAAGTTTAAATTACTTCCAAGTTTTAAGATTGAAATATTACTCACAAGGAAAATAATTCCTCTAATGTAATATGAAGTAATTGTATTTGTAATTGAAAAACGGTAGATTTACATACTGAATACGTATGCCCGTAACCAGAATTTTCCATGGGGAACGTTTTTATAAAAATATGTAGAGGTACCAAACAAAAATTAAAGACATGGATAAGGGAACTGTTCATGGATAAGGGAAAATCGTTTACTTTTAAATATATTCTTGAATGTAATATTTTTTTAAATAACCAAAACACAGATCACCAGGATTTATGGACTTATTATCGAATTTATTTTGAGAACTATTTTTTTGATTTTTGTGAAATGGTTCAAATTGAGAATTTTTTACTATCTTAAAAAAAAATAATTGCGAATATTAATACAAACATTAAAAAATCCCATCACAAAATTTCACTACCACAAAAACATAAATGTAAATCAAAAATAATTATAAAGAAAAACAATCTCTATTTCCTAATTAATAAGTACATAAGTAAAAACAAATATTTTCTTTTTTTTAACGCAATAAAAACGAATGCAATAAAAACTTTTTAACGGTTTCTTGCAGATTATTAAAATCAAAATAAAAATTGAAAACTTGAAGTTTTTGAATCAGGTCACCGGTTGAAGTTATGAATCAAAAATATACATTTATGGTGTATTTCACTTGAAGAGGACAACCAAAAAATTAAATCCTTTAGACTGTATCTTTTTGAATATCTTACATCTTTATTGATTTCTAGCTTGTGTAGAAAATTTTAGCTCTGTGCAAAGTCTAATTCGAGTTCGATCGATAAGATATCGATAAGAACGAAAATATGATTTTTACAAAAATTATTTCATCGATGCAAATTATATTCAAAAACAGAAATTTTAGAATAATTGTATATTAAATGTTTTAATTTATTAAATTATTAGAAATAGTTAAAAATAGTATAGCAAATGTAATACTACAAAAATTAATTGTTCTTATGATACAATGACTGAAAATAAATGTATACAATTTACAAAATTTTTTATAAAAATTGTTTTAGGTATATTTGGTTACCTCTTTACAAGACCCTTGATTAATGCAACTAGTCTTCGCACAGAGGACCAATTTGTTTCAAACAATTTTGAGAGTTATAAATGCGCAATCGCCTAAAACCAAGCACAAAAACGATTTCACAATTAAATAAATTTTTATAAAAAGAAGCAAGCAGTATTTTTTTAAGGAAAACCTTCAAAATAGAAAAATTTCTTTTTTTTAAACTTTAAAAATTTTCTAAATTTTTTGATATAAAAAATTTAATTTTTTTATTTAATTTTTCTGATTGAAAGAGTTATCTGATTCTGATTTTTATTTAAGGTAACTTTAAGAAGCTCATAAGTCAAAAACTAGACTTTATACAGGATAAATTTTTCGTACAGAAGCTGGAGAGTTGGCTGAAAGTCTTAAATACCAGAAAAGTAACAAAGTCGAATTATTGGTTCACGTGGTATACCACAAACTATTTGTTATTTCGTAAAAATACATAATACAAATAATACAAATTATAATTTGAAAATTAAAAAAAAAAAAGTAAACGAATCCAAATATTGGGGGTCTTATAAGCATAGAAAATGCATGTCAACCTCATTTTCTACAATTGATAAAATAAATTCAGCCAGAAACTTTTTGAACATCCCAGCAGGAAAATTAGCGACTAGGGAAGTGAAGTGGAAACCTATAGCTTGCATGACTATGCATTACTTCCATCGATGAATTTTAGCAAGGGGCTGTCTTAGGAAATGTCATATATCGCTTACTGTATAAGACAGTTATTAAAAAATTCTTATATTACTCGGAAATGCATTGAAGTCTTTGAAGTGAAACTGACATCTCTAGCACATTGAACCGCCATTTCAGTTTTTCAATTGCACAAAAAAAAATTATGGTTGACCAAAAAATCAAAATGGCTCTAGAAAGTGTAATTTGGAAGTTTTTTGAAAAACGAAGCGAATATAACGCGAATTGTAATTTGTGGAAAAATACTATAAGGAGTGCCGGAAATACGTCAAACTGTATGAAACACATAAAAAATGTCCACAAAGCAACTTATCTTGTTCTATGTAAGAAAGATGATATGTTCAAATCTACGAGTCTATAGCTACAAAAAAAATAGAGCCAACTCCAAAACAAACAGCTCCGACTCCATCGATGCAAAGTGTCAGAATTTGCAAAAATAGTTGTGCAAAACCCCCAACTTTTTTTTTAAAAGTCTAATAAAATTTTATAAGAATCGTACAAAAAATTTCCAAAATATCCTAAAAATGGAAATATTTTTCAAAAAGGTGGCCGCACAAATTTTTGACGGTACTCGGAGCGTCAGACTTAAGATTTTTTTCGCATAGAAAAGTGCGCATTTTTAAAGTTAAATATATTTTGTTTTTGTTGATATGTTTCGATGATTTAAAAAATGATATAAGCCATAAAGTGTTCATTAACAGAAATTGACAGCATTTCTAAAAAACTAATCGCGCAACTGAAGATATATTGCACTAAAAGAATTCATCTTTTATGTAAGTGTCTTAAAAGTAAAACTTTTTCTTCGGACAAAATCTCTCTTATATGAAAAAATATGAGAGTTGTGACATGACAGATATAAAAAATTATATATGTACTAATAGAACCTGCACAAATTTTTTTTGCATATTTTTGCCTAATAGCTAAAATTTCTACTTTCTTATATGGCGTCTCAAACATCTCTGACGTAAATTTTTGAGTTGTGGCATGAAACTGCCGCAATATCGTTGGTGAATCTGGAAAAACTATTGATTTTGCTATATTAAAAGAGTATATGCAAGAAGTGGCGGCCGTGGCGTAGTGGGTAGAGTGTGTGACTCTTACGCCAGAGAACCCAGGTTCGAATCCACCATCCGACACAGACAGTTTTTTCAATTGAATTAATTTTTCTGTTCGGCCGTCACCTCTCTGCAGACAATGGCAAACCTCAGAGACTAAAAACTGCCATGAAAAGCTTCTTGAGAACATAAGCCTTTCGGTGTCGGCGTAAAACATGTAGGTTCAGTTCTCGATCATTTGTGTGCAAGCATTTCACATCACACACAACACAATTGGTCATAAAGAAGGTCGGTCAAAGTCCTTTCAAGGGCTGAAATGGTCATTTCGTTTTTTTTTTTTTATGTTAGAAGTCTGATGCAACAATTTGAGCAGCAGTGGATGAAAGTTCACCGAACAAAAACACTTTTTCTTACTATGAACAATCTTCTTCGTCACATTCTTCTTGTACTTGTAGACTGATGAAAGAATTTCAGGAATGCTGCGAATGGACAAAAATCAAAACGATTTATAAAGCTTCAGAGTTCTGGTTGAGAAAAATCTGGTAAACGAAATTCTGCTGTTTTAGCAATGGAGCTATATAATGCTTTTCCCAAAAGGTGTACTACACTAAATAAAGCGAGACTTAAATCGGGCAGTTATCTAGATCTTTCTTTGTTACCTCAACAAGCTCCTTCTATAATTGCTGAAGCAAATTTGTCAACGCAACAATATGTTATTATAAGAAAACATTTTAAGCTCATAACTCCTAAATTGTTTCCAAGTTACGAAAAGGTTTGTATGGTACAAAAGTTGTTATCCAAGTGACAATACCTTTAAGGAAAGTTCTGCCGCAATTAAATTGCAGTCTGTTGTTGAAAATATTGTGCAGTCCAAGATGATGCATTTACATCAAAATTCAAAGTCCGTGTGAAATACACATTCTCAACAAAGTCAAAGCTGAACAAAGTCGTCAAAGCAAAAAGGCTTTGTTGTCCAATAAAATTTATATTCACCGAAAGGTAGAAGATGAGATATCTAGACTTACACTAACAGTAATCACTGCAGCAAACGAGATAATTAATGCATGATTTGGATAATTTTGTGCATGATAAACGGTAAGGTAAGGTGTCAGATTATAATTCAACTCAAAAATACTGCATAGGAGAGACAACACCGAAAATAATAAACGATCCAAGCGCCTTAGCTTATTAAAGTGTTGATTTCAATATGTTTTCTCTAGGGTAATCAGTTTTACATGTCTTCATAAGGTTTATACTGCATATTGCATATACCTTAGATTTAAAAAAGTGGCTAATATCAGGTGAACAGAGGCTAAAACTTGTGGAGAGAAAATTGCACATCCAAAACAGATTCATAAGAAAAACAGGGCTCCTGACTGATTTTCTGTAATTGTTTTTCATATAATTTACTTGGCTTAAAAATTTTATTATTAACATTAATGTAATAAATCGGTTTGTATGTGGGCAATGTCTAAAAGTAAAGCGATTTGCACCATTTTTGAGTATTTGGTGCATGTTATCAATATAAACGTCTGTGACAAGTTTCGATAGTGTAAATACATTTGGTTCAAATTACTTCACAACAGAAAGAATTAACAAAACTCTGATATCAATAATTTTCCCTTAATTTTTAGGTTTTTTTAGAAAAACTATTAATTGCAGGTTTTTCCTTTTTAACCTTTTCCATGATCATTCCCTACATTTTCTCCATACAAAATTAAATTGAGTTTTAAGTCATATCGAGCAAACATAATATCAAATGAAATCGATAACAGACCTGCAATCTAGAGTTTTTCTAAAAAACCCCAATTATGAAGGGAGAATATTTGATGAAATTTTTATGATTTCTATGGTTTAACGAAAGTTTTAGAAAGTTTTTGGCTTGATTCAAGAGCCCGTTCGAAAGTAATTAGCTCAGTTATAGAAATTAATTTGAAATTTTTTACAATTTTGCTAATAACATATTTTGTAGAAAATCTGGAAAATCCTATGCAAATCGATGTATGAATTTCGATGCATCAAATCAAAGAAATACATCGAATTTCACAAAAGTAACGCGATAGTAACGCAAGAAAAACAGAAAGAGTGGCGCATACATTACCTCTCCAATAACCTTGGTATGCATAATTTCTTCTATATTATTTTCAATAAAGAAATTTTCAAAGAAAAATAAGATGCATTCCTCTTTTTCCTTCTGGGTTTGTTGAAAGTGGTTCTATAATATACAAACATCTAAAAGAATATTCAAATAAAATTATGACTTTTGTAACAAGAGTAAAAATTTTCTTTGACCAAAAAATGTTATAGTGCTCAAGCAAATTTTTGAAATCATTATTGAATACTATAATTTCTGCTTTTTCGAATAAATTGAAATAATTATCTAAATATTTCTTAAAAAGTATTATATTACGTTTTCATTTTAATACACTCTTTTGTATTATTTTATCATACTTTCTATGGAAAGTTCAACCCTCCTGGAGTGAGGCTACGGACCTGACTTATTTTCCGATTCAATTGCATTGTTATTGTGTCAGTCCCGTTCCATTATTAATGTTGGTAATTGAAACTGATTGAATATTAAATATAATGGAATTATATTATTTGATCAGAATCTCTCCTCATTAAATATATAATAAGTCTTTTGCCTTATTTTCCTCTGATTTGAGCACAAATGAGCACAACAAATCTTTCAAATTGTTTAAAAAAATTTTGGGAAAAAATGTTAAAATAAATGTCAAAAAACAATTAAAATAAAAACCCAAAATAATACCAAAGGAGAAAATATTCGCTGAAGCTTATATGTTGTGTGCTGATGTGTGCAGAATTGTTGTGTTTTACGTATCTTCCCATGTCTCTGTCAGTTATGTTTTCTTTTCGTATTACATACTCTATGTATATCAGAAAAAATTTCAAATCATATCCCTGCAGTAAATGGCACTAGTACAGAACTTTTGATTTCACTAACACTTAGTTCACCAGTACGTATACTAGTTTCATTTCAATCTACTTTATTTGCATTCAACTGGCGCATTTTACATGAACACGTCATAGGCAGGGGTCAATGGCTACCTTTTATATTGCCACTCCCTAGTCAATTCACTAGTGTTATTGAGCCAGTTTATTCGCTAGTCGGAAAAATAGAGTAACGAAAAAAAGTGGACATTATGAAAGTATTCTCCAGTTAATTATTTTGTACTTTTTTCATCAGAATTCTTTTATTTATGTTGTTCAACGTAATTTAATCGCGTAATATATCACATATCGAAAATATTACTTCGAACTACATGGTCATTTTTACAGAATCAAAACGTCAATAACAAACAATAAGCAGTACAAGCATGAAGTTGTCTGAATTGATTGAAGTTGATTGCTTATGCATCACCTTGGGTCAAAAAAAGAACTAGTTCATATAGAACTAGTAGAGTAGCTAATGAGAAAGGATTAATTGGTTACTCTCAGTACTGGCATTATATGTAATGGATACTACATGTAATTGGAAGGAGGCATTTTTTTTCAGCGTTTATAAATCTGAACGCACTACAAGAACATTTTCAAGGTCCATGGCTTAATTTACAGCCATAATAAGCTCGGAAATGACAATAGTTAAATAAAAATTTGGCACTCAGGTTGTCGCGACCAACTCTAACTCTAAGATTTTCTAACTTCAATGCCTCTTCTTGATTTTTAACAGCAAATCAAATCTTGGCCAGGACTTGCAAAGACGAAGAACATTAAATTTTCAAAACATTTTTTTTTACGCAGCTGTAATATTACAAAACAATAAAACTCAATATTACATAAACATGTGTTAAAATCAAAATAGAATATTGAAAAAACATTTATTATTAAATTTTCGATGAAACATTACAGCACGAAACGGAACGACTAAAATTGTTTACTAAAATAGCAAAAACGCAAAAATTTTATTAGTTCTTCAAATTTTATTGCTTTTTCCTTAATTAATTCTATAAAAATTAAAAAAATTTCGCACAGTAATAATGTGTGTTCGTATAAATTAAAAATCGATAAATTTAATTTTATTTCACGTACGACTCTGTCACAAAATTTGGTCTATTTGACAATGATGAGGTCAGTGAGTAACACAAAAACCTTCTAAGACCAATTGAAATTCTCACATTTAATTACGGGTTATGAAAAAAGATACATTTAAGCATCAAGTAACTTTTATTAATGCAATAATATGGTCTGATGGGGTGTTTTTCTCTTTTTTATTATATTTCAGTGATGATTTTTCACTGGTTTAGCTTATCACTGCCAAATTCGGTGAATTAATTTAATATTTGAGTTTATATTGAAGTTAAGGTGAGCATGTGTCGCGGTGCCACATAATTTTTTTTTTTTTTTAATAATATTAAATAAAAAATTAACTTTTGAACAAATTTAACATTAATTGAAAAAGTTCAATTAACAGAAAATATTTGAAAATGTATTTAAAAAAGTTACCCTGTTAACATTTGCTAGCTGAAATTGTGAAAAAATATGTGAAAAACATTACTTAAGTTCAAAAACTATAATTATCGTGGTCTTGTCTGAAATTATTTGAAATCAGATATGGAAATTAAATTGAAAAAGTATAATTTAAACACTTTTAAATATTTTCTCAAACAAAGATATAAAAATAGATAAAAGGTACAAATTGTCTCTTCCATTTTGTTCAAAAGTAGGAAACGCCAATATTACAAATACAACATTTCATGGAATAAAAATATTTATATAATGAAACAATTAAGAAAAGCAGCGAAAATTGCGACATTCTGCTTGCCGACTGTAATTTTTTTTATCAAAAATCAAACAAAATATTACACAAACAACAATAATAATAATAAAAAAAAATATACCCAAAAACAAGTACCAAAAGTAGGTGGTACCTACTTTACTTTGTTTATCATTTTACACAACAACACAAAACGTGTGATAAGAATAAATTGAAGGGCGCTGTTGTGAGTATAGAATACAGCGAAGCACATACAGAGACTTTGTACCTCATTACAAATTGACGATACACTGTGAGAAAACAACAGACATGCACGTACTTCTTGGAAAAAATAATATACCTGATTGCGAAATCGGCAGAAAATAAAAAGATTGAACTTTAAAATAACAAAACAACAAATACAGCAATTGGTATGACTATTATAAAGAAAAAAAAAAGCAGTACAAACATGCAAGTACTCAGTATTGTAGCTGTTTGTTGTGAGTAATGTGCTAATCTTGGATGATAGCATTATTCAGGGTGCGAATATTTTAGGAAAAAATAATATATATAGTAAAAAAAAAATGTTAACAAACAGACTTTTATTAGTCTTTAAAACTTTAAAGCAAAAACATGATAAATAACAGTTTTCGGCATATAATAAAAAATACTTTCCAAAATATATACAGGAATTTTATAAAATTATACGATTTATCAAAGCATGAAAATATAACTTTAGTTCGAAATTATCTTGAGAAATTTGTCTGCGCACAAAACTGTTAAATGTACCCATAAAAGCAAGTTCATAGTGAGCAGAGAGCATTGATATCTAAATTATGAGCCACCACAAATTAGCACGTAACTAACTTATATAAAGATAAAAGTGTGCGTCGTACTTATTGTTTTCGAGGTAGCTGCAAAAAAAAAAAAAAAAAAAACATCTCAAAAATTGTAGATATCACTCAACCAAAAAATCTTTTCGCGCACAACAACAAACTAAAATTAATTTTATGCGATTTAGTTAAGTTCTCACTGTCATGCAAACATCAACTCACCTTTAAAATGAGTGTGTACTTGTAGTTGCTATTGTTGTTGCGGTTATTATTGTCGTAACAATTCATCAATTTCGCAGTAAACTGTGATTGCTACAAATTCTTTGAATTCCGGCACTATTGATAAATTTTATATAAAAGTATCTATTTTTTGTTGATCTGAGGAGCACTTTTTTCCGAAGTGTTATTACCGTCAAGAATGTATTATTTATTCTATTGTTATTAAGATTAGATTAAGTACTAAATAGACAATATCTTTTCACAAATCTTAGCTGAAATATTTTTTATGCAAATAGTTATCACAAGTGGATGTTGATTTAAAACTTTTTGTACATTTTTATTAAATTTTTTAAAAACATTAATTTTTCTGATTTAAGCATTCTTTTCGAAATTTGTTTAGTATTTATTTAAATATTTAAAAAAAATTGCATTATTCATATTAACAATAATAATATTTTATTCGGCAGTGAATTTGTGTTGATGTTTCCATTATTTATGTACAATCTAAAGCATTCAATATGTTTGAGAGTTCTTTCGATTACAGTTGTTTTTTCTTTAACTAAACACATAGTTCTTCGAGAGTAACATATAACCCAATCAATTTCTTTAACCTTCAATATTACTTTTGAAATTGAGAGCAGAAAATATAAGAAAGTGAAGAAAATAATCGTTTTTAAATAAACAACAAAACACGCAAAATATGCCCAAAATAATCAAAACTTTAGCAAAATATTTTAATTGAGCATCTCTCAGGGTCGATCAATAAAACTGCTTGATAAAAAAACAAAATAATATAAAAAATACCAAAATAATTTAAATCTATTTATAATCAAAACAGAATGTTCTGATTGCCTAAAATCACAGCAGGATGATCAATCATGATCATGTTTTTTATGAATATAAAGAAGTAGCTTCGGTTAACAATTATCTAGTGTATAAATTAATCTTAGCTCATTTATGAATTCTAGAGAAATTATGAAAAAAAAAATATTAAAAAAAGTTAATGACTTAATAATATTTAGCAGAATTTTAATATTATCTTCATAATCGTTATGTACCTTCAAAACAACTTACACACAAAGCACATCAAATTCAAGACCAGAGCATAATAATGAACATTTTTTTATCTAAATTTGTTTAAGCTATTATTACAAATATGCTGTAGATTTCTATACTCTATAAATATCGACTTACAATTTTAAAATATGTATTAAAAATATTAAAAGTAACTAGCGTATAAGGTGGTGCTTCGAGGATCAAACGTCAAAGTCAATTTTGGGCGATATGACCGCTGCAAAGTGCAGTATTTTCAATTCTAGCGTGCCAAAAAGTACCAAAAATTTAAATCTGAATTTGATAAATAGGAGTATTTTAACGGACAGAAATATATTCATGTAATTAAAAAACGATTACTTAATTCCAAAATAATATTTGCATTTTTTTGTAAAATTCGTCAATGTTGGATTTTTTTTATTGTTTACCTAACAATAAAAAATTCAATTTAATGCACTGTTTGTATGCCTACTTCCAACATAGATAACACAGGGCATAACAAAGATCTTGCAATAATTTTTTTTATAAAAATATTTAATTGAATATTAATGTAATTCTTAGTCTAAAAAAAAAATATATAAAATTAAAAATTAAAAAAAAAATTTAAGGAAATAAATTAAATTTTTATTTCAAAAAATTTTTAAAATGCGAATTTCAGTAAGTAAAAAATAATGTATCCAACGATATCCAACGCGATGTTTATATTTACAAGAAATTTAAGTATTTGTACTAAACGCTTATGAAAACATATCTTGCGAGTAGTTGCGAAGACGGAAAAAAATCTTCATTTTATAATTGCTCCAAAACTGCCCAAAATTCATACCAAATGTTAAGGACTTTTAACACATATTAAGAGAAATTGTGTAAATGAAATAGTATTGAGATTATTTTTTTGTAGGAATATTAGATATAGTACATTTAACAAGTTAGATAAAATTTTTAAGTATTCATTAGCATGAGCCATATCTATCCCAATTTTATGGTGTAAATCTACTTTTCTCTATGACGAGCAAACTACTTAGCAAAAGTAAATCAGTTTTTACACATATTATTAACACAATATAATCTATCGGCGTTTTATATTTCATAATTCTATTATAAATACTTTTCAAGATATAACATATTTTATCTAAGGATAATTTTATTGTTCTTCTTTAATCTTTAACAACAACAAAACGTACATATGGATACGAACAAAGTAATGCAAACAAACAAGCAAACAGAAATAACAATTGTTCACCCTATATGACCCTTAGAAGCTGAAGTATGACTTATCAACAAATTTTAAGTCTAAAGGTTAAGTTTATTGCATATGTTTTTTATTTATTTTTAGGTTGATAAAAGTTTACCCTTACCATTAAAAACATTTTTAACGAAAAATGTAATATATGTTTATAAGCCTTTTAACATTAAAACTGCACCACAAAATGTTAAATATTAATAAAAACATAAATTAAAATTTTAAAGTAAAATTTTTACATAATGAATAAGAATACGTATATCATGAACAAGTCAAAAATATAAGAAAACATATTTTTCTGAAAAACATATTTTTCTGAAATATGTTTTTCTCAAGAACTTAATTTTTATAATTATATTGTAGGGTGGAAACAGTTATTTATCAGGGTTTTCTTATATATTAATATCCCAGCCAACATATGAAAGAAAAATTGTTCGCCTTACGCTGAGGCGAAATGAAAGCAATACTTTCAGAAGATATTTAGGCGAGATTCCTGTTGCGCGAAAAGAAACCGATTCGGTATCGTTACTTTTGGGTGACAAATTTTTTTTTTCAAAATCAAAACACACTCATCCTTTACGTCTAGGCGAAGAAGAAACGACATCATTGAGGCATTTTAAAAACTTCTGCTTAATAGGCAGACTCATTTTCTGCTCCTCATTAAGAATCATTTTCTGCTCTTCTTGAAGATTTCGCCACGATGGACTTTTTTCTCCCACGAGAGAGCAGAAAGCGATAAGATAGCGAGCTCGCCGGCGAAAAATTGTTCTTGGAGAAAAGTCAATTTTTGCTCTTCCGCGATACAAAATGCTGGCTGGGTAGAAACATAATTTTTGTTTGTGTATATGAAAAAATATTTTTTAAAAACAAATAAATATATTGTTTGTCCATATTGAGTCAAATTCTTTTTTGTTGTAACAAAGATTAACAAATCGAATTTTATTGTTATTGCATTTATACACCCCAAGTAAGGTCACATTATACATGCTCAAATTGTGTGGGAGGTAGGCGTGTTAGTTTACCGATTAAACGGTTTTAAGTGACAAAACAAACGAAGAGACCAAATTTTATTGTTATACCATGCATACAACCCAAGCTAGGTCGTTATACATGCACCAGTGATATGAGAGGTAGGCGTGGCAGTTAACCGATTGCGCCCATTTCCGATAAACGATTTTAAATTGCAAAACAAACGAAAAAACCAAATTTTATTGTCATAGCATGTATACAACACCCAAGTGAGGTCGTTATATATGCTCCAGTTGTATCGGACGTAGGCGTGGAGGTTGACCAATTACGCCCATTTTTTGTAGGAATTAGTTTTTTAGTTTTGAGGAAAATTATTAAGTTATGAGCAAAATTTCATGTCTCAACCTAAATTTATTTTTGAGATATTACTTTTGGCACGCTAGAATTGAAAATACCGCACTGTGCGCTGGCTTTATGTCCGGGCAACTTGGAAGGTCTATCACAAATTTGATCTTATTTACCCCTTCCTTTTATATCACGAAAATGCACACTAAGGGCGCGTTTATAGTGCCGGCTTGTTGCTATGCCGAGCCAAACCGAAAAGGAAAGCTGAAAAACGCTGCACATACATAGTGCCAGCCGTTCAGGCAGCTCAAAGTGCATATAGTGCCAGCCAAACAGGCGTCTTAGAGCGACTGTCTGGCACTATACGCACTTTGAGCTTATTTAATATGATTGTATGTGCAGCGTTTTTCTGCTTTTCTTCTCGGTTCGGCTCTGCACAGCCACGAGCCGACAATATAAATGCCCTAAGGATAGGCAAGAAACAAGAAGCAATAAATTTAAATATGAAAGAAAGCATAGTATAGCTAAAAGTAATAGCTGAACTAGTATAGCTGAAAAAAGTATAGCTAAACTATTCTTAATTTTCATTTGTGCCTTGTTTCGTGATACTGAAGGATGAAGTTATTTGTGAGATCAAATGTTGGAACATTGCTTAATTGCTTTAGAGATTCCATTATAAGAAACAGGATTGTAGTTAGTTGTGAACTTTAATTTTAAAAATTTTTGAATCAAATTATTATAGTTTTAAAACAGGTAAAAATTTAAATTTAATTTTTTTCACTCTATAAATTTTCTATAAAATTCCGTAGGTAAATTTAAAAAAATTAACTTGATTTTATTTGTTTGAGAAATTAACTTTCTCCGGGGGAAACTGTTTCACATTTCAAAACGCATTTGCTTTAGAAGAACGGTGTTTATGGGAAAAAAAATTCGATGGAGTATTTGTTCATGTTAAGGCTGTATATCTAAATGTAATAAAGAAATAAATAGGCTAAAAATATAGTTCACTATTCAGAGGTAAAGTTCGACAGAGCGATAATTGTCAACCACGGATAGAGATGGTTTCTAGTAAATCCGTAGCCAAGGCAAGATTTTAGGGGGTCAAACCCTTCCCAAAAGATCTAGAAAGTATGGAAAATAATACAAAAGAGTTTATTAAAACAAATATGTAATATTTTCCTTCTTAAATTCTTAATTTCAAAAAATTCGCTTCAGCAATAAAAAATGTTTTTTATTTTTATTTTTTATTTATTATAACCATTAAAGAATCATTTCAACTATAGCTTCCAAGTTCAAAAAGTCTAAAGTCCGAAAAAAATGTATATTATATGAAATAATACCTCGAACGAATATAATTTTATAAATTTTAGAAAATGATGTTGACATTTTTTATGCAATTTCTAAGCTTATAAAACCGCAGTCCTTTGAGAAAATATTCGTTTGATTTATTTTTCAAATTTAAAAATTATAATCTGTACTAGTATCACCTGTGGCCGAAATTCGGCCATATCAAAATTGGTATTTCTTTTGTTTGTTTGCTAAACGCACCAACCCATAGCCTGAACAGAAGTATTGAACAAAATAAACAATTATAAATATCTGTGCATTTGTTGTATGCAACAAGCAGCAGTTTAACAGTTTTTTGACGCTAACGCGGTGGTCAACAAATTTATTTTGTTGAGAAAGAAATTAGACAGTTTTTTTGAAGTGTCTGCGACTCTCTCGCATTCTACTCTTGCTCGGGTATGCTACAGCAACGATGTTTAATAGAGCTGTGCCGCTGTGCATTTTGTTGTTGGTTTCTCATTGTCCCATGGGGAAAAAAGGGTTTTTACATTTGCTTAGTTTTACCTATCTTAATGACAATATATTCAAATAAAAATTATATTGTGCACATCTACTCGAAAATACCGTCCCAACGATATAAGTTTATGTGAATATCTTAAAGTTAACACAGGTAAAAAGGCATCACAAACATTTTTGTTTGTGTATTAATATATAGATTCTAATATAATAATATCTACTTAACGAAATTAAAAACAGTTCGGGGTATTTCACATAATGGGGACACTAAAAATTTGCCCATTCGATTTTGTTATTTTTCTGGTTTTGTGATGATCCAACTCTCCAACTTGTTTAGAAAAATTTGGTTCTGTATGAAGTGAAGTTTTTTAATTACGAGCATCCTAAAATTAGCTAAAATCACTATATGACTTTTTTCGGAAAAGACTTCTCTTTTGAAAAAATATTTTGAAAAACATTTAATTCGGTGATTTCTATGGGGACTTGGATGATTATTTTATAACGTGGCATCAAATTTTCATAAGAGAAATCGATAGTTAAATTTTCTTAAACATCGCCATTTTTAAAATTAATATTTTATTATATTAACAAATTTTAAGTTAAAAAATATTTAATTTCTATTAGTTTTTATTTTCTTTTTTTTCAAATAATTTAAAATTTGAGCTTACGGCTGAACAAATTATGAAGTTTTCACGAAAAATTTCTGTTTGATTCTTTTAATAAAAATTTATTCAGTTGAGAAATCGTTTTCAAAAAGTCATATATTGGTTTAAGGCGATTGTATTTTATAACTTTCAAACTTGTTTATAAAATATTGGTCCTGTGCGAAGACTACTTGACAAATTACAGTACCAAAATATACCTAAAATCATTTGGAGAAAATTAAACTAATTTAATATTCGACATTTTTCAAATTATTTTAAGCTATCAGGATAAATTTAAAAAATTAAAATATGTAATTCTTAGTTATTATTTAATTTCTTCTTATGAATATTATTTGAACGAATGCAATAAGTTTTGAAAAACAGTCATGTTTTGACTCTACAATTTGACGAAACTGGAACTAGGCTCGGGTTTCTACACCAGCCAAGGACCAAAGAAAGTGTAAGACAGCCAAAAAGAAACAGTTTAAGGGACTTTATTTTTTGGTCAGCCTGTTCATGTAAAATACACCATAAATGCATATTCTTGATTTATAGCCGGTGAACTGATTCAAAAACTTTAAATTTTTTATTGTTTATTTAATTTTGATTTTAATAAATTGTAAGAAACCATTATAAAGTTTTAATTATATTTGTTTTTAGGGCTGTGCGAATAATCGCACAAGAGAAAACCGCCCAAAGTGCCAAAATGAAAAATCACCCAAAAGTTTGTGCTTTTATTCATAATGAAAAATCGCCCAAAAAGTGGATCAACAATCGCCCAAAACGCGAATAATCATCCAAATTTGAAATGAACAATATCCCAAAATACTGGGTACTTATTCATAATGAATATTTGCCCAAAAACACAAAGAATAATCACCCAAAGACTGGAAAATATAGAAGGAATTTTATTTCACCATTCATTCGTCGTATATTTAACAATCTATTAACCTAATTAGATATAACACTTTATATGTTATGCACACTTGGCGGTTCACCCTTTTAAGAAATAACCAAAACGTAAGTATAATATAAAGAATAATTTTTGTATATGCACCCAATTTTTCTAAATCAGAAGAATATATTTGCACACCTTTTCAGACATCATTCATTTTTTTAATTTCGTAGGCAAATATTTCAAAGTGACCTACAAAATTGGTAATACCTCAAATGAGTACAAATACAGTTATATCTTCAAAAGTTCAAAATTAATTTTGATGGTTAATAATTCTTTGTACTTACACGGTTTAGTTATTTCGTAAAAGGGTAAACCGTTAAGAGTGCATAATATGTAAAGTGTTATTTTATCAACACTTCAACAGTTAACTTTTTTAGCCAAATTTTTGAGCGATTGTGTTCATTTTGACACATACGATTTTCGTTTTCGTACTTTTTTAGTACGTAAATAAATATTAATAGTTATTTCATTTATTATTTGTTTATTTATTTGTAGAAATACATTTTGTTTTCAATTATTTTTGTTTTAAGCTTAAGTTTTTGTAAAAGTGAAATTTTGTAAGGAAAATTTTTTCTTTTTTGTGTTAATTGTGCAAATTTGTATTATTTTTTCTCAAAAATTATAGGCAAAAATCAAAAAGTTAGTTCTCAAAACTAATTCCATAAAAACTGAATAAGCCTTGTTGATCTTTCTTTTGGTTATTTGCAAGAAGTCGAATTCAAGAATATTTTCAAAAATAAACGATTTTGTTTGGAAAAATTCCCATATCCTTGTCTTTAATTTTTTAGTGATACTTCAACATATTTTTATCAAAGCCCTCCCTCATGGAAAATCCTGGCTACGGGTTTGGTTTCTAAATTTTTCGTTTAAGTTAATTCAAAGTCATTTTCGAATAGAATTTCCTGAACTAATTTTTTATTGTTTAGTATATAAATATTCAGCGGATATGTTGGGAGATCAAAATGATTTTTAGCATAAATCGATTTTTTTCAAAATATCACACATCTTTTTGAGAAAAGCTTTATTACAAACTCTATAGAACCACGATAAACAAACAATTTTCGGATTGTTTTAACAGTACTAAACATAAATACTCTAAAAAAAATAGAAAAACTTGAACTTGATTAAGCAAATGATCAAACAACTCAAGCAATTCGTTTGCACAAACATTACGTTTAAGAAAAACAAGAATCGATAACATAGATATAAATAAAGTTGTTATAATAAAATGGCTTATACTGAAAAAAAAAAAATAAACTTGAATGTGAGAGAAAAATCATTATGGAACTATCAGTTTTATGTTTCTTTCTTTGTGTGAGTTTAAATTTTTTTTTTTTTTTTTTTTTATTGTTTATCTCAAAAGTTTAGGTGTTTATTTTAATATTGTTTTGTTTTTGTTGTTTTTTAATATTATGTTATTGGTTTAAACATTTTATGGCAGTTGTTGCAATTGCTGCATTGCACTGTGGCGGCACTTAATTGTTTTTGTACTTTACTACTGTTGTTGTTGTAATTATTTCTTTAACCTTTTGCCAGGCATGTAATTATAACTTTTTGTTTTTATTATTTTATTTTTGCTTTTGTAACTGTTGTTGTTGTTTTCACTGATGCAGCAGCCTTTGTTTTCCTATTTAATTGTTTGTTAGTTTTGTAAAATTGTTGTTGTTGTTGTTGGAAATGTTATTGCGCTTGCATTATAGCTTTTTTTTCACTTTCAGTGCAAAGTTAAGTAATTTTATGTGTTTTTTTTTTTTAATTGTCTAAAAAAATTTCTCACTTGTTTTCACTTTCAATAAAATGGTGGGTACTTTTTTTCAATTGGGTAATTTTTTTTTTGTTTCTTAATGTGTTTGTGTTGTATGTGACATAAAATTTTGGCAACATATTTGTTGCATGCACGCATAAGAGCCAAGTTTATATTAGCAGCTTTATTGTTGTTGCGGTTTTGCTGCTGTTGTTATTGCTATTGTTTTTGCAGTAACTAAAAGCGTTGGTGCGAAAAACTTGACATCGAAAAATTGTGTTTTATTTTGAATGCTTAAAATTCTTGAAGGTGTCGATCGATACTTTGTCTAAATAAAACCTTGAAATAATCATTTTTTTGTTTTGAGGTTTTTTAAGACATTGTTGCTAGTATTTCAACAAAAGCTGTGAAGAATGTGTCACACTTAAAATTTGGAACATTATCGCGAATTAAAAAAGTCTCCAAAACTAAGTTGATGGAAAAAGTTACATTTTTG
The DNA here is from genome assembly GCA_914767935.1 of Coremacera marginata. Classification (NCBI taxonomy): domain Eukaryota; kingdom Metazoa; phylum Arthropoda; class Insecta; order Diptera; family Sciomyzidae; genus Coremacera; species Coremacera marginata. The sequence continues at coordinate 141,793,842 of OU612044.1, forward strand.
CCACTGTAACCCAATACTTTTTAAATTCAAATAATTTTTTAAAGTTAAATGAAAAGTTTTCTATAAATTATATAAATTTATATTATTTCTATAAATTTCTATAAATTTTTCTATAAAATGAATTTGATTTCTATAAATTTTTATTATATAAACTTGTTATTTGCAATCTATTAAATACATAACAAATTTCTATACACATAATATATACTCTATAGGCAGCCGTTTTTGCTTATTTCTTAAATAAATCAAAAATGAATTTTGTAGTGAAAAATCTTACTACTACACATATTAACGGTAATAAAAAAAGTCTGCACTTTCAAAAATTGTCTCAGATATATACCCGAAATCATATAATTATTATATAAAAACATGTTAAATAATTCAGAACCTGATATTGGTGAATTTTGATATCATTTTATACTCCAACGCGTACTGCGTAACGGGTATATTGACTTTGTCATTCCGTTTGTAACGCCAATAAGGAGGCGTGGCAGGTATAGAAAAGTATATATATTTGATCCAACATCTCCAGAATGGATTTCCGTGTGTCCATCTGTCTGTCTGTCGACACAATTACACCCGTAATTTTAAAGCTATCGCGATCATATTCAAAATTTAAGCTTTTTTAAAAAAAAAAATAAGATCAAGTGCGAAAATTAGCCAAATCGAATGAAACCACGCCTACCTCCCATACAGAGTGACTTTATTTTTACAGTAAAATCTCTTAAAAATTCACAAAAATTAAGGAAATGTCTTGAAATTTCGCACATTAGCTTTGATAATTAATAAAAACCATCTCTATAATATTTGCCAAAATCTAATGAAACCACGACTACTTCTCATACAAAGTGGCTTTATTTTAAACTAAAATCTCTTAGAAATCCACAAAATTTAAAGAAATGTCTTGAAATTTTGCACATGAGCTTTGGTATAGAATATGAACGATATCTGTAATATTCGTTAAAATTGGATGAAAACCACGCCTACCTCCCATACAAAGTGACGTCATCAAAATAGGAAAACTTTCGTTAATATATTAAACTGAATGTCATCGTGTCTGTCGTGGCTAAAGACTTCAGTTATACTTGAATTCGGCGCGAGGGGGGAGGGGGGGGGGGGGGGGGGGGGTGGAGGTATTTTAGCTTCGATACCCTGCCGAAGCTCCATTCCTTACTAGTTTTTTTTTTATATAGCAAAGTTTTGAATGCAGAATAAAATTTTTAACTTACATTTTAAAAGCAGCTTTTTTCAAAAACTTGATCTTCAGTTTGTTTTTTGTTTAAGTTATTGTTTTATTTTTTTAATTTTTGTTTTGAATATAAAATACACAGTCTGATTTTTGACTTTGTTTTACTGCAAAAGAGTTATTTTTAAATTTTCTTCACACTTGTGTAGATTTTGTTTTAAGCGCTATCAATATAAAATTTTTACACTTAAGCCAAAACACAATTTTTTACTTGTCATTGATTTAAACAATTTTTTTTTACATCAATAAATTTTGTATTAAACACAATTCACGGTAAATGCTTCCACTTAAGTGGAGGAGCCTGTTAAAATTTCACAAAAACTTGCACACGAAATCCTTGAGAAATAAAATAAATTAAAAAAAAAAAAAATTGTTTTTTTTATAACAGACGTTCTCGTCGAATGTTCAGGTTGAAAAAGCGGCAAACGACTGAGAAACGGCGACAGGCGGCAGAAATCAATTGGCAGCCAAAACAACAGCGAACGCAACAACACCAACAACAACAACAATGAAAGTCGCCTTAAATCGGGCGACAAATTCTTAATGTATGTATATTTTTTGCAAAGTGATCTTCTTCAATTTTCACCAACAACGATACAAATAAATTTGCGGCAGCAATTTGACGAAAATTAAGTCAGTTTTGCACAGTGGAGCAATCAATTTTGCAACTTTATTTTTTTTTTTAGTTTCTTAAATAAAAAAAAAAACAAAAATATACAAAAACTTTGTACCTATTATTTTGCTAACTCCAAAAAAGCTAAAAATACTTCACAAAAATATTCCACAAAATATTTGCAAAAATATCAGTTAAGCGTAACCGAAAGTTGAAACACAAAGCGCGAAACACCAAACGAACCAACCGCTCAATACGAAAGCTTTTCGTCAAATAAACGCAGCCTAGCAGCCAAGTGTTAAAAACCTTTGAAATCGTACAATAACAACAACAGCAACAACTAAAAACACACAATCATCATCGCCGTAGTCGTTGACGTTGTAGTTGTCTACCAAATGTAGAAAATGATACCAGAAAAAAAGCGAATAAATTGGAAAAAATAAAAAAAAAAAACAAAATAATCCAAAAACAGATATAACGAAAGCGATGAAGCGATAAACTTCACTGAGAGAGTGTAAAGTTGAGAGTGTAGAAAAGATACGCAAAACTCTACAAAACGTGAAAACACAAGTAGCAGCAGAGAGCAATTTTGAAAGCTTAGCGCAGCGATATTAGTGAGATTTTATAGAGAAATAGTGAGAGTGTTCAAGCAAAGCTTATAAAAATTCGCACAGTATAGAGTTGCTCTTATATTAATTGAGATACGAACAGCTGTTTTTTATGCTGCGCCATAAAAGAAGTTACTATAAATTACGGATTGGGTGCTATAATAAACACGCGATCAACAAACCTAATCAATTCTCGCGAGAGAAAAAGTTTCAGACATGAAGCAAGCCTGCAAAAATAAAAGATATAGAGTTGCCAGCTAAGCATATCAACCATGGGAATTCTTACATTTTAAAGTCTATAAATTTTAACGCAACTACAAGGGTGGTCCAAAAAGTTCACGACCTATCAAAGAAAACACAATAAGTTTGGGAACAAATACTTTTATTTTTTAAACATAGTCTCCTTTCAGCTCGACACACTTTTCCCAGCGATGTTCAATAGCTTCGATACCCTGTTTAAAGTGAAAACCGTCGAGCGCCTCAAAATAGCCATCAACCACAGATTTCACCTCTTCGTTGTTGGCAAATCTTTTACCACCGATCCGTTTTTGGAAATGTTTGGAAAAATAAAATAGTCCGAGGGGGCTAAGCCTGGCGAATGGTAGATGTGTGAACTGGTGCATTTTCTTGATACAACAACACTTTCCCTTTCGCCAAATGCGGCCGTTATTTCTTGATTTTATCACTCAAACGCTGCAATAAGTTCGCTGAATACTCGCCACTGATTGCTTTTTCCTTTTTGAAGAAAATTTTCCTTTTTAAAGAAAAAATTATCCCAAAAAACTCACGCCATGACCTTGCTGCAGTTGAAACTGTCTTCACCATTTTTTGAGCTTTTGACTTCTCCTTCGTCTAAGGTGTGAAGTGATAGATCCATGTTTCATCGATAGATCCATGAATCGACGCAAAAACTCGGCTTTATTGCTGTAGAACATCGCCAAACAATCGGTGGAAACATTCTCGCGACGCTGTTTTTGTTCCATTGTTAGCAAACGCCGCACCCATCTTGCGCACACTTTTTCCATGTTCAAATTTTCAGTGAATATGTGTGACCTACCATGTCTGCTAGCTCGTGTACTTTCAATCGACTGTCATCCAATACCATTTTGTGGATTTTCTCTGCCATTTCTGGCGTAGTCACCTCACTTGGTCGACCACTGCTATGTTCGTCTTGGCAGATCGTACGACCTCCTTTAAGCTCTACTCTACACGAAGGAGAAGACTCCCCCAGAGTAGAATCTAGCTCGGCTTTGATATTGGTTGGATTTAGACGTTTCAAATGAAAGTATTGTATCACATAACGATGACAAATTTTTTCCATGCTTACAAATTCACTGAGAGCTTTGACTTATGATAGCTGCCAAACAAATACTAAGCAACGTAGTAACTTAAAACCTGAAACTTAAGCTTTGTGAGGTTAGCACTATCTACCATAGTAATTTTTTAAAGCAACAACAGCTTTCTATACGTCCGGTCGAGTCCTTCTGGGACTACCCTCTTATGAACCAGGGATGATATTTGGAGACTTTGAGGGCTTTTTTGGGCCCTTATCAATCTCAAAAGTCCCAATGCCCATCCGATTCATCTTTGTTCTTTTTGAAAAATTGTAATGAAAAAATATTCGCAATATTTGAAAAGAAAAGTTTACTACTTAATGTAGGCTAACAATATTTTTGTATTATGCTATCGATCACCATGTATTATGCCAAATTTTAAAATCTTATTAAAGTGATATTTAAGCGATATCAGTAAGCTAAGGCATATCGGTTATATACAGCCATGATACAGAAATTGCATATTTTTTGACTTTTTTAATACAAGAAACGCATTTTGAAACCATTGCTTTGAATTGATAATGTTCTGATTACAAAAACTAACAATTTTTCTCCATTTTGTTTCATTAAAACAGTTTTAGGATGTTTTAAGCAGGTAAGGCAGGTGAAGCAGGTAAATTTTTGGCTTGTCACAGAAACAGCACACAAGTAAAAGTCTATAAAAACTGAAAAGAGTATTTAAAAAACCAACCATATTACATTTTGTTTAAAGGCGCCATGTTTGTATTATGTAGCACAACCATAATACATTTGCTGTTATTGACTTACTTACTACCTTAGGTGGCCATAACAACCCGTGTTCGGGTTTCGACCGACCTCATCCGCTCTCGCGATGCACCTCTGCTTTGCGCGCCTTCCCCAATCGGGTACACCAAGTGCGGTTAGGGCTTCCTCGACCTGGTCCATCCATCGAAGACATAGTCTTCCTCGCCGTCGTCGACCAACGACCCTCGCCTTGAGCATCTTTTTCGCTGGAGCTTCATCGTTCATAAGATGAGCATGACCCAGTCAGCGTAGTCGCTGAACTCTGAAATACGTCAATGTCTTCATACAGCTCATACAGTTCATGGGTCATTCGGATGCGATAATCATCGCCGACTCGAACAAGACCGAAGATTTTGTGAAGAACTTTTCTCTCGAACACCCCCAGAGCGGCTGCGTCATTTTGCGAAACTACCCATGCCTCAGCGCCATAAAGCAGCACAGGTAGAACGAGCGTCTTGTAGAGTGTTAGTTTTGTCGATCGAGAGAGGGCTCTAGAACTTAGTTCCTTACTGAGCCCGTAGTAGCACCTATTAGCAATTGTTGTTCTTCGCTTTATCTCCAGGCTGACTTCGTTGTTGTTATTAATGGCGGTGCCAAGGTATATAAATTCCTTCTATACTTCAAAGTTATAGCTGTTATTGACATCTACAGATAAAACCCCATCAAATATTTGGTATCTACTATTAAAAAGGATGTATTAAGATTCCTGCTCATTCATCAAAAGAATATGGCATATGGAAATGTTCTACTTAATTTCACTTTTAATATTATCCCAAAAATATTATTCTTTATGTTTAAGAACAGAACTTTGAGGTGGGCAGCTTCATACAAGATACATTCATTGCATCATGGTATTATGCATGAAGATGCAAAGTGCGAACCCTAAATGCTCCATCTTGAGTCTTGAGTTTGCCTTAATATAAAACTCAATCCGTTTTCTCATCACTTTTGATTAGTGGCCAAACTCTGCCTTTCACTGTGCTCTCTACGCGTTGATATACAGTTTTGGTGGAGAATTTCGAAATATTTTCTTGGAATCATTGGTGATGGAAATTTGGTTTGCCGTCTCATCTTATGATGTGATTTGACTAAATTTCGTTGTTGCAAAGCTCTACAGAGAGCCAAAAACTACCAATTAGATCGCCTAATTGAGCTTTTTTATTCAGCTTTCTTATTAAAACTACCAAATAATTATAATAATTTTTCATTTTCTTAACTTCATAAGGATATCATAGAATTATTGAAAATTTAAAGTTATTATCAAACATTATTAATAAGATTTCTTATTGATTGAATGAAATGATATGCAAATCTTATTAACACTCTACTTGAATAAGAAGATCTTTAATCTTCACTCTCCAAAATTTAAGAAGACAATACTTAAAATTATAAAAGAATTCTTAATGCAATCTTTTTATAATACTTTCTTATTCAATCCACTTTGAAGAGATAAGAATGGTGAAAACGCTACTAGTTCTCACTTTCTTTTATTAGGCCTTTAGTATTTAATATTGTGAAGTGTAGTCGTAAGGTAATTAGTTCATTTAAATAACGAAAAATTCAAAAATTTAGGACTGCAAAATGTTAGTTGTGTTTCAGAACTTATTATAAATGAAGCTGAGATTTTCGAAACTTAAGTCATATTTCGATGGTGAAGCCTGATAAAAAATTGATGGTGTAAGCTCAAGGATATCCTTGAAAAACTGGCTATTGAGGACGTCGTCAATTTCTTTAATGGGCTCCTATATAATGTGCTCCTAGACCTATGGTGCTAGATAAATTGGCGAAAAAGCCAAATTTTGTAATATTTCTTTTTAGTTTTTAAAAATTATATTTAACCATAATTATATTATTAAATATTATAATAATATCATCAACAAAATATATTTTTTGAATTTTACAGGCAATAAAAAATATATTTCAAAGTAAAAATTTATCACAATTCCGTTTTATTTTAAAAAAATTTCTTTATTAAAATTATTAAATCAATAAGATTTCCTTACTAAAATTTCAAACAGAAATTTTTTTAAACCGATAAGATTTTCTTTTCGAAAATCGAGAATATATCTTTCAAAATCAATTTAATAAATAAACCCAACATGCTGGTCTTTTATGAAATCATTTTCTGTTTCAGTTATGCCTAATTCAGTTAGGATTGTCAGATCCTGAAAGGCTGTTGTTGGCACAAAAAAATCACATCTCTGTATAAGTGCTTGTATTTAAAAAACATAAATATAAAACTAAATCATTAGCAATGTTAACATAAATTGAATCTTAGTAATCAACAATATAATAATAAATTAAAACTAAGCAATTAAAACAAAACAGTTCACAACAATAAAACATTAATGATTCATAAAATTAAAAGAACGTATAAATTGAGGTGCAGCAGAACAAAAGCGAGTAAATTATTTTTGTTTTTTTAGAGGAAATTTTAGAGGAAAGGCCAAAATATATATATAATTTCTTTGTTTTCGTTCAGAGACACGTTTTGAAGATTATATTGAAAGGACTTAAGTAATATTATATAATATTATATAGTAATATATATATACTTAGTAATATAAGTAATATTTATAAGTCCTTGTAATATTAAGTAATATTTATAGATTTTTTTCTATTTAGCCTTATTAAAAGCTTAGATTTAATGAGCCTTAAAGCTTAGCACCAAAGACCCCTTTACACTGGTCAAGGCATGAAATAAGGTCTTAGATTTTGTAGACAAATTGCGGCCAATTGGAAATGAAATGGGAGCGTTCACATATTTTTAATGTCATTTTTTCAATGTCAGTTTTTTAATATTCCGGGACAAATTGTGTGATAACGAGACACGGCACAAGCACTGGAATAATTGGACAATCCCGGCGAATCCCGACCCCCTGGCAATCCTAATTTCAATTATGCCTAAATATATTTTTTTTGATAGGAGTGAATTTTTGTCTTCTTATGTATCTTAACGGAGGAGAATCTGCATTAAGTTTCTCATTTATTCCCTAGAATTATTCCGGGCAAGGACTCGAATCGACTTATTTGTGATTTTATGTTAAAATGTTTTATTGGTTTAATTTTTATTTATCAAATCTATATTTATACTTATCAAAGTAATAGCTTTTTTAAAAATGTTTCCAGATATGTTCACTATATTCACCACATAAACAATGCGAATACCATCAACCTTAAAATAGAGTACATACACCCACAATGAAATGAATTTTTTAATTAAGTTGATGCTAATATTACAATGCATCTACTTGAACCGTCAATAAAATGAGTAGTAAACTTTAAAGTTAACTCACCTTACTTGGTTTCCTCCAAATATATGTTGTAAAACTTATCCAGCGGGCTTGGCAGGCATGTATGTGGCCGGCATTAGTATTGTTCTGAAATACTTTTTATTTCATATTTACTTGGGACATCTGGATCACCAATATAAAGCCTCTGCAATACGCTAACCCCAACAACACTGTATAGAAGCATATTAAGCAGTATAATTTCCATCATTTATTTCGAGGCTAAAGGATGGTCGTCCGGCAAAGAATTGTTTTTGTTTTGTTCTAAATTTTCAGACAATAATAGCTGCACACCTCTTTTTTCTGGTTGCTTGCTTTCTATAGTTTGTTCATTCTATATAAAGCCAACATTAGATGATCAACGGGAAGCACGTGCCATACAGCGCGTCAGGTTTGGCCAAATATCACCCTAAAATGCTCAAAGGAACTGATATACCTGTGAAGGGATCAAATCAGTACTATGATAGGTATCCTAACAGGACACTGCCTAATAGGTAATCATGCACTAAGATTAAACATCCTCCACAACGACTTCTGTAGAAGCTGCAGAGATGAAGAGAAGGAGGAATCTACAAAACACATTCTCTGCACTTGCCCAGCTCTAGCTAAAAATCGCCACCTTCACTTAGGCAAATGGTTCTATAAGGATCTCGATGATCTCTAAGAGTCTTCGGTCTACCGAATCCTTAGCTTTGTCAACAGCTCAAACTGGTTTAAATAGAGAGGGAAATTAACCCAATGGTATTACAATTGGCCTCATTGGCCTATATGTGTCTCAAAGGAGACAGCCGCTTCAACCTAACCTAATCTTGTTCATTCTATCTCTCCACGCGATCTTGGGAAAGGAGGTCACTCCTCCCACTTCCGTAGATGGCTTTTTCCCAAATGTTTTTCAGACTGCTTGCTTTCCCAAAATATATAAGGGTCCCAAGTTATATATATAATACAACATTTAATACGCTATAACTGTTTAATTTAATGGAAAGCTGGCAACTCTAGTGAAAGATAGAGAGCTGTTGTGGCTCAATCCAGTGCTGGGAGAATTTTGTTTTTTGGAAAATCCCCACGAAATGCTGGAAGTTCCCATATTTTAGTATTTACATACTTTATTATTTATAGAAATGGTCTTTCTTAATGCAATATTTTCTATTCAATTTTTGAACACAATCTCTAGTATGCCGTTTAAGATTTTGTAATCGTTATGATTTAGTTAGTTAGTTCACTGAAAATATAAACGAATCTAAAATATTTTTCGACTGCACCTATTATCCTACATATCATTATAAATAAGGGTACACGCACATTCATTCGATGGGCAAGTGGTAGCTCGCTATTACCAGCCAGGCCATGGTAATACGCTTTTACCTTTTTTTCATTTATTTCCTTTATTTTTAATCAAATTAAATACAAAATACCTTGATATTTATGATTTAAGAATTGTAATTGGTGGTAGGGAAGTTTGTGGAGAGGATTACTTGCTTTGACAGAAATAAAGGTATTATTCTTGCGTCAGATTTCATATCCTACATTTTTTTTAAAACATCCTACATTGAAAAACTTCCCACTTTTTCTACTAATCTATCATCCAATTTGAACCTTAGTTCAAAAAAAAGTAGTAGTTTTTAACCCTTAGATAAAAACTAAAAAAAAGACATACATAAATATTTTCCAAGAAACTACTCCGTTTCTTGAACTACTAGATTTCAGATGAAGTATTCGAGTGTTGTTTTGCTCAAATCTAACCTTTATCCCATTTGATTATTTATGTTTTAAAGGTAGATAGCGTCATTTAATACGCTCAAGTTTAATTTAACTAAACAGACCCATCAATATGTATATATATATAACCAAAAAACGTGTGTAGGTTAAGAAATTAAAAAATTAACATACTTAATATTTTTAAGGGATGATTTCAAGAAAATGTTCATTTCGTGAAATTTAAAGCTTAAGAATTTAATTTTGTTTGGGCTTCTAGTAAAGAAACGTATCGGTTTTCAAAAGAAATGCATCTTAAGATTGTTGCCTTAAAACTTATGAAACGATTGTTTTGAATTGAACTCTGTTCTTTTTAAAAAAAGAGTTTAATCTAAACAGAAGCATATACTTTCAAAATAGATCTATTTTTTCAACATAATAAGAGATAAAAAAAATTATTATACCTAAGATTTCTATATGAAAAATTATTCATCTGCTGCTTTCAAAAACATAACGTATTTATTCACAGTATAACAGGTAATTAAAAAATGCTGTTCAAAAATATATTTATATAACTTTTCAAAGGGCTGAGAAGTCTTTTAGAAATAAATTCATTTTATAGCATGTATATTTTATTTTTTTGTCAGGTGTAGTAAAAATGAATGCATTATTTTTCCTATAGATGGCTTAAGTAATCTGTATCTCTCGTTGTGTCGATCGGATTACGTTGTCGATACAAAGAAAAGAGTTCGTTCTAAAAAAACTTGTCAGACGGTTTGCTTGATTGCTTGACTCAGATTTCTTTTAACGCGCTTCAAAGATGGACACCAGCAAAGAGAAAATATGGCATAATTTACAGTTTTTCTTTTATAAAGGCAAAAACATAAGCCAGGTTACTGAAAATATCAACAGTGCTTATAGTCCTGTACAGCCAACCACGCGCCATTTTAGTTTCGTCGATTCCGTTCTGGTAATTTGTGATGTCGAAGATGCACCACGCTCTGGAAGGCCAATTATTAAAAAGGTTGGTAAAATCATGCACTCAAAAAAAAACTTCGTATTATGTACGAAATACTTATTATATTTCAAAAATTGTTTGTTCTTTTCAGCTTTCGAAGGGTTTTGTACATATCACATATCAGCCTTTGTACATTGCACGAAAGAAAAATTGTATATTTTACGCAAAGAAAAAAATTTTGTTTTAAATATACAAATGACGTTTGTATTTTGTACGAATATACAAACACTTTTACCGAAATTTCAAAAATTTCTAAACAACATTCGTATATTCCACATATTTATTTATTACAGATTTACAAATGTGCATTCGTAGAATATACAAAGTGTACGAATTCAAAAATTTTTGGTTTTTTTTTTTAAACACTTCAAATGTTTTTACTATGTACAAAGCATTTGTACATTCTACAAACAGTCTACGTTCGTATTTTTACAAAGATTTTATTCGTATTTTTATCCTTTTTTTTTTTTTTTTTTTTGAGTGTGGAGATAGTCAAGTTTGACCGTCATGTAAGCACTATATCGATTGCACAGGCGCTAAATATTGCATAAAAGATCGTGTGAAACCACTGAGCAAGTGGATTAAAATCCAAGCTCTATTTATGGGTGTCACAAGACTTAACGCAAAAAACCTCATCGACCAAATTTCCATCTGTAATTTCCATCGTAACAAAATTGACCCATTTCAGAAGCTGATGGTGACTGCTGATGCAAATTAGATCACTTACGAAAGGTGGCAAATGGTTTTCAAGTCAGGATTGACGGTCTAGAAAGTATTGCTGTGTCATATATGTGATTGGCGTGAAATTATCTACTATGAACTGCTCTCCTATATCCCAACTCTTAATTCGGTCCTGTATTGTCAACGATTAAACCGTCTGAAATAAGCAATCGCCCAAAAACCGCCAGCTTTGATTAATAGAAGAAGAATTGTGGTCATTCACAACAACATCCGGCACTTTGATAGTGATTTTCCAAGATCTCCGGGAGCTTGGTTTTGAGGTTCTTATGCATTCACCTTATAGTCCGGACCTGGCACTAAGTGGTCACTGTTTATAGCTGTCTACGGCGAATGATTTTGCTGGTACAACATTCACCTCAAGAAAAACTTGTGCAAATCGACCGTCCCAGTTTTTTGCCAATAGGAACGAAAGTGGCAACAAGAAAAATGGCAACGAGTTATCGAACAAAAAGTGCATACTTGAACTAAATCGGAACATTTTAACTATGCTTAATAAAATCAATCAAGCATAATGGATGTATTTATAATAGAATATTAAAGCTTTTAGGATAATTTTCATACTAGAGTTTAAGTATGAGTATATTTAACTATCAATGAAAAGTAAAAGAAATACCTTTTAAGCCTTTTAATAGTAAGGAAAAATTGTTTCATCTCTAAAATTCCCACTGAAACACATATCTCCCTCTCCTTTAGTTTTTTATGCCCCAAATTCCCACAAAAAAATATTTATTCCACGATCCCCCAGCACTGGCTTACTTAAACTAAAAGTCTCCACTTATTCTCTATATTTTTGAGCGTACGCTCCAAGCTTAGTTGGGCTCTCTATCCAACTGATAATAGTTATCAGCTGTGTCACCAAGCAAGCTATAGATAGATACGTATGTGTGTATGTTTATTAGCACACGCGCTATTTAGCTTCTTCGTAGATTGTAAATTATGAGATAATTTCTGTCTCCAGCATGTTAACGTAACTGTAAGAGTTATATTTTTGAGATTTGTGTTTTTAAATTGTTTTCTTTTTTTGTCCTTAAGAACCAATATTTATTTTTTTAATATATATTTGAAACTCTCAAAAAAAAAACTCCCAAATTTTATATAGGTACAAAAATATCTGAGAGTATTTAAAACAATTTTATATATGAATCTCTTCAATCCGCCGCAGGTACCGAAAAGTGGCTTGCTCGATATATAATCTTTATAAAATAGCATCTTGCACTTCTTTAAATATGTATCTAATAGTCTTCCAGCTGCTTATTTATGCTAACATCTCCTGTTTGGTGCTCCAGCGTGCCAACATCATCATCATCATATATCTATCAATCAGCATAATAATTAAATAACTTAAGATTTCTGTCATGTTCAGCATGGATGCGGAATTCAATAAATTGTGTTGATTAACGTCACTTCGAGTGGAAAAACTCGATTCGATCTCTGATGTTATGGGGTGAACACACACACGGCCACGACCGAGCATGCCACTTCTACGCAGAACAACAAAATTTCACTAACATGCTCTACGAGTATCTCGAAGATTTTCGGAAACTCTTGTTTGCTGTTTTTGTAATATCGTAAAATTTTTTAGAATGTTTTGGTTCGCATAGAAAAAAAAACATCAATGAATTTGAAGCATATCGTAATTTTTGGCTGAGTTGTAGCTTAAATCGTTTGAATTATGAATGAATGAAAGATTTTAGTTTGAAGCTGTTTATTTTTATTTTTATGTAAAGACGAATATTCTCAATTTTATAACTTATAGTATATTTTTAAAGCATTCCCCCTGTTAACAAAAAATTCAGCGGTGCGCATCAATTTATTAACTGAATTGATTTAAGTGCCGGTAGTTCTAGAAATAAATTGCCTTATCTTATCTTTGGTTTCTTTTTTTTTTTTGTGCTTTGTTGCTATTACGCAAACTTTATTTTAACTGATATCTTTTGGCCAAGTTTTAGATACTGATTGTGTTTGGTAGAAAATGTTCTCTTCTTATCTAAGGAAATGATTTTTTACTCAGTAAGATATGAAAAAATGGTGAGTTATAAACTTATATTTTTGAGAGTAGAATGAGAACTAGTTGAAAAAGTTTTGATTTACATCTAAAGCTTTAGACAATACATGATATAATTTTACTGATTCGTGCACTGATTGCTGAAGAATACCTAAAGTAGAGATTATGTTATATCCCAAATCTAATAGTCGAGAAATATCTCGACTTTTAAATTAATATTTGTTTAAATTAAAATAACTTCGGAAAGATTCGGAAAGCTCGCTGGGCTTCAATTAATTACATTTTATGCAAGTTTTGTTTGATAATAGTTTTTATACTCTTATCGTTTCAATTGATTTCTTTTCTCATTGAAGCTCTTCGGTGTCATATGAACCCATTTTGCATATTTTCAGCCAAAAAAGAATGTAGTTCGAATGGTTTCGAAAATAATGTATTGGTTACATTAAGTGCTGTGACCGTGATTATCTTTTCCTGAATATATTTCTTAAAAGGATCTTTTTTTATATTAAGTAGATTGACTTTTCATATTTGTAATGTTTGCACTGCGACAAAAATATTTTTACGCCAATTATTTCAATATTTGCGATTTCAAATTCTTCTTTCGACTTCGAAAAAAAAAAAAAGAAAAGAAGTGTGCGTGTTAGTTAGCTTCGACGCGCGACTGGAGTTTACTCCTCTAGATCGATTACATTTGAGATGTATATTAAAAGTAAAGGAGGTAAATAAAGGCATCTCTTATATCAGTAAAAGGATTGTATACTTTTTAAATTTTAAAATATATTTATTACATAAATTCATTATGAGACAAATTGATGAATTTCATTAATAGTAACGTCATTATTAAATACTGTAATATTCGGTTCGTGGTAATCGTGAAAACATAGCATCAATGGTTGTACCATATCAAGTCGATCCCATTGTTCTTCCAGAAACTAAATCTAAATTAACTTCTTCCAAAAATGGTATCAAGAGCAATTCTTCATCTGTATGATGAAAAATTTCCTTAAATTTTTCATATATTTTCTATTAAAGATCAATTTGTAGACATATTCTATATTAAATGTCCCGTTATGTCATAGCAATAAAAATTCTAGCTAATTCTAAATCCAGCAAGTTTTATTTAATTGAAAGCGGTTGAAAATTCGTCGACTTATTCAATTTGAAGTATTTCTACTTCACTACAAAATCACTAAAATAACTATGTTTTGCTAGAACTTATATGCGAAAAACTCAGTTTAGGCAAAGCAGCATGAGAGACAACGATTTTGTGCTGTTTTTAAAAGATTAATGCTTAAAATTTGAATAACTCGACGAGTTTTTAACTAATTTCAATGATAAAACTTGTTGGATTTATAATTAACCAAGCTTTTATATTATTATTAATTATACTAAAAGTTCATTTTAATATAAACTACTCGTATGAGCAATGGCTACGTTGCAAATGCACACTCAATGCATATTCAAACACACAATTTTTTTGTTGTGCTGTGGCTAGCTGAGCATAAAAAGAGAAGAGTAGAGAGCAACATCGAGTTTATTGAAACTCTCTCTGCTGTGAGTATGTATTTTGTTCGTTTTTCTTCGTTGTTGGTTTTTCTCTGCTGTGAGTATGTATTTTGTTGGTATAACGCTGACTGCGTAACGCTTGATTTTTTAGATAACACTCGATTTCACTCGCCATAAAATTATCATAATGCGGGCAATATATTAAATCGATTCTTAAGGAGTAAACTGCAAAAACTCCAAAAATAAGCCCCGAAGATCTTTATACCCCAACGCGTACTGCGTAAGGGGTATATTAACTTTGTCATTCCGCTTGTAACGCCAAGAAGTAGGCGTGTCAGGTGTAGAAAAATATATATATTTTTGATCAGCATCACCTCCTGAGTCGATTTCCGTGTGTCCGTCTGTCGGTCCGTCTGTCAACACGATTACAGCCGTAATTTTGAAGCTATCGCGATGAAATTCAAAATATAAGTTTATTTTTAAAAGAGGAAGACCAAGTTTGAAAATGGGCCAAATCGGATGAAAACCATACAAAGCCTCCCATACAAAGTGACTTTATTTTAACCGTGAAATGTCTTTAAAATTCACAAAAATTAAATAAATGCCTAGAAATTGGCTCGTAAGCTTTGATCTTCAATTTAAATTCTGGCTTTGAAATTAGGAAAAATCGGATGAAATCGACGTCTACCACCCATACAAAATAGGCTTAATTTTAAACTTAAAATCTCTTAAAATTCTGCAAAAATAAAGAAATGTTTTCGAATTTTGCACATAAGCGGGGGGGTATTTTAGCTTCGGTACCCTGCCGAAGCTCCATTCTTACAAGCTTTTAAATAGATTTATTTTTAAAAGCTGCAGCGTAGCATCATTTTGTAAATTTATTGTTTTGGAAAATTAATATTTGGACCTTAGTTAGTACAAATGTGAACATGTGGTATACTTTATTATGTAATTTAATTTTCTTTTCTATCAAAAAAATTTCTCAAGAAATTGGTGCATTTTGAGATAAGATCATAATCAGATTGTTTCAGACTACCAGGCAAACAGTATGGTAGAGGTTCAGCATCCTCAAGATATAAAGAGCCAGTATTTTTAATCTTAAAAAAATTGTATTATCCTTCCGCGAAAATTTCGCGCAAATTTTTGAGCAATACTTCTCAGGTTTGCATGTATTCCAAATGAATGTCCAAAATGTATCAAAAAATTAAAGAATATGTTTTGTTCAGAAGTTTTACGAGGTAAAGCATTTTTAGTTTTAGTTTTAATTCTACCTGGTCATGGATGTAGCCAGGATATCAAGAATGGGGACCCAATATTTTTTTAATTGGTTAAAGATTGATTTGGAAAAGTTTCTGTGGGCTATAAATGTGTTGTTATAAGATCGCAGCAATTTTAGAATTTTTTTTAATATGTATTATTGTTTTAATTTTCTGATGACTATGGGAATAAGCTCTCCCAGTTTACATGTGGACAACTGTGGACATTTAACGAGAGGACTTCTTTCTAAATCCTCAACTTTTCAGGAGAGCGAAAAAAGAGCCTTATAATAATTTTCTTTTTGCATATAAATTGAAAGAAATTGTATACTAGCCATTATACACAAGTATGAAGTAAACATTTTGCGATATTCTTTCCCCTCTAAGAGCAATAATTTTCTTTGAAATTGATCATAAAAAAAAGAGACAATTTGTCAATTCCATACAAAATCCAAAAAAAAAAAATAGCTTGTATCGCACAAGTTGTTTTGTCAAAATTATTTGTGTAGAAAGGAAAATAACTTAGTCGGTTATATGAAGACAAGCCGTTTTGTTTAACTGAAATGTTAAAAAAGCTCGAATAAAGTTAGTTAGTTAGTTAGTTTCAATACGAGTACAAAAGCCAAATAATTGATGAAAAAAAATATTAATTTTTATAAGCAAAAAATATTTTGTTAAGTTGAACTGAAACATAAGAACTTCCTTTAAAAAAAAGAATACTATAAACTAATTATAAGGAATGAACCATAAAATAATAACCTTTTGCGGTGTTAGTACAGAGAAACTTATTGTAGTTCTTCGTAAAGCTCTGCATCAAATTCAGCAGGACGTTCTCTGTGCAAAACTGTGCAAAGGTTCACTGATCATGTCTAACAAATCACATTTTGTGTTTTGTACTATATATGACGAGGACTAATGTCCAGCACTCCTTATTCTTTCCAATTCCATAAAGATATTCTGAATTTTTATAGAGCAATATTGGATTCTCCATCTTGGATACATTCAATATATTTTATACCAGATATGTAATGAACAATACAAGTCTATAGTAACATATTTCAATATTTTATTTCTAGGAGCTAATATCAGGCAGACATTTCCATTACAAGAACATTGAAAATCGTTTTAAAATCATAATTCTCTATGTTCAACATCGCATATAATATAACTACCAAAAAAAAAAACTAGTTTGCTTCTTTTTTATTATAAACTCCTACAAACCATCACAAAGGTCAAATCCAACTTTTTGACACCAAATTGTTTCACACGCGAGTAACCGAATTCAACGATGCAACTTTTGTAGTGTGTTATTTTTTTTACTATTCAAAAGTTGCTACATAAAATTATTTATAAGGAAGGTTCTTGGTATCATAAGCAAACTTTTGTCAACATATGTGTCCAAATTTCATCAGCCCTAAGCAAACATCTGATTACATTTTTATTGAAATATGTGTCCAAGTTTCATCAGTACTTATTTCAACAGCTGCACTTATATGGCAGCAGGATATCAGAGGAGCAAATAATCAATAGAAACGAAAGCACGTGTTAAATATTTAAATCAAGGTTACTTAACATTTGTGGTAATTGGATTAACTGTAACTAATATAAGACTAACCCAATTTTTATAACGTTGTCCTTTTTTATGATGAGTTCAACTTAAAAATTTTTGAAAAATAAATCCAAGTTAAGATGGTATCGAAAAAATGGCAAAAAATATTGAAATATTTCGAATATTGTAATGGAAAATAACTAAAGAATTTTTGAGCTTGCAGCTTTGACTAGGCAGGAGCGGATCCACGGGGGGGAGGGGGGGGGGGGGGGGGGAAGGGGGAAATATCCCCCCAAAATCTCATAAATTTCATCAAAAAACTGAAATATGCATGTGTAACCAAGATGCGCAATAGCCTTTAGAATTGCTAAATAATTAGTGTAGATGCTGGTCAATTGAAACAACTAATAGAAGATATTATTGGAAGATTTGCTAACTTGCTCGGAGAAAAAAGAGAAATGCTGGATTTGAGATTAAAAGGTGAGCTTTGTCATTGGCAACAAAAATGGAAGGATCTAATATTATCTGGTGCTGGTAAACTACCTGGTTCTGCTTTTGAAGCTCTCCAATGCTGTGATAAGGACATTTATCCAACAATACAGAAGCTCCTCCAAATTTTCTGCACATTACCAGTGACCAATTCAAGCGCTGAACGTTCTTTTTCATCATTACGATGCATCAAAACCTGGCTCCGAACTACAATGCTTGAAAAAAGATTAGTTGGTTTAGCGTTGCTTCATATTCACTACGACATAGTTTTGAATCCAGAGGATGTAGTCGAAAGATTTTCCAAAATTGGTAAACAGAATTTTACTATAAATTTTTACAAATAATTAATAAGTTATAATTATTTTTAAATATGAATTAAATCATATCTAAATTGATGTTAAAAATAATAGAAAATATGCATTATTTTACTTCAAATAAAAGTTTTTAAAAAATATATCTATGTGAAATTATTAAAAAATTCCCCCCCCCCCCCCCCCCCCCAAAATTCTTCTCTGGATCCGCCCCTGGACTAGCTCATCCAAGCTCATAAGACTGGAATTTTGAGAAAAGCATGC
The DNA here is from genome assembly GCA_914767935.1 of Coremacera marginata. NCBI lineage: Eukaryota > Metazoa > Arthropoda > Insecta > Diptera > Sciomyzidae > Coremacera > Coremacera marginata. Next base: position 141,812,532 of record OU612044.1, read on the forward strand.
AGATAATTCATAAAAATCCTGTCCATAAAGTCATTAAGAAAATTAGTCTAATATTGAATTATGAACTGAATAGTTTAACAACTTCTACAAGCGTGTTTGACGTCATAAAAAAAAATCTCTTTGCTTTGACTGTATTTAAAAATATTTTTTAAATAAATTTTTCATATTTCCCCTTCCTCCTACGCAGCTTAATGACACCAGCTTAATGACACCAACGCATTACACTACCAACGAATGCAACCAAAAGCAAAGAACACAAAAAATGGTCAGCATTGTTTCTTCATTACCTTGAATTTTGTTTACATTGTTCACTATTAATGTTATGATTTTTCTTGAGTTTTCTTGAAGAAACTTTGTACAAAAACAAAATGAAAACTACTCACGTGCCATAAACGAGTTAGAAGAGTTGAGGAGAGGATGGTAGAACTTAAGTTAGCTTTGGCGGCATGGTTACGCTGAGGTTTTTTTAAATTAACTTATATTTTTGTAAGCGCTAAGTTAATTAGTCCAGAGCCGAATAGCATCACGTTAAGCGTGAGTGGAATACTTGAGAGATTTTTTCTGATGATGATAATTTTTGTCACACTCATATTAATGATTTGGGTTCGGCTAGCGCCAGCCATTGATGCATAAATTATCTCAGATAAACAGCATAAACACGTTGCACCTAAGTTTTTTAATTAATAAGAAGAAATCTGGAGTTCAGCGTATTATGTAATATTTAAGATTTTGATATTTACTAAGAAAAATATTTGATGAGATATCTTTTCGTAAATGTGACTCAGTGGTGACCAGTACCAGTATCTTGATAATTTTGTAGAGTGAAAACCAGTGACTGCCTGTGAACTTTCGGCATTTATTATGAATTGATTATATTGGTACGCATGAGTTCGTGACCCTTTATGTCAAACTTATTCGTAGCTGATATTCTGATAATGATAACAGAATAAACCCAACGATTTGTACCAAGTTGATAATTAATACCCGAATGCAAATATTTTGTTTTTCTTTTTGGCTAGACCAAGAAATATTGTTGTAGTGGACGCTACTTATTGATAAGCTTATAGACAAGGAATCGCGATTCTTTAAATCAAGGAAATTGTTCTTACTTTCAAAGAAAAGATTCATTGAACTAATGTTACTAGTAATAAATTGAAATCAATGTATTATACAATAATTTTAAGAATACGCTTTTTTGGGAGTAAGAACAGGTTAGAGGCGTTCAGGTAGGACCAGGTAAGAACAATGAACGCAAATTCTAAGAAACAATGAATAGTACATTTAAAACAAATGAAACTTAAAGACTTCGTTCCGAGTTTGTCCAATGAATTGTTCATTGAAATCGGTGAATTCCGTTTAGCTTAAATTTGAGAATGAAATGGAATTCATTGGTTTTAAGAACAATATTTGGTTCAGTGCACCATAAAATTACTTTTAGCCTTATTACCTTAGCATCTCTCCATGACGCGGAGATCGTAACTTCAGTATTTAATTTAATACCATTTTCAATCCTGTAAAAAATATGTCATCATTTTGCATCTATCGCATCGACTATCGCATCCTACGAAGACATTGACGTAGTTCGGCGTATAACTGTGAAGCGACTACGCTAGCTGGGTCCTGTCCAGCTATCGTATGGACGACGAAGTCCCAGCGAAAAAGGTGCTCGCGGAGAGGGTCATTGGTCAACGACGACGAGGGAGACCATGCCTCTTATGGATGGACCAGGCCGAACAAGCCCTAACCGCACTTGGTGTATCCGATTGGAGAAGGCACGCGCAATGTAGAGGCGTCTGGCAAGAGCTGATAAGGTCGGCCGAAACCCGAACACGGGTTGTTATGGCCACCTAAGTATGCAATTAATTAAATAATAAGAAGAATATTTAAGTATCTGCTTACGTTCACAACGGTTTAACTACCCTGTTTTACTCGGTTTAGTTATGCTAGCTTTATTTTCATAAAAAAAAAACTGCATCTATTGTTTAAATTTAATTTTAATAAACTAATGTAATTAATGTGCACATTTATTAATGTGTAATAATCATAATATTTTTTTTTTAAGCCTTTTATTACAGAAACGTTTTGTGCAAAAACAAAATTTGCGTTATTAAGAGATTTAACAAGTTCGAAGTAACAAAATTATAGTCACATCTCTTTTAGCGACCTCGACAACATAATAATAAATTAATAAATAATAATAACTATTTATTATGATATTTATAAAATATATTTAATATATCTAACTTAATATATAATATATCTAATACTATATCTAATTTGTGATGACAAGCGCATTTTTTATGATGACTATCAAATCTATACTGTAGACGCGATTTTCAAAATTTAGGTAGCAGTTGAAAGGTCTTGCTCTGTAGATGTGCAATAAGGTCTTATTTTTATACCCCAATGCGTACTGCGTAAGGGGTATATTAACTTTGTCATTCCGCTTGTAACGCCAATAAGGAGGCGTGGCAGGTATAGAAAAGCATATATATTTTTAATCAGCATCACCTCCAGAGTCGATTTCCATGTGTCCGTCTGTCTTTCTCCGTCTGTCGACACGATTACAGCCGTAATTTTAAAGCTATCACAATAAATTTCAAAATATAAGCTTCTTCTTAAAAAAGGAAGATCAAGTTCGAGAATGAGCCAAATCGGATGAAAACCACGCCTACCTCCCATACAAAGTGACTTTATTTTAACCGTAAAATCTCTTCAAAATGCACAAAAATCCGTTGAAAAAATTGGACGAAAATCAAGCCTACCTCCCATACAAAATGACTTTATTTTAACAGGACCACAAAAATTATTGAAATGCCTTGAAATTCCGCTTATAAGCTTTGGTCTTCAATATATAAACCCTGACAATGAAATTAGAAAAATTGAACATAAACTTTTATATATAATATAGACTATCACTATGATATTTGGCAAAATTGGATGAAAAACACGCCTACCTCCCATACAAAGTGGCTTTATTTAAAACGTTAAATCGCTTAAAAATCTGCAAAAATCACAGAAATGTCTTGAAATTTTGCATACAAACTTTGATATTTAACATAAGTACTCTTTGATATTTGGCAAACTCGGATTAAAACCACTCCTACCTTCAATACAAAGTGACGTCATCAAAATTGGGAAACTTTCGTAAATATATATAACTGATGGAGTCTTTATACTAGAAAAGTGGGTGTAGCATTTTACTTTGTTTACAAAGTACACTATGTGGCAGCTAAGGTAGGGCTGCCATACGTCCCGGTTTTTCCGGACATGTCCAGGTTTTGAGGTCGGTGTCCCGGAGCACAATAAAAAATGTCCCAGTTAAAAATATTGTAGGCAAAATTCAAGTGTATTAATAAAGCCCGTATGATACTTCATTTTTTTGTCCAATTTAAAAATCTGAAAACAAGTGGCGCGTGGGCAGGACAGCCATATTTTGTAAGAAAAGGATAATAGTAGTAACTTTTTAATTTCTGGTGTTTTTAAGAGCAGCTGCATTTAATAAATTAATTTTAGGTACACCGTTACCGCTTAGTTACCGTAACCTTAAAGCTATCACGCTAAGAGATGAAAATGGGTCAAATCGGATGAAAACCACGCCTATCTCCCATACAAAGTGACTTTATAAACTTTTATAAAAAAAATGCCTTGAAATTTGGCACGTAAGCTTTGATCTTCAATCTAAGTCCTTGCTATGAAATTTGGAAAAATTGGATGAAAATCACTGAAATAAATCTCTTAAAATCTGCTTAAATATAAGAAATGTCTTGAAATTTTGCACACAGGCTTTGATATTTAATATAGACCATCACTATAATACTTGGAAAAATCGGATCAAAACCATGCCTACCTCCCATACAAATTGGCTTTACTTTAGACGTAAAATATCTTAAAAATATGCAAAAATTAAAGACATGTTTTAAAATTTTGCACATAAGCTTTGATATTTACTATAAACCATCTCTGGTTTACCACAAAGTGGCTTTATTTTAAACAAAATCTCTTAAAAATCCACAAAAATTAAAGAAATGTCTTGAAATTTTGCAAACTAACATTGATGTATAAAATGAACCATCTCTATGATATTTGGCAAAATCGGATCAAAACCATGCCTTCCTCCCATACAAAGTGACGTCATCAAAATAGGACAACTTTCGTTAAATTATAAAACTGAATGTCATCGTGTTTGTCGCGGTTAAAGACTTCGAATATACTACCACTTATTTTGTATTTTAGCTTCGTTACCCTGCCGAAGCTCCATCCTTACTAGTTTTTATATGAAGTTTTTCCGCTCTATCTCTCTCCACACTCATTCAAAGAGTAATAAAAACGAGTCAACGCTCTTTATTGCTAAGAAAACGAATTGATAAATATGTCGTGGATCACTGGGACGTGCTTGTTTATTAATAATAGTATTCAAATTTAGATTTAATTTGTTAAATTGCATTAACAACCATAATATTGAAAAAAAAATTGGTTTTCAGTCATTCAATCAATCAATATCATGATATCTACTCATAAAAATACCATTTTCACTATCCATCAATACAAATATCTATCAATCTTTATTTGCTTCATACTCTTCATTATATTTTGTATTATTTGGCAATATTTTTGCATCAGGTTATATTGAAATTTAATGAATTTCCTGTGCTTACTTTTCATTAAGCTTCTGCCGTCTTTTTAAAAAGCACTCATGAGCTGATGCTAAACCATAAAGAAGGCAATTATTTTCTTTTTTTTTACAATATACAAATAATTTGTTATACAACAACAAACATGGATGCATTTTATGTTATCTTATCTCGTATCTAGATAACAAGCCATATGTAGGCTTTAGCAGACAGAGAGATAAAAAGTAAAAACCAAACAGATTACAATTTAATTTTGTAGAATCTTATAAAAACATGTAAATACTTTGTTAAAAAATTATCATATAAATTTTAGCAACGATATCAAAAGCTTGAGCGGCATGCTAAGCCAAATAAATACCATATATTATAATTTATTATTATTACTAATTAGCAATAAGCAATATATTGAAATAAAAAACTTGAGTTTCAAGCAATTTAAATTGGTCAGCGTAAAAAAACATCGTTCAAAAATCAAAATAATTTAAGCGTTGGCAAACATTTTCTGAAAGTCAGAATTGAACTCAATATTTTTTGTTTACATAAGCAAAATTTGACAATCTTTTTGTTTTGTTATGTAATGGATATTTATTAATATTTTGCCAAGTTTGAACGTTAAATTTTTTAAAGTCAATGACCGTCCTTAAAAATATTGAAATAAGTAAAAATTTGACAACTATTTAAATATACGTACACGTTTATCTAGACAAAACGTACAGGTATGATTTATAAAGAAATATATTTACGTACGCATGGTTTCTTTATATGCTTTATAGTATGTAATAAAAAAGGCAATAAAGCATTTTTTAATTAACAATAAAACCGCAATAATTATCATATATTGTAAATTGAACACAAACACAAATAAACAATTATTGCTTATAATAATTTGAATACAATACATGCAACTACTTTGAATATCGTACGATGTTTTCTGTATATAATTATCTCACAAACTTCATGTATAACATTTATAACAAGTTTTACCGTATCATTAGCTCCCATAGAAATAACATCTGATATCTGAATTTCTTCTATAAAACATCTTATCGAACCATTAGTTTTTCTCGTTTACTTTTTAGTTATACTTATTAAACTCATATCTGTCTGTACTGTCTGATAGATAAAATGCTATTGTCACCTCATCTATTTATTTACTTGCTGTTTATGTTAGTTATCATGTTTCTAAAGTATTTGCAAATAATAACTCGATATTCTGTATACATATTTCTAAATAATAATAATTTCTATCGCAGCAACAAATAGATCACTTGATACTCGTTCTTGTTTATTTTTAATGTAATTGTAATCAAGAAATAAAAAAAACAAACTTTATTGAAACAAAAGGCAGCAAATTAGAGTAAAATGTTCTATAGAAACAAAACATAAAAAAGAAAGGGCAGGTAAGAGAGCAGCAATAAATCGGCAAAAGTTCCTTGATGCTGTTTTTCAACTGATAGTGAGTAACTACAAAACCAAAAAGCCTGTTCAAGTGAACTCAGATGAGAATCTGGAGTGGTAGACGTTTTAGAAGAGTATAAAGATCATTATGTGACATTCCAGCCTTAAGTCAGAATTGTTCTTGCAGATGTTTTGATTTAAACGAACGAACGAACGAAAATGGCCATCCCAGCCCTTGAAAGGACTTTGACCGAGCTTCTAATGATCAATTGTGTTGTGTGTGATGTGAAATGTTTGCACACATATGATCAAGAACTGGACCTACATGTTTTACGCCGACTCCGAACGGCTTATGTTCTCAAGAAGCTTTTCATGGCAGGTTTTACTCTCTGAGGTTTGCCATTGTTTGCAGAGAGGTGACGGCCGAACAGAAAAATGAATTCAATTAAAAAAATTTTCTGTGTCAGATGGAGGATTCGAACCTGAGTTCTCTAGCGTAAGAGTCACACACTCCACCCACTACGCCACGGCCGCCACAACATTTGATTTTGATTTAAACAACATAGCTAAAAATGTAGTTCCTGATCAGGCTGGAGTACAGACCTGGTAGGCATGACCGAGGACTGAATGCTCTTTGAAAACGCCCTTTATTCCTTTACACAAGTGTTCGACTTTTCATGTCTGAAGTTTAGTACTACTTTTTTCGTCTATGATTTCTGGTCTAAATATCAAATTATGAGCTTAATATCAGATTTGAAATCTGGCTGAAAAAAGCGAACTTATTTCTCGCGAACAAGAAAAATATCTTAAAAAGTTATGTGCTACAAAAGATCGATGACATCACAAATAGTATTGATTATTTTAATTTGTAATTTATAATTTGTAATTTATTGATACATGGTATAAGTACATTAAGAACTATGTTCTTTTAAAGTATAAAGGCTTAATAACAGAGCAATTACATTATATAAATAAATAAGAAACAATATATATATTCTAAAATTGTAAATCAAACATAATTGTAAGTTAAATCACATGAAAAATTGACATTTGAATTTAAAGAAAAGGAAAATCAAAGGATTTATTATTATAAGTAAAAATTTTGGAGAATTAAATTAGAAAGAATGAGTTTTGCAAAAAGGAAAAAAAAAAAATTAAGAAGACAAAATTAAGAGAGAATTGAAGAAAGGTATTATTAAGGACATAGATATAGAGGCAAATAAACTGATAATTTACAATATGCTCTGTGAGAAATGTGCAATTGTGGCATTCTTAAAGCGTTCATATCCGACAATTGATTTTAAGTTTGTTGGTAACGCATTCCATAGCCTGACAGCATTAATAAAAAATAGCCTTGTAGAGTTTAAGAAGTTAAAATTCGGCAAATTGAGCATATGACCTCTGCGCGACTGACTAAACTGTAATTTATCATATAGGTATGATGGTTTTTTTAATTTGATTAATTTGTGAAGAAAGATGCAATTTCTGGCATTAAGATAACTAATTATATCACAACCAAGTATACTATTCCTGAATTGAACCAAGTGATCGAATTTCCGTAGTCCATAAACATAACGGGTAGCATGATTAAATGCAATTTCTAATTTAAGCCGAGACCGTGAGTCCAGCTTGCTATATACATGTTCAGAGTACGTGATCACGGGAAGAACTAGTTGAATAACCAGTTTTCTCCTTGTATCAACAGGTGTATACTCAGCCGACATCCTTACATTACGCAAGATATAATATACTTTACGAACAACGCTGTTTATGTGGTCAGTACATGTGAGAGTACAATTAATGTAAAAACCTAGGTTACACACACTTCTAACTAATTTTATGTTCATGTCACCTATAAATAGTTTAGGGATATCCTCAAAGCAAATTTCATTTTTGCAAATGGGCAACACATAAGATTTTAGTGCATTTAACTGGAGACCATTTCTCTGAGCCCATTGGTTTATACGAAGCAAATCCTCATTCAATCTGCATACCAAGTCTTCTAAAAGACTAGTCCTACTAGATAAGTAAAGTTGTACATCATCAGCATATGCGTGCATTCTGGAATACTTGCAATTAAGAAAAAATGTCATTTATGAACACAGAAAATAGAAGAGGGCCAAGAACAGACCCCTGGGGGACCCCACTGCCAATACACTTATACTGTGAGAATCTATTGTTCACCTTAACCCTTTGAGATCTGTTGGTCAAGTAACTTTTTAACAAATTAACAGCACTTTCACAAAATCCATAAATATGTTTAAGTTTACGACAAAGAAGTGCGTGATTCACCGTATCAAACGCTTTCGAGAAGTCAAGCAAACATAACAATGTGACTAAACTATTATCATAGGAGCACCGTATATCATCAAGTACTTTTACTGTAGCTGTTGAACAGCTGTGGCCAGCACGAAATCCAGATTGAAGTGGAGAGAGAAGATTATTATTCGTCAGGAAAACTGACATTTGTTCAGCCATAAGAGCTTCACAGACCTTAGATAGTGACGACAGAAAGATAGTGACGACAGAATTTAATTTAATTTAATTGTGAAATATTAGCAGCATTCCCTTGGCACTGGATCAGATCAAATCTCAGTGGAACAGTTAAATTTCAAGTATATTACAATTTGGCACCACACGCGATGAAGTGTCAAAATACGACTGCGAGCAGTAAGACAAAAACTCGTCGAAGAGTACTTCAGATTTGCCAACTATGTTCGTTTTGAAAAAAATGCTTTAAAGTTGGCAGCATTTTAAGATCAGAAATAGAGCCAGGAAAAGAGCTGGTTCTAATTTTTGTTTTAGCATTGTGAATAAAATAGAGCCACGCTCTAGATCAACGACCACGGGAATGCAGCTATTATGTTCTACTAGAAATTATCGAATATAACGCATCTTTAACAAAAATCGTTTGAATAAAAAAATTCGTGCAAGTATTTATTTACTAAGAGCTACTAATTTATTTACAGAGCAAATTTCTGGTTATATAATTAATTTTCAAAAACGGTTATCAAATAACCGTAGTCACAAATGTGGCCTAAAAGCATGAACATAAAAGATTCCTTGACGCAATTTACTCGCAAACAACCTACTTCGATTGCATATTTAAGCCAATTTTGGTCAAGAAAGTTCTTGTCAATTGTTAAGCTCGTTTAAAAAACCAAAACAATACAACTGAATGTCAACCAGACAGTTGAAAAATTAACATAAACTTTTTATATCAAACTTAAATATCGCTTTGAAAACACATACATGCGAATATAAGACATAACAAAAAAAAAAAAAAATAGGAATCAAAAATATACAAGTCGCAGCATATCCGGCGCAATCGTTATCGAATATAATAAAAGTTCTTATTTGGTGAATTGTAGAGTTTTTTTTTGTTTTTGATTTTCTTTTTTGGCAATTGTATTGTTTTGGTTCACTGATTGTTGGATGAGGCTTAAAATTAATATCGTTTAGTGAGTGTGTAGTATGCCATATGTAATGCCCTGTGCAGCTGTATCCCAGCAGAAAAAAGAAGTACTTCCAAACAAGTTCTGGAATTACTTTTTTGCATCCACAAGTTGTTCCAATTATGATTCCGGTTAATATTATTTTTGCTGGCGATTCCTATAGAAAAAAGTAGTCAACTACTCTCGCCTCTATCGGAACTAATCTAGAACAACTTCTTTTTCATCTGAAATAAAGCCGTAACAAGAAGTATTTCCGTTTTCGCTTCTATTGGAGCAAACCAATAACAACATATTATCTAGCTGAAATAAAAGCAAATTAAGAGGTAATTTCCTTCTATCTACTTTTTCGAAGCATTTTTAATAGAAAAAGTGTGTAGAAAGTATTAAAAGTTAAATTTAATAATTATTTTATTGATTTAAGGCCTCTGCCCTTTTACGGCACGTAACGAAACTACAAAATATAACTACCTTGTGTTCTTATATATTAATGCACACTAACCGGCGACGAAACAGCAACGACCGACGAAACAGCAACGACCAACGAAAAAGCCGGTGGCTATAAAACCAAAGAATTCTGACTGGCTTGCCGTTTCGTTTCGTTACGTGCCGTAAGTGGGCAGAGGCCTTTAAACAGATATTTATATACATTATACGGAAAGACAATTAAATAGAATAAAAAAATCGCTGCTACCAATATTCAAGGTTTTTGTGTAAATATGTCTGTAATACGCGTCTTCAGTTTATATATAGTTTAAGAAAGCGCCTTTACGTTCGAAGGAGCGTTTTTAAGTTCACGGAATAAAAGGGTAAATTTATTAAGGAAGGTATTTTTTTAAATCCTAACGAGTTAATTTACTCACTAATAGTATGAATACCAAAATTTTTCGCAAACGGGTCATTAGTCCTTGAAATATCATCGACTAGACAACTCAATCGGAAGGAAAATGTTAAACGACGTTGTTATAAAGCTCTTTATCAAGCAAGGAAAGTCGGTTCAAACCGTACTAGATAAGATGAAATCCGCTTATAGAATTTTGGATTATGGATTCGCTCAGAAAAGACCTTGGTTTCACAGTCTCTTTAAAGAAGACAGGGACTCATTTGAAGATCAGGACGACCCATCGTCGTGAACACTCCGAAAATTATTAAGTTGAAAAATCAATATTGGAAGATGCTCAATTAAAGAAAACACAACGCACAGAAATGCTTAGAGTATCTGACAAAAATTTAAAAATTCTTGAGTATCATCTCGGCATGACTAAGGTCAGCGCAATATGAGTGCCGAGAATGCTCACTTCGCCACAAAAACAACAATGCGTAAAGTGTTCTCACTCGTTTTTGGACCTCGGTTGTGAAGATGAGGATGGTGTTTTAAGTCGAATTGTTCAGCATTGGAGATGAAACTTGGATTCATCAATTATGAGCCTGAGTCTAAGCAGGACCCCATGTAATGGCATAAAAAAGGCACACCACCACCAAAGAAGTTTAAAGTGTGACAGTCAACCGGAAAGATCTTCGCGTCAGTTTTGAAGGAATCCTATATATCGATTATAAAGACAAAGGGCACATTCCAGAAAAAGCGATAACATGGTGTATTCAAAAAAAAATTTAAAAAAAAAAGATACAAAACTGATATTGGTAAAAAAAAATTTGATATAAAGCATCACTACAATTTTTCCACATCAAATTAAAAAAAACGTACGCTATTTTAAAATTTATTAAAAAATAAGTAGAACAATTTTTCTAACTTTTCCTTGCGCTGAAGTGATATATTTATTCAATAGAAAAAAAAGCTTCTCGCTAACGAAATTTTTTTTTTAGTGGCGTAATTATGAAAAAACGAAAGTCAACCTCAGCATTTCACTTGAGTACGAAAACGTACGTGAAGCTCTTTAATGTTAAATAAATCAATTCATATTCATTTGTTTGAAAGTTTTTCTTCAGAATCGAATTGAATGGATTAAAAGGCATATCCTTGGTTCATCAAATATATTTATACTCCCACCGTTTCTTGTACAGCCACGATTTTATGAGTTAAAATGCAAAAAACGACAAAATGAAATGTGCCAAAGGCGTTTCCATAACCGAAGTTTACTTCGCGCTGCAATCCTAGATGTAGTTGCAGTTAATAGAAGTCATCAAGAAAAAAGAAAAGGAAAATTGACAAAAGGTGTAAATCTGCATGATAGTGTGCACGTTCACAAGAGTCGTATTACGTTAGCTGTTCATCATGTGATCATCCACCCTTCAGCCCTGACCTGACTTCCGGCAAATATTATATATTTTTTTTTAACTTTAAATGCGAAAGTATTGGTTGATTAGGAAGACGGGTGATAGTTAGTTGGAGGTTGAAAAGATAGAGTAGTGACGGTGAAGATTTGCTTTAAACGTACACAGATCAAAACAGCCGGGGAACACGCTCACAGGGAGAGCACGTTCACGCATATTCCCAAAGATAAGAAAAAATATGCAGTTTCAGTCTATTTTTCGGACGAAGCACAAAATAATCGAAAGATCATACATACCACTGTGGTCAAAAAATATGTGGTGTATTCACCCGATTGATTGGCTGTTTCCGGATCATAAGCGTACATCCAAGTCTCATCTCCAGTTATGATGCGTTTCATTTTGTCTTGATAGTCGGAAAGCATTATTTCACACACATGAACGCGGCGCTGTTTTTCGATTGTGGCACCTGTCGAGATTTCACTTTTCTGATGCCCAAACTCAAAATAGTTTTCACTGATCCTTCCGATGTTCCAACAAGGTCAGTAAGGTCTTGGACTGTTAATCGATGATTTCGGAGCACCAACTCTTTGATTTTGTTGACGTGTAGCTCATCAGTTGATGTTGATTTTCGTTCTGGTCGTGCTTCGGCTTCAACGCTTTCTTGACCCTCTTTGAACATTTTGTACCACTCATAAACTCTTGTTTTCAATAGAGCTTGCTCACCGAAGGCCTTTTGCAATATTTTCAACGTTTTAGCAGCAAAAATTTCATTCCGCACACGAAATTTGTTGAATAGTTTTTAAATTTGTTGAATTATGAAAAGCTTTCCGCTTTTCACTTTTAGCTCGCGTCACTCAAACACTAATCAATATTTTGACTTGAAATTTGGCACAGACGTCAGTGACAGTAGTGTCACCTTAAAAACAAAAACATTTGTCCCTATCGGAATCCCCAAAAAATTTTAATTCAAATTTCCCGGTATTTTTTGCCCACACTTGTGTATAAAAATATGAAAAAATAAATTTGTATTTTTATTTTCACTCCTTACCCACCCATTCCGTGAACTTAAAAACGTTCCCTCGTATAAATTTAAGACATTTTTTCCACTCGATTAAAATAAACCTAAAACAAGTTAAAATTTCTTACTTATAACATTTCACTAACAAAGTAAAGTCTCATCTGAACAGAATCAAAAACGATAAAAAATACTTAGAAATGACGTCAAATAAACTTTATGAGAAGCAAGTTGGGAACTTATTCTCTTTAAGTTCACAAGAAACGAGAGAGTGGAACCCATTTCACATTCCAAAGAAGTAGTTATGGAATGACTTTTATATAAAATTACTTTTCAATTTTCTGTTGGGATGCATTATATATGTATGTATAGATACACATGTGTGTAGTATGTGAATTTGTGTCACTACCCTATAGGAACAAACTAACTTGTTTTTTAAAACAACTAATTAAAAAACTTATTTAAAATAAACTTGTGGATGAACTACTTTGAATTATATTAAGGCGGCATCCACTGCAATTCTAAATAGTTTTTATTGCATTATATATGAAGTAATTGAAATACTACAAAAAAACAAGTGATTGATAAACTACTTTGAATTATATTAAGGCGGCAACTACTCATGTTTTAATTGGAAATTTTTATTAGATTACAAGCTTATATATATTTAACCATGTTATTTCATCAAATATTATTAACTTTTGGCCATCAGTAATAGTTTTCAATTGGTTATTTAAAAGCAATAAAAAAAATTATTTAAATGTAACTAATTTAACAAGTAGTTAAAAATATATGCAGACGACAGTCAATTGACTTATTTAGCGGACATCACCATACAAAATATGTTAGTTCGTTCTATGGAAAAAAGTCAGAATTTCAACTAGTTGTGGTTGACAAAAAACTACTTTATCAACTACTTTTTAATTAGTTGATTTTCCTACAGGGTAGTTGCTGCATGTTGACTGCGTTGAACAGTTCATGTCAGTTGCTGAAATAAAAAAGAAATAAAAAAACCACAACATTGACATGTCCAACAATGTGTGGCGATATTTGGGGCAAAAGGTTCAATTATAGTTTTTGGTCATTGGTTTTTTTTTCTTGTCATCAGGGTAAAGGCATATCAAAGGGATTGATATTACAAACAAAACCAATACTTGCTTAATTGAGTAATCTTAGAGGTTTCCGAGAATTCAGTCTTTGGAAGTAAAAAAATTTTGATTAACTCTATTTTGATTTTAAGAATTTCTGAAGCTTATAATAAAAGCTTATTATATAAAGTAGCAACTTGTTCAGCTTTTACAAAAACTTTTTGTAGCAGATTTTTTTTAAAGGAAATATTTTGTTTTTCTTTTCGACTCTAAATGATCTTTAATTTGGGAAAGTTACAAAAAGATACCAGATGGGTACTCCCACATAATTATTGATCAAATCGCTTATATATAAGTTATAAAGAAATATTAAATAAATTTTGAAAACATACATATGCAAAAAGAACATACACATGTAAATGTGGGGCATTATTTTTGAAGTGATCCACCTAAAATTTTAAAGTGTTCGATTTTGATGAAATTCCAATGTTTATAATTTTTTAAATTACCAACGGATTTTAACAAATTAAACGCTAAATGAAAGATAATTAATGTACCTATTGTATTGTAAAACAATACTTTAAAAAAATTCTTCATCTTTGAATAATATATCATTCAGTATGGTGTCTTTTAGGATTCTGAAGTAACGAGCATGCATTTAAATAATTTTAGACAAGCTTTTTTAAGAAATGTAGAAGATGCTCTCGAGGAAATTCAATTTTTAATTCAATTATCAATTCAATATTACTCGTATGTTTAACTAATATCTGATGCAGTTCAAAACTGCAAATATGCTTAAAATTGTTCAAACAACTCCAAAACCCTAAGAGACACCATCCTATATGATATGTTATTTGAAAGGATATAAGTCTACCATTTTTTTTTTTTATTTTTGTGAAAATAATCAAGGTAGAAAATCTAAAAAAAATGCATTTTTTGTTTTTAGCCAGAAGATTAAACAGAAATATTCTTCATTTCTTATAATAATTTTAGAGATATATTATAAGATTAAAATCCATCAATTTATTAAAAACAAATAAGAATTTGAAATTGTACGTTCCTAAGACTAAACTTAAACATTTAACAGCCTGTAAAAAGTTGATCCATTACTATAGAACGAAAAAATTTGCATAATGACTGTATAATCAATACAATGAATGTACTTATGTCATAAGCACTACATATGATGTATATCTAAAAATCTGTATACTTAAAGATTCTAGGGGGATCACTTATAAATGAATCGCCTGAAATTATATTAATGAAGTGAGTAATCGGGTTTGAATGTTGAATGATTCTCTAAATTATAGTGTGTATTTTCATGCAAAAAAGCTTCACAATGATCAATTTCTCCTTTTTATATTTTTGATTGGAGTATAGTTCTCTTTGTTTATTTTTTCACTAAACAGGCAAAGAGATATGGCAAAAGCGTTATTTTGTTTCAATTTAAATTATAAATAGATTAAAATTCAATAAAAATATTTAGTTCAGGTAAATAGAAATTTTAAAAATTATTTTCAAATCCCAAAGAACCATTTTGCAGCTCCCAAGCCATTTCAGGGCCGATGGCCCACTTCTGGCCCCTCTCTTCCCTAGCTACGCTTATGCTGCTTGAAAGATTATTTCCATTAATTCAATATTGTAGTTTTAATTGAAACTTTATTTTCCAACCAATTTCCATTTGCCCCTCATTTCAACACACCACTTATTTACAAGTCAAAGACGTATAAGTGCCAAAGAAAATTGAGAGAATGAGATGTAGATGAAGTTTACACTTGAGATTTTATCATTTTTATTACATTGCCTGGCGCTGAAAGCTAGCATGAGATTTTTTTATTTTTTGTTGATGTTGCCAAGAAATTCAAACAAATTGAAGCTGATAAAAACTGATAAAAGCGTTTTTTGTTATGACACTTTTATGGTGGCATAACTTTCAAAAATTGCAACAAATATTTTTTAAATTGTTATTTTGTACATAACACTTCAATAAGCTCGAAGCAAGTGCATGTTGTGAAAAGTATTTCAAAATCATTAGAATTGGTCTGTTCAGTTTAGTTGAACACATGAGGCGTCAGTTTATGTTGCTGTTCAAATACTACTAAGTCTGCAACTTCAAAGTCAATTTGAATTAAATTCCATTATTTTTTTTTTATTATTCTTGAATTATTTAGAACTTTAAGCCGCACTATCTCATAATGCGTGTCACAGTTATGTGTGACATAGTTATTTTGATCACATTAACGGTTTATTTATATGAAAACCAACCACTACATGCCAGTAACAATACCCGCAAAAAGCAACAACAACATGTTTTTAGTTAATTGTTGTTATTAACAATCGACTGTTTTCAGTATATAAATAAAAATAGCATGTTTGTCCAAACAAAAAATATAAATAATATTATTGCCAATGATGAATATTAATTAGTTTGCTTTTACGTTATTTTTGTAAAACATAAACATGTTTAAATTGCTGTCAAATCGCAGAAGTGCGTAGATTTAACAAAATAAATAAATGTATATTTATCACAAATTATCTTCTGCGCACTTCTATGTCTAGGTAGATTAACTTAAAGAGGGGACAAGCAGGTGGTACGTTTTAAACCCACGTCTAGGTACGTCTGTTTTGTGTGGAATTTTATATTAACTATTCAAAGCTTTTGCTTCAGAGTGTTAAGAATGAAAACTTGTAATGAAAGTGTTTTAATTTGTTTCAGAGATAAATAACGTTTTTTGGTAAAGATCTCATTTTATTATAAAAGAACAACAAAATTACACGTTGAATATTACTATGAAAATTGACGAAAATTTAAGATTAAAAATATATTTTAAACCTTCATAACAGTTTTCAAAACCATTTATTTCTAAAACCATAAGCTGTTGCCTTAAAACTTTGACTAAGGCTTACTCACTTACTTACTTACTTACTTACTTACTTACTTAGGTAGCCGTAACAACCCGTGTCCGGGTTTCGACCGACCTCATCAGCTCTCGCCAGGCGCCTCTGCTTTGCGCGCGCCTTCTCCAATCGGATACACCAAGTGCGGTTAGGGCTTCCACGGCCTGGTCCATCCATTGGAGGCACGGTCTCCCTCATCGTCGGTGACCAGCGTCCCTCGCCTCAAGCACCTTTTTCGCTGGAGCTTCGTCGTTCATACGATTAACATGACCCAGCCAGCGTAGTCGCTTTTCTCTCGAACACCCCCAGAGCGGCTGCGTCAGTTTGAGAAAGTACCTATCAGGGATGATATTGACTTAGTTGTAAAAGGGCCAAAATTTATACAAAAATAGGGCATTTTTGACAGAATGGGGCCCGTAGTGGCAATTCAATATTAAAGACTTTCTATTTGAATATTCTGCCATGACCACATATATCCAAATAGATTTCGAATTGACTGTTTTCAAAGTTTTTCAAATTTTTTTTTTATTTCATTATTTCGACCTAAGCAGGGAAGTTTAATTATTTGTCACAAAAATATCACATTTTAGTTTAAAAGATCAGCTTTCAGAATCAGAAATTTTGGGTCAGAGTAATATTACTTAATTCTTACTTTTAAATAGATTTGATTTCATATATAGAGGTCCCATTGCATTTTAGAAAAAAAGGCTTGTGCATTGATTGCAAACTTCAAAAATATGTCAAAAAATAATCTACATATATAGTTAATTTTTCATTGGAAAAGTCAAAAATATATCAAAAAATAAACAACAATTCTCAAAAAAAATTTGTAACAAAGCCATTTATTTAACAAGTTAATAATACAAATAAAAATAGCAAAGCATTTCCACAGAAAACCGTAAATCGGATTGATATATTCTTCGATAAAGAGTTTTAGGAGTATTCTTTCGAGTCCTTGGTTATATAAATAAGAATTTCAGAAAGATATGATTGATAAATTTAACAAAGCGTCTGCGTTAAGACTTGTAAGAAGACGAATCAAAGATGCGGTACGAAATGGGCATGATACCAAAATAAAATTGGTTCTACCAAAACAACATATTAATGGCGGAATTTAATAAAGAATAATTTCATGAATGTTATACAATTTTGGAATATAGAGCCTTAAGTAACAAAATTAGTTAAATTAGTTAAAGGTGGAAAAAAAAATTTTTATGCAAATAATTGTTTCTTACTTCTTAAGAATTTATTTAGATAAATTCCAACGCCATACTCTGAAAGAGCGTGAAGTTTTATATGGGCATTTCCATAATGGCAAACGTGACCGTCGCACACATTTAAATTGAAAAAAAGGCAAAGTAAAACATATTTGCATTTTCTTTTTAGTTTACATTGAAGCTCTTAGGTAGCTAGACTATAGTAGGCATAGTCCTGGTTCAAAAAAATAAACAAAAATGGAAGTAGTTTTCGTGTCTATATATAGAAAATCAGAATTCAGCGAAATCTGTCACAATTTTTTGATGCCACTAGTTTCAGAATCTTATGAAATAATGATACATTATAATGTATTTTGTTTGATTCAAATATCTTCAGTACTTTTTTATTTTTTAATCATAATCCGAGTCGATACGTGACATTTTGAACGTGGCATTTTTTCCATTAGGATTCAATTGAGTAATTAAGTAATTGTAATTTAGTAATTAAAAAACAAATTAAATATATTTTACGCTCCTTATCTCAACCATTTGTCATTATATTTAGGCAATATCTTCCATTTTTATTAAAACAAAAACTTTTCGAAACATTTACTAAACATTTGCTAAAAAGAAAAACTACATTTGTGAAGAGACGATTTGATCACCATGGTAAATGAATTTATGTATAAATCGCTTAAATGAATAAAATTTAAAGGTTTCTCTAAGATAATATCACAAAATAAAAAGTTTTTAATAACTTTTAATTTTTGGGTCACAGTGGACTTTTCTGTGGAAATGCCCATATAGGATATCATACGTCGGAAATTGTTTTTGTACAGATAAAATAAAAAAAAATGGGTGAAAGTTCATTGAAAATTAAAGACATTAAATACTTAATCGGTGAAGGCTACTTAAGACTACGACGGAGCCTTTTTTACGGGTTCGCCTTTTCATCTATATGCATGATAAAATGCTGTAAGGAATGTATCGTGCTTGAAGCTGTCCACCTCAAAATTCCATTCTTAAACCTATAGAATTACTTCGGGATACTATTATAAGTAAAATCGATTCGAAAATTTAGACATTCTTTTGGAGGGTGTGCAGAAATCTTCATACTTCCTCCATTATAATTATAGTAGATACCAAATGTTTGTAAGAAATTTTCCTGTAGATTGCAATCAATACTACAAAATAGTGGTTCTTCTGCATAATACTAACATGTTGGCTTTATATAAAAAATAAGAACATCAGTTTTTCAAACATTTTCTTCAGTTTTAATAGATTTTTTTTTTTCTGTAAACTATCAAAAACGTACCTGCGTAAACTTATATAGCTTAAATAAAGCTTAAATATAGCTTAAAAAAAACAAAATTGAGAATTGTTCAAAGTTTTTGTTTTTCTATAGCTATAATTTCAAAAAAAACAACAGAACTTATTTTATTGAGATCGATTAAAAAACATTTTATTAAAAATTGAAATTTTGTACATCGATGTGATATACTACTTAGATGATATTTTTTTAAAAGAATTTTTCAAAAGGGCCTTAAATGAATTAAAAGGGCTTCGGGGCTTATGAAATGAAAAAGGGCTCAAAAAAGCCCTGAAAGCCCCCAAATATCATCCCTGGTACCTATCCTCAGCGCCATAAAGCAGCACAGGTAGAACGGGCGTCATGTAGAGTGTTAGTTTTGTCGATCGAGAGAGGGCTCTGGAACTTAGTTGCTTACTGAGCCCGTAGTAGCACCTATTAGCAATTATTGTTCTTCGCTTTATCTCTAGGCTGATTTCGTTGTTGGTATTAATGGCGGTGCCAAGGTATACGAACTCCTTGACTACTTCAAAGTTATAGCTGCCGGATGAAACGTGGGAGTCTAGATGCCGCGCTCCCTTGTTTGTAGACAGCATGTACTTTGTTTTACCCTCAGTTATCGTCAAACCCACTTTGGCTGATTCCTTTTCGATAGCGGCGAAAGCAGCGGTAACAACTCTCCTTGTTCTGCCAACAATATCAATATCATGAGCGTACGCAAGGAGCTGGACACCTTTATAGAAAATGGTGCCATTGCACCGGATGCACACCGGCCTTTCGTACGATCCCCTCCATGATGATGTTGAAGAGATCGCAAGACAGTGGATCGCCTTGTCTTTCATTTCATTTCCTACCTTGAGGGAGCTGCGTGTGTTGCTCAACGTCATTCTGCAAAGTCTAATCAACTTTGCAGGTATACCGAACTCAGACATTGTTGCGTATAGGCAATCTCTTCTCGGGCTATCGAACGCAGCTTTAAAGTCGACAAAGAGATGGTGTGTGTCAATTTGATTTTCGTGGGTGGACTTTAGCCTATCTTATATAAAATATTACTCAGCCGTAAACTTTTAAATTGACGATACATGTGTTATTATGTTTTGTCTGTTCTAACAGAATTCGTTGACAGAAGTTTGTAATTTTTCTATTTTTTTTCAGTATTTCACAGTGTAATAAAACTCATATATCATGCCAGTTTAAACAAATGCAAACATTGAATTATTTCTTTGACATTATCTCTTTCATACGACTGCATCGCAGCACATGACAACAAATCAGCTGAATAAATACATAAGAGTTTATCAAGGTTATTAGAAGAAATTGACAAAATAATTATTTGCAAATTTTTTGTTTAAATAACTTATAATAATCAGGTGAAAATTTATCATAACTTTATTTTTTAATCAAACAAGGCTTAAAGAATGTTCAAAAAAAAAAATGCATCAAATAATTTATCTTGTCAGCTTTTGAAAAATTGGCTTTTGGTGTGTCAATATTAGCTGATTGCACAAGCAGTCCCAGTCGTAGTTAAGGTATGTTTGAATTTTCATTCCAACTCTGTTAAGTAGATGATGTTGTTAAAAAATAGGTTGGAATATTCTTTTAGCTTAAGCATCCTTACTCTTAGTTATTTTCTAGCAGGTGCTATAGGCACTCTAATACATTCTTGGAATTTCTTGGAAGAATTTGGACATGCATCAAAATTGTGTCCTACTGTCAAAAAATTTATATATTGCTCTTTGAAAATCAAAATATTTTAGAAACAAAAAATTCTTAATGAGTATGTCTAGAGGCGTACCGAGACATTTCGAAGCAGCAAACGGACTATTTTGTTGGCGCTTCTCTGCTTTCCCACAATTTATTATCAAATTTTTACAGTTTCTTACTATTTTCTTATTAAACTATTCTAATAGTCATTGAAATGGAAAATACAGTACCACCTGAATACAAAATACTGTATAACCTGAACTAATAAAACAGATTTTGTTTATATTTTTATGAAACTCAACTTTTATGTGGAACGAAAGAAATATTGTAATTCTAATTATAGTTCGATAAATCCATTCAATTAATTTAGATCAATTACACATGATCCAATTTATTTGGATAAATTATTTGCTTTCTAAAAGTAATAAAGTACATTTTCGTAAGTTTCTCAACAAATGAGAGAAATATTGTCTCTTCACTATTAGCCCTTAGTTGCCACTTGGTGTAGTTTGTTACCCCAGGCTTTTCTCTCAATTCAACTTTTTTCAATTTTTAGGCTTTGTTTACTGTTTTTTATTTTTTTTTTAATAAATATTTATTTAAGGTTAGGTCTATCAGAACTTCATAAAGATATATCAGAAAACGCACATTGGTGCAATCATAAACAAAGCCCTTGCATTGGAGGAAAATACAAGGTTATGGGAATCAACATTTTCTATACTTTTCGTAATTTGAACACATCTATTACAGAGACTTTTAATATTAATTGTGCAAGTGATTTGACCAAAGCGCCTTCGGTCTGCAGCAATCTTAAGTTAGCTTGTTTTCTTAAAAAAAAAAATGTTTTGATCGATGCTGTAAATGCAAGCCCGAATAAAATCATTTTTTATTTGATTTTAATGAATTTTCGTGGGTAGATTAAGAGAGATAATGTGACAAGGAATTGTTTTCAATATAAAATAATATCGCAATAATGGACCAATAAAATATGTTTAAGTTAAGTAGTATTTTTAGAAAATTTTATATAAATAGTTATTCAACGGATAAGAACTCTTTTGGATCAACTCGGATCAAGAAAAGACTTTCATAAACTCTAAAAACAATTAAATGGATTTTTTAAGCAAAAGGTGATACCAAATTTATTTGCGACAGCTTAAAATCTTTTACTTTTAAAATATCATTCAAGTCAACATTTTTTCCAAGGAAAAAGAAACGAATATCGATATATGATATGGTTTATAACAAAAATCAAATCAACAAGTTACTCAAACTCTTCTAATATAATTTCAACTATTAACCTAGGCATACTTTAACTTTTAACACTCTGGCCTGGGCACTATTTTGACCACCTGGTAATATGGAGGAGGGTAAAATATGAAATACACACATTTTCGATTTGCGGAAAATTAGTATATTTACAATTCGCCTTCGAACTAATCTTTGTTAAAATTTTAACGATAACCATTTTAACGAAGTGGGTGTAAAACATAAATAAAAGAATGTCCTCGAATTTTTTCATTAGCAAAAATTTATCGCATTAAGGACTTTAATATTAATTTAACCTTTTAGCTCGCAAGACTACCCTGAAGCAGTTATTCTTTTTTTTTTTAATGTAACTTTGACGTTTTAATTTTTTTGCGCTTTAAATTTTTTGATAAATTAAAAGAATTTATCAAGCTATTTCACAGTGGTGCCAAAAACGGAGATTAAGGGTAACAATTGTCCTCTTAGATATAGAGACTAAGAGATAAAAAGTTTAAAAATTCCATATTATGTGTTGTATTACACACACATATTTATTTTATAAAAAAAATATATGGAATTTTTAAAAATAACTTTTATTTTTTTTTTAATTTCCCCACATTAAAATGCCACCCATCCCTCAGAAGATAATAGCTTAATGTTCAATATAAAAGTTATATTCTGTGTTTTTTGACAAATAAATTATTTCTTGCCCATCATCAATATCAAATCATAAGAAAAATACATATATGATGTGCCCAAATTTAACGATTCATTTGAGTTTTTGAAACGAAAACTTATTAGTTTTTTGTGAATTATCTTGCATTTTTAAATTGAGTTTTCAGACTTTTCACTTAACGTCAAACCTGACAATCAACTAGCGAATTTGTTTTTGGGTGGTCTGAAAAACTTTCGACCATAACGTGAAGATGGCTGCACTCGTCAATAAAAGCTAGACAATGTATCTGTGCATATTTTGACAGTTACTCACCAAAATTTCAGCCATTTTGAAAGCGCAGTTGTTGTTTGACAATCGTTTGAGTGAGTCGATGTGAGTGTTTTTGTGTAAGTGGAAAGAATCGAGTATCGAGCTGTCATTAAATATTTATTTGGAAAAGCAATACGCCTACGCAAATCAAAGATGAGTTGAGTACTCAACTCTGAGGACGGGAAATCTGCTCCATCATTTACTACAGTGAAATTCTAGGCAGCTGAATTTGAACGTGGCCGTACCAGCTTGGGAGACATTGAATGTTCGGTACGTCCAAAAACTGCAACCTTTGACGATAACGTCGCTAAAGTTCACCAAATGAGAGAGATGGCAGAGGCTGTGAATATGTATGTCCAAGAAACGCATGTGTTACATAGTGAATCAAGATTTAGGCATGAGAAAGTTGTCCGCGCGTTGGGTGCCGCGTTTGCTTACGTTAGACCAAAAACGTGTTTGAATGAACATTTTCAACAATAGACCCGAGTTTTGATGTCGATTAATTACTATAGATAAAACTTGGGTACAGAATTATACACCCGAAACAAAAATACAGTCAAAACAGTGGACTGCAAAGGGGGAGTCGGCTCCAAAATGAGCAATAACTGTTTTTTCAGCTGGGAAAGTGATGGCTACTGTTATTTTGGATAGTCATGGAGTTATCTTAATCGATTATCTTCAAAGAGAAAAAACCATTGCAGGAGCATACTACACATCATAATTTGACAAGCTGAAGGAAGAAATTGAGGAAAAACGGCCAATTTTGCAGAAAAAGAAAATCCTGCTTCACCAAGACAATGCGCCGCCTCACATCTCAGCGGTTGCCATGGCGAAAATACACGAATCTAGTCCCAAGCGACTTCTTTTTGTTCTCTCATCAAAAAATTGCGCTCGGAGGACAGAGATGGATACTTATTTAAACCATCTGTTATTTTCACCATTTATTTAGCCATTTATTTACTCTTATTGTGAGCCCTCCACATAGTTTAATTCACTTTTGCGCCCATTTCGGAATAAAATCTGAACTGCTTTAGCTTAGGGCGTCTTTAAGGTGAAAATTAAGGCACCTTGATACTTCAATCATGGCAATAAAATTGATATTTCTCCAAAAGTTAATTTCTTTGTTTGCTTCATCCCTGTCAGAACATTTGTTTTTTTATATACGAGTACAGTGCGAGTTAAAAATTTGTATGCAGTGCATAACTTTAAGTTTAGTTGGACGTTGTCCATATATTTAAGAATTACAAAAAAAATTGTAAGTGCACAAATCATGTAAAAAGTAAAAATTGAAATTAAAATTCATCAGAAAAAATCACCTGAAAAATGTAGTTAAAAGTTAGTATACATTCATATAAAACTCCAAATATTTATAACTAGACCAGAATGTAAGGCCAGTTTTAGTACTTTGTGGGTCCACCTCTAGTCTTAATTCCTGCTTGCACTCTTCTTGGCATTGAATTTACTAAATTCTGTGTCTTTGTGATTTTAATTTATCTTCTGTGCCAATGTAGATTTAAGATCTTGTTTACATGATACAGTCCTTTTGCGTATATTTCTGTCCAAAATTTAACACTAGTGTACGGTGAGGTTAAGATCTGGAGAATACGGTGGTGAATTAAGCTGTTTAGTGACATTATAGAAAAGTCATTCCCTTACTATAAGGGATATACGCTTTGGGTCGTTATCCTGTTGGAAAACCCAAAGCATTGTAAGATCCAGCTTTTGCACACTGTCGATTAAACTTGTTTTTAAAATTTGCAGGTAGTCGAGATTACTCCTTGTGAACTCAATAAATACCTGATTTTTAGGCCTAAACTATCACTGAGCCTTCAAGCGAGCTTAACTGTTGGAATGAGGTTTAGTGGAAGTAACTAACAGTCACTGTTAACTGATCTCCTGATCTTACCTTTTCTTTTAGCTCCAAATATCTCATATTTACTCTCTTCGCTAACAATAACGTTGTTCCAAAACGACTGAACGGTAGTTGTATGC
Source organism: Coremacera marginata (assembly GCA_914767935.1). Taxonomy (NCBI): domain Eukaryota; kingdom Metazoa; phylum Arthropoda; class Insecta; order Diptera; family Sciomyzidae; genus Coremacera; species Coremacera marginata. The sequence continues at coordinate 141,837,680 of OU612044.1, forward strand.
GACTTTACGGATCTTGGGCGTTTAAGGTGACTTGCAGCCGAAATGCAAGGTTTTTATCTGGGTATTCTTCCATGCAATCAATTAGCATTTAAGACTCTACATTTGTAAAGTCAACTATTAAGTTGAGGCACTTACATCATAACCTCGTTCATAGAAAACGTTTTAAGTAATTTGTACCACACTGCACCTTGGTTTTTGTTTTACTTCTCTTACAACTCTTTGAGCTTCTCCTTCTGTCGTTACGCTAGGACGTCCGCTACGCAAGGAATTTTTTGTATTTTTGTATTTTTTGAACAGTTTTTGCACGATTTTTTATTTCAATATAATCAATTTGTCCAAGAGATTTGCATTCTTAACGATGCTGCACAAATATTTTTTCGCATTTATTGTGTGAGGTCTTTTCCTCGTGCCATTGTAAATCAAACTAAGTTAAAACTAATACAAACTAATGAGTGTGCAACTTTCGTCACAAAAAACAAAACAAAAAAAATTATTAGTAAAACCTACAGTATTTCACAAAATACGTTGCTGTCTAGTCAACTGTATACAACCTTTTGACTGCACTTTTCAGGTGATTTTTTTATCGTTGTGGAATTTCTTAAAGATAAATTTTAATTTTTATTTTAACTTTATGAATAATAAAACGCTATACTATGACCTTGATTTGTGCACTTAAAACTTTGTAGTACTTGCAATACTTGTAATACTTTAAATATATGGACCACGTCTAACTGAACTTGAAGTTATGCTCTGTATATTAACTTTTGTCTCTCACTGTATATTCACAGGCCTGAGTCTGTTTGGTCTTCCCCTAGGGACGCTCCAGAACATATCATCTAATCAAAATTCAAAAATAGTAAATAAAAATAGCCTAAACATATTAAAAATTCCCTAAAGATATTAAAAAAATAATGTTCTTAAAATTTATAGGTCGACATTTGTATGCATGATGAATAAAAAAAAGTAGCTATTATTAATATTTTAACCCACTGCTGCTGTTTATATATGGACACGAAAATCTGATGTCAAGCAAACACGAGCACATTATAAATTTCTTTATACAGACTTTCCCCTAGACACATCTAAATCCAGGAAAATTTATCTTGAAAGAACGTGCCTTATGTTCTGTGAGAACAAAAGATGCCTGTAATATATATACTGATTAGAGTTGAAAGAAACTATTTGAAAATTCACTGTTTCAAATTTCAAAAAACAATTGCATTGATTTTTTTTCTCTTATACTATATATCTACACTTACCTTGCCTCTCAACAGCACTCAATATCAGACCAAATTTGAGCATTCTAATTTAATAATTTTATTTTGTTTAAGCATACTTTACGTTACGTCATTGGTTGTTCTACTTTCAAGCATACCGTGTTTTTTATGCATCGTAAAACTTCAAGTCATGCATTTCCGGTTCAACAGTTCCAACATGGAATCACACCTATTTTAATTTAAAAAATGTTATAAAAAATTGAGTTTATTTAATTCTACCTACTATGGAGCTGCATTAAATAGCAGCAACTTTAAGTTTCCTTATAAGGTTCAATTAATCGAGAGGTTAATAAGGTCAAAATATTTTTGCTTTTTGCACATTGAAAAAATGCATTTGAGAAACTTGTTGTTAAAAATAGCTTATGTTATAATTAAACTTGTCTTAAGTCACACTTCTGTTGCCACACTTAAGCGTAATAGTTTAACCCACTCATATTAAGTGTGTGAAAATCTTTATTCAAATTATTGCATCATATTTTAAATAATTTTTCAAGTTCAGGTTTACGGCTCATATTACACACTCATATATAAACATGTAAATGCTTTCATAAATCAGCGTCAATTTTCACTATGATTTATACTTGACACTAACATGAGTTCATATTTTTAATTACTTGATTAAGAAATGGCGAACAAAAAATAAAAAAGCGCCGTCTTAGTTTATTTAGAATTAAGTATTTAAAAATGGAAAATAGAGAAGATTAAATATAGTGCCGACAAAGAAAAAAAAGTAAAATCTAAGTAGCCAGACAACGAGACATTAAGAGCAGTCGGCTAGGCATCCGTGGCTTGTCACTCAATTTGAAGTCGAGTGTTATTTTTGTTTATAAGTTTTAAGCATGAATTCATTTACTGCTCAAGCATACGCTGAACTCAATTGATGGTGAGTAAAAAGCCTAACTTATTTCCAGTCGAAACAAATATTTGGTTATTAAGAAGTCAATCCAATCCAAAAGAGGTAGAGTTATAGGTAAAGGTTCTCCCTCATAGAAAAAAAAATGATTGTACTTTTTTTATTAAAATAGCTTTAAACAAGTGTGTAAAATGTTAATTAAAAAGTTCCAATTGGTATATTTTATAAGAACAAAGTTATAATTGTAAACTTAAAACTCAACGCATTTTTTTAAAACCACCAGCTTAGAGAAAAACTGTCTATATTACAGTGTTTTTTTTTAAGGGAGTATTCCTGGTTGGCAAAAATTTATTTTCGATTTTTTTTATTGGCATATTTGCATAGCTTGATATTTTTGCATAGCTTGGATATTTGGGAATATCGTCCTAAAAGGTTTTTTTGAAATTCGAAATACTTAAGGAGACATGGCCTGTTTTGTCCAGCAATGTTTTCGCCAAAATGCGATTTGCTTAATTTGGCTACTTTTTGAATGCAACAGTTTGAAGCAACCACCGAATTGGTTTGTGAATGCGTATAACTTGTTTGTAAACGCATTTTAAAAATAAACGAATACACATTTTAGAGCTTAGGTATTCGAATGTTGGCAGCGTTAAATTCACTTTGGACTGAGTTATAAACCGGACGCGCGCGCGCAATCAGTTTTGAAAAGTACAGTTTTGATAAAAATTTTTGTTTGTGCTAAAGACAATAGATAGAAAAATTAATAGAAATAAAAATAAAAGAAACACTGGTAGCAATGGAAAAACTCGTCCCTTGAAACGCCAGTTTCGTGCTAACCAACACGAAAGCGATGAGGACACCGAGTTCACAAGTACATCGGCAAAAAAATTTAAAAATAATGAAAATGAAGACATATGCATTGACAACAAAACGGAGAATTGCATTTTGGAGTTTTATACAGTTTTCTCGGCGATTGCTAATCTGGTGATATGTGAAAAAAGTGAAGGAAAAATCGAGTTTAAAAAAGCATCGCCGTATGGAATTGGCTTCATAATTGATGTTCACTGCGCTTGCCCGACCACTACATACATTTTTTTCGTCGTCTTTGGTTGGCAAATCATATTTGATAAACCGGCGCTTGATTTTTGCCATGAGGCTTTTAGGCATTGGGCCAAAAGGCATTAATACGTTTTGTGGCCTTATGGATATCGGCAGAGGTGTGTGTAACTCTTTATACTACACTGCCCTGGAGAACTTTCATACAGCTGCAAGCGCGATCTATGGATACACTCTTTCAAAAGTCGCGAAAGAAGAGAAAGATGCCATGGTCACAGCCAATCCACAGTGCGACCCAACAATGTTTACCGTATCAGGTGATGGCACTTGGAAAAAACTTGGATTTTCTTCACTATACGGCGCTACAACATTGATCGGCAAATACAGTAAAAAAATAGTCGACTCTGTTGTAAAATCAAGCGTATACAACAGTTGCAAGTATTGGGAAGCTAAGAAAGAAGAAGACCCACTGGCATATGAAATTTGGATTGAAGACCACGAAGAGGAATGCCGTGCCAACCATCTGGGAAGCTCTGGGAAGATGGAGGTGGATGCGATAAAGGAAACTAGTGATAACGCCCCGAAAATCAGGTGTACTTCCCTACTTTGCTTTGGAAATCACACTTTCTCATTCACATTGGAGCGAGTTCGTGCTTAAGTCTTTTTACCATTCTCTCATCTTACAACGCTCATATCAGCTAAACGCTATCACTTTCCATAAGTCTTATAATTTTCTGCATACTTACACCTCAAGACCTTTGCAATGATATATCAAATGTTGCTGTAGCATTTGTAGATTTGCTGGAATAAGGGGACCCTTACCGGAATAAATATATAGAAGATGTTCGCCATATCAGTCCAAAAGCATGGAAGGTATATCGGCGATGGCAACTCAAAAACATTCAAAGCTATTATAGACGACGATCTGTACGATGGCAACCCAATCGTCGAAAAAAAAGAATGTATATCGCACGTGCAAAAAATAATTAGCACCAGACTCCGCAAGGCCAAAACCGAGACAGAGGCATTGGCGGCAAGGGTGCACGCAAACTCACAGATAAAGTCATCTGTGAACTAACAACATATTATGGCCTCGCTATTCGTCTTCATCCAGATTCGGTTGCTGACATGAAGAAGGCTGTTTGAGCAACGTTTTTGCATAAAACCTCGACCAATGAAGCTCCACAGCACCAAAACTGTCCGACCGTTGCGTCAAGCTGGTGCGCCTGGCAAAAAGCAGTAGCAGAAGGGACAATCGACAGCTTCAAGCTGCACCACTAAATCAGAGAGTCCAGGAAGCAATCAAACCTATTTACGAAGCACTGTCAGCCGATGATTTGTTGTTTTGATCCGAAACTGATCCGAAGCTCAAAACAGCAACGAATCTTTCAACGCAGTTCTGTGGTCATTCGCACCGAAGCATATGCACGCCAGCGCACGCACTATTGAGATTGCCAATTATATTGCAACTGTCATATTTAACGAAGGTTTTTTGCCAATACTTCAAATAATAAACCTAATGGGCATCCCGATTGGCAACGTCACATTTGATTTCGCCATGTCTCGGAACGAAGAACGTTTGAAAAGGTCCGAAGCCAGAGCTCTGGCCGCATCAAAAGAAGGTAGAACTGCGCGAAGAGCACAAAGAGCCGCTGAGTCAGGGCCGTAGCTAGAAAAATTTTGCTTCTAGAACAAACAAATTTTTTTCAAAATTAGAAAACGGTGAAATAATAATAAAAATGAAAACTTTTAGGGGGGGGTTAAATTTTTTCTAAAATTATTTTAAGGGGTGATTTTGGGTAATTTTAAAAATATCAAAAAAGAATTTTTTTTAATAAATAATTTCGACGATACGTTTTGCTTCAAATTGACAAATTATTGATAGATATGCTTTCCCGAGTGTCGACAAATTTTTTTTTATGATCTTACGATGAGTTTAATAGACATCATTTTTGTTGAATAATCACAAAAATAATTTTTAAAAAAAATTTAGTTCGTAACCCCCTCCCTCCTTAAAGTTTCCATTTTTATTATTATTTTAGTCTTTTATAATTTTGAAAAAAATTTGTAAGTCTTGCGACCGATATTTCGCTAGCTACGGCCCTGCGCTGAGTCCTCATTTTTTGAAGAAGAGGAAGGAGTATTTTATGGGGCTGGCATTGCAGATGTTGTAATGCCTAAAATTTCTTTGAGTTTTTCAAAATCACGTTTTTGAACTACGAAGTCACTTTTCTCCGGTTCTACTGAACCGATTTTGATGAAGCCAAGTGCAATCGACGCAGAATTGTCGCAGAAACTGCATACTTAAATTTCAATTTCAATTTTTTTGATGCAAAGAATCTAAGTTCAAACTTAAACGCGTTTAACTCGAAACCACGTTTTTCGAGCTTGGGGCCCAGATTGCGCCCGTAGTTCGATTTTGATGAAACAGAAGAAGAGGAAGGAGTTTTTTATGGGGCTGGCATTGCAGATGTTGTAATGCCTAAAATTTTCTTTGAGTTTTTCAAAATCACGTTTTTGAACTACGAAGTCACTTTTCTCCGGTTCTACTGAACCGATTTTGATGAAGCCAATTGCAATCGCATAGTGACGCAGAATTGTCACTATTCTTGTCCCTTTTTCAATCACAATTTTAAACAACTTTTTACTATTTTTTTTTTACACTAAGCTATAAAAATTGTTTACTCCCTTAAAATTGACTACTTTCAGCCATTAAAATCAAAAATTCGGTACGTAAGAGCACTCTGGATCAAAATAAAAAATATATTGGTATTTCTTAATCTTTTTTTTTTCAAAATATATAAAATATGTATTTTTTTATATACACCATCTCCCCTATTGGTACTTTATTGAGACGGTTTTCCTTAAAAAAGGTTGAAATCATCAACATTACAGGTAAGTCTTCAGAATTTCCATGCCATTCAAACAACAACATATTGGTATTTCTTAATCTTTTTTTTTTTCAAAATATATAAAATATGTATTTTTTTATATACACCATCTCCCCTATTGGTACTTTATTGAGACGGTTTTCCTTAAAAAAGGTTGAAATCATCAACATTCCAGGTAAGTCTTCAGAATTTCCGTGCCATTCAAACAACACCGAAAGTTGCGTTCGCTTTGTGAGTGAATTTGAGCTTGCGGTCACGAATGCTTGCGTTTAAGTCAAAAGGTGTAAGGAGACGTTACTATTTTGGGCTTATCCTAAATATTTTAAGAAATATTCTTTTATATAATTTCATTCTTTAATCTAAAAAGAACAATAAAGAATTGAACATTTCAGCCTTCAGCTCTTGAAATGACTTTGACCAAGCTTATTATGATAACTCTGTTGTGCGTGTTATTAAATCTTTGCACACAAATTATCGAAACTGGACCTATAAGTCTTATGCCCATTCCAAATGACTCATGTTCTCAAAAAGCTTTACATGGCAGTTTTACTCTCTGAGGCTTGCCATTGTCTGCAGAGTGGTGAAAAACATTGTCAGATGGGGCCTTTAAAAAGGAATTTTAGGGTAGTAAATCGGGGAAATGGGCTAACTAGACGAATATAACTTCGAAAGTACAAATGCTGTGTAAAAAAAAATTTAGTACTCGTTAAGCTCTTTCCTACGGCATTCATATCTGCCATGCTTACTTTATGAAAAAATACCATTTCTCTTCTTTTACGGTGGTCCAAAAAAAATTTTGTTTTCGGTTTTTGTTATCCTCTCGAGATCAGCTTTGAAATAGGAAGTGCTCTCTTAAATTTATTTTTTTTTTTTTTGTATGGATACTGACCCACTCGTATATGCTTGCCTCCAAGGCACTTATTTTCCAGAAAAATTAGAGTTGAAGAGACTTGAAAGATATGCTGAAAACCTTAGAAAAACAAATTTGCTTAATAAATAAATTCAGAGTAAAAACTTTTCAATCATCTTTTAATTTTTTTAAAACTTCACTTTCGACGATTTCATTATGATGAGTGGGTTCAAAGAGTTTGAAATTTAACTTTTATTGTATTTGAAACAGCTGGATGTATTGCAGGTGGGTTGTAAAAAATACCTTTAAGACAAACAATAAGTATGTCATATATCAATCTGGCAATGCTTTAAGCAGATAAAAATCAGCTGCACTTGAAAACCAGCCATAATTGTCTCCATCCAGTAATCTAACGAACTCCTACTTCAATCCACCTCTCCCCACTAAATAAGATTTATGTGCCTCCTATAAATAATAATGCATCCAAGCACAAAAAAAAACCCAAAACAGCACGCGTTCGAGAAAAAAAGCGCGAACGAGGTGCCACCAGCAACTAAAATGCAGGGAAATTTTCAACATCAACAACCACGGCGCAGGTGGTCCAGTCTGCAGACACACTATAAAGCAGCTGAATGGTTAGCGAACAGATCAGTGGACAGACGAATAGATGGACAGACGTAATCATTTGTGCAAAAGTCTGGACAGACAAATAGGCGAGACAGTAACAAAGACGTCGTTAGCTTTGGAAGCTTGGACTATTAGCAGCGAACAAGGAGTTTTGGTATCCAGAAAATATGATAACTGCAGAAAAATGTAAAAACTGGATAAGTGAAGAATTGCAGGCAGGCAGGGTGTATAAAATTGTGGCTTGTACGGTATTGTTTTTTTTTTCACTTATATGTAGACAAAAACGTAAACATAATTTGTGCTGGTACCAGGCTTTACCGTTGTCATGATGGCGCAAGGTCAAGTCTGCTGTTGTTGTTGTAACTTTGGTAACTTGTGATAAAATTTTAACCAATATTGTTGTTGCTATTAGATCTGCATTATGCTGTACAATACGATGTGTGAAGACAGCAGAAAGTGGGTTGTAACCTCAGACAGCGGACTCCAAGAAAAACTTAACTCAGAATGTTTTTTTTTTCTTTTGTATTTTTAAAGGTCACGATCAACACAACACAAGCGTCCTTGATATGCCAATGAAAGCTTTTAAGCTTTCATACATGCGAGAAAGTCTGGAAATGTTTGTTAATTAGCGGAAAGTCAGTGTCAAAATATAAAAATTATAAAAAAATACAAAAAATAAGATTTAAGTGTTGCTTTGTATTTTTTTTTTTTTTTCAAGCACAAACTAAATATTGCACACAGCTATTAATTAAACAATCATCTTATAGTGGCCTCTTATTACCAACTTCAATAACAAAAAGTAAAAATTTTGCACGATCATTAACTTGGCTAACATATCCTGGCAACTCCGCTCTTTGTCTTTTATTCTTTACTTAAAACTTCAAATGTTGTTGTAAATTGTTGTGCCTGCTGAATCAGCTGCAGTAACAGCAACAGCAGCTGTTTTTAATCCCGATGTCATGGATCTACGTATATATTGTAAGTCGAGTCATAAATATTACGATGAGTTAGTTTAGTACTAATTTTGTGTTTCAGACGAAGTCTGAAGAAGTTTGATCAACAAATTTTTTCAATGAAGTCAATCTTACATAACTCGAATCAACATTATCCAAAAAAAAAAACAGAGTTAGACTTACAGAAACTTCGAGTTATAGACATTTTTTTAAATCTAGATAAATTATTTAATTAATTCCAAGTCAAGTGTAAATTACACTTGTAAGAATTGCCTAACTTTTGATTTGTTATATTTTTTTTTTTATTAAGTCATTGGTTAGTGGTCCGGTTATCCCGTCCTCACTAAATTTATTTTTATTTAATTAACACCTGCCGCAAGAGCCAAATTATGGCTTCAATGCGTCTTGATGTTTTTTTTATTTATATATATATGTACTTTTATAATAATAAGACGACAGGTTAATTTTATTTTTCAATGTATGTTTTTATTGCCTGACGCCTTGATTACAAATGTGCTAAAGTTTCCTAGAGTTCACTATTTTAAATCATAAACTAAAGCTTAATAAAATTTTGAGCATAACTAATAATTTGACTCGATATAATCTTAAATATATTGAAGCAAAGAGTTTAGCTGAGTAATTAAGAGCGACAACGAAAGAGATGAGAGTATTATACTACGTTCACACTGAGAGCTTAATGCGCATTTACAAAATGCAAAATATATATTTGGCTCTTTTACTCCTTCAAAGAGCATACGGCCATACATTCTAAATTGCTAATGCGCATTTCGTTAAATGCGCATTTAGCTGTAAAAGGGACAAATAATTATATTGTATTTCGTAAATGCGCATTTAGCTCTCAGTGTGAACGTAGTGTTATACTATGTTCACACTGAGGGCTAAATGCGCATTTAACGAAATGCGCATTAGCAATTTAGAATGCGTGGCCGTATGCTCCTTGTAAGAGTAAAAGAGACAAATATATACATTCAATTTCGTAAATGCGCATTTAGCTCTCAATGTGAACGTAGTATTATACTACGTTATACTACGTAGTATAATACTACGTTCACACTGAGAGCTAAATGCGCATTTAACGAAATGCGCATTAGCAATTAAGAATGCGTGTCCGTATGCTCCTTGTAGGAGTAAAAGAGACAAATATATAGACTCGATTTTATAAATGCGCATTTAACTCTCAGTGTGAACGTAGTATAAGTTAAAACTTTAGTGAGTGCATTTAAATAAAGCAATAAGAAAACCGGTTGGTGAGTATTTTTACCAATAGCTTTAAACACATCAAATACAGTGGTGGCAATTAAAATTAAATTCAAATATAAAAATAACAATTCATTTCAATTCAATAAATAATAAGGTATAATAATTAATTAGTGGCGGCCGTGGCGTAGTAGATAGAGTGTGTGACTTTTACGCCAGCGAACCTTGGTTCGAATCCTCCATCCGACACAGAAAATGTTTTCAATTGAATTAATTTTTCTGTTCGGCCGTCACCTCTCTGCAGACAATGGCAAACCTCAGAGAGTAAAAACTGCCATGAAATGCTTCTTGAGAGCATAAGCCGATCGGAGTCGGCGTAAAACATGTAGGTCCAGTTCTCGATCACATCACACACAACACAATTGGTCATAAGAAGCTCGGTCAAAGTCCTTTCAAGGGCTGAAATGGCCATTTCGTTTTTTTTTATAATAATTAATTATTAGAATAATATTCGTTACACACTGGCTTAAGGGGGGAGTAAGGACTTGCACCTTTGAAAAATCGATTTCATTTTTTTTTTTGTCTTACCCCTTCATTTTGTATTATAAAAAAGCACACCAACGATAAGCAAGGCTCGAACAGCAATAGATTTTTGTTTGGAATAAAATGGTGCTTCTCATGTATTGCTGATCGTTGGTGTGCTTATTCGTGATACAAAATGAAGGGTTTAGTCTTAAACACCTGAACAGTTAAAAATCTGAAGAATATAGTCCCAAAATTTAAAGTCAATCAGAGCAAAGTTTTCGAAGTTATTAACTAATTAGTCCCCTCTCCTCTAACTCTGTAGCTCAGACAACTGCAGGCTTTTACAATTTTTCAAGCGTTTTACTCAAAACCACTTCTTAAAAGGCCGTGTTCACTGCCGTTTAAAAACTACGTTACTTATTCATTTCAAACTTCGTACACACTTTTTACATATAAAATACCTCCCCTCAACAATAAGTTTTAGTATTTTTTTAAATTAAGGGGTTTTCCATTTTCAAAATTGCGGAATTTTTCGTGAAATACAGCAATTTTTATTTCAAATGCCCACCAAAATTTTAAAAAATTAAAGAAATAATAATCAGTGAATTTTGTTGGATTTGATGATACTTCGGCTAAATTTTAATGTTCTTTGATTTCAGATACAGTGCAATCTCGCTAATCCGGACACATATAGTTTCGTCGTATGTTCGTATTACTGGAAGTGTCCGGAATTCACAAAGCTGAATAATTATTGAAGGAAGTATATGTAAAATGTATATTTCAGCTATATTCGTTCAATTGCTTTTATTAAAATAGTTTTGCAAAGAAATTATAAGAGCATAAGTAATAAAAAATAATATTTAGCATTGTTTCACAAAAATATTTTTACATAAATGTACATACACATGTAATTATGAAATAATATAATATACATAACGCCGTTACCATACGCATTACAATAATACACTGATTAGGATTGAAGAAAGAGTCAAATTCTAAACCAAACATGCTTGAATTTTTTCTGTCCGAACTAAAGCGGTATAGTATTAAAAATGTCCGAAGTGTAGAGATGTTCGTATTACTGGGAAGTCCGATAGCGAGTGTCCGGATATGCGAGACTATACTGTAATTTCCAGCTGAGATACAATGAACACTGCAAATCGTTTCTTTCCAAAGACGTTCTTGGAAAAGTGTTGTCACCTGGTTGTTTGTCGATATTTTATATAGAAAAAGTTTCAATAAATTTACTCTATCCATATTCTAAAAAAAATTCTCAAATAAAGTGTATTTTTTACGCCTTTTACCTGATTTTATCCTTTCTTAAAATACGCCTTAAAATTCACTTTTTTTTTATTTTCATTAAAAGGAATGGTAAGTTGTTCAACCCCTTTAGTAATCGTCAGATGTATTTTCATTCGTTTGTAAATATAGATTTTAGTATTTTTCAAGAATTATACTTTGTGTTTTTACGCACACGTTAATGTTTTTATTCGAGTTACACCAAAAAATTTCTCTATTTTTGATCTAACCCAGTTTTGTAAGTGGAACAAATTTTATTTTGTTATTTTAACATCATGGAGAGAATAACAAAAACGAGTTTATACTCGTAGTTCTAACCACATGCTTTTATTTTTAACAAAATATCAAATATTTCAATTTAACAAAAATACAGTTTAGTCTAACGTAAACTTTTGTTAAATTAACAATGTAGAGCAAATATTGTTCTAGCAAAATAACAACGTTAGTTCGCTGATAATTTTGTTAAGGCAACGAAATAGTTTTGATATTTTTACGCAACAATTTTGTTATACTAACAAAGAAATTATGTAACTTCGAAGAAGCATTTGAGTTATATTAACAAAAAAAGCTTTAACCTCAACAAGGCAGCTTTGTTATTTTAACGAAAAAAGTTTGTAACCCAAACTAAGTGATTTTGTTAAATTTGTTGTTGTTCTCTTAAATATACTAAATGTACCAAATTATTTTTCTTGGAACTTATTAAGCCTGTGTTATACCCTATTTTTTTATTGTTTTCCTTTGAAATAGATACCTACAATTCCATATTTATGTTATTTGATTTATGTCATTTTAAAATTGTACAAGTTTAGGAAAGGTTACATACATCATATTTTTATTTCTTATAAAAATCTTACAGAACTAATTCTGAATAAATTACCACTCGTGGACATATTTTAAAGGATATTTTAAGGGGTTACATGACATTGGCAGTTTTTTGAAATATTTTTTTTTAATAATTTTGTATTTTAGTAAATATTTTTAAAATTCTAAGAAAAAAAAATTCATGGATAAATTCCTACAGGTTCAAAAGTTACAGCTGGATTAGTGAGAAAGCATTTTTAATTTTTGCCTATCTACGTACGGCTGCTGGTATATACTTGTTTTACTTGCTACCTGTCTTTTGGTGGTTGTTATTTCGTACCTACTTGAAGGGTGAAGCCCGAATTGCTAAACGATTGCAAAAAACTATAAGAAACAGCACAACACAAGATAACGAAGGCATACAGAACGAAGCAGACATGGCAGATTGATGGTAACCTTTTTTTTTCTTTGTTCACAAACTTTGAACGCGTTTATCTCGAAACCATGTTTTTCGTACTAGTTGCGGCACTAGCGGGTTCATTTTTTGACGAAAAATTTTTTTGTTTTTGTATTTTTGTAAACTTGATTCGCTATCGTATGACACGAGCTTTTTTTCGATTTTTTATGAATTTTTAAGTCAATATTTTTTTCGAAAAAACACACTTTCAAATTTGGAACATCACCAAAAATTGAAAAAAAATTAAAAAAAAAAAGATCATGTCATACGATAACCAATTTTATTAAGATTTAAAAAAGTCATTTTTTTCCAGATCGGAAAATTTTTGCAACTCCCAGCGCTGCAACCACGAGGCCCCTTTTTTTCTCTGCCGCCAGTTTGGAGCTCTATAAAACCATGTTGGAGTGAAAAATATATTTTTTTTAATTTTTTTCTTGTAATTTGTTCAATTCTCTACAATAATAAAAATAAAAAATTTTGGAAAAATGTTTGTTTTTGACTGAGTTATGAATTTTTAAAAAAAGGTCTGTTTCTTTGCCGCGAATGTCTTGTCCCACCTTAAGTAAAAAACATTTAATTTCTTAAAACATCTCACCTGAAACCATCATCCTTTTTCTTCCTGGATTTGGACTGAGTGGTAGTATCAAGACCTAGTAGACTTTATAGAATGGCAGCAATCTTGTATTTATGTTTACAGAAGATCTTTGCCGTTAAGACTTAATTCTTCTTGGCCCCATGACCACTGACTCAATAGTGCATGGAACCAATAATCAGCACTTAACAGCACATTCAAGTTGCATAAATAGAATATCAGTAATACACAGACCTGTAATCAGTAACTTCCACAATCACAAATTAAGACCAGTGCCCTATTATGCGAAAACGATATGCAATAAAAATTCCATATTGTTCTCAATAGTACCAGTAGTTGACGTACCTTCATCTGCAATCTACTGGTGGAGACGAGACATATCCAATCTCTTGTATATTAAGGGATATACAAGCCCGGTCGTACTGAACGCGACTCAATCTAGACCTGTGCAAGCCACTTTAAACAAACCGCAACCACACACAAAGAAAAAACCTTGACAGAAATTTTTGTTAACTCTATACTGATAAAAAATTTATCAACTCAATCTAGGAATTCGTCAATATGAAAAACATTGTTCGTATTGACGCATTCTTAGTATTGACGAAGTTGATACATTTTTTGTCAGTATAGAATCAATAAAAGTTTCAGTCAAGGTTTTTTCTTGAGCAGCACGAGACTACCCGAAGGGCTGCCTATGATAGTCAGCCGGACAATGTTCCCATCATGTGAAGCTCTACAAAACCACCTACAAAAAGACCAACAGTTCAAATATAAACTTATAAAGCCAGGAGAAAAAAATCGTAAAACCAAAGAAAATACAAAGACTTTTATTGGTTAGATTGTACCCAAAAATAAAAATCGTTACGGCAAAGACACAAAGATTGTTAGATTCCCAAGAACAATATGATTTAAATCAAAAACCAAAATTCTTGTGGCATAGACGTACCTCTTTAAAGAAAATGCACTTTGGCAGGAAGACTTTCATTCATTACGGCAAAGACGCAGACTGTTAGATTTCCAAAAAAATATACTTTAAGCCAAAGACTTAGGTCCTTGATTTTAAGTACATATCTTTTTCTTTTTCATATCTTTTTTGTATCGAAGGAGAAAATTTCGAACCAGTATTGACAAGTTACTTAAAAGTTTTATCGCGGTAGAAGCCTCTAAGAAAATCGAAAATGGAAGCTGGTGGAAATAAAATTGTGAAGTGGCAAGCATAAGAGGGATTTTATTCATATTTTAAAAACTTATATTTGATATATTTTGCTCTCAGAGAGGAAAACCAGTTGAAGACTGTTAAATTAGTCTCATGAAGTTTTATTGATCACGTTTTGACAAGTTTTTTCACTCCAAATCGATTAACACAGCATAAAAGAAAAAAACTCCGCCTTATGTATGATCAACGACTTTTACGATAGTCTGCATATCTGTCCGTCGGTCGGTGCAACAAACAATTGAACAAATTAGTGCATCACATGCACTGTGGACTGTGTTTGATCGTGTGGGCCGAAGACCGCAACTCGTTTGTCATAAATTAAAAATTACAAGAAAATATCATCAATGGTTGAGTAGAATGAAACAGAGAAAAAACAACTATAGTTTTGATTAAAAAGCGGGCGCAAGAGCACGCAATAACGCAATTTTTCTCAATGAAAACATAAAAACGAAATAAAAAATAACAGGCACATTTTCAAAATTAAACATCAAAACAATCAAGTTGAACAAGCTTGAGATACAAGCTATAGATACATGTTGCAATATAAAAGAAACACAGCATATGATCCAAAAGCTTTCATTAATGAAAGATTTTAAACGCAGCAGATAAACGTTTAGGTGCAGTGCTTGGTGAGCTCATCATGTTGTTCATCAAGATTGTAATCATAATTAGTAAAATTGTCATAACGTTAATCAAGATCATCATCATCAGCATGATCGTCATGATCAGTATGATTAACAACAACGCGAAGATCGTCAGCGTCGCGCCAGACAAATCAGCGCCAATGAGTTTGAATATTAATGACCGCAGGGCGGTGGTGGTGCTAGAGCGGTTGATGTTGGCATGAGTGCTCGACGTGGGTGTTGCTTTTGGCACCAATGATCTCTATAGTTCACTTAACAGCAAATTCGATAAGAAAACCAAAGCAACAACAACAAAAACCAACGACATGCTTAATAGAAATTTTATTGAAATTAATGTAGTTGTTGTTGTTGTTGTTGTTGATCGTTATACGTTGTTCGTACTTAGCTTAACGAGTTATTTACGCTTGCGCTTTGTTCACATCTGGATCCAGCTTATCTTCGACACAATTTCCACAAATTTATCGAGGCAATAATCGTGCTTAATCTTAAGCTTAGTTTTTTGACATAAATCATTTCTTAAAAAATTTATTGAACAAGATTTATTAATACTTTCTTTTTCATAACAACAACTGCAACTCTTATCTCTTCTCTAATGTTTTCCTCTTAAATTTTAACGTTTAAATTTTCTCTGTGGAAATCTAAAAAAACTATCATTAAATCGAAGTTTTTTTTTCTTAAGTTGTTCGCTCTATGTTGTTATTGTTGTTATTGTCATGCAATTGGGCGTTTCCTGGTCATGTTTAAAAGTAGCAACAGATGTTTTCACACCATTCAACTGACGGGTTTTTAATTGAATAGAATACGTAGTAGTTGTATGTGGCTATACAACTTGTGTACTTTAAATGAGCTAAAAATAGCTGCTTCCCAAGCGGAAAAACTGAAGGTCATGTTTTGCTATTTCCCATTTATTTTCCGAACGTTATTTTTTTTTTTTTTTTTGCTTTTTGTTTATAAAAATACTTATATAAACTTCTTGACTTAAGTTCTGAACATAAAAATGTTACATATTTTGGAATTTCTCATCAAATAGAAAACCTAAACAAATATCTTTCATATCCCTTAGAAAATTTCAATTTTTTTAACAATCTTAAATGAATCTAATATACTTCCCATCAGTTTACAAGCTTTTTTTAGTAAACTAACTAATAATCTGTAAGAAATGTAAGCCTATAATATTTAATTTTAATTGCGATACTGATACTCTTACGCAATTCGTCAAAATTCGTAAAAACAAAAAAAAATGATAGGCTGTACCAAAGGTACGTCCGCTGATTTACGTGTTTATGTTGGTATGCGATGAAAATGAAACACTTCTTACATTTAGTTTCCATTTTATTCGGCTAGTTTCACTTGCGTTCATTGCATCCAAGATAAAAGGAACTGACCTAGTCAATTCTTGTGCCAATAAAATTGTCCCTTCCATATTAAAACAGCATTTTTAAATTTTATTTCCGTATAGTTTCGGTTAGAAACTGACCTGATCTACTCTTGTGGCAAATATACAGGGTGTCCCGCAATTGAGTGCAACTGTTTTCGGAGCTGAAAGGTTATGTCGAGCTGAGCAAAAAATTGTATGGGAGGGGGTGGTCATTTTCACATTCTTAGGTGCTACAGGGTTAATTAATATTTCACGACTTTGGTTTACGTTATTGTTTCTAGCAGAAAAACTAACTGCGCCCATTGCATGCAAGATGAAAAAAACGAACCTATTCTATTCGTGTGCTGAATTTATAGTCCTTTCCATATTATTGCTGCGTATTTAAGTTTCATCTCCTGTTACTTTCGGCTACTTCCGGTTGCGTCCACTGTATGCAAAATAATTGAAACAGAGCTACTTTTTTCTTGTGCCAAATATATACAGGCTGGTTGCAAAGTAAAAATTAATGAATGTGAATTTTGAAATGATATTGTTTTTTTAGTCAATAAAATCTCTCATGACTTCAATACACTTATTACAATGATCCTCCAATAATTTTATACCATCTGTGTAATGGTTTCCCTGAAGCTCTGCAAGAATTGCTCCACGGCTGCAATAGTTTCTTCATTCGACGAAAAACGGTTTCCGCAATATTTTATTTTTCCCCTCTTTCCGAAAAGGTATATTTAATTCATAGAACAAAAATAAAAAAGGTAATTTTTGTAATGAAGTGTAATTCATAATTTTATCATTTTTTTATGCCTACAAATATTTTTGAATAATATACTTATTTTTAATCTAATTTGGGTATAAATGAAAAATAAAAATTTAAATGCAAAAACCATCTTTTTTTAAAAAAGGTCCAATAGAAGTATCAAAAATCCACCTTGGAATTTGCTCCAATTAAAAAAAAAAAAGTATGCAGAAATCGTTTCTTAGAAAATCTATAACTTTAGAAACCCAGAACCAGAGCTGGAAACGAATGTACTCAATACGATTTTATTTACAAAAAGGTGAATCAGTAAATTACGCAACAAAAATCCATTCAATGAATGAAAAATTGATGCAAACAAAATTTTTAATTCACATTAAATTTTAAAAAATTTTAAAAAATTTTAAAAAATAATGAATAAATTTTTTTATTCATATGAATGTAATTCACAAAGAATGGAAATCACAGAGAATTTCAGAATTTTCAATTATTCTATTTTTATTCATTATTAATTTTTTTATTCATAATTCATTTGTTATTCATTGCTCATTTGTTATTCATTAATCATTTTTTATTCATCATTCATTTTTTATTCATTATTCAATATTAATTTTTTACGCATTATTAATTTATTATTTATTATTTTTATTTTATGCATGAGCTCGGTTTGAATTACCTGCTACCTTTTTATGGTTTTCAAAAAGCCTCTTAAAGTTCATTACCTAACTTAAAGATGAACGAAATACACAAGAAATTCTTGAAATATGATTAAATGGGGTATCAAAAGCAGGCAGACATCTGAAATAATAAGTGAAGCCAAAGGTTCATATCACCGAATTACGAAGTCTTAAATGTATGTAAACGAAGTTTTCAATATTTAGATATGCCTACAATTGAAATCAAGAACAATGTGTAAAAAGTTATGTCATCAAAATTATTTGCACAGCTCACCAGAGTCTAACTAATAAACAAAATAATAATACAATTGACTTTTTGGCAACAAACTTCATAATTTTGCCGTCAACCTTATTGATTTTTGAAATTATAAATCTTTCCATTGCAAATTATTTTATTTGTTCTGACGACCAACAACACAATCTTTACTATCTTTGCTCAATATTTTATTCGTCAATTGATTGTGCCTGAATTATTGCTCACGTTGTCAACTGAATTCTATCTATAAATTTAGCAGTTCTGTTAACACCTTTGTTAAACATACTTTGACTTTTTATAAAGTACGAATTTTCTTTAATTCCGAATAAATTGTCTAATTTTTCGTTTAATCAATATGTTTTGAAATCTTAAATAATGCGTCAATTTTATAATAATTTTACAATTTTTAACATTTTTCTGTTCTACTCAATTTTATGTCAAGTTTCAGTATTCTTCTTTATATACTTTGCTAAATCCAAGCGTACTCATCATGCAACATAATACTATACAAAGCTCATGAAAAAAAAATAATATATTTTTTTCTCAGGCCGTAAAAATATGTCCCACTTCTCGACTTGTATGTCTCACGACATCATTTTGTCAACTTCATTATTATTAAAAGCAGCTTCATGCAATACACACGCATTGCACGCAAAGTGCTGTCAAGTCGTGCATATTTTTTGCATTCATTAATTTTATCCATCTAAGATTTAATTAAATCTAATATTTTCGCCAGTATGTGTCGCCAATTTGTCTGACTTGATTTTAAGTTGCTTTGCTTCAACAAAGTTGCCAGAGTTGAAAGGAGGAGTAGATGTAAGGCCAGAAAAAAAAGAGCTAAGAAGAGTTAGTGTTGAATTGGCTGGAAAAGTATGAATCTCCAAAGACTGTTTAAGTAAAGCGAAATGATTATTGCCATTTCATCTAAAAGTAATTTTCCATCAAATAATGAAAATAAGGAAAAGAAGTAATGGATGGCAGTTTCTATTTTATACTTAATTTCATCAGTATAAGCTTAGCCTATATAAGTCATTATTACATCATATAAAATTCTACTAAATTTCAGACGAATGATTAACTTAGAAAAAGAACTATAAAACCAACAATTTCAAACTAACTATCAAAGAATTTTGCCTTCTAAAATAGTGACCAAAGGCTTCGAGTTTTGCTATTCAAAGTGTGAGATATTTAAAAAACAAGCACATTTCATTTAAAAATAAAAGTTTATGCTATTAAAACAATATAGGGATTATGCATACAAGGGATTAAGAAATATTACATGTATTTTAAAAATCTTATTATTTTTAACAAAATCACTTTTTTTATTTGAGAACATATCAAAACTGCTAAATTGATAGATAGAATTCGGTTAACAACTACATAGATAAATAATTGAGCCCCAAACAGTTGACGAATAAGATATTGATCAAAGTAGATATTGCGTTGTTGGTCGTCAATTTCATTAATTTCAATTATTTTATTCATTTCATTCATTTCATTCATTTCATTCATTTCATTCATTTCATTCATTTCATTCATTTCATTCATTTCATTCATTTCATTCATTTCATTCATTT
Source organism: Coremacera marginata (assembly GCA_914767935.1). Taxonomy (NCBI): domain Eukaryota; kingdom Metazoa; phylum Arthropoda; class Insecta; order Diptera; family Sciomyzidae; genus Coremacera; species Coremacera marginata. The sequence continues at coordinate 141,857,578 of OU612044.1, forward strand.
CATTCATTTCATTCATTTCATTCATTTCATTCATTTCATTCATTTCATTCATTTCATTCATTTCATTCATTTCATTCATTTCATTCATTACATTCATTTCATTCATTTCATTTATTTCATTCATTTCATTTATTTCATTCATTTCATTCATTTCATTCATTTCATTCATTTCATTCATTTCATTCATTTCATTCATTTCATTCATTTCATTCATTTCATTCATTTCATTCATTTCATTCATTTCATTCATTTCATTCATTTCATTCATTTCATTCATTTCATTCATTTCATTCATTTCATTCATTTCATTCATTTCATTCATTTCATTCATTTCATTCATTTCATTCATTTCATTCATTTCATTCATTTCATTCATTTCATTCATTTCATTCATTTCATTCATTTCATTCATTTCATTCATTTCATTCATTTCATTCATTTCATTCATTTCATTCATTTCATTCATTTCATTCATTTCATTCATTTCATTCATTTCATTCATTTCATTCATTTCATTCATTTCATTCATTTCATTCATTTCATTCATTTCATTCATTTCATTCATTTCATTCATTTCATTCATTTCATTCATTTCATTCATTTCATTCATTTCATTCATTTCATTCATTTCATTCATTTCATTCATTTCATTCATTTCATTCATTTCATTCATTTCATTCATTTCATTCATTTCATTCATTTCATTCATTTCATTCATTTCATTCATTTCATTCATTTCATTCATTTCATTCATTTCATTAATTTCATTCATTTCATTCATTTCATTCATTTCATTCATTTCATTCATTTCATTCATTTCATTCATTTCATTCATTTCATTCATTTCATTCATTTCATTCATTTCATTCATTTCATTCAGTTCATTCATTTCATTCATTTCATTCATTTCATTCATTTCATTCATTTCATTCATTTCATTCATTTCATTCATTTCGTTAATTTCATTAATTTCATTAATTTCATTAATTTCATTAATTTCATTAATTTCATTCATTTCATTAATTTCATTCATTTCATTAATATCATTAATTTCATTAATTTCATTATTTTCATTAATTTCATTGCAGCATTTGTGTGAGTTTGAAAACTAAATTGAATTTTTTTAAGAATTGTGGAAATTTTTTGTTTTCTTTTAAATAAGCCAATAAAAAGTGAATATTTATATAAGTGTTTATATTATTATCAATAATTTCTTTTGCAAAATTAATGCCTAATAAATGCTTAAAACAATTTTACCCCATTCCTCCCACTCTATCTGAATAACGTAAACTGTCACGGTGTGACTTAGAGACAATTGTACAAAATACATAGAGAGTTCATTTATTTTATTGGAAAAAGTAATTTAATATACGTGAAGTAGAAAGACAACATTAGAAGTAACGCAAGAAATACAGAAAGAAGTAATACATAAATAGATAATTCATTTATTTATTTCACTGGTGTCATTGGTATGAAATTGAATTGAATAGTCAATTCAATAGTGAATATTGAACCAAAGACACAGAGTGACGTAAAGAAAACGTGAATGGTTAAAGAAAACTGAGGTACAATAATTTGAGGTATAAGATTTGTACTGAATTCAATTGAAGGCTAAAATTGGACAAATTTAAAACTCAAAAATTGCTTGAATTTGATAAATTTTATAATGAAAACTGGAAATTTTTTTTTTAATCTGTGAGCTTATTTTCAATACTTGATAATTTTTCAATTTTCTCAAATTTCTAATTTTCAAGATGAAAAACAGACTTTTTTAGAAAATAAACCATAATGCAACATATCAATTCGACTTATTTTGTCTTAGGAATGTTGCTTTTAATCTGATAAAAGAAAAGTTAGGAGTTTTAAAAAAAGCACAAATTCTAATACCTTGGCTCTATAGTCAATCATAAAATATCCTTCACTTAAAGTTAATCATTAATCACTGTCTTATTCCACCAACTTGCTTATTTGCGAGAAAAAAATTAACTGCAAGCCTAGACCTCATAAGCAGGGGCAGCCTTCAATAAAAACGTCATCATCAAACCTTATTTAGTTGAACTTTATAAATACGAAAAAAAAAAATAATAATATATAAATGAAAGTATTGCACCAAAATTGGTAACTAGCCATCAAAACCGGTGATATATTGTGTTAAACGTCAACAGTGTGAAGCATCAAGCTGTATTTATTTTTTCAAGCAAGTTTCTTTGGAATAATTTTTTTTTGCATTTTTTGCGCAAATACAGTGCAGCCAAATTTGGTTGAATTATTTACTTGTTGCCGTTAAGGCTCCCCAATGAGTCATTTTATCAGCGGCTATATCGAACATGCAGGCAGGTTTTGAATTCATCTTTCAACTGATTGATAAGCTGTGTGAAGTCACAATGTTTTGATGCTGTCGTAATGGAAAAAAAATAACAACATTGTCAATGTGAAGAGTTTTCCCCAATACATAATAGATAATAAATTATTTATAAGCACTCACTCATAAGTTTGTGAAAAAAGTGCGATTGTGATGAATGACGTCAAAACGGTGAACAGCCCAAATGCATAACGTTTGAGCAAGTTTTTTTTTCATTGGCGTGTAAAGAAATTTATGGCATTTATAGTAAAATATCAATTGAACTCTGCAAACTTTGAGCTTCATTAATATTTCATTGCAATTTATCTCAAAAGTAAAACCACCAAAATTGGTTAAAAAATAAAGAAAAATATTGTTGAGCGTGTCGTCGCTTGATTAATGATTACGACTTTCGAAAACATTCTTTTGCAACTTCATGCAAATCTATGCAAACAAGTTCTGTCAACCTTTGCCAACAAGTTTGCCAAACAACCATCTAACCAAGCAAACGATCTCGGTTAGACCAACAAAAAACGCAAACAACATTTGCAGCTTTGGCCCGCACACTTTTAGCCCAATCATTAGACTTCTTTGCTATTCTGTTGCATTCACATTCAAATGTTTTCAACTTCATCTTCGGAAATGCTGCTGCGGGTTTGTTAAATACTGTCATTTCCTGACCATTTAAGTGTCCACTATTTTTACTGTTTCGGGTTTTGTTTTTTGAATTTTCTGCTCTTTCTTTAACTGTACGTTTTGCCGGCCGGTTAGTGGCAATCATTTCACCCCACCAACGCTTTTCTAGTGAAGAGAAATCGAAATCGATTTGCATGACGTTCAATCATTGTTGGAGTTTATTCAAAGATGGACTATACAGCATTTGTTGATCTTCAGCGACTAGTTGAAACTAGTTGGGAGGAGTTTATTTATTGTGGTAAGTCTTCGATCTGATTGAAATCGTAAACAATGATTAAGTTCCGAATAATTGCCAGTTTTGCAACTGCTCACAATGATCCTTCGTTAGATCTATTGATGGAACTGAACATGCAAATGATTTAATAACGTGTGGGATAGACATGAGGAAGATGTTTGTAATGTGAAATTAGTTTTCATTGAAATGTATTAGAAATTCGTTTATAATAATAGATTCAAGAATAGAATGGAGTAGAGGACAAACTAGATCTATTTGGTGAAATTTTAAAAATTTAAATTCTACTTTATTAACTTAATTGCATTTTTTTTCATAAATATTTGTTAAGTCAAAAATAGACGCTGGAAGATAGGAGTTTACAATATTGGCTGCTATATTGAATCCGCCATTGTGAATATCTAAATTTTTATATCAAATTCGAAATAAGCTACCCCGAGAAGCCACCCTTTTGAAAAGTTTCATGCAGATGCAGTAAAGTTTCAAAAATTTTATAAATTTTGAAAAATAGATCCGTTGTCTTAAATTTTAAAACTTTTTACTTCAAACTCAAAATTAGCAACACATAAAACCTCTGTCACCAAGTTTTTTACAGATACAATGAGGTTTTAAATTTTTTAACGCCCTACAGTACTTCGACCCATAGACGAAAATCAAAAAGTTGTTGATACCAAATAAAGAAATATTTGTATCCTTTTAAATGTAAGACGTCTACTAGTGAAATATATCAAAAGCAATATTATTTACAAAATTATATTTGTGACATCAGAACTTCCAAAAGTTGACTATATTTATATGAATACAGAGTTTTTCCCCATCTTAGCATTTCTGTGCAAACAATGCTATTTGTTTCCGATTTGTTTCTCAAACCATCCTGTGCTTTTTCTGAACCTCCAGATACCAAGCAGTGGTGTGTTCACTAACTCTTCCAAGTCTTTGAAAAATATGTTCCCCATATGTCGGAGTCGACGATCCTGTAGACTTCGACATTCTCATAGTAGGTGAGTTATTGATTCTGTTTTCTCCTGATCTTTGCAGCTCCGACAGAAGTCTGGCGCTGTTATGCCCATTCTATTGGTCATGACCCCAATGGGGCAATGACCGGTTAGGACTCCAACAAGAATCCGAATTTCCTGTTTTACCAAAAGCAGAAGGCTTTTAGTTCTTTTCTCATTTAGCTCCGGCCAAAGCCTTAGAGATATGTTGCAGACACCTCTGGAAGCCCAGTTTGTGTTAGCTCTGGCTTTTAGGTCTATACTCCTTTTGACAACGCCTATTGGACAGTGCACATCTGTATCAGCTCTTTTTGTACTTGCGGTTACTCCACGCCTCGCCAGTTCATCCGCTTCGTCGTTCCCTTCGATATTGCTATGTCCGGGAACCCAGCAGAGAGTGAAATTGTGGGTATTGCAGATACTGTTCAGTGCAATTTTACAGTTTTGCACCATTCGAGCCTTCGTCGTTTTACTGTTCAGTGCTTTGATGGCCGCTTGACTATCCACAAAAATTGTTACCCTTGTGGGGGGGGGGGGGAGACTTTTCCTGTAAATGGCCTGTGCAGCTATTTCAATAGCATATATTTTATGCCTGAAAAACGCTGCAGTAATCAAGGTGCTTGTAACACTTTTTGATTTGCAGTGTTTCACAGTATACACCCGATCCAGTACCGTTTTCCACTTTGGAACCATCAGTGTATAAATGCAGATTGCCTTAGGATTCTACAGCCGTTTCTTCCCATTCTTGTCTGTTGGGAATGGATGTGGTGTATTCTGTACTAAATCTCACACTGAATATGACATAGTCTGTTGCTCTTCTTGATTCCTCGGTTCCAAAGAGATTTAGAATAGATGCATGTCCGAATGTGTTGTTTTTCCAGGCTCGTGTTTCGTTGAGGTGAACTCTTCTATGGAGTGAAGATTTAACATCATATCCAAACCTGCCTGTGGCGTAGATCTCATGGCTCTTGTTACTCCTATGCACGCTAACCTTTGAACCCCAGTTAGGGAGCTAAGGTAGCTCTTTTTATGCGTTATCGTCCACCATACAAGAGAGCCGTAGGTAAGAATGGGCCTCACGACCGCTGTATACATCCAGTGGATTATGTGCGGTCGCAGTCCCCATTTCCTGCCAAATGTTTTCTGATATGCGTATAGAGCGCACAGTGCTTTTTCCCATCTTTCCTCTATGTTGCGTTTTCAGCTCAGCTTGTTATCAAGGATAATTCCAAGGTATTTGGCTTCCGTGGAAAGCTTCAGAGTTACTGCGTTGAGTTTCGGTAATGTGAAACTTTCTCAGCTTACTTTTGTATACACTTTCCATACAAAATCACATAAAAAATTAATATTGGTCCATGGGAGGTACCCCTAGAGACTGACCGATTTCAACCGTTTTTAAAATTTTCTTCATTAGCTTAAACTAACCAAGCATACAAGATTGCATTATCATAGGAACACTTCTTCTTTTTATGCCCAACTTTTGTTTAGGATCAAAGTACTGTGCGCCCTTTTGAAATTTAATATTTTGACTACAAATTTTTGACGTTTTTGCAATTATGTTCGAGTGTGAGCTATCGTGGAACTTATTGCGCAGATAGCTTTTTCATGTTCAATAATTCATATAAAATATGAAGTACCCGCTCAGTTAAGAAGCTTAAAGCCTCAAGCACCTCTCGCACTTTCATTCTCCGATCATCCAATGTTATTGCCTGTATTCTTTTGAATGATCTGAACGTTTAAGTCACTTGAGCTGGTACGACCTTGAGCTGGAACGGAATTCAGTAAACCACTTCTTAACTATTGAAATTGATAGAGCAGATTCGTCATAGAATTTATCAAGCTTTTCCTTGGTTTCGGTGATTGCTTTTTTATACAAAAAATAATGCTCGTTGGTCAGGATATATTAAAAACTATTTTTTACTTAATGCTTTTATGGTAAGCTGCACGGTCATATTCGAAATATGAATTTAATATATTGTCCTCCTCCATTTCCAAATATTGCCAAATATCAATAAAATGGTGTAGATATTTACTGAAATAAAGTATTATAAATAAATTGGCACGCACCTTGTCTAATACCGAACAATTTTCTAGACTTCTGACTGCTCATTACACCAAGAATATATATGCAAAATTTAGTTAAAGTCGAACCAGAGGTGTAGAAGGAATTTGATTTAAACTAAAATGGCACACCCCTTGTCTAATTCCTCCAACATTTTTATTCTGCCCACTGGCAAAAATAAAAAAAAAAATTAGCCAAATTTGGTTGAAGTCGGACAAACAGTATAGAATGAATTCGATTAAAATTAAAGCGCCTCTCCCTTATGTCTTATATTGCCCACTTTTCTACAATACGCACTACTCATTATACGAAAGAATATATGTGCAAAATTTGGTGAAAATATTACAACTAGAGCTGAAGTAGTTCGATCAAAATGAAAGGGCCTCGCCCTTTGTCTAATCTCGTCCACTTTTCTATAAAAAACTTCTCATTATACCAAAGAATAAATGTACGAAATTGCGCTGGAATTGGACAAACGGTGTAGAATGGGTTCGGTTAAAATTAAAGTGTCACGCCACCCTGTCTTATAGCACTCATTTTTCTAGGCTAAAATTGCTCATTATATCAAAAAATATGTAGGCGAAATTTGATTAACGCAACGCCCCTTTTAGAATCCCGACCACATTTCTTTACTATGGCTCATTATACCAAAGAATATATGTAGCAAATTTGGTTCAAATCGAACAATCGGTGTAGAGTTCGATTAAAATTAATATGGCACAACCCTTGTTTAATCCCGCCCATTTTTAGACAAAAAACTGTTCATTATTTCAAAGAATATATGTGCGAAATTTGGCTGAAGTCAGGCTAACAGTATAGAAGCAGTTAGGGTACATACAGACACGATGACATTCAGTTTTATATATTAGACGGACGGTTAAAGTAGGCGTGGTAAGATTTATATGTATATATTGACCGCCACTTGGTCAAAGCTCATACACAGCAAAATTCATTATTAAAACATGTACAACTAAGGAACTATAATGATTTCTGAAAAGTGAGCGTAGTTATAGTTCGACCTCGCCCATTTTTAGTGCCAAGAGTAACCATACGAACTTAATGGCAAAATTTTAGTCCAACACAACCAAATTCGTCTGAAATATAGCACTTTTATTGATTTGTGGGCGGTAAGAGGGGGTGAAGCAACTTTCATTTCTATTATTCCAGATATTAAACTTGATAACAGATGTAAATTTGATCTTAACGGCCACCAACCCGCATGAACGATTTTATATATATTGAGAAAGATTTTAAATAATTTCAAAAATACTAACAGAATTAAAAAAATGCCATTATTTATTTGTAAAAAATATATAACTTTTTAATTTTCTTAAATCAAACATAAGTGAAAATGAAGCAATCATCACGGCTACGGGCTCCTTTTGATATCGTCCACAAATACTATTTAAATTTACAAAAATAAAATTACAACACAATTTATCTCTTCAAATTTGATGCCATATTGTGCGGTTTTTTAATACCTTTCGTTGAATACGAAATGTATGGCGCAAGTTTCAGTTTCTCAAGTTCGTCGGTTTCTCTGTTTTTTTTTTTTTTTTTTTTAAATGTATGTACATCAATAACTTCTAAAACATATGCCTGATTGCCATAATTTTTGGGAAACAGATAGATATCATAAGCATGGAGGTGCTCGTTAAAAAGTGGGCGGTATTCAAGAACTGGGCGTGGCAATACTAGATCTCGCAATACTAGATACTACTGTATCTCGAATAATATTGACACTAGGGAACCGCAATTTAGTGTAGGGGTAGGCACAATTATTACAAATTACCAGCAAGAAAATGGGCGTTATTCGACAAATGGGCGTGTCAACATTAGAAAAACAGTGTATCTTGAATAATTTTGAGACTAGAGTACTCGATTTAGTATGTGGGTAGGCATTACTATTACAAATTTTGGTCAATAAAGTGGGCGTTATTCCACAAATGGGCGTGTCAATATTATAAAAACACTCTATCTCGAATAATATTGACACAAGTGTACTGCAATTCAGTGTAGGGGTAGACACAGTTAATAGAAACTACGGTCAAGAAAATGGGCGTTATTTGACAAATGGGCGTGGCAATATTAGAAAAAGAGTATATCTCGCATAATATTGATACTATGGTACTGCAATTTAGTATAGGGGTAGGCATTATTAGTACAAATTACGGGCAATAAAGTGGGCGGAATTCGAATACTGGGCGTGGCAATATAAGAAAAACTGTGTATCTCGAATAATATTGACACTAGGGCTCTGAAATTTATTGTAGTACAGGGGTAGGCACAATTCTTACAAATTACCGTCAAGAAAATGGGCGTTATTCGACAAATGGGCGTGGCAATATTAGAAAAAGAGTATACCTCGAATAATATTGATACTATGGTACTGCAATTTGGTATAGAGGTAGGCATCATTAGTAAAAATTACGGTCAAGAAAGTGGGCGGCATTCGACTACTGGGCGTGGCAATATTAGAAAAACACTATCTCAGTTAATATTGACACTAGGGCACTGAAATTTATTGTAGTAGAGGGGTAGGCAGAATTATTAAAAATTACGGTCAATAAAGTAGGCGTTATTCGATAAATGGGCGTGGCAATATTATAAAAACACTATATCTCAAATTATATTGACACCAGGATAATAAGACTCGTTACAAGAATGGGTGTAATAATTTCAAAACACGTGACATCTAATTTAAATTTAAGCGACAGATATTTGAATTAACCAACAAACTTTCAGAATTTAATAGAACAAATTTTTTCAGAACAATTGTATTTATGTTATTTATATACTTTTTTCGAAAATTTATCATATTCTCTAAAAAGGATGAAATAAAAGCTTTTAAAAAAAAAACAACCGACTTCAAAATCACTACAAAGTAAAAAATAATTTTAAAAATACTTTTCTTTTAATTTCTTGGTCATATTTGATAATTTATTTAAATATATTATTATAAATGAAATCTTATCATTTGAATTTTTTTCTTATTTGTTTTATTATCATAAATATATTAATATCTTGATGAATACAAATGCTTTGAAGTTGGCGCTTCTGATTAAAAGTCTGGTTATATTAGCGCCGACCTTAAAAGCATATGTATTCATCAAGAAATTAATATATTTATGATAATAAAACAAATAAGAAAAAAATGCAAACAATAAGATTTCATATATAATAATATGTTTAAATAAATTATCAAACATGACCAAGAAATTAAAAGGAAAAGTATTTTTAAAATTATGTTTTAATTTGTTGTGATTTTGTAGTCGGTTGTTTTTTTTTTTAAGTTTTTTTCATAGTAAATGCTATAAATGTTTTAATAAAACACTCGAAAAAATTTATTCAATAAATAATTGTATTACTTAACAAAAGAAGTCATAAATGACATCACGCAAATTAATCAACGCTTTTAAACAACAACAAAACCATGCCAAATTCATAAAGACGTTTTGATTTCTAATTTTGAATGCGATCAATTGCTCTGTGGAAAATCGTTTGACTGTTTTCAATTTTCGCAATTTTCGCAATTTTCGAAACTACGGTTCAAGCCTCAGCTTGGCCGAAGTTTTAATAAACATCATCAAAAAGTTTTCAATTTATTATATGATTAGAAATTCCTGAATTAAATAACAAAAATACTCTCTATCATAAAATAAGAACTTCTGTCCCACATCTTTTATTGCAAAAATAGAAAAAAACTTGTCTGTGCCCGGATTCGAAACGCGGACCTCTTGACTGGTAATCAGTTTGCTTAGACCGCAGGGCAACCGAAACAATTTTTGGCCTGCAAATTAAGTGCTTATATGAAATGATTTTAGTTGAAGTAAGCAACAGACAACATTTTTACTGTTTGTCATAAACACTGATGATACATTGACAGGAATATTATTCCAAATACTTTAAAGGCCACTTTCTTAATATCGAGTTAATTTTTATGTGTCACATAAACTCAGAAATAGCTAAATTTAACTTTCACAAAATTCAGTTATTCAGTTTCGTCTATTGCACTAACTGGAACATCATCTCTCAGTTAGCGCCATGTGGCAGATAACTGAAAACAGCTGATAGCTTTTGTTTGCATTCGCTAAATTATTTTGTTTGAATTAAATTTGAGTAAAATGTAGGAACCTTTACCAGTTGTCTGTTGCTAAAAAAATGGGTTAATTTATTCACTCGAACAGCTGATGTGGGTCGTTCCCATACTTAGCCAAAAAATTGTACTTTAATTTAATTGTCGAATGTGAAAGCGAAATTTTATGACTGACTTTTTATGCCTTAGATAAGATTATGTAATAGATATCTATCTGACACTTTATCTAAACTTTAACTATACATTGAGGAATGGCCCTAAATATCATTTATTGCTTATGCCAAACACTCTTCTTTTTTGAGTGTATAATTTTTAATTATAACTTCCTTATTTTGTGCAATAAATATAGTCAATTGATTTTTCAAGTTTTTATTTGTACGTTTTTAATTTCAAATAATATTTAATACATCTATTTTTATTATCTGTTCCATTAAGTTACAGTAACGGTTGTGACATGTTTCACTTTTATAACCACAGCAAATGATATTAGCGTTGAAGCTGTCCAACGTGCTAATCATCATTAGCAACTTCAATCTTTTCAAGATGAAAGTGAATTTTATTTTTTTATTTAATGTTCGTGCAATTTGTTTTAATCATTTATATGTAGTTAGGGCAGCAGTTTTTTTGCATCGTTAAAAGTTGAAGTAAGTATTTTGTTTTATCTTTTGAACGTTAAACTATAAATTGATTATTACCATATTCCAGTGGTTATTGTAATGGTCGCTTTTATCCTTACTGTTTTCTCAAATCTATTGAGTTATCTTATAATCTTTTCTTATAAGATACAAATTTTGATTATCCGACATATCCGTAAATAGCACAAAGAAAAAAAAATAATGAAATTTATGAACAAATTTGAATTTAAAAGTTGTTTCCGTATAATATATGTCCAAAGAAGTAAAATAAAACTAAATAATATATTAAATATATACATAAGTCTTGTATGCTTTATACAACAATTTGGTATAAATAAAAATTTTAATACAATCATTACATAGATATAGATATGGTTTGAGATGAGCTTATACAGCACCGATACTGCCGGCTTCAAGTCAGGCCTATGGAGTCAAAAAAAAAAAAAAAAACCAAATGGCCATTTCAGCCCATGAAAGAACTTTGACCGAGCTACCTAATTCAATAAAACAGTTTTTTTACTTTAGATTTTTCCAGAAGACATAAGATGTTTTCGAGGTTGAGATCAGCAAGATATTGTCTGACTGAAACTATTTCATTGCCTATGTTACTTACTTACTTACTTATAAGTAAGTACTTATTACTTATAAGTATCCTCGCCTCGGATGGATGCCAGTAACGGAACTTACGGATGCCAGTTTGCCGTTGCCCAGGGAACACCACGCTGAGGTTTCAATCGGCTTGGGACGATTTCGACATGGTTAATGCTGGCCCCACCAAGTTGAAGCAGTCAGACACGTTGCTATGTGAAGGTTCGCCCCTGTTCCCCTGTTTCAACCCTTCTAATGATCTGAAAAAAATTCTTGATTAGTAAGAATATCGCTAAATCCGGAAATTTTTTAATCGAAATGACGACTGTAATTGTTTGACCTTTGGAATTTTAAAAATTCCTTTAGATGATATATTCGAAAAGGTCTAATCTTCGAAAATATGCCAAAATAAATCGATTTCTTCAAAATTCTACCCTAGAATACTGCCTTACAACCACAAAAGTTATCAAATTGACGAATAGAAATACTTGTATATTCATCAGCGTCTCTTTATCTTAGCAAAGAGGCAAAGAGGCTGTCGACAACTAGGGACCAGAGAAGTGGTGAGAGAATGTCCCCTTGGAGACAACCTCTGCTTTGTATTTATTATTATTAAATAAATTTATTTCAACTTTATTTTTGGACTATCTTGCTTTGTTGAGAAATTATGGCGTTTTTAAGTTTTTTCCATATAATTTGACTATTTTGAATTTTTTGGTTCAGTACCACACCTTGCTTTGGTTCTGAAAATGATGAAAAGGGATTTAAGCTTAACTTCATTGCAATATATTTGAAGAAAATCATAGAATTTCAATTTGGAATATAAAATATAGAAATATACCCACTGAACCATAAGCGAAGGTTTTGAGTAAGGTGAGAGTTTTGCGAACGTTTTTGGTTAGAATTTCTTTTTTTTTAATTTTTTCTTTTTTATTATGTCGCTTAAAAGTGCTTGTTATAAAAGATTAAATTCGTGAAAGCTTTTCCCATAAAGAAAAATTGTGCATATTTTACGAAATTCATTAAAAACTTATTTTGAGTCGAAAATGAATCATTTTTGTATCATTTCAGTAGGTAAGACTTCCTTGTAAATGAACCATTTTTGTTCATAAATGAGTTCGGAAATGAATCATTTATGCTTCTTTTTTGCATTCTGAAATAAGTTCAAAAAAGAATAATTTTTTTTATAATATCAGTAGGAAACAGTTTCTCATAAACGAACCATTTTTTGTTCGTTCACAAGTTAATCATAAATGATACTTTTCATATTCTAAAATCAGGTAAATAAAGGAACTTAAAATGAAAATGTTAACCTTCGTACAAACGTCATATGAACTTTTTTACCAGTGCGAGATGGATTTACTGCTACACGTATGAAAATTTTCAACATTTCTATCAAAAATTAAAATCAGGCCCAAATTTGCATTCCATGCAAAAATGTAATCAAATAAATTCCCTAATTAATAACTTAACTATTTTGATATTTCATATATAATTTGGAAGTTTGTCGAATTGGAAAACAATCACGCCTTTTCCTCTTTGAAACATCAATATCATGAAAAACACAATGCGTGAATTCCAGCCCAGGTATATTAATCCTATTAACCCAATCATTAATATGATCTCTAATTTTAGTAATAATCATTTCTTCTTTAACAAAATATCGATATGTAATTATAAATAGTATTATGCAATAATAAAATTTATAATTCAAAAAAGGTTATTTTTTTTAACTCATTATTGAACAAAAAAAGGTTTGTTTTTTGACTGAAGCAATTCAGTCCAAAGATTGATACAAAAAGGGTTCAATTTCATTTCGGTTTCGAGTGCCGAAAAATAACTTTTATGGTTCTTTTTTTAACTCATTTCCGAACAAAAAAGAGCATAATTTATGGTTCTTTTTTTAACTCATTTGCGAACAAAATAAGGTTCGTTTTTGAGAGGCATTTTAGTCCGACGAATGACATAAAAAGGGTTCATTTATGAGTGCCGAAAATGAACGTTTCTACCCGAAAAGGTTCATAAATGAATTCAAAAACGGTAGTTTTGGTTCACTGGGTAGAATTTGGAATATTTAAAATTTTTGGTGCAGTACCACACATTGTTATGGTGCGGAAAATTTTCAAAAACGATTTTAGCTTAATTTTGTTGCCATCTTTGAAGAGCGCCATAATCCAATTCCAAACGACTGGGGCATATGAAGATTGTTAAGAACCCTTCTGGTTGACTCATAGCTTGTGAAGGGCTCCATCGATATCAAGAAAAGCAAAAATAAGTATTTTCTTGTTGCCGATTGATTTTTCAATTTTGCTGACTAGGTCATTTAGTGCTGACTATGTAGATCTACCCGTTTGGTAAGCGTATTGCATTTCCTCGTGGTTAACTGGACCCGGCACTTTTGTGATTATACATCAAATGATTTTTTTTGCAATTTTGTTTTTGATTCGTGCACTAGGAGGTAAATATGAAGAAAGATATTAATAGGATTAGAAATGTGAAATTTTTAATCCAATATCTTTTAAACCGAGTGCGATCAAGGCAATAAACCTTTTTTACTATATCTTTTTATAGGGTTTTACAAATTTATTTTTTAAGGTATTAAATTTCCGTAAAATATAACTAGACCGAAATTACAAAAACCGACCAGGATTACAAAAACCCTTCGAGATGAATATCCCTGTTGTTGTGAATTTACTTAATTTGTCGATTTTAGTTTTTGTCTTTGGAACAAAACTTATAATTTTGAATTGTAAAATGCAACAAATTGCAAATAGGCGACAACACTAAACATAATAAAAAAAAGAAAGCCTTTAAAATATGCCATGAATATAACTTAGTCTTTCTAGACTGATTGCGTAGTCTTTTCCGAATTTGAATCGAGTATTTATCTGAATTCCATTGATTGCTGTCAATGTGCTTGATTTATCGATTTTAGTTCTTCTGTTTGAAACAAAACATATAATTTTACATTGTAAAATGCATCGAATTGCATATTAGTGTAAATACTAAGTTTAATAAAATAGAAAGCGTTTAAAATATGCCATGCATATTAAAATTGCTAAGTCGTTAAACTAGTAAAAACAAAATATTTACAAATATTCACTAATATTGGCGTAAAAAGTCAAATCTACAAAATGAAAGTAAATCTACAGGGTTGTCAATATTCGAAGCGCCCATTTTATTTTTAAATAAATCAAAGAAATATCATTTAATTGGGTTCAAGTAGATTTGCTTACATCATTTCTTGAATATGATATCTTGTAAATGGTCGCCATTGGCCTCTACGACATATTGTGCCCGTTTTGCAGCATTTTCCATGGTTTTCTTCAACATTTCGATGGGAATGGCGGTTATTTCTTGACGGATGTTGGTTTTCAGCTCTTCTAGGGTCTTTGGCTTGTTGACGTAAACCTTTGATTTCAAATAACCCCACAAAAAGAAGTCTGGAGGCGTTAAATCTGGTGATCTTGGCGGCCAATCGAACTCACCATTTTTTGACATCAAACGGCCAGGGAACAATTGCTTCAAAAAATCGATTGTAGTGCGGCTTGTGTGTGATGGCGCGCCGTCTTGTTAAACCAGTAGTGCCTGATACGCTTTCGACGAACGATTGGCATGAAAAAATTGTTTATCATATCGCGATAACGCTCCTGATTGACAGTAACTCTGTGGCCATTATCATCTTCGAAAAAGAACTTACCTCTTGAATCTCTTGTGGATTTTCAGTTTCATACAAACGATAAATTGTTTTCTTGGAAGGCGCTCTTTTCACTTTATTTATTTTTTTGAAAGCACGTTGAGTTTTTGACTTGTTGAATGTAAATTTCAACAATTTTAGAGCGTTCACGTGGCGTGTACTGTTCAATTGTAAACATTTGCTTGGAATGACGCTTCAAACGCGGTACGTCATTAGTCGATTTGGCATCACTGCAGAAAGTTATAGTGTTGCCAGATGGGCGCTTCGAATGTCGACAACCCTGTACAAAAAAATAAATATAAATAGACTTAATAGCTTTTCTACAAAAGCTATTACAAATTATTAAGGTTTCAAATACGTATAGAGAAAAAAAAAAAATACTTACCTCTATTGTAAATAAATCTGTACAAATCAGCCATAAAATGAGTAGCATCAAATTCAAAATGAGCCCAATAACATAGATGGATGAACTATGCACAGTGCATGTTAGATCAAAAGATCACTTCAAGCTGGTATAAGTTCGTTCAAGCAATTACAGCTATTTTTGGATTTATGGAATCATTGAAATGTTTTGAATTAACTTTTGATAAATATGCAGTTGAGAATGTTTTTTTGCAATCGACTACAATTAGATACACTGTTAAAAATTATGGGCAAATAATCAGCATCAATTCATGCTGTTCAAGCTAAATAATCTTGACCATGCATATAGGAACATAATTTTTCGACACTGTAAGAACAAACTGCGCTATTGTTGACTGCTTGGCTGGCTTCTGCGCGCTGTCGTTAGTTGTCTTTTTTTAAGATGTGCAGCATATGTGCGGCAAAAACCACCGCTTTGAACTTGAAAAACTGGTTCAGGTACAAACTCGAATAGCACACTTTTTTTTTTTTTTTGGTTAAATTTTCGTTGCTTGTTGCTTGTGGATTTGTCAAAAATTCTAAAGTTGAAGAGACTTTTTTGGCAAATACCAACAAAAAAAATTATGTCACAAAAAGTTTGACAAACACAAGATCCTTATAAGATCATTTAGAAGCAATTTTTATGCTTAGAATCCTTATGCAGTTTGAACATTTTTTTTAATATAAATACAAAAAATTACTTTTTCTGGAAGATTTGTTGCTTCAGATACCCGCTGAGTGGCACTTCTAGATGCACAGATACAATGAATAGAATCGTTTGTTTTGAAAAAATTTTTTATAAAATTTCACAGAATTAAGGCCAAATATGTATGAGCTGAAAAATTTTAATCGTTTAAGGACTCATTATATGTTATGTGCCAGATTCTTTTTCGTAAACTTGAACTTTATGCTTCAATATGCATATTCTTAATTTTTATTTTGATAACATTCTTTTATATTTTAACTAAACGTTTTCGAAATGCCCAACTTTACACTCTTACTTGTTGTGTCAACGTTCGGCGCGCGTTCAACCACCAACTAGTTATAATAACGCATGCAACCATGAGAAGATACTCGTTGTCGTTCTTGCCGCTGGCAGCTTGCATGTCTTCGTCATGGCAGACATTTTCAGCTGCTTTCAATTTCTATTTCAATGATTCCCGAATTCCATTTGTGCTGAAATCGTGTGCTTAAAATTTATTTGTTGTAGCTTTTGTTACAGCTTCTGGTGTTTTGTTATTGTATGTAGTTGTTGCTGTAATTGTTTTGTTGTTTTTCTGTTCTCGTTGTTGTTGCTGATGTTGCTGCTACGTCACGTTAGGCAGCCAGATTCCTCAATTCTCATTGTTTTCTGATCCGCCACACCGCTGCTTAAATTATTTCACATTCGTCCCTCAATTATTGTAGAGAATGTTTTTGTAGAACATCTATTATATTGGTGTTTTGTTGGTTTTGTAGATCAGTGATCGGGTTTATTTTAGTTAACTGCGTCTTATTTGATTGTAGATAATCAAGGAATTTTAAGGATTCTTCAATTTTTTTTTTAATGTGGCAAGGACTTAAATCTTTAAGTGGAAGTAATTTTAAAAAGGTTTGTACAATTTAAGCTAAATGTTCCGGGCATATCATGGTTAGTGCAAATATCTCACAGCTTAAATATTGCTTACAAAAAAATATCAAACGTTGTTCACGAAATGCATTTCATTATTGAATAACGTTTATTAGATTCAAATTCCTAAAGGTTTTGAAAAGTAAAGAAATCCTTAGTTTTGGTTCAGTAGTAGGTCAATGTCTTTAAGGTACTTACTTTTGTAAAACTGACAGTATTATCTTCCAAAATGCCCAGATTTTTATCAAATTTCCGATTCATTATCAACGACCCAAAAATTCATACAGTAACATTTTCAAAACAAATTTCACAAGAGTTTCGTAAACAATTATTTCTTAGAGCATTTTGTACTATTCGTACATTCTGCTTACTCTAAAGTTTATCCGCTCTTTTTCAGATATGGAGAACATCTTTGCTACATGGACTGAAAAGTCAACGGATTTTTAATGAAACAATCGTTTTTTGGGCAAAGCTATATTTACTCCTCAACTTAGTTAACTTCGAGGGCAGCCCACTTAGTATAGCGGTTTCCCAATATATTCAATTTCAAACCAAATTATTTG
The DNA here is from genome assembly GCA_914767935.1 of Coremacera marginata. Classification (NCBI taxonomy): domain Eukaryota; kingdom Metazoa; phylum Arthropoda; class Insecta; order Diptera; family Sciomyzidae; genus Coremacera; species Coremacera marginata. Next base: position 141,875,494 of record OU612044.1, read on the forward strand.
AAACTTGTTTCAAAGCATAACAAGTTAAATGTATTATGTATATTATTCTGTAATATACAAAATACAATTTTATTTGATAATATTTACTTATTACACAAAATATTCAAAAATAACATAAGCTATTACGTAGTGACTCTGAGACACTATACGACGGTTAACAATAAAAAAAAAGACGACAATGTTACTGTTGCCCTTACGAAAAAGGATGATCTTCTAAGCAATGCTGTGGTATTTGTCAGAGGCCCGTATGTAACGAGCATTCACAGAAAAGTCTATTGGCCGCTTTGGTCGCCTTTCTTGGCTTTCCAGTCACTATGCAGACTGCACATTGGACTTAGATGTAAGGTAATGGACCCATGTTTCATCCGTTTTTACAAAATGCTGCAGCAACATCAAACCGGCTGTTGAATCATCAACGCTCTGCTTTTTTTGGTCGTTGATCAGTAAACACGGCACCCATCGCGCCGATTGCCTTTTCATCTCCAAATCACTGTTCTGATTTTTTACAACAGTGCCTGCCAAAAATAGTAATGGGCGTGTATTGCTGAGCAGACAAAATTGTGCATGGTCTGATTTTTTACAACAGTGCCTGCCAAAAATAGTAATGGGCGTGTATTGCTGAGCAGACAAAATTGTGCACTAAAAGAGAATCTATTCAAATCCAAAAACTCAACTAAATGCAAAAATATTAATTTTATGCAATGTTTTTTCTTTTGTGTAACTACGTCCAAAAGTTTTAAGAATTGTATCTTCACTTGCTTAGGAAGTTACAGCATTTAAAGAAACAAGAAAAATGTGTTGGGATTAAAGTTGTGTTCTATACGTACTTTAATATTAATATTAATGCTTTGATCGCAATTTCTTATAAGTCAAATATTTTTTAAATTGTCTTTCTTTAATGAATTGCGCTGCTTAAAGCAGATGAACTTTAGATCGGAAAAAGTTTGTCTATACACCGAATGCAAACCACTAATTGATAAAGATCATTTCAGTTCGTGCTCTCGTCCACGCAAATGGAAAAAACTCTGCAATCGTTTAATTTGTTTTTAATTTTAGAATTAATATATTTGCTAATTTGTACAGTGCGACGGACAATGATATTGTGAGATAAAGGTAACGTTGCTATAATTATGGCTGTTTTTGCAATATTTTAACGCAAATATCTTTAATAAGTGCTCCATCTGAGAAAGGACTACCATTTTTACAATATTATAGCTTATTAATTTAGATAACGTAATTTTTAATTTCTTTTGTTTGTTTTTTACATTGCTCTCATTCAAGTTTTATTCCATTTCAGAAATCCAATTCTTTATTTTATGCGAAAGAAATTGCTTTTTTCTTTTTATAAAATCTTTGCTTTTCTACATTATCTGATTCATCAATATCATTATGAAACATTTCATAATACCTCTTCATATTAGTTTTCTTATGTCCTTGGAACGAAACATAACATTAGATGCATTGAAATCCTTTAAAAGCGTTTGAAATCAATAAAATTTGTATACATATTTTCATTTGTCATCTTCAAACATTAAATTTCTCGCTGTGGAGTATCATAAAAAGCGCACTCGATGTTGTGTCGCTGCTGTCTCAATAGCGGCTAAGCGCGAGAGAATAAGAATACACTCAGTTCTGTTTTTACACGGTAGATACGTTCCCAAAGATTTCGTGCAAAAAAAATCGTGTAAAAAAATGCATTGCACTAATGGAAAAGTAGAAGATTGGTTCTAAATTTAACAAATCTGTAGAAATAATACAATAAACCATTTTTAAACTCATATTGGAGCGTTATAGCCAATATTTGCGTATATTTTTATTTCATAAACTTATAAAAGAATGCAAAAAAAACAATTTCATAAATTTATAAAAGAATGCAAAAAAAAACAATTCCAGAAACTTAGAAAAGAATGCAAAAAAACAATATAGAACACATACAATACAATAGGGACGACTGGTGACATGCATGTTTACAGGCGGCAACACGGGAGTATAATAAAAATTAAAAATTTTATAGCGATGAAAACTGTTAGTACTAAAATTGTTATTTTCAGAATTTGGGTCAATCGGGTTAAATCAAAATAAAGCGTGTAAAAACAAAATAAAGATTTATTTTTAATTCGTGTTAAATCAAATTCGTGTAAAAACAGAACTGAGTGTACGTGTGAAACAAAGAGCTCTTAAGAGCCCAGGGTGGAAGGCACTGCTTTACAATCATTCAAAATGATTCGATACACTTGCGTTACAATTTCCGCATTTGTAGCCCCTTCTGGCCTTCCAGATCTAGGTGCGTCTTTTAAGGGTTTTAACGTAAAAAAGCACTTTTTTGTGTGATTTTTTTTAAGAGTATGGATTGGGAAAATTAATTCAAACATTTTGTTCATTATTAAGTATTCTTTTAACAATATTCTGTAATAAATATTGAAAAACAATCCGTTGACAGAGCTTCCCAAAACGTCTCGGTCGGAAATTATCTGAAATCAAAAAACTTTAAAATTTAGTCAAAGTATTATTAAATCCTCACTCCAATATTCTAAGATGATTTTTTTTTTCTTCTTAAATGTTTGGTGGCCATCTAAAGTGTAAACTGCTATTTTCCAGGCAAAATTCCGCCATTTTGTGGGTGGGAGTCCCCCTTAATATAAAAAAAAAATTTAATTAAACGTATTCTAATTAAACGTATTTTATATGTAGAAAATGTGTTCCAAGCTTGAAATGAATCGGTCAAGTACTTTTTAAATGGACTTTGAAAAAGTAGTTTTGAGAAATACGCTTTTAAAAGTTCATGATCTTATGAATCGACGTTCGAGGTACACTTACTTAAAAATTCATATATCCATTAGTTTTACTCGGATCGACTTCTAATTTGGACACAATATTCTTGAGACGTTGTGCATTCGTATAAAAGAATAAAAATAAATTTTTTTTTTAGTTTTCCATATTTAAGGTATAGGAAAGTTAAAAAAAAAAGTATTTTTGAAATTTTGAACAAGCGGGCGTGGCAGCCCCCATACAACTTAAACACATTTTTCGATATATCTTCGAAATCAAATCAAAGGTACATGCCAATTATATGATTACTAAACAAAAACCCAAAATTTTGACGAAATCGGACAAATGGGCTTGGGCGCCCCCATACAACAAACACACAGCCAATAATTGATTTCCATATAAGCCATTTAAACCATTGATTCTCTTAACAATGCAAAATATTTTTGTAAAGACAAAATTGATTAGTATAATTCCTAGTAGCTCTTACTCACTGTGGTAAATTGCATAACAGACGCTTCTCATGCAGAACAAACCATTTAATATGCGATTTCCATGGAGGTTGCATTTTAGTACCGCACGAAAGAGATAAAAATTAATATTATGTGAAGTCACGAGAAGTCTAAACTTTTTTTTATTATAAAAATAGACATCATAACCTTATGGATATAAAAATTGTAAGGCAGAGACAGAGCTAGTTTTTTTTTTTAATATTTTAAAATAGAACATTTTTTGCTTACAAAAAAATACTTTTTTTTTTTAAATATAAACAGATAACATATAACTAAAAGATTAAATATTTGTTGATGATAATAATAAAACTAAAACACATACTATCGCGTTTACAACAAGTGGTCTACGCTCTCTGTCAAACTCTTCATTCAGGAGTTATATCATTTTAATAAAAGTGGGGAAATCGTGATGTTTTGAAGCAAAAAAAAATTAAAAATTAATATGATGTGAAGTTACGAGAAACCTATATTTATAACCTATATAACCAATAATAGAAAGTTCGTTAGAAAATTCTACTTACACAGACCTGCACCGACTTAGCACAGATCTCATAATTTTAAAATAAAGATTTTTTTTATAAATAAAGATTTTTCATTACTTTTTTTAAGTTATGTGTTCATATAACTCCAATAATTTTCAATTATTATATTGGAGTTATATAAACACATAACTTAAAACTTATGAAAGAAGATCATAATTAATTTACAAATAGATTTTTCATTACTTTTTTTCGCCTTAAGTAAAAATTTAAATCTTCTGTACTGTATGACGATTTTTGGATTGAAATGACGATTTTTGGAATGGGCAAATGATGATTTTTGAAAAGTCTTTTGACGATTTTAGGCGAAGAGTCTCTGGCAATCCTGAACATAAGCCGTTCGCAGTCGGCATAAAGCCTGTACGTCCAGTTCTCGATCATTTGTGTTCAAACACGCACAACACAATTGGTCATGAAAAGTTCGGTCAAAGTCCGTTCCAGGGCTGAAATGGTCATTTCGTTTTTTTTTTTATATACATATATCATATTTTTTTTTTTCATAAACCTTTTTGACACCTCTTATGGTTTAATACCAACAAATTGTTTCATCCATTGTCACATATCGACGATAGATTTCGATTTTATTGCGATTTAACAGCGCCAAACACTCCTCTGATTCGTTGTTGTTTTTCAGAGCTATCGCATACCCAAATGTTCGTGTAAAATAGTGAAAACACTACCCTCTGATATCTTTACAATGTCAGCTAGCTCGTGCACCTTCAATTTGCGATTGTTCATAACCAAATTGTGGATTTTTTGATGTTTTGTGGAATAACAGTCTGATTTGGGCGTCCACTGCGCTCTGCATCATTTGTGTTGGTACGACCACGTTTAAATTCAGGAATCCACTTTACTACCATTTGTCTCGATGGAGCAGTCCGGATAATGTTTATCAAGCCATTGTTTGGTTTCCTCTGTATTTTCTTCATATCGGAATTCACTTTTTCTATTTTTTTTTATTTTTCAATAACAATAGTTGCACACAAAATGCGATAACTCACGAATCAAATGTCAGATTGTTGTCAAATTTTTATACGTATCGTTTGAAGGTTGGTACTAAATAAAAATCTTATGGAAAAATTTAGTAACGCCATCTATGTGTCATCCTGTGGACTTTTTGAACGTACTGTTATTACGATTTAAAGATATGAATGGATCCAATTACAGCAGAAAATAAGGCTTCAAGTCCTTATTTGTGTTTTCCCGCCTTTTTAAAGCCTCTTTAGACAGTCTTAAAATAAGAAATATAATAAAAAATGTATGTATAAATATAATAAAAGCATATACAAGCCTACTCAAGTAATTGCAAACAACAAATATATACAATTTGAAACTGATCTACAAAAAAAAACATAATAAAAATAATATTTACAATTTGCAAATCGAAAAATTTTATAACATCGTTTCACTGAACTAAAATCTTATGTACCAAATTAGGCGTATGGTTTATAGTTTAGTATAGTATGGTACCAGTTATAGTTTTCAATATACATACTTCTGCAATCTGCCAGTAGCTCATTAAATGCACTAGTATTAATTTCAGACTACAAGATAATGTGCTCAACATAATTGAAAACATAAAAATAAGTCGCTTATAAACTTTAGCCAGGAAGAATAGATTTTTCAAAATAAATCTTTTCTATAATTGAATCGGTCATTTCAAAGACCTCTTTAACTAAATTTTTTTCAACATTCTTTTTTTGCTGAAAATGATTTCATAAAGGTAAATGGGTATTTTGGGTATAAGCCGCTTAAGTCATAATACATCTTCAAATAATACCGCGTAAAGACGTTCATTGCATAAACAACATTAGTCAGTCAAACCACTTAAGAGGTTTTTGCACGCACTACTAGATGGAAGAGAGTAGTCATGGTATAATTATACATGTAGTAGTGACAGTTCTCTTGTCACTTTTGACAAAAGTATCTGTATAATTGTACCATGGGGAAGTAGTTATATTTGACTGAGTTTAATGTTTTAAATTTGCTGATGTTCTGATTAGTTCAACAATTTTCACATCTCCAATATAATAATTGTCATTTATATTGTTTTGGTCAACTGAGTCTTATGGAAAAAAGTTCCAATAGAACAAATAATATCATTCGCGCCTTCGACAGTATGAGTTTTCAGTATGACTCAGATAAAAAAGGCACTATCATAGCCAAGGAATATATTGATGGATTGATTAAACATTCATTCATATTAATAAAAAACCTGACAACTTCTGTTTCACTTTCGTTCAGTCAAGGCTTATGATTTCAAAGTACCCATAAATAGTAGAAAAATAGACGACTTAAAGCAAGTTTAGGATAGCATTCTGGAACAGCATATGCCATTTTATAATAGCATTTTTAGCTGGCCAACTACAAATGTTGAAGATAATCCAGATAACAATGATAGAAAATATGATTATGATTATGACAAATTAATGCATGTGAAATGTAAATAAGTTATAATAATAAGCAAAAAATATTACTACTACGATTGTTTTGGTTAAATTATAAACCACTAATCCTATTTTTTGCTAAAACAACAAAAGTCAAGAACACTTTTTAATTTTTTTTTCATTATAATTATTAATATTCGATATTTAAATTTTTTACATCCCAAATATTAAATTAAGCATAAAAAAAGTTCTTTAAAATTCGTTTGTTTATGCATGAAACAGTTTTTATTGATTCCTGAATAATCCTAATTGTGTGACTTATGAGGTTTTTGAAATGACCGATTCAATTGCAATCGTGAAAATTTTTAAGCACAAAAGAGTTAAACACAGATAGCTTTGTGATGAGCAAATTTTTATGTGGGCGATCACCAATTTTTTTGTATTGCAACTATATGTTTAACATTAATCTAAATCACATTCAACGATTCAAACGACTGAAATTGTCTACTTTCGATTAAATTACATAGGAATATTAGTTGCTTTTTTCAATATAAGCAAAATATTCGGTCGACCCCGACTTGGTGGGTTTGTAATATATTAATATTTTGAAAACAAATAGATAGAAGATCGTAGAGGAAACATTGCTGTCTAAGAAATCATTATAACTTCTACTTGAAGTAATAGAGTATTAAAAACTGATGATTTTGTCTACCACAATATTCTGTTTTGAATAGTCACCTACAGTACTCACCCGATAATAAGCTGAAAAAGCAATGTTAAACATAAAAAGTAATAAAAGTAATGTTTTTTGTACTTTTGAGACCATTTCTTATACGTATAATAAAAAGAAAAAAAAAAGAACTTATCACCACAAAATTTCTTTTTTGTGTAAATATTTCATTTTAAGTTTTTTTTTTTTTTTTAAATATTTGTAGGACAAGGTATGAAAAGTTATTTGCAGTTCCTGACTAAATTTTATATGATTGGTTTTTTCCCCCATTAAAATTTGTCAATTTCTAAAATTTTTCATTTGATTATCTGTTATATTAAAATCACTAAAATCGATATTAAATTTTATATTTTCTTAAATTTTTTAATTTTTTTATATCTAGATACTTTTTAAAAAAAAAAAAAAACTTTATTTGGCTCAGTTCTATTAAAATACAAACTTTTGACAATTATTTGTTTGTGAAAGGCGTAAGGTTAACTCGCCGTAAAAATTAACCATTCTTACGAATTTTTTGACGCGCTACTGTTAGTGAGAGTAACTTAAATTGATGAAGGCATAAGATAGCAAAATTTGAAGTATATCAAGTAAAAATTATATTAAAAAATGTCAAGACATAACAAAATGGCAGGAAATACCTCCAAAAAAAGTTGTTTTGCAGTGATCAGCGGATCAACTGAAATCAAAATATGAATATGTTTTGAGAAGCTAATAAGATTTCCTCCTCGAAAACTTGTTGTCGAGTTTTTTTTTAATGTTTTTTAGATTTTTGGCAGCACTTGAAAGTCAAAAACTCAATTTTTGTAAAATTACTGTAAAATGAAAAATAATGAAAAATCAGTTGTGAATGACTATACCAAATTTGAAAACGATCAGTGCAGCCGTTTTGTCTGGAGTGTTCACCGGAGTGTTCTGGAGTGTTCTGGAGTGTTCACTGGCCTTAAAAACGCGGCTTGTGAGAAAATCGCTTTAAAGATTTTTTTCTAAAGCGAAATCGACGTTTGAGGCACACTTACTTAAAAATTCATATCTTCATTAGTTCTACTTGAATCGACATCAAATTTTGAAACAATATTCTTGAAACGTTACCCCTTTAAGAGAACCCAAAACGAATTCAACAAAACATGATTTTTTTCTAATATCTCAACTTTCAAGTGTCATCGCATAGCCAAAACTGAGTATTTCCCCTAAATATTTTGTTTTTGTCTTATCTATGCAATTATCTGTCGATTGATACTAAAATTGTTAGGTTTCGAGTCATACAAAATGTTGATTTTGGTTCATGGGTCAACCCAGCGTGCTACGCACTATTTTATTATTGATACAAACACTTTTTCATAAGTACTTTTAAAAAATTTTTATCGAAAAGCAATTCGATAGTAATTTGAGCCCTCCCATGTAATTTCTAGATACGACGCTGCTCACGCCCACTAAAAGTTTTACTTTTTTATCTTGACCTGCATCTTTAGTACGAGGATATTTCTTCTCTTTTTTGATGCTGTAATCACGGTTGCCATTTTGGTACAATTGTACCAAAATTGGTACATTTAATTTCACTTAGTACATCGGCACATTATTTCTGATTTGGTACATTTTGTAAAAAATTCTAAAAAAATTCACAACATTTCACAAAAATCAACACTTGGTATCAGTGTTTGAATAAATTTTTATTTTTTATAAAATTGTACTGATGTTGCTACTTTTGGTTGCTACACAAGTGAGGTGTATGAAGAATGGATAAGGGGAAATTTGTTTTAAAGAATTAACCGAATTTGTTAATAGTCTGATGTGCCCTCCACATAGCTCAGGAACTGCTGAGAGCAAATTTTTTAATTTAAGTCGGATTTAAACTAAGCATGGAAATATATCACTCGTAGAATTTAAAACAGGGGGACAGGGGGCGAACCTTTGGGGAACAGGGGAACAGGGGGCGAACCTTCACATGGCAACGTGTCTGACCGCCTCAACCTGGCGAGGCCAGCATTATCCATGTCGAAATCGTCTCAAGTCGACTCAAACCTCCACGTGGTGTTCCGCTGGCAACGGCAAACTGGCATCCGTCAGTTTGACGGCTAATTTGAGCGGCGGGTCACTCCATAGACCTTAAACATGGAATGTGCGCAGGGTTTGGGTCCCGCCACATTACTACTGCCCAATGAAAACTAAACCAGCCTTGGATAAGAACCCCAATTACGTTGACGACCACCGCAAACGAAAAACGGACAATGATTTACGGATATGCACCTGGAATGTCCGAAACCTTTATATGGAAGGTGCCATTATCCAACTGGCGGACGCCCTCAAAACGATAAAGGCTGACATCACCGCCATCCAGGAAATGCGATGGAAAGGGCAAGGCTTCTCTAAACAAGCACACTGTGATATCTACTACAGCTGCCATGCGGAGAGGCGCGAATTTGGATGTGGATTCGTTGATATTAGGAAACTACGCCACCTTGTTTCCCGGTTCACACCTGTCAATGAAAGATTGGCCACGATCCGCATCAAGGCAAAATTTTTCTCCATCAGCCTTTTTTACGCGCACGCCCCGACGGAGGAAAAGGACGAAGACGTCAAAGACGCTTTCTACGCTAGTCTTGAGGACGTATACGACCACCTTCCGGTCCATGACGTGAAAATAGTCCTCGGCGATTTTAATGCGAAAGTCGGAAGGGAAGGCATCTTTGGCCCCACTGTCGGTCAGTTCAGTCTTCATGAGACCTCCACGAACAACGGTCTAAGACTGATTGACTTCGCCGCGGCGCGAAACATGGTAGTTAGTAGCACCAGATTTAAGCACCTCGACATCCACAAGGCCACCTGGCTGTCCCCTGATCAAAAAACGCGAAACCAAATTGATCATATTGTAATCGACGGAAGTCATGCCTCTAGTGCTCTAGATGTGCGTACATTTCGGGGGGTCAACATTGACTCCGACCATTATCTTGTTGCAGCCAAGATCCGCATGCGATTATGCAATGCAAAGAACATACGCACAGGAATGCAACGAAAGCTAGATGTCGCTAAGCTGCAATTACAACGGACTGCCGAAGCCTACTCCACTCAACTCTCGGTTAAGCTCAACCAACCAACCTCTGGACTCGACGACGCCGGTGGACTTTGGGCGCATATATCCCACTCCATGCGCGCTGTCGCTGAAGAAGTCATTGGTTTCCGGCGCCCGCAACCTCGGAACCAATGGTACGATCAGGAGTGTCGCATCGCGACTGCAGTAAAAAACGCCGCATACAGAAAAACGCTGCAGTCAGCTGCAACGCGAGCCGTGCGAGAAAACTACCGCGAAAAGAGGAAGGAAGAGAGGCGCCTTTTCAAACGCAAGAAAAGAGAGCAGGAAAAGCGTGAGCGTGAGGAACTAGAGGTATACCAGGGCAAGAAGGATGCACGAAAATTCTATCAACAGGTTAAGCGTCTAACCCAAGGTTTCAAGCCCGGAGCATCCACTTGTAGAGACGAAAATGGAGATATGAATACGGATACGCAGTGTGTGCTGACATTGTAGAGACGGCACTTCTCCAACTTACTTACTGGCGACGATTCCACCAATGCCGCCCATGGAGAGCGCAGTTCAGAGCTACCAATCAACAATGACGGAGTGGAAGTACCACCACCTAGCCATGATGAGGTTCGAGTTGCTATCCAACGACTCAAAAACAACAAAACAGCGGGTGCTGACGGCCTGTCAGCTGAATTGTTTAAAACCGGCGGCGATGAATTGATAAGGCGCATGCATCAGCTCATCAGCAAAATATGGCTAGAAGAAAGCATGCCCGACGATTGGAACCTCAGCGTACTGTGCCCTATACTTAAGAAAGGAGACCCAACAATCTGCGCAAGTTATAGAGGTATCAGTCTTATTTCCATCGCATATAAGGTTCTCTCAAGCGTACTGTGTGAAAGATTAAAGCCGATTACAAAAACACTGATTGGACCTTATCAGTGTGGCTTTCGACCTGGTAAGTCCACCATAGACCAGATTTTCACGCTACGACAAATCCTGGAGAAAACCCACGAAAATCAAATTGACACACACCATCTCTTTGTCGATTTTAAAGCTGCGTTCGATAGCCCGAGAAGGGATTGCCTATTCGCAACAATGTCTGAGTTCGGTATACCTGCAAAGTTGATTAGACTTTGCAGAATGACGTTGAGCAACACACGCAGCTCCGTCAAGGTAGGAAATGACCTCTCCGAAACCTTCAATACCGAAAGAGGTTTCAGGCAAGGCGATCCACTGTCTTGCGATCTCTTCAACATCATCATGGAGGGGATCGTACGAAAGGCCGGTGTGCATCGTAATGGCACCATTTTCTATAAAGGTGTCCAGCTCCTTGCGTACGCTGATGATATTGATATTGTTGGCAGAACCAAGAGAGATGTTACCGCTGCTTTCGCCGCTATCGAAAAGGAATCAGCCAAAGTGGGTTTGACGATAAATGAGGGTAAAACAAAGTATATGCTGTCTACAAACAAGGGAGCGCGGCGTCTAGACTCCCACGTTTCATCCGGCAGCTATAATTTTGAAGTAGTCAAGGAGTTCGTTTACCTTGGCACCGCCATTAACACTAACAACGAAATCAGCCTGGAGATAAAGCGAAGAACAATAATTGTTAATAGGTGCTACTACGGGCTCAGTAAGCATCTAAGTTCCAGAGCCCTCTCTCGATCGACAAAACTAACACTCTACAAGACGCTCATTCTACCTGTGCTGCTTTATGGCGCTGAGGCATGGGTTGTTTAGAAAACTGACGCAGCCGCTCTGGGGGTGTTCGAGAGAAAAGTTCTTCGCAAAATCTTCGGTCCTGTTCGAGTCGGCGATGACTATCGCATCCGAATGAACCACGAGCTGTATGAGCTCTACGATGACATTGACGTAGTTCGGCGTATAACTGTGCAGCGACTACGCTGGCTGGGTCATGTCCATCGTATGAACGACGAAGCTCCAGCGAAAAAGGTGCTCGAGGCGAGGGTCGCTGGTCAACGACGACGAGGGAGACCATGCCTCCGATGGATGGACCAGGCTGAGGAAGCCCTAACCGCACTTGGTGTATCCGATTGGAGAAGGCGCGCGCAAAGCAGAGGCGCCTGGCGAGAGCTGATGAGGTCGGTTGAAACCCGGACACGGGTTGTTACGACCAACTAAGTAAGTAAGTAAGAATTTAAAACACTTATCGACATAATGCTCTCTAAAGGGTTGTGCGTCGTACGCAATGAATCTCATTACATCTGTTCAGCAAAGCAACTATTTTAATTTTTTTTATTTTGTTAATATGTTTTATAAATACACCCCCATTATAAATTAATGATTTTAAAAATTTTTCGCTTAATGATACTGTCTTATTTCACTCTAAGGAGAACGTCTACTGAATGAACACGGGCACAGCTTACAAAAAAACAAAATGCTTTAAGCTTGCACAACACATAAGGTTACATAATGCAAAAAACTGAAGATCAAAAAAGTTCAATTAGCGGAACTTAGAAGGCGATATGTGCAACATCGGGTATGAAAGGGTTAAAGTGGTAATGTTTCGTATATATACAAATATACTTCAATGAATTATTTTTATAAATAAATGTTAATAAAATTGTTATAGAAAAAAAAAGTTACATTTTTCATCTATTTGGTACATTTTTTAGAAAAATTAGGTATAAAAAACAAAGTGGCAAGTGGCAACCGTGGCTGTAATTAAAAAGACATTTACAAAATGCTGAGCATACATTTAGGATTGTGTGATTTTTATACTGAGTGCGGTTTGACTCTGCACTGAGTTGTTGATTTTAAACACATTGCATACACAAACCTTCTGTATAACACAGAGTGTCAAACTATACATCAGTTTGAATACAGTTTGAAAGCTTATGGTTTTTACTTTCTTCACCACAACTCAGCAATATTAAACTCACCACAAATCAATATAGCATTGACATACCTGCGATCGTTGGCTTTATTCAACATCTTAAGTGGGCGTTCAATGGATGTGTGTTATGCGCGCATCTGTGAGAGTTTCAACAAGTGTGTTTGTGTGGATGTAAGTGAGTATATATGTGTTTTTGTAGCTTCTCGAGCTCTGTATTTTCCAGTTTAACTAAGTTGCGCATGAAATACACCACATTCTGGAGGATTATTCGTAGCCGCTCTTGCTGTAGTCGATATCGTTGTAGTCGCTATTGTCGTCGTCATCGTCGTTGTTGGTTAATATTCGAGTTACAATTTTAGCGGAGCTCAGTTCAGTTCGACATCAACAGGTGTTACAAACGTATTACTAACGCGCTTAAACGACTTTTTATCTGTACTCTTGTGTTAACAATAAATCGGTAGAGTTCTTAAAAATTTAAATACATTCAGACATTTGTTGAATATTTAAGCATAAAACATTTTTTCAAAGTTTTTCGTTAAAAACAGTTGCCGTTATGTGTGGAAAAAGTATTTATTAATTTATGACTGTGGTATTTAACAATATTTGGTGAAATTGTTTAGTCATTTGTATAATTTTTGGTGATTTTTCTGGTTTTTTAGGCATTTTTTAAAGAGTTTTAAAATAGCAGTTTTTGGATTAACAATTATTGGATTTTATACTCAACAACTAACCCAAGGTAAGTTTTGTTTAAGGTACAAAAAAAAAACTTGATTTCACAAATTTTCCACAAATTTAAGCCTACTCGAGCTTAAACATTATAAATAAAAACCTTCAGCAATTATTCAGCTGCAGTTTAACCCGCAACGAAAGAGCAGGCACGACATTTTGACAAAAATTTACAACAATAACAACAACAACAACAACTAGAAAAAGGTTTTATATTTCAAGCCATACTTGTTGCTGTCACGCTCTAACCTCTCTGACTGGGCTTGTGCTCATGAATTGAACCCTGAGCTACTACCTACTCACACGCTACATATCACGTTAGCTCGTACTCCACATACCGATATCTTGACTGTATATCGTTAAAACGAACTCACCTTTTTGGCAAATGTTGCTGCGGAAATACACCACATGAAAAATTAAAAAAACAAAAAAAAACCTATGAGACAAAAAGAAATGGAAATTTATTTAAGTCGCAGTTTTGTGTGGCTTTTGGCTCTTAACTCTAAAACGTTTTATTTACATACGGGTTCCGAGGGGCGGTTAGAGATGCGACCGCTCTTACATTTGTCTTCATTTGTATTGTGTATAGATGCAAGTACAAGCAGCATTTGCATGTGTTTGGTTTTAACAAATTGTTTTTATTTTTTTTGTTTTTTTTTGTTGTGCTCTTACTATCTTGATTTGTGCTGTATGGCGACAAAATAACAGCTTCCATTCCAACAAAAAAGTACCCAGCAAAATTATCATCAGCTTATTTTTATATATTTAAACGTGAATTAATTTTTTAATTATATATTCTAAAATTTTCCAAAATTATTAGTTTGAGTTTTTTGATGTTTATTGTGTTGACAATAAAAGTTATAACTATTGTACGTTCACAGCTGAATAAGTATCTCACTGTACTAATTTTTAATTTGAATAAATATTAATACAAATTTACACAGTTTTCATGTCCCAGAAATGCTGGGAATACTTTGTTCAAAATTTATTCTACTGACGCCAACTCTTTTTCCCAGTTATTTATTTTTTTTTTTTTTATTATTCAGTCTTATCTTTTCTAGATAATGTTGCAAGATAATGAATTTTTATAGCGACAAAATTACCTCAAACCTGAACAAAAACCTTGCTTTATTTCATTTATATGTTTTTCAGTAAATCCTGTTTAATTTTTTCATTCCGGAAATTATTTATTTTACCGTCTTTACTGTTTTTTGTTTTTTTTTTTAATTTGCATTATCTACCCATGCGTTTTTATTTCAGGCTTTGAACTTTTGTTAGAAATGCCATCACTGAGCTTAAACCATAACTAAACGTTATTGATACGGGTGTTTCGAATACCTGGCAACATGAAGACGTTACTAACTGTATTTTTATGGTGCATGAGTTAATTAGTTCTTTTTACGATCAGTTATTATGAGCACATAATTTTTTTTTATATTGTCTGAAAATAAAATAAAAATCTACACTTTTTAATATCTGTTTGATTTTTATTTGGAAACAGACGACGTACACAAAGAAAAATACCTACGGCGTATTGCCAAAAATGACTTGGGTAACTATTTATGTATGTAACCTAAGAAATTTGTGTAAATTTTATAAGTTTTTTGTCAACTTAGGCATGTCAAAATTATATAATATTCCAAAGATACTTGGGCAAAAGCAAATTGGAGTTTTTACAATCTTTTCTCGCATTGCTACTCTTATGACTGCCATACGCGGTCATTATTTGCTTTCCTTTTCTGATCATTTGTACTAACGTGCATGTAATTCGCAGTTATTTTTTTTTGTTACATTGACGAAACATATAGAACATAAAGCAGCTTATTGAATCATAGCGAGCATCACGCATGCCTACCTATGAGTTAACATTATTAAATAAAAATTGAGTTCATTAAAAACAAAAAAGTGTCAAACATAACGGAAAAGATGAAATAAAACAAACAAATCATAAGAGAGCGACGCAAGCGCTTGGTTGCAAAGGCTTTAGAAAATCTTCAATAGGATGAGTATAACTTGCCTAAGGTTATGAGACCCAAGTACCTATTTTACTCGTAATATTGGCTAAAATCCACCGCAACCCATTTTAGCAGAAGGCTGAATAAAATCTCCTTTGTTGCATTATACAAGTACTTGGACAACCCATTCTGGTCGAAGGTCTTAGGCAAATTATACCCGAATATTTTATAATTTTATACTTTTTTTTCTCTGTGTGTAAGTTGAATGAGGCCAATGACTAACATAGATCGATGAGGAAATTTTTTTTTTAATTTTTTAAAGTATTTGATTTACTATTAAAGTTAACATAAAACAGCATTAATTCCAAAACAAGGAAACGATAAATAGAAACGGTCAGAGTAAGATATTTAAAAAAAAAATAATTATTCGTTAAATGATTAATATCAATAATTTTTCAAATACCAGTGTTATTGATATGTATCGTATAGATAATTTCTAAAGTATCCCACCCAGTATTTTATGAAATTTTTTATACCCTAGGGGTATATTAACTTTGTCATTCCGTTTGTAACGCCAATAAGGAGGCGTGGTAGGTATAGAAAAGTATATATATATATATATAATTTCGGCTGATCGACCTGAGTTGCTTTCCATCTGTCAGTCTGTCTGTCGACACGATTAGAGTCGTAATTTTAAAACTATCGCGATGAAATTCAAAATATAAGTTTTTTTAAGAAAATTATGATCAAGTTCGAAGGTGGGTCAAATCGGATCAAAACCTTGCCTACCTCCCATACAAAGTGACTTTATTTTCACCGTAAAATCTCTTCAAAATCCAAGAAATTAAACAAATGTAATGAAATTTGAAACATTAGCGTTGTCATTTAATATAAACCAACACTTTTATATTTGGCAAAATCAGATGAAAACCACGCCTACTTCCTTTACAAAGTAACTTTATTTTTGCCGTTAAATGTCTTAAAAATCCAAAAAAAATAAGGAAATGCCTTAAAATTTTACACATAGGCTTTGATATTTAATATAGACCAGCATTATAATATTTGAAAAAATCGAATGAAAACCACGCCTACCTCCCATACAAATTGGCTTTATTTTAAACGCAAAATCTGTTAAAACTCTGCAAAACTAAAAGTAATGCCTTGAAATTTTGGGCATAAGCTTTGATATTTAATATAAACCATCTTTATATTTGGAAAATCGGATGAAAACCACGCCTACCTCTCATACAGTTAGCTTTTTTGTAAACGTAAAATCTCTCAAAAATCCACAAAAATTAAAGAAATGTATTGAAATTTTGCACATTACCTTTAATAAATAATATGAACACTCTCCGTGATATTTGGAAAAATTCAATGAAAACCTCGCCTACCTCCCATACAAAGTGGCGACATCAAAATAGAAAAACTTTCGTAAATATACAAAACTGAATGTCATTGTGTCTGTCGTGGCTAAAGACTTCGAATACGGCGGCGGGGGGAGGTGTCTTAAAAATCCACTTCGGTACCCTGTCGAGGCTCCATTCCTTACTAGCTTAATTTTCGACACCTGTGCAATTAAAAAATAATAAAAAAGCTCGCTCATTTCTCGATCAAAAAGGACTTTTCGAGATAAATACGTTGCCTACAATCGGTTTTACATGAAGAGTCTTCTATTACCGACATTTGTGTCAGTTTGAACTCATTTTTTAAATAATTTCGAGTCGTCGTTTTTAATCTTTTTTTAGTCATTAATTATTATGTTATTATTTACGATTTAAGTTGAATTTTTAAATGTATGTGTTATGTATTAATTGTTAATTTATTTATTTCGTATGCTTTATGACGTACATGCTTTATGCCGTCAGGAGGTATTCGAACCAGGGTTCTCTGGAGTATAGGCCACACACTCTACCCACTGAGCCACGGCCGCCACATGCTTCTTTTGAATTTTTTAAAGGTCTTTTGCTTAAAGCGAATTTACAAAGGGAAAATTGTTTTCTTTATCAAAAGTTAATCCACCATTGGATTTTAAATGCGACTAATATTCAGAACTTTTTTTAATTGCGCATGCAATTTATCAGTATTAAATCGTCTAGAGGAGTCGAAAAAATCGTATTTAGGAGACTTACAATAAGACAGTCTTCCCAATGCAAGGTGGGATTGGACTTATTCAGATATATAATTGTCTTAATTTTTTAATAGATTATTGGATTTGGAATTTGTAACTATTAATATAAATTATAATGTTATTGAATTTCCATATCAAATATCTGCAGTTGGTGCCCACCATACGTAGGCAGCTACATATATTTCATCCATCGTTCTATCATTCCAGTCAGACTGATATTTCCATTGGAAAGTTTGACATTTTGTAGCTTATACGTACTCAGAAGTTTTTAGTGTACGTGCGCTTATTGTGTTATTAATAGTGCTTTTAAAATTGTATTTCAGCAAAAAAATGGAATTGGAAATTGTTTACAATTTTCGAAGTGAATTATCTCAACAAGAGTACATTAATGAACTCAATTTTACTTTTGGTGATTAAACGCTATCAAAACCCTTTGTATATCGGCGGTGTACAGAATTCAAGCGCCAGAATTCGAGCGAAGTATGGCGCTCACTGACGAATTTCGTGAAGGGCGTCCGTAATCTATTGTTGTGTCACAAAACATTGATGCTGTGCACGAACTGATAATGCTTGAACTTCATGTGACATACCGTGAGATTGGGCATTACTACCACCAGCATACATACCATTTTACATGTACATATAGTTGTAAGAAAATTTTGTTCACTTTGGATTCCACATAATTTGACAATCGCTCAAAAAAGGCTAGTGTCGATTGGTGGTAAGAAACGCTCAAGAAATATAATCGTGTTGCTTAAAACGACGTATATAAGAACGTGACTGGAGAAGAATCATGGATCTATGCGTCTGAGTCTGAAAGTAATATGGGGAAAGTAGGTATGGGTGTTTCAAGATGGAAAAAAATCCAAAAAAATTTGTTTGAGCACGAATCACTGCGAGGCAAATGATCGTCTATTTCATTCAAAAAACTGGTCATGTGGACGCGATACCAATTGAGACACGTAGGACGGTCAATTTAAAATGGTATACAACCATTTAAAGCATTAAACATTCCGAAGAATAATTCTTCATAAAGACGATGCGTGCTCACACATCAGCTCAAAGAAAGGAGCATTCAAAACATCGAATTATTGGTTCATTGGCACTCAATGACTTCTTTTTGTTCCCTCACATCAGGGAAAAATTGCGTGGACAAAGATTTTTGACGCAAAAAGAAGCCGTTTATGCATTCAAAAACTAATTTTAGAAGGTGCCTCAAGTGGAATGGGAAAAATGTTATGAAAAATGGTTCGAAGATGCAAAACTGTATTAATCATAAATGAGAATAATATGAGTACTTCGAAAAACAAGAAAGCTGTTTTCAATAAAAAAAAAGAAAATTCGGTTTTCATATTTATTCCCGAAATTCCCCGTTTAACTAAGAGATAGCGTCAGCCAAAAGTACGCAACGTATTACTTTGAAACATACGTCATTTTGAAAGAAAAAAAAAGAAATGGCCATTTCAGCCCTTGAAAGGACTTTGACCGAGCTTCTTATGATCAATTGTGTTTGTGCGTATTGTGAAATTTTTGAACACAAATGACCAAGAACTGGACCTACAAGTTTTCTGCAGACTCCGAACGGCTTTTGTTCTCAAGAAACCTTTCATGACACTTTTTACACTCTGAGTTTTGCCATCGCCTGCAAAGAGGTGACGGCCGATCAGAAAAATTAATTCAATTAAAATTCATCAACATAATTCATCAACATAATTCAACATAATTCATCTGTTGATTATGACTCTTTGCTTCGGGACCTATCAACTATAAATTGGTCAGAATGCTGGTTATTCAGTTCTGAAAATGAGAAGCTAAGGTTTTTTATGAATACAATCTGTGAACTATTTGACTCTCATGTTCCAATAGTCACTCGTCGACTAATTAACAGCAGTTGTCCCTGGTTTACAAATAATGCCAAATTAGCCCTCAAAAATCGTAATAGAGCTTACAATCGATGAAAAAGAAGTCCAACTGCAACAAATTGGGAACATCACAAAAGTCTAAGAAACGTAACTAACGCTACAGTCAAATCAGCAAAGCGTGTATTTTTTATGTCCAAGCTGAGTTCAGCGCAATCATCTAAGAATTTATGAAATAATTTAAAGCAAGCGGGAGTTTGCAAAGCGAAATCTGAAGACTGTGAGATTGACGCCAATATTCTTAATGAATATTTCAATTCCAATTCTACGTCTTCTAGTAATAGCCTAGCCTTTGACACAAGATCGTTCCCACCTGGCTCTCTTTTACGTTTTGAGTTTGTCGCTGTAAACGAGTATGATGTTGCCAGAAGTGTTAACAACATAATATATCCATAAAATGTATTAAACTGATTTTACCGCACGTCCTTAGCCCGCTTACTCATATATTTAACCACTGCTTCACAAGTTCTTACTTTCCTGATGTCTGGAAAGCAGCCACAATCATCCCCATTGCAAAGAAATCCAATGCTTGTGTTCCGTCTGACTATTGTCCTGTAAGTTTGTTATCATCCTTATCTAAAGCATTTGAGTCTCTCATGGCCGTTCAAATTTCAGAACACATAAGAAGATTTGACCTTTTGTCTCCGTTTCAGTCCGGTTTTCGACCTAGTCACAGCTGCTCCACAGCCATATTAAAAATCTTAGATGACATCAGAGGGCCATTCGATCTTGGGCACATTAGTTTGTTATGTCTCTTAGACTTCTCGAAAGCCTTTGACTCCGTTGACCTTTCAATACTGTCAAAAATGATATGTATACTTTGGATTTTCAAGCACGGCGGTCCGCCTGTTACATAGCAACCTAGTCGGGAGGTCTCAGAGTCAGGATTGGAAATCGTCTGTCAGCGTTCTGTTACTTATCTTGTGGGGTGCCGCAAGGCTCAGTTCTTGGTCCGCTTTCATTTTCAATGTTCATAAATGATATCTTTAGCAAATGTCGTCATGTTACCATGCATGCATATGCTGATGACCTTCAATTGTACTTGTCCAGCCCGTTAACCTAGTTGATAGTTTATGTTTTAGAATGAATGAGGACTTAAGTGAAATAATTGAATGGGCTAAATCTAATAAGCTTATTCTAAATCCTCTTAAGTCATTTGTCTTACCAATTTTCAAAACTTGTCTGAACACGTCTGAGCTACCAACAATTTTATCTAAATGGCAAAGGGCGAAGGTTTGTTGAAAAAGCTAAAAATCTTGGATATTATATCAATTCTACACTTTCATGCAAAGATCATATTAATACTGTTGCTTGTAAGGTTTACTATACCCTTCGGAACCTGAGGTGGACGGCTTCATTTGTACCTGTCGATACTAGGAAAAAGTTAGTACTCCCACTCATAATGCCAATCATTTCATACTCAGATGTTGTATATAGTAAACTTGATTCCAGGTCCCAACTGAAATTAAAACATGTTTTAATAGCGCTGTGAGGTCGTTTATGGTCTTAAAAAGTTCGACCGCATCAGTCATTTGAGTAGTCAAATACTAGGTTGCGATATTTTTAATTATCTTGATGCCAGAAACTGTATATTTTTGCATAACTTAATTAACACAAAAACACCTAAATATTTATTTGAGAAGATACAATTTTGTAGATCGAACAGAAATCTGAAAATCATGATCCCTTTGTACAATTTTCTGAACTCCAACAGACTTTTCATTGTTAACGCAATCAGAATCTGGAATTCGTTGCCCGTTAGAATAAAATCAATTAAAAATAAACGCAACTTTAAGCATGCAATTTTTCAATACTTTTCTTAATACTTTCTCTTTCTTCTTAAGCTGTTTTCTTTCTTCTTTTCTTTTAGAATAAGATTAATTCCTGTTTTTATATCAAGTTAATTCACTTAATGGTAGTTTTAAGCTAAATTAATTCATTGTTGCTTATTACCTGTTGTTATTATATAATTCGTATTGCATTTAAAAGACACAGTCTTATATGTTAACGTTATCTCTTAAATAAAACAAATAAAAAAAATAAACAAACTTTGTCAGGTGGGAATCGGACCAGCGTTCTCTGGCGTATGGGCCACACACTTTACCCACTACTCCACGGCCGCCACACACACAAGTTGAGTCCGTCATAAACTAGCGTCTTTATTTTATCGTTCAGTGACCATATCGAGTTTTGTGCCTGAAAAAGAAAATTTGAGGCACGCATTGCTTTTCTTGCTGTTGAAAGCCATCGTTAGCGTTTATGGTAGAAACATATGGTGAACACGCTCAATCAATTAGAACATGTGAGACATGGTTTCGACAATTTAAAAGTTGACTTCGATGTGAAACAGAGTGAGCGCTCTGGTAGACCATAAAAATGCAAAGACGAGCAATTGCAGGAGTTATTGGATGATGGCACGACTCAAACTCAACGGCAAAAACAATCAACAGACGTTTTCGAGCAATAGGGAAGATCAATAAACGCGGTAAATGGGTCCCACACGTTTTGAATGAACGTTAAATAGAAAATCGGAAAGTCACTTCTGAAATGCTGCTTCAACGCCAAGAAAAGGAATAATTTTTGCATCGAATTGTGACAGGGGAGAAAAGGCGGATTTATTTTGAAAACCCGAAGCAGAAAAAAACGAGGCTTTCACCTGGCAAAGCCAAAGCCAAATCGTTTCAGCAGGAAGAACATGCTATGTGTCTGGTGGGACCAGAGCGGTAATGTGTATTATGAACTTGTGTATTACTTACTTACTTAGTTGGTCGTAACAACCCGTGTCCGGGTTTCAACCGACCTCAACAGCTCTCGCCAGGCGCCTCTGCTTTGCGCGCGCCTTCTCCAATCGGATACACCAACTTGTGTATTATGAACCGTTAATACACATCGCTATTGCCAACAAATGATTAATTTAAACCACGCATTAATCGAAAGACGGCCGGAGATAACAGAGCAGACTTCAGCGATATCGAGGAAGTTGGAAAATGGAGTTGGATGAAGTTGGAAACCAATCGACGAATGGTTGGCCGCTAAAGACAAGCAGTTTTCTGAAAGTTAGACGAAATTCTGAAAGATAAAAAAAAAATCTTTTTCCATAGAAAACTACGTATTTTTTTACCAAAAGAAACCGGAAAAACTGATGCATATACCTGGTATACAGTCGATTATTTCTATAGCGTATCTGGAAGGGGCCAAATAATGAGTTCGTTATATAGAAAAGTCGTAATACAGAAACGAAATAAGACTAATAGAATCCGATGTGTTAAAGAAAGTATAGCAGTTCAAAAATTATAGTTAGCTTCATAGAAATTCGTTATATATATATAACTAACTATATATATAACTATATATAACTATATCTTACAACGTTGATTTTTTTTTTTATATATACATATATAGTTTTAGTAGTTGCATAATTTTTGTTTTTCAAGTGTATTAAAAGCCGCATTCAGTCAGTCAAGACCTAAAGATAAAAATATTAAGATAAGGCTCATATGACAACACACACAAAAAGAGCTGTACAAATACATATAGTTTTAGATATATGATGAAAACCGCATAAATGCAAAATTTTTAAAAACATTTTTTTTTTAATTTGCACAAAAAATGCACAAATATAAAAACGGCATAAAATAAATAATTAAAAGCAGTTGTTACTGCCAGATGAGAAACTCAATTCAACCCAAAATAACAACCTACGCAGAAACCTAACCAACAACAACAGCAACAGAAACAACCACTACAAAAACAACTAACCGAGATGCTGTCTGTATTGGTGCATTAAGTGATCTTTAGGCAGTGAAATAAAAATAAAATAAACCGCTTGAGTATTTATTTGTTGTTTAAACAACAAATCCAATAACAACAAAACCTGTATTGCATTTAAGCCAGTTTGCATTAAGTTGAAACGATCGAGCGAGTCACACACAAGCTCAAAGTCACCTTCATATAATGTAATAGTAACAAGCTGCTAGTTGTTAAAAAAACTAACTCCCCACACTTGAAATTCACCACAATTAAATGGGAATTAATTCCAGTTTCAAGTTTGAGCTAAGCTTTGATATTTTTTTTTTGTTTTTTGTTTTTGTTCTGTTTTCTATCTCTCAACTTTATTCAATAGACGATAACAAGCTTATCTACTATCCGGTTTTAACCGGGAATATTCTGATGCTTTTTATAGTCTTAATATAACTATCAAAGATTATAACATAAATAAATAATTTAAGGTATAATATACGTGTAACAAACAAAAAACCCAGCTTTTTTCAAAACTTTTTTTAGATATATGGAGTTATTTTTTTCAAATTTATGCACCTTATTGTACATAAAAGGTACTTTATAAAAATATTTGTTTTTTTTTAATAGTTTTCAGGCTTTTATATAGAGGGCACTGAAAATGGCATTAAAAAAAACATCCCACTGAACCATAAGCGAGGTTTTGAGTAAGGTGAGAGTTTTGCGAACGTGTTTGATTAGAATTTTTTTTTTAAATTTTTTCTTTTTTATTTTGTCGCTTAAAAGTGCTTGCTATAAAAGATTAAATTCGTGAAAGCTTTTCCCATAAAGAAAAATTGTACATATTTTGCGAAATTCAGTAAAAACTTATTTTGAGTCGAAAATGAATCATTTTTGTATCAGGTCAGTAGGTAAGACTTCCTTGCAAATGAACCATTTTTTGTTCATAAATGAGTTCGGAAATGAATCATTTATGTTTCTTTTTTGCATTCTGAAATGAGTTCAGAAAAGAATAATTTTTTTATCATATCAGTAGGAAATAATTTCTCATAAACGAACCATTTTTTGTTCATAAATGAGTTCACAAATGAATCATAAATGTTACTTTTTATATTCTAAAATCAGTTAAATAAAGGAATTTAAAATGAAAATGTTAACCTTAGTACAAACGTCATATAAACTTTTTTACCAGTGCGAGATGGATTTACTGCTACACTTATGAAAATTTTCAACATTTCCATCAAAAATTAAAATCAAGCCCAAATAGAATGAAAACCACGAAAACATTCCATGCAAAAATGTCATCAAATAAATTCCCCAATTAATAACCTAACTATTTTGATATTTCATATATAATTTGGAAGTTTGTCGAATTGGAAAACAATCACGCCTTGTCCCCTTTGAAACATCAGTATCATGAAAAACACAATGCGTGAATTCCAGCCCAGGTATATTAATCCTATTAACCCAATGATTAATATGATCTTTAATTTTAGTTATAATCATTTCTTCTTTAACAAAATATCGATATGTAATAACAAATAATATTATGCAATAATAAAATTTATAATTCAAAAAGGTTCTTCTTTCAACTCATTACTGAACAAAAAAAGGTTTGTTTTTGAGAGGCAATTCAGTCCAAAGATTGATACAAAAAGGGCTCATTTTCGAGTGCCGGAAAATAACTTTTTATGGTTCTTTTTTTAACTCATTTGCGAACAAACTAAGATTCGTTTTTGAGAGGCGTTTTAGTCCGACGAATGATACAAAAAGGGTTCATTTATGAGTGCCGAAAATGAACGTTTCTACCCGAAAAGGTTCATAAATGAATTCAAAAACGGTAGTTTTGGTTCACTGGGATACAAAACGGTTCGATAGATAACGCCTTTCACATGTATCTGAAACAAAAAATACAATAGAAATGTTGGTTTAAAGTACAAACCAATAATTTGGCATCCCCACTACGCACGAAAGTAAAAAATTAAAAAAAAAGATAGATTGCGCGCTTTTTTGTCCATAAAATAAAAAAATAAAAATAGTAGGTACATGAATTTAGGGGGATGCTTAAAGGACAAAATTACAAACAAAATGCAAAAAGATTCATTGAAATTTAACCAATAGATTTCGAGTTATCCGTTTTAAGAAAACTAGTTTCGAGGAAACCGCGTTTAAAGCTTTTGTTTTTCGAAATTTTGCATATATTTTTAAAATTATCGGTTGATAAACTTACTATTATTTTATCTGCAATGCGAGGTATCGTAGTAAAAACATGTATGTATATTCTGGAAACCATGAAGAACATATTAAGCAAACGAAAACATTTTTTTTTTTAATTTAAAAAAGTTAACCACTGACCAGAGGTAAACTAACAGATTTGAGTTTCACAATCAAAGTTAACTAGATGTTAAACCACCAGTGGTGGTGGTTTAATCTATTAGTTAACTAACAGCTGATTTCCGTAGTAAAGAAAAAAAGCAAAAAGAAAAACGTGCAACAAATAATGATGAACTCTGATTGGGATCACAGTGTTGATAGCGATTCGGACTATGAGGAAGTCTGGAGTGTTTTAACTACCGCTAGAAACCCTTCTAGAGGTCTTCAGACCCTTTTTTAGGTTGTAATATTTGGTTCTTAGAACCTTTAAGCTATCTCGTGTTTGCGTTTTGTGTTGCATCCATCGTTTTGTCCATTGTGCAAAAGAAAAGTATTTGAACCAAATTTAAAAAAAATATGTTTTCTACAATGCAGCCATATTTTTTTAACAAAATTGCCATTAGTTAAATATAGCATTGTGAAACCCATATCATAATAGCCTTTAGTTAGTTAACCAATTATTTAACTAATAGTTGTGAAACTGGCCATAAACAGCTGTTTGTAGCTTTGTTCGAGTTCACAAGCTTTGAGCTTTTATGCCGACATCACTTTTTCCACATACATAGCCTTGTGCCATTGCACAGTACTATTAGAAAGTCAAAGTGTTCCACTCAGAAAGTTATAATTTTTGATAATATTACCTTAAATATGGTAATACTTCTTCAATTAAATCTTTGATTGAGAAGTTAATTTGTAATTTGTCTTCAGGTTTAACTTTTTCCTCACAGAATTGACTATCATTCCATAACAATCCTAATAACAGTAAACCCTAAAATACTTAGAAACTTTTTCTGATTTCGGCTTGGCAAGTATTATACAAGTATATAAACTAGATTTTTTTAATAAATCTCACCTTTAATTGGCGCATTTAAGAAATATGATTATCTCTTTTTTTTTTAAAAAATGTCATGTTCATTGTACTATCTTTTGATATTAAAAAGTGTTGCTTAATTAAATGGTTATGGGACGATACAGTTCATCTGCTGGGGAGCTATAAGCTCATTTAGGGCTGCTCGAGAATCTCTAAGACTATTTTGTGCATCGTCAATTCAACCCTTACTTATTTTATAGCTTACATGCCGGAATTACTACAGACCTTTAACTAAGTTCGATTATTTAAGTTTGTCCAGTTGCTTCGCGGCTCCGATAATTAAGGAACAAAGAAAAGTCCCCAGGTGAAATTTAATTTTGGCACCATAATTTCAGTATTTTATATGGAAACATATTAATACAAATTTAGTATCAAATAAAAGGTATTCAAGTGACATACAGTAGCAAGCATAACTGAGCAAATGTTTAGGAATATAACTTCAAGGCTCTGTAATGATATTAATACGCAACAAAATTCAATAAAACTTTCGGTATTTTATTGGTTACTAAATTCGAACGAAAATTGTTTACGAAATAACTTAAAAGACAAACACGAAAAAGGGAATTAGAATTAGAAACTTAAGAGAACCTCCATGTGCTCAGTTTTGCACGTTTCGCATATATATAGTTAGAAGCACTTTTACACTGGACAAATGAAAAAATATTTACCGTTATTACTTTTGTATGTTACACTTGAACTTTGCTCGATTTTTACTTTTGATGTTAGTTATAGAAAAGTGTTTTAATCTGACGCATCGCTAATTAATTGAAAGTATGAGGAAAATAAGTACTGAGTTAGAAAATAGCATCGTGGCATTGACTGAAGGTGGGAATTTCTCAAGAATCATAGGCGAAAATTAAATGTAAGCCAACGCACAGTAGTTAATGTCCAGAAGCTACGAAATGTTGAACGTGCGCCAAACTTTGGAGGACGACCTAAACTACTGTCAGACTCAGATGCACGTATAATGGCACGGGAAATGCAAAAAAACAGTTCGACGACACCAAAGAAAGCTGCAGAAGTATTTAATAAGGCAGTCAGTGAGTGGAACGCGCGTAGAGCTTTGAAAATAATCGTTTTGGAATCAGCAACCAAAAAGAAAAAACCGGCCTTGTCGACAAAAAATAGAAAAGAACGTCTAGCCTTCTGCAAAAGCCACAAAAATTGGAGCGCTGAGGACTGGAAGCGTGTGATTTGGTCGGACGAAGTGAAGATTAACCGTTTTCAGTCCGACGGGATAAATTAGTACTGGCGCCGACCTCAAAAAGCATCCAAAGACATCATGTGAAGCAAACTGTGAAGCATGGAGGAGGCAGTTTGATGGTTTGGGGTTGCTTTACACGGTGGCATATTGGTCCACTTGTTAAAATAAGTGGTGTAATGAAAAAAGAAGACTACCTGAATATATTGCAGACCAATTTGCCCGATTTCGTAGATTTGAGCGCCTACCCCCAAGAGGACGCCATTTTCCAACAGGACGGGGATCCAAAACATACCGCTAAAATAGTAAAGGAATGGCTTTCCCAGCAAAATTTTCAGGTAATGGAGTGGCCGGCACAATCCCTGATCTCAATCCAATTGAGAATTTGTGGTCGATAATGAAAAGTCGGCTGGGAAAATATCAAAGGGCTCCTGAGAACATGGAAGAACTGTGGCGTCATGTACAACATGAGTGGAACCAAATTCCTCACAACTTCAATCAAAACCTTGTTGAAAGCATGCCAAAAAGGGTTAAAAGCGTCAAAAAAAATAAAGGACTGTGGACTAAATATTGAAAAAAATTAGTAGTACGTATGTATGCGAAACGTGCAAAACTGAGCATATGGAGGTTGGTTCTCTTAAGTTTCTTTCTTATTATTTTTTTGGGTATATCTTTTAAGTTATTTTATAAATAATTTTTGTTAGATTTAAGTAACGAATAAAATGCCGAAAGTTTTATTGAATTTCGTTGCGTATTAATATTTTTACAGAGCCTTGAAGTTATGTTCCTAAGCATTTGCTCGGTTATGCTCGCTACTGTGCGGACTGTTTTATTGCAATTTTGTTGTTGGAATTTGTAACAGTATTTATACGTAATTGTTTAATTTTCACTTATATTTGAATTAAGTAAATTTAAAAAGTTATCTTTTTTTGTTTTGAAGAGTTATTCGCAAAAGAAAGGTATTAAAGGGAGTGAAATGAAAAGTTTACAAAAGCGTCAGTTGCGATTTGTTTTTTTCTATGAACTTTGCATTTACGCTTAGCGCAAAAACGAAAACATTTTTACAAACAAAACATTTTCTCATGCGTAGCAGAGATAAAGAGATAGGAAAAACCATGATATAGTTATAAGTAGCATACAGAAACTCCCCACAGCGACTGCTAATGTCGAAAAATTATCTTTACCGGTGTAATACCATCTTTTCTTTTATGATCCGGCTGTTTTTTTTTTTTTATTTTGACACAAGCAGTCGGTGTGGGGAGTTTCTGTATGCTACCTTGTAATTATATCATGGTATCTCCTATCTCTCTATCTGATTGGTGACCAGTCCAAAGCTGTGATGGGCTAAAACTGGGAGTTGCCGGGGCTAGTGCTACGAGGTCTGACCAAGGACTTTAAAACTGGTACCACGGGCAGTCAGCGGTCCCCGGTTTATGTCTGGCTTCTGCCAGATCGCGGGCAGAGCTATCTAGCTCGGTATGGTTTGCACTATCAAACCGGGCGCCGTACCCTTGAGTATGGAAGAGGTTTTAGATAGGCATCCACCCTCACCAAGGGTTGCGAAGTCTCATCACAACATGGAGCTAATGTGGTACCTTTGAATCCTCAAAGGGGCGCTGACCGACGCTTTGTATCGGTCACAATTGTTATGGAACAACGTTGAATTAAGCCTTCACGGCAGGTGTCAACGTTAAACACAACAAATTCTATCTCTCTATCTCTGCTACGCATGAGAGACGAACAAACAAACAAGCAGACAACAAGTTACTTTTATATATTTGAAAGGATAGGAATAGCTTTAAGTTCTTGTTGTGGAAATAGTTGCTGTTGCTGCTGCTGTCGAGCTGTTTTTTGATATAGTTTTTATTTACAAATCATTCTTTCAATCACAGATTCATTCGTATCTGATTTTCTCAATTCATTTTAAGTCATCCGACTTAATCTCCGTTCGGTTAACTACTGAATAGTTTTTTGCTTTTTATTGATTATTTAATTTAGTTTTTCTTTTAAAATTTTTATAAACCGCATGTTTATGTAATCCGAAATGAACACTCTTCTTCTTGAAAGAAACGAGCAACAATACTTTTTGATATGGAAAACTGTATTGCTTATTGTGTCCCATACGAACGAGAGTGCTCATTTCAGAATTACATACATAAATAAATGTTGCAAAAAAAATATTTTTTTATTTATTTATAAATACATATCTTCTATGAGCTTTAGCAATACGAACTGTGTCGAGTCTAAACGCTTTATAAATTTTTTACAAAAACTTTATCTGTATTAAATAACTTCTATTTCTCGAGTAGTATGCGTTAAACAAATGCTTCTTTAGAACTGGTCAGATTTATTTAACTTAGAATTTGCATGATTTTCAGTTTAAGACTTCTTGTAAGAAACACTTTTTTATCTCGTTACTCAAAGCGTAAAAACTAATGCAATTCAGTGTTGTTGCTGTGCTGAATACAGGCAATTAGCGTATCAAAGTTGTTACAAAAATATGCACATAAATTAAGTTTTATTTATTCCTGATAAACATCCCGCCCAAGTCAAACGATATTTGTATTCAGAGTTTAAAAAATATTACTTATAATGGCATGACTTGACATGTTGACGTAACTAAGTTCAAAGCAATTGCATATACATTTATAATTGATTTTAATCCATGAAGCAATACTCTTAGCATTATCTAAAATATAGATACATTTCAAAACCAGGTTAGGATTTGTGTTGGCGTTTGGTTCATAGCATTTACTAATATACCATGATATACCATTATTAGTATTAAATCATTGTTGATGTTCTTTTATTTTTTCAAAAGGAAAATTTTTTACATTTTTATGGTATTTAACTAATTTTTATTAATTTTGAATGTGTATCAAATCAGAGAAAATCCACAATTTTTTGTTTGCTATTCCAAATATGTGGGTAGGCAGCATTTTTCTGTTAAATATTAATACTTTTGTTTTTTAATGTCTAAAGCCAGAAAACTTGAATATAATGAGTTATTTAAACATAGTGTCCGACTAAAACTGAAATTTTAGTCGAAACTGAAGTCATGAAATTCGACACTTTTTATAATATTCGACGGAAACCGAAACTTAGTATTTAAGTATATGTAAATCAAAACTTTTTTAAATAATTTTTTTTTTTTTTATTTGATTTTGTTGTTTCCAATTTATAATAATTGAATATATAATTAAAAAAATCTTTTTTGTTTTTGTTATTATACATTTTTTTATTTTATTAAAATTAAAGAGAAAACATAACATTTTATATGTGCACAAACAAGAAAAAAAAGTTTAACATAAAATAACTTTTTACTGAATATTTAAGTTAAGCTTTAATATAATAAATAAAGAGATATTTTTTTATTTAAAACGAAATTTGGCTTATATGGGCGGACTCACACCCCCTTGTCCAATGCCCGTCCAAGTTTTCTATTAGGAAGACATCACCAAGTGGTAACTCCATTCTGAGTTTCAATCTTCTGTGGCTTTTACTTCCATAGCTATTCGCTATAAGAAATTTGGCTGGTATTAACGCAGCTACTCCCCCTTGTCCAAAGCACGGCCAAGTTTTCTATTAAAAAGACTTCACTAAGTGGTAACTCAATTCTGAATTGCAATATTGTGTAACTTACCGCCATAACTAATCTGTATCGAAAATGTGACTACCAAATATACAAAAAAATTTCATTAAAATCGATTGAGCCATTTCGGAGGAGTTCGGCCACATACATTATGACACGAGATTTTTATAAAGGGTGGTTAAATTTTAAAGGCTGATGTTGATTTTGAATAAAACACAAATTATTTAGGAAATTATTGTCATTTCTTTTTATTATGATAATACTGGTATGGTTCAATCAACTTCGGCGGCACACCTCCTTCCGATGGTCCAAATTTTCGATGACGCTGAGGCATAAGTGAGGTTCTATGCCGTTAATGTGCCGAATTATCTCATTCTTAAGCTCTTGAATTGTTGCTGGCTTATCGACGTACACCTTTTCTTTCAAATAACCCCAAAGAAAGAAGTCCAACGGTGTCAAATCACATGATCTTGGCGGCCAATTGACATCGCCACCACGTGAGATAACACAGCCATTGAATTTGTCACGCAAAAGAGCCGTTGTTTCGTTAGCTGTGTGGCAAGTGGCACCATCCTGTTGAAACCACATATCGTTCACATCCATATCTTCCAATTCGGGCCATAAAAAGTTTGTTATCATCTCACGATAGCGAACACCACTCACAGTAACTGCCTGACGGCTCTTTAGCCACACTATCGCGAACAGCAGCACTATTTTCTGCAGTACGAGCTGTACGAACATGCACTGGTGTTTTCACATCTCCTACAGACCCGACTTGCTCAAATTTTTGCACGATTTTTCCAATTGTACGCACATTTGGACGATTAAATTGACCGAAAAAATTACGAAGTGCACGATATCCATTTTGATTTGAACGCCCATTTTCATAATAAGCCTGAATAACTTTAACGCTTTGCTCGAGTATGTATCTTTCCATGGTTCAAATTGAGTTAGTCTGAAATTGAGAAATGTCAAATGAAATGCAGAAAAAAACTTCATGTTTAGTTGTGGTTCACATTCAACATCGGCCCTTAAAATTTAACCACCCTTTTATAAGAAAAGGAAGAAGATTTTTCAATAATTACTGAAAAGTGTTTAATATAAGTTTGTACTTTAAGATGATCAATGGATCGTTTAAAAAAGTTAAGTAGTTTTCTTTAAGCAAATTCATGAAAAGTATCTCTTTTTGTGTTGCAAGTGGAGGTAACGCCTTAAAATATGAAAAAACAAAATAAATCACTTTTCATTAAAATGTGTAAGGATTGCTAAAAATGTGCCGTTGTGTAACCATGGCTGTAAGAGTGCCCACATTTAACCCTTAAGGAAATTATCAAGAAAAAATTTCCTTTAAAACTTTTAAAACTTTAATAAACTAGAAACGAAGAATTGAGCATTTGACAAAATATTAATTATAAATTTTATTTGAATTTATTTATTTGTTGAAAGACAATATAGAATATTTATAAAAAGTGAACTACTTTAATATTTTGCATAGTATTTTGATATTTTTTTTTTTTTTGCTTTTTTTATTTATATTTTTTGACAAACTCTGTACTAAGCTTTATTTTTCCGCCTGTCATTTGATACATATTATTTTGCTATGATTATTATTGAACTCAATAATTAATATAGGTTGATATTGGAGGCAATAAAATATAATTTTATCTATAAATGTACAGCAAATGTGTGTTTGTAAATATGTACCAATGACCATGCGTTTGTTTGTTGAAATCAGTGAATTCTTTGGAATTGAAAATTAATAATGCGACTTATAATCGAGACTCGTTGTAAATGACTGTTTTTTTTTTCTTATCTTATCAACGGATGGGAAAAACAACAATGACAAAAAAGCCAACAGTATTGTACAAACTTTATTTAAAGGTAAAAGCTCATGAAGTATCTTTTGGATAAGAACATTACGCATATTATGAAAGCTTATTTTCAAAGCTTTAAAAATAAAGAAAGACTTAATACGTATGATGACATACGTATGATGAAAAGATACACCATTTATTTGTTTTTTTTTTCATTTTTGTTTAGGTTAATTCATAATCCTCTATCCGACACAGAGAGTTTTTTCAATTGAATTAATTTTTCTGTTCGGCCGTCACCTCTCTGCAGACAATGGCAAACCTCAGAGAGTAAAAACTGCCATGAAAAGCTTCTTGAGAGAACATAAGCCGTTCGGAGTCGGCGTAAAAAATGTAGGTCCAGTTCTCGATCATTTGTGTGCAAACATTTCACATCACACACAACACAATTGATCATTAGAAGCTCGGTCAAAGTCCTTTCCAGGGCTGAAATGGCCATTTCGTTTTTTTTTTTTTTAATTCATAATTTTGCCAATTGTTTTTTTTTTAAATTTTGACAAATATTTCCATGTTTTTATGATCTTTTCCAATCTCTTTAAATTTAATTATTATCTTAAGTTAATTTTACATTTCATTCTATTCAAATTTTTCTATTCTTCTATTCTTTCCTTTGGTCACGTTATGTTTTGCAAACTTTATTTTTTAAATTTATTTCAGCTTTTATGTTCTATCAACTCTCTTTAAATAATTAAATTATTATTATAAGTAAACTTTGTAGTTCTGTTTAAATTTCACACTTAGCTGCAAAATAATGAACTCAAAATGCTTCAAGCTTTCGTCAGAATTCTACGAATAAGTGTCATAAAAATCATGTCAAAAATGTTATCGCTTAAAAGTTTCTCTATGAAACCTTAAAAGTAAAATGTTAATAATAACATGGTAAACATAAATGTCTTTTTTTTTTGCCTCAAGAATCGAAATGGAGAAAAACAAACAGAAATGATTAAGTTATAAAAAGTGAATAAAAAATATTAACCCAGCTATTCGTAAAAGACGATTAGAGTTGAGTTCGAAAAAAAAAATAAACACACTTGCATGCTTTGATGCATGTACAGAAACAAGTTATGATGTCATGAAAAAAAATTAAAATTTTTTTTTTAACTTGGCTAAGTGTAAAATTGTTCAGCAAATAATGACATGAAAATAGAAGCTTGTTAAGTGGAAGTAGCTACAGTAACAGCGAGTTGTTGCATTCTGGTTAAAAATGCTTAAAAATGAATGAGTTCGTCAAAAGCTATTAAAGCGTCCTATTTTGTTTTTTTTTTTATGTCCCATCATGAGCTATAAGCTGTTATAAAATATGACTCGATTTAAGCTTCAAAACGCTTTTGGCAAAGTTTTGGAGCAGTAGGTATTAATAAATACCAAATTTGCGAAACCTCTTTTAACTCAAAAGTTAATAAAGTCAATGCCTTGTGAAAAGTGATTGCAATTCTAGAACTTGCGTGAGCAAATTAAATGTTTGTTGTTTCGTTTTTTCCATTAACTTCTATTGCTGCTTAATTGAGCGTAAAATTTAACTGCAATTTTTCTATAGCAATAGACAATCTTAAATTGAGTTAAATTGTGCAAAAATTTCCAAACAATACCAATGTTTCACCTTAACCCTGAATGAAGTTAATCATGCTTGTCACTCAAAACGTTTAGAGCCAACATCTGGTGGTGGTGTCATCTATTTACACACATTTGCCACAATTCAAGGTCAATACTTTTTTTTATTTTCTTTTAAATATAAGTCATCGAAAATTTTAAAATCAATCAAAAATCTGCGCTAACAGATAATGATGATTTCATAGGTGAAACATTTAATTTCAGAGACCATTGTGATATTGGGCTGGGAATTTTTTTTTTTTAGCTTATTACTGCATTTGAAAATACTAGAAATATGATTATTATATGCTAATATAAAAAATAAACATTGAAAATTTAATCTCATTTTGTTTTATAACAAAAATGTTAAAGAAAACATTATCCAAAAATAATATAAAACTGATACTTAAATGGTTAAATTTAAATTTTCGAATTTTCAATTTTTATATCAATACCGGTTCATTTATGATACTCTTTTATAGGTTTTTTGAATCGAAGCTTTTGATGCCTCGTTCTGTGATTTGCTTGAGTGAAATCTCAAAAACGACACTTATCTTTTTTTTCTACACCATTTTTCTAAGAAATTGATGGTTTCTTTATTGTTTCCGCTTATAACAACAAGAAAATTTAATATTTAGTATCAAATATAAAAAACCTTTCTTGGTCCGTCGTGGTGATTGAACTCGTTACCCACCGAATAAGACTTCTTCATTGAGCCATTGATTCAATATTAACTGAAGCTATGTTGCAGCACATCACAATAATCTATTACTAGATTTTATAGCTGATTTGGATAACTGCTAAGCTACTTGCTGCAAGATGCTATCATCAGTGTTGTGATGTTACCATAATTGTGGTTAACTACCAATTTTTACTTTTTTGGCTTCTATCACTTTTACCACTCACTATTTCCATTTTTCCAAAATCTACCAATTTTTTATTTCAGACTTAAATTTACGATTGTTATATAAAAAATTACTGCTTAATAATTCCAATATTGTAAATTTTTTACAATTAATACTTTATTTATTTTGGTATATAAAGAGTGGATGCAGTACTGTTTTAAGAACATTATATGAGAATTATTTGCAATAAAACTAGCTAAGCGCGAAAAAATTGCTTTATGGTATATTTCTCATGATTTTTTTTGTTTTGTTTTTTTTTATGCTGTAGGACTTGAGTCGAATTTTTTCGTAAGAAGAAAAATCTAGCACCTTTTTTAAAAATCGACCACTCATTTTAAACTCAATCACCCACTGTTTAAAATTTTAAAATAACAACACTGGTCATCCTCCTCTATCTATAAAGAGATTATTGTCATCTGCTGCATATGTTAACATAACATCTGTTGACATAGCTGCAGTTATATTTAATATTGAATCCATGACCCTGCGGAACAGAGGTGTTTGGATCGGTGGAAAGAGTGTAGAACTATGAATCGATGGGTACAGGATCGATCCCCACGTTGGGCAAAGAAATATTTTATTGTTTTTTTTTTTTTTTTTTTATGTGAATGTTACCTGTCAAACATGTATTTTTATGAGTTTAGTCCACTTCTTCCAACTTATACGTTTTTTGCAATCATGTAATTCGTAATTTTGAAGCCGGCCTCCAAACTGATATTATATTTACCGACTTTGACAAAGTTGGCCATAAACAATCTATACTCAAACTTCTCTTGGTGTCCACTCTAATCTTCAGAATTGGTTGAAATCATATCTTTCAGATCGCATTTAGTAAGTAAAAGTTTATGCGTGCCTATCTTTCGTCGCTACATAAAGCAAAAAATACCCTGAAAACTAGAACAAAATCAAGAGAATTTCTCTATAGTTTTTATTCAAGAAGAAACCTATCTCATTTTAAGTGGGAATCTCTTTTTAAAAAAATCTATTAGAAATTGATCTCGAAAAATAGAATTCTTAATAATTGAAAAAATGTTAGAGTTATATAAACTTACTTACTAACTTATGTGGCCATAACAATCCGTGTTCGGGCTTCGGCAACCTCATCAGCTCTCGCGAGGCGCCTCTGCTTTGCGCGCGCCTTCTCCAATCGGATACACCAAGTGCATTTTGGGCTTCCTCGGCCTAGGTCATCCATAGGAGGCATGATCTCCCTCGTCGTCGTTGACCAACGACCCTTGCCTCGAGCACCTTTTTCGCTGAAGCTTCGTCGCCCATACGATGGGCATGACCCAGCGAGCGTAGTCGCTGCACAGTTATACGCCGAACTACGTCAATGTCTTCGTAGAGCTCATACAGCGCGTGGTTCATTCGGATGCGATAGTCATCGCCGACTCGAACAGGACCGAAGATTTTGCGAAGAACTTTTCTCTCGAACTCCCCCAGAGCGACTGCGTCAGTTTGCGAAACTACGCATGCCTCAGCGTCATAAAGAAGCACAGGTAGAACGAGCGTCTTGTAGAGTGTTAGTTTTGTCGATCGAGAGAGGGCTCTGGAACTTAGTTGCTTACTGAGCCCGTAGTAGCACCTATTAGCAATTATTGTTCTTCGCTTTATCTCCAGGCTGAATTCGTTGTTGTTATTAACGGCGGTGCCAAGGTATGCAAACTCCTTGACTACTTTAAAGTTATAACTGCCGGATGAAACTTCGGAGTCTAAACGCCGCGCTCCCTTGTTTGTAGACAGCATATACTTTGTTTTACCCTCATGTATCGTCAAACCCACTTTGGCTGATTCCTTTTCGATAGCAGCGAAAGCAGCGGTAACATCTCTCTGGGTTCTGTCGACAATATCAATATCATCAGCGTGCGCAAGGAGCTGGACACCTTTATAGAAAATGGTGCTATTACGATGCACACCGGCCTTTCGTACGATCCCCTCCATGATGATGTTGAAGAGATCGCAAACCAGTGGATCGCTTTGACTGAAACCTCTTTCGGTATTAAAGTTTTCGGAGAGGTAATTTCCTACCTTGACGGAGCTGTGTGTGTTGCTTAACATCATTCTGCAAAGTCTAATCAACTTTGCAGGTATACCGAACTCAGACATTGTTGCGTATAGGCAATCCCTTCTCGGGCTATCGAACGCAGCTTTAAAATCGACGAAGAGATGGTGTGTGTTAATTTGATTTTCGTGGGTTTTCTCCAGGATTTGTCGTAGCGTGAAAATCTGGTCTATGGTGGACTTTCCAGGTCGAAAGCCACACTGATAAGGTCCAATCAGTGTTTTTGTAATTGGCTTTTTTTATATACAGGGTTTCCCGCAATTGAGTGCAACTATTTACGGAGGTGAAAGGTTATGTCGAGCTGAGAAAAAAATCGTATGCGAGGGGGGGTCTATTTTCACATTCTAAGGAGCTACAGGGTTAATTAATATTTCACGACCTTGATTCACGTTATTGTTTCAAGCACAAAAACTAAGTTACAAAAAACTTTTTTTGATAACTCATTGCAAAGGCAATAAAATCATATTTTCAACGGTATATCAACAAACAGTACCGACATAACCGTTACCAAGCTGTGCTCGTTCAAAGATGAAATCAATCGGTGTAAGCTACCAAATTTCAACTTTGGGTGCAAATTTCTCAGAATTTCACGTAATAAATTAAATTTTTTCCTATAATCAATTTTGTAATTTATTTCATTTTCTTTTCAATGACACCAGAAACATAAAATTTATCTCAAAAATAAAAAAGTTGGCTGTACTAAAAAAATTATACCTATTAAATCAATTTTTAAATATATTAAGATGAAATCTTTGGAAATCAAGAAGATTTCCCTGTTCATAAAAGCAGAGAGAAATATTGAAGGAAAGTTTTCAATACAATCAAAAAAAAGTATACAGAAATAAAAGATAATCTTTTCGATGAAATTTAAAAGAAATCCATTAAAAAGACGAGGTTTTTGTTTTTAATGAAATCAAGAAAGAATCTTATAAAAATAAAAAATTTCCTTTTTAATGAAATGAAAGCCTTTATAATATCAAGAAAAAATATTATAAAAATAATAAGTTTTCCTTCCTAATAAAATGTAGAGAACTCTTAGGTAAATAAAAGGGAAATCTTTATAAAAATATTAATTCAGTTTTGTTAGAGAACCATTTGGAAGTTATTTAGAATTTGTTCAGAAATTCATATTGTTGCCATCTTCATTGAAATATATATTTTTATATAATAAAATAAAGAAACTTTTATTTTTAATCAAAATCTTATTTTTTTTTATTTTCGAAATAACTTTTGAATTTTTTACATTTTTATAGTAAGATACACTCTACAGTACATAAACCATTCACTAGATTTTCATATGGAAACAAAAAGAATTACGCCTTAAATCGGTGTTTTCTTTGTAGTAAAAAAACAAATTAATAGGATTTACTAGGTTCTCCCCATAAATATAAGAAGATTATTTCTTTCAACCGATTTTTTTTTATCGAATAAGAAATTATCGTCTTATTTGAATACAATTTCCTCTGTAATAAATTCAATAAGAATTATATTATTATAACAAGAATGTTTTATAGAAATTTCTTCGTCTCTCGCTTCGGTCATTCCCCTGAGCCTAAAAACGTTTTAAAATAGTAAACTTCTTAATTATAGTTGCACAATTTTTCTCTGGTACTTCTTGGGTACCGGAAGGAAGTCAACTTGGGCCTCTTCTGTTCTTGTTTTTCATTTCTGACCTTCCATTAGTAGTTAAATATTCTTTATCTAAATGACAGTTTCTGTCATTTTCTAGAACTTTATTGCCTTTACACTAAGGAAAATAACAAATATTAAAACTATCCGCGCGCATTTATACATTGTATTCAAATACTTACGTAAATAAATCAAATATTTTTTTCTACAACACGTTGCTTTTTTTTTGCGTACTTAAATTTGCGTAAGCAGAACTTGATTTGATTTTAGCAAAACTTGCTCTTATTAGTTATTAAAAACCAAAATTTTCAATTTATTTGTGGCATACTGGATGAGGTGCTTGTCTTGTAAGTGAAGAAGCCCAGGTTCGAGTCCGCGGTTGGCTCATTGTTTTTCGTTTTTTTGTTTTGTTTTAGAAATTTTAAATTATTAAATATACAGCGTTTGTTCCAATACAACGAAACGATAAAAAGAAACGGTCAGAGTAAGATATCAGGTTGGCAACTAAGTAATTGCGGATTTTTTTTAGAAAATAATAGACAATTTTTTCATGGAACGAAATAACTTTATTCTATAATGTATTGCCCATTTTGAGCAATGACCTTTTGCCATCTTTCAGGCAGCATCATAATATCACAAGAAGTTCATAAAACTTCTGGTTTTTATCAGCAAAAAACTGAACCAGTTACGATTTGGCATCATCATTACTATTGAAATTTTTATCATTCAAGGAGTTTTGCAAAGATCGAAATAAAAAGTAATCAGATGGTGCAAGGTCAGGACTATATGGTGGATATGGCAAAACATCCCAACCAAGCTTTAATAATAATTGCCGAGTGACCAAAGATGTGTGTGGCCTTACATTGTCATGGTGGAATACAACACCTTTTCGATTTGTCAATTCGGGCCGCTTTTCTTCAACTGCATTGTTCAACTTTGTTAGTTGTTCAATGTAAACATCTGATTTGATCGTTCGGTTGGGTGGTAAAAGTTCAAAATAGACAATTCCTTTGTAATCCCACCAAACTGATAAAATAACTTTCTTTTGATGAATATCAGCTTTTGATGTTGTTTGAGCTGGTTCACCTGGCTTGCTCCACGATCTTTTCCGATTGACATTGTTGTAAACAACCCATTTTTCATCACCAGTTATCAATAGTTTTAAAAATGGATCATTTTCATTACGTTTCTTTAACAAATCGCAGATATTAATGCGTTGTGTTAAATGATTTTCTTTCAGTTCATGAGGAACCCATATATCGAGTTTGCGTTCATAGCAAAGTTGTTTTAAGCGATTGTCAATGCATGTATGTGATACATGAAGCTACTCTGCAATCTCACGTGTTGTACTGTGATGATCCGAATCGATTATTGCTTTGATATGGTCGTCATCAACTTCAACTGGACGACCAGAGCGTTTTTCATCTTTGAGTAAAAAATCACCAGAACGAAATTTGGCAAACCAATTTTGACACTGCCGTTCTTTTAAAGCTTCGTCACCATAAACAGCACATAACTTTTTGTGAGCTTGCGATGCGTTTTTTCCTTTCCGGAAATAAAAAAGCAAAATATGACGAAAATGTTAGTTTTGATATGACATTTTTTAACAGACGCCAAACAAAAACTACACAACCTATCAAAAAAATTTTTTTACTGATTGACAGTTGAAGTACCAACTATCAAATAACAAAATGTGTTTAACATTTCGATTACGTCAGCAAACCTAAAAATTCAACTAAAGCCATCTATGAGTGAAATCCGCAATTACTTGGTTGCCAACGCGTTTCATGCAATGTGTTAATGGTTTAAATATGACCTTATATTTGGATAATTTAAAAAAGATTTTTTGCATACATTTAATATTTTTTCCCCTTAGTGTAATTAATAATTATTTATTAAACTCATGCCAACTAAAAAGAGAGTGTTTCTTTTTAGAAAGACCTCGGTATTTTATTCGACACTCGTATGATCATATTATTAAGAATCATATTAATCACATCATCAACAAGTCCAGCTTTTTTAATCAGAAACGTCAAAAAATTTCAAGATGCCTTCACCCCTAAGCTTCTTTGCAAATCTCTTGTTCGACCTCATTTAGATTATTTTGCTTTTTATTTGGAATCCTTACTCGTCAACTCGAGCTTTAAGGATTGAAAGGGTTCAAAAAAATGCACAAGATTTATGGTTTTCCAATTAAACTGGTACCTTCCTGAACCTCTTCCATACAGAACAAGATGTGCCCTGATAAATAATAGTTTCTTGAGTGATGAATTGGATGATGAATGAATTATTGGTGACATGGTTGGGAAAACTCTCACGGTACCAATTTATAGCCCCACTTTAAGCCCCA
Organism: Coremacera marginata; assembly: GCA_914767935.1. Lineage (NCBI taxonomy): Eukaryota > Metazoa > Arthropoda > Insecta > Diptera > Sciomyzidae > Coremacera > Coremacera marginata. The sequence goes on from OU612044.1 coordinate 141,917,211, forward strand.
ATTCCAATTACAATTTCCTCTATCACATGTCTCATGACAAATTAATAAATACATTGATATAATTACTGATTTATACAATAAAGATATAAATTAATTTTTGAATCTTTTTCGTAACTGGCCATCATTATTGACAGCTATCTGAAAACTTAAGACAAACTAAATCTGACACTCAAACTGCTACTTAAAAGCCCCCGCAATAGTTCTTATTTTTAAATAACAAACGATTACGCCTTTGCTTTCGTCACTTTACAATTCCTAAGTGATTTTTTTCGAATGTTATGTAAATGTCTTAATATGAATAAATTTGTATCTTGCATTATCTCGCATTGTCTGTGACGTTAAAAATAAGCTTCAATGATATCTGTGGGCATAACTTTCTTTATTTAAAATGAAAAATTTCTATAAACATTGACTGATGGAAAAAAAAATCATTTTTGTTATCATTGTAATTTACATACTTATTGTAAGATATCACTAACATTTCGTCATTGTTGTTGTTTTTGTATGCATTTGTATAGCTGCCAACAATTTGCTTGACGGCTGTTACCTTTGTTGTAAGCTTCGTTTCTTTTTTGTAGAAAATACAATACGAATGTTGGTAAAAAATAATGAAAAATTTATTAAATCTTATCATTTTGCGGTATTGTTATTCACCATCACGTTAAAATACACCACAGCTGACAAAACCTTCTTGTAAATATAAACATTATGTTTACAAATTCAATGGAATGACGTCAATAAGACTTATTGTGGTATGAATAAATTTATTTTATGACTGGGAGTGAGTAAAATAGATGATTAGAGAGGAAGGGAGAGGGGGAAGTATACTGTATAGTGAGACGATATGTGAGACGATAGATCATAACAAGATCATTTTGCGAAATTCTTTGAAGAAAAAAAATATATAAGAAAAGAAATTCACGTACGTGCTGCCACACTTAAAAATTTTAATACTTTCAATGATTATACAATTCGCAATGTTCGCAAAATTCCACTGTTTATTAATTTTGTTACGGCAATCTTCGATGATCCTGTCAGATTTTGACCAGTTTTAGTTGACATTTTTTTAGCACAATAGTATTTAAAAATTTCATAAAAATTCTTGAATAATTTACCCTGCTAGTCAGTTTTGTTGAAGCTGACTTAATATAATGCTAAATGTCAGTATATCTGTATCTGTATGTTCCCGATCTCCTCCTAGACTCTTTTCCCGATTTTAACCAAATTTGTTCTGGCAGTGTATAAAATACTCTTCAGATAATTTTTTAGAGTATTTTATACACTACCTTTTGTATATCAATTTTCTTTTTAATTCAATAAGAAAAAGATCGCAGATATTCGCAGAAAATTTATATTTTATTTTTCAAATAGAAGATCAATAATTGGTGAGGCTATTGGCCAACTTTGTATCGCAAACTTTATAACCAAAAATACTCGTAATCAATAACAAAATGGGCGGGATAGGAAAATAGTTTGTGTTATATTTTGGCACCAAGCCTGGTCTGCACCGGATATTTTCCAGATAGTAAAATTTCAAGTTTTATATTAAATCAAAGTCGGTACGAGTCAATTCTCACGAACAACCATTTTGGTGGGATCCCATGTGCCGAAGAGCACGTTCGCATTTTTATTTATTTTGCATCACAAATAAATGACTCACTTGAGCCATGAAAACATCGTCACACGTTGTCAAGCATGCAAAAATTGCGCCTACGCTAAAATGCTTAAAATGTGGCCAATATGATAGATGATCATTATGATGCTCTTTGTTAGCCCTCGTAAAAGACAAAACGTAAGCCAAGCTTGGTTTAGCCAAAACCAAACAAAAGGTTCACTAATGAAATGCATTTGTTTTTTTTTTATTTTATTTCATACACACCTCATGGCGCACAAAAATCATTTCATTCTTTGTACCCACAAATTCATCAGCTAAAATGCTGCGAAATTAGCATTCATTAGCGTAAAAGAGTCACATGGATATTGGGGGGGAGAGGGGGGAGGGGAGTGGGGGGGAACTATTTTTAAGAGTCTAAATAAGCGTCTGTTTCAGATAAATAAATACAAATTATTTACTTATTGTTGCTGCACTTTGAATGCGCCACAAGAAAGCAGACAAAAGGCGGCAGTTTCTACATGCATGTGGAATAAAATGTTTATATTTACACGAGCTTCTTCTAATGTAAGAAAAATAATACAATAATAAGCTGCAAATCGCACAAGAAAAACTTGTCTTCGAGTACTGCGTGGAAATTCTTTAAAAATTTCTGTAGATTTTTGCTACCCGATATGAGACTGGTTTCAAGTGCGAAGGCGATGCAGTTATAGAGTGAAGCTGCTGCTGCTGCTACCTATTCCTTTGGATAGAGCCCAAACAAGCTCGCCCTTTGGCGCTTGCATTAATTTTAATTAAAACTTAATGAAAGATTGTATACAGGAAGTGAAAAGCCTGTTGATTTCCGATGTGATATAAAAGTGATTAAAAAAAGAAATGCGCAATTTTCAAAACATCACGATCGTTATTTTTGTTGAACTTGCAGTTAGTAGTGTTTAAAAAGAATAAAAAAACGGATTCATGTCTTGAAAAACAAAGTTAGTTGCTTCATTTTAAATTCGATAAGAATCTATTTAGGTCAAAATGATGGTCAAAAGAGTAATGAAGATTACTTTGCACATATGTACGTATCATTACACAAAAAAACTTGATATGATTTATTGATGTTTTTATATTAAAAAAAATCTGTTAATTTTTAATTTTTAATTAATATTATCAAAATTGATTCATGATATGATGGGTTAAATACAATAATTCTTCACTTTATTAGATAAAACCGTATTCTTAACTTAAATATTAAATGTTTTTGGGTTGACTTCTTATTTCAACAAACCCCGTTTGACCATTCAAGTAGTATATGAAGGGAAGCACTATTCAGAATGAAAGTCATAAAAGCTTTAAGCTGATATTTTCCGTAGGCCTTTGTAGATTTTAATCAAAACTAGTTATAGTTTCATAAGATTAAATAAAAGCTATCTTCTCGGAAAGATAGATAGTGGAGATTGGAAAAGGAGAATAAACTTTATCATATCAAAATTTTGGGTTGTATGGTAGAATCCACACCCCCTCTTCCAATGCCCGTTCCAGTTTTCTATTAGAAGAACATCACCAAGTTGTAAGTCCAATCTGAGTTTCAATGTTCTGTGAATTTTAATTCTATAGCTATTCTGTATCAAAAATTTGACTTGTATGAGTGGAGCCACGTCCCGTTTTGCAATACCCGTGCTAGTTTTCCAATAGAAAGACCAGTAGCTCAATTAGTCACTTTATACTGAATTTTATTATTATACGACCTTCAGTTTCAAAGCTTTCCGATATCAAAAATTTGAACAGTAAGAACGTTCAAAAAGTCCATAGGATGACACATAGATGGCGTTACTAAATTTTTTTCATATGATTTTTATTTAGTACCAACCTTCAAACGATACGTATAAAAATTTGACAACAATCTGAAAATTGATTCGTGAGTTATAGGATTGTGTGTGCAACTATTGTAATTGAAAAGAAAAATTGAAAAAAGTGAATTTCGAATTTTGATAAAGCATTGCTTTTTGATAAAAAAAATACAGTGGAAACTAAACCATCTCTGCTCCATCGAGACAAATGGTAGAAAAATAGATTGCTGAATTTAAGCGTGGTCGTACCAGCACAAATGATGCGGAGCGCAGTGGACGCTCAAATCAGACTGTTATTCCACAAAACATCAAAAAAATTCACAAATTTGATTATGAACGATCACAAATTGATGGTGCACGAGCTAGCTGGCATTGTAAAGACATCAGATGGTAGTGTTTTTACCATTTTACAAGATTTTACATTTGGGTATGCGAAAGCTCTGTGCAAAGTGGGTGCACAGAGTATCAAACGAATTGATGCTTCAGAGGAGTGTTTGGCGCTGTTAAACCACAATAAAATCGAATTCTATCGTCGATATGTGCCAATGAATGAAACATGGATCCACTATTCCACACCAGAATCCAAAAGATAGTCAGCTGAGTTGACAGCAGTCAACAAACAGAGTCCAAAGCGAGCAAAGACCCAACAGTCGGCTTGTAAGATGATGGCATCTGTATGTTGGGATGCGAAAGGAATAATATTCATTGACAATCTCCAAAAAAGAACCACCATCAACTGCGACTATTACTGTGCACTTTTGGATCGATTGAAGGCTGAAATCGCCAAGAAACGGCAACATTTGCAAAAGAAAAAAGTGTTGTTTCACCAAGACAATGCACCGTGTCACAAGTCGATAAAAATGATGGCAAAATTGAATGAATTGGGCTTCGAATTGCTTGCCCACCCACTGTTTTCTTCAGATTTAGCCCCCAGCAACCTTTTCCTGTTTTTAGATCTCAAGAGAAGGCTTGCTGGAAAAAAATGCAAGTCGAAAGATGAAGTATCGCTGAAACTGAGGCCTATTTTGACGAGAAAGAGAAATCGTACTATAAAAGTACTATAAAAAACCCAAATCGGTCGAGTCGTTCTCAAGTGATGATCGGTCATACATTCAGCAATTGATTTTTATTTACATAGATTGTAAGCTTTACTGCTTTAATATTTATATGATTCTTTAAAGTTTGTAACTCACAAAAGAAAGATGTACTTTATAAGAGACTAATTTTTGTTGAGGTTGCATAATTTCTAAGATTTTAGGTCTATAAGGGGGAGTTTCTTTTAGGGGGGATTTAAGGAAAGGGGGAAAATTACAATACACATGTATCGTCGTTTTTCATGAACACATCAGAATCTCACCCACGGTAAGGTGGGTCCATACGTTTGTTGGAAAAAAATAGAATGAGTTGTTGGAATTTGAGAAAATTTAATTTCTTAATTTCTTTCTAAAAGTTAATTGGTGCGCTGGTTTCAAAATTGATATCGGTTTTTTTTTTTGCACCAGTTTCGGTTCGATAAAAACCCGATATTTTTTAGTGGTGTTATTTTGTTAATACCTACATTTTTTAGGCGGTGATTTTAGAATTTATTAAAAGTTTTTGTACCAGATACGTTTTTTTATATATTTTTTTCATAAATTTTTTCATAAATTTTTTCTCAATATTCAAAACTCACAATAAGTAAGAAAGTATTGTTAAAAAAAATCGTAGGAAAGCAATGCAATATATGTTTGCTATGTTTTTCCGATTTTGCTGCCGACGAAAATTAGAAATAATAAATCATAATAAAATTAGTTCATATCGAGTGATACTCATATTGTAAATTTTTAATATTGTGAAAAAAACCAATGGAAATAAATAAAAAAAAAAACATCACCGGTGCAAAAAAAAAAAAACCAAACGCATTTCTGAAATCACAGAATTAAATATTTGTGTAAAAAAAAATAACTCAATAAAACAAATAAAAAGAAAAATGGGTTTTTTAATCAATCGAAACCGGTCCAAAAAACCAGTTTTTGTAATCAGCATGTCATTATACTTTCAGAAATTAAATTTCATCAAATTTCAACAACTACTTCTACTTTTTTTACCACAGAACTTAAAACGTAAAAAAATAAAAATTCTGACGTGCCATGAAAAATTACGATACACGTGTATTTTTATTTGTTCCTTCCCTATAGGAACAAACTAACTTGTTTTTAAAAACAACTATTTAAAACACTAATTTAAAATAAACCAGTATATGAACTACTTTGAATTATATTAAGGCAGCAACTACTCTGCTTTTGACATGTTTTAATTGCAAATTTTTATTATATTACAAGTTTATATATATTTAACCACGTTATTTCATCAAATATTATTAACTTTAGGCCATCAGTAATAGTTTTCAATTGGCTATTTTAAAGTAATAAAAAAATAATTTAAATATAACTAGTTTAACAAGTAGTTGAAAATACATGCAGACGACAGTCAATTGACTTATTTAGCGGACATCACCATACAAAATATGTTAGTTCGTTCTATGGAAAAAAGTCAGAATTTCAACTATTTGTGGTTGACAAAAAACTACTTTATCAACTACTTTTAAATTAGTTGATTTTCCTACAGGGTTCCTTTAAAAAAAGCTATATTTAGTTCATAGGACAGAACAGGGACGGATATAGGAAAATATTTCGTGGGAGATTTTAAAAATATTAATATACGCTATATATGCATCGTCGTTGGGCGTGCAATGCCGCGTATCAGCCACTTGCACATACACACACACACACGGTATTAGTAAAATGCTATAGGAGTGCAGAAAAACTGCTTTCTTTTAAACTATTGAATGGATTTTCAACTAAACTAAAAACATTTATTGAAATTAGATACTTGCTTTGTTCTTAAATCAGCATATAATGGAAAATATTAATAAAATATTAAAATATTAATTAAATCAAATTGAATTAAAATCCAAATTTATGTTTTGGCCTTTTTGCAATATACGCGGTACTGCAAATGGCTGATACGCAGTATTGCACGCCCAACGACGATATGCATAGTATATTTAAACAGTAAATCAAAGCAACTGTGTGTTAGATTAAGGGTGTTCACAGTTTAAGTACGCAGGTCTGTTTAATTTACGATTTGTTATTTTTACGCCAACTTACGTAAACGTATTTTGCATGCAAACGCAAATACGCAGGCACGCGTAAATAAAAGTAGCCCTTGGGCGTGTTTTTTGTGTCTCGTATTTTTATGTCCTGTCTACAGCATATATAACAGCGTTGCAAAATTATTGAATACAGCAGTCACACATTGAGGTGCTCAAAGTTACAAAAATAACAAATTCTATAAATACGCTTTGTTAATATACGATTAAACTGTGAATAGCCCAATTGTAAAATGATATTAATTTTTCTTGGGTTTTTCGATATAATGCCGATTACATTTTCGCACGTTACCACCAACAGTTGTTTTTAACAACACTTTTATAAAAATTTAATCTTTTGGAAACCAATTCACATTTTTCAAGGTAACCACTAATCTTTTTTTTTTGGCGTTTTGAAAACATGGTCGTATTGAGGCATTTATTTTCAATACATTATTAAAATTTTACATTGAAAAATTAATGCTTACTATTTTAAACGATTTTTTCAAAAACTCCATACACAATTTTTTCATACAAATACTTTCAAACTAGAAATGGGATTTTTAGTATTTTTTGTACTTTTTACCATATTTTTAAATTTTTCAGATAGTATACCTTTTACGGCTCTTCTTTTATCAAGGAATAAAAGAAATAAATAAAAAATAAATAAAAAATTATATAAATTTGAAGCATAATTAAAAGCTCTCGGAGGTATATTACTAGCTTCAAAATTATAAAATACTATAAGAATTACAAAAAATACTCAAAAATTACATTATTACAAATTATGTAAAAATTGTGTAGGCAGTTTTTGAAAAATTCGTTTAAAATATTAATTCTTCGACATACAATTTTGAGAATGCATTAAGAATGAAAGCCTCAACACGATGATGTTTTAAAAACTCCAAAAAAATAGTCATGCTGAACTTGAAAAATGTGAATGAAATTTTAAGTGGTCAAAAAAATATAAATTTTTCTGTAATGTGTTGGTAAGAAGCTGCACATTTATAAAATGTGAAATGTGAAAAAGATCTGTTAAAAAAATCCTGATTTTGTAGGGCTTAAAGTTTTGAAGATATGTTGTTTTCCTTCATGTCCGAATGACAAATTTTGATTTTTTTTTTCCACATTGTAAAAATTACAAAAAAGAAATTTAAATAAATATAATAATATTCCTAATTGTTAAATACTATTGACGTGCACAATTTGAAAAAAATCGGTATTGTCAAAAACACTTTTTGGACAAAAACGTCCGATTCGACATGGAATCACCGATGTATGACTGCTTACAGCAGGGCGCTATATCTCAAAGAACTTAAAAAAAACAGGAACAAATCTCAGGTGTGAATATTTAAAATAAATTATTAAAAAATCGCTGTTTTTCTTTTTAGTACCCTCAGACCACATAATAAACACTAGTACATGACATTTAAGTACAGGTTCTCCGAGAATTTCAGGGGAAGGGGTGGTTTGAATCCCCAAAATTCCCCCTGAATCCGCGTCTGGGACAGAACAAAAGATAATTTTTGTAACGCAATGCAATTTTCCCAATTTTAGTTTAATTCTAAAATAGTTCTAATTTCTCAAAAGGTCTCGGTGCGCAATACATTTTTCATAACCGTGAATAATTGACAGACTTTCTAATAAATTTTCTAGAATTAAGTTTTACAACTCAAGCTGCTTAGTTCAATAAACTTCTGTAACTCTCCATCAAATAAAACTTTTGATGTTTTCACAAGACATCATTTACGATCGTTCTTAATGTCCATGAGCTTCAACATTAATGACAACCAACCCGTTCTACAACCCACTCAACTTTTTGCACTTGTGGGTGTTTGCCGATATATTAAAATGAAAATTTTTCAGCTGAGCTCTCACAAACCATATGTGACGGCTTTTATGTGTCAGGCCAAGCTAATAAAAAACCTTGAGTGAGAAAAAAATATTAAAAAAAAACAGTTAAAACATATGTTTGCAAAATAATAGCAGTTCATTGTTTTTTTACGATAATTACAATTATGCAGTCTAAGGTGGCAACGTTATTTTATTTTTATTTACAGCAGGCAGTTAATTATTACGAACTTGGCTAAGAGAGTTGTAATTAAGTAAGATTAGGTCAACACCCAAAGATACAAAAGTTTCATTTAAAGCACATTTCAAATGCATAACTCACCAAATACTATTTTCTTTATTTGCAAATAAAATGAGCCATATGTTGGAAATTGCATAATCATGTTGCCCCTGTAGAAAATGCAACTCAATTGCATATACGTTGTAATAAATATAAAACCACGAGTCCCCAAATCACGACAAAGCTATAAAAACTCCAAAAAAAGCTTAACAAACAAACGCAACATGGCAGACAATGCAACAAAAAGAGGTTAAATTATCAACAATTCAAAATAAATACTAGCGAACCAAAGATAGAAAATATGATGACATAAAAAACAAACATTTCGGTTGGTGATTTAATGGAAAATTTGTCGCCTGCTACGATTATGTATGGAGAAATCTACACAAAGACATGATATGATAGTTGTAGAAACAGAAAAATAACGAATAAAGAAATAGTTGAAAACAAAGTCTCGGGTTGGCGACAAGAACACCGAAGTTTAAATAACAGCAAAAAAAAAACCAAACAAAACCGGGATAGACTGCGCAGTAAAATGCGCTGCAGTCAAATGCCTGGTTAGCCGTATGTTAGCTAAACCGGGTTAAATAATCTAACCGAAAACTAAAGCCAACCAAGCTTAGCTTAGTCGTAGTTGATGATAATAGCTCTGGTGATGATGCTGATGATGAACATGCATGCGGCGAGGGCGTTGAAAGTGTCTTTTTTTATTGAGGTTTGATGCTATGAGTTTTGTTTTCATTTTGTTATATTCGATAGGTGGTCCAGAAGAACAAAACATGCAAGCTGATTTATGTTTTAACAGTTTCGTTGATTTAATATCGTCGTTAGGAAGAAACAATTCACTTTATACAGGTCCACGTTCAAGTTATCATTGATCATATTTCATTAAAAACGGGTATAAAATAAAAGAGTATTTTTGATATTGACTACAATAACCTGTAATTAACAATAAATTAAAACATAGAACCCTTTTTTGTAACTAATTTTCAATTTTCGGTAAGCTTTAGATATTTGGAATCCAAAAGGATCCAGATCGATTATAGTGGCCGTAAAGAAGAGAATTCAAGATGAGTTCCGGGAAGAAACCGGGCTCTGTAATAATTTCCCTAAGTAAGGCTTTGGAAATAATAACGCTGGCAACACTATAAGGCGTTTTTCGAAAATGTCAAAGTGACTGCATCAATTACAAGAATCAATGCAGAACTTTTTAAGAATTTTGAATGACATTAATTCTCGCCAAATAATCGACTCAGAAAATGTTGAAAAATGCAATTTAGCAAAGCAGAATTTACAGAAAAATTCATATGGGAGTTGGAAGAACATGATGCCAGGTCTAAATTAAATTTTTTGCCATGGGAAGGAAATAATAAAATACAATTTTTCCAATTGGTGAGCTATCGGAAGAAGCTTAAGACGCAAAAATAAGAACTACAAAAATAACGAACTAAGTGGCACAAGAAAAAAAGTGGGGAGAGCCAACCCAGCAAACCATAGTTGACGACTTTGTCGAAATTCCAACTAATTCATAACTATTTCGAGCTGTCTTAAAGAAATCGTTACAATCTCGTTACAACAAATATTGGAACAGTTTCAATTTATATACGAATTTATATAGAAAGTCGATATGCGATTGTGTGTACGATATATTGATATACGAACAGAGTGAAATTTCATTTCTCTCGAGCTGTCTGATGGAAATCGTAACTTCTTCGTAACATTTTCGTTAAGATTCGTTACATTTCATTCATGACATTCATGATTCATGAATGACATTGACATTTCATGGCATTTCGTTACAAAGTCGTGTCGTGTATGATAAGTTATTTATAGAGCGAGACATTTTTTGTCGGGAGGACTCTACTTCTTGACAAGGTAACACCTGTTGGCACAGATACTTGCCGTTTGATCTCGATACTGATATATCGTTGAAACCAGTGAAAGCAGCGGCACTCGTCGCTCATCGCTGTTATGAGAATGCTTCGCGTGGAAGTGGTTGTTGTTGTGCGCAACCGCACGCACTCGCACACTCGGATTTCAGCAGCTTTTCTAATGAGCGATGAGTGAAAGCAGCGGCACTCGTCGCTCATAGCTGTTATGAGAATGCTTCGCGTGGAAGTGGTTGTTGTTGTGCTCAACCGCACGCACTCGCACACTCGGATTCGCTGCAGGTCTCTGATGTGTACTATGTGAAATAATGGTAAACGGAAACAATACTATCCAAAAATAAACAATAACTCGATAAAAAGTGTTTCCGCCTACACTTACATATATATAGAGTAGCGTTTGAAATTTCAAGCAATTTATTGCTTTAGAGGTATATTCGAAATTTATTTTTGCAAAAAAGGCGCAACAAAGCGGAAATTATCTTTTCATAGGTTCAAGGTTATCAATTAAAAAAAAACACCGTTAATAACGTTCATGGTGTAGGTAAATGTATATCCAAATTTGCAAAATTTGTCGTTTATGGTAGTTTTTTTTGTTTTTTTTTTTTTTGTTTTTTTGGAATTAAACAAAAATATTTTTTATTTCTTTTCCAAAAATTCTTTAAACCAAAAATGGAATATAGCTTAAAAATTTTTTTATAAGTGTTACGTTATGTAGTCTTACAACTCTAAAGACTAACTCAGCAGACTAGACAGACTGTTTCGTTGGCCGCTACACCAACTCATCAGTAGTCTTGTATGATTGCATTGATCCACTAAGCTGTTTATATTTATTTGTTTCGTCAATGCTACGAGTAAACTACTTTGAATTGCATTGTACATATACCAATCATACCAATGAGCAGCTTAAAGTTCTTCTTATTTTAGGTGCATAATTATTTGGTGAAAAGTAAGCTCTTTTTTCGAAGCCAGATCAAAGCTTTTTACTACTCAGGGGCATGTTGAGGTTAGTTGTTGTTCTTCTATTTTCACAGTCGGCCTTAGTTTCAGCAGCTTGTTGATATTGACGACATGAAGTTTTTTGTTTGAAAACTAAGATTTTTTTAATTTATTGTGTTTGTAAACACACAAGTAATCATATCTATACATTCGTTTTTGATTTTGATTTTGTTATATTTATTTTTGATTAGAAATGTATTTTTAGAAGAAAGTTTTCCTGTGAACATCAAGAAAATATCATATACTACCTTGCGAATTACTAAAAAATTAGACATGTTTTACATAATGCTCTGCCTACATTTCTAATATTGAAGCAAAAATATTTTTGACTTACCTTAATTAGAGTATTATCTTTCGAATATACCAAATGATTCGATTGATCCCAAATTTGTACAATTCCGAGAGCAAAATTTTTTTTATTTATTTCCACTGCCCAAAGCACTGTGCGACGTAAGCTCCGATTGAGCCCCAATATTTTAACTATTTTGATTGTTATTGTTATAATTATTATAGCTTTACCAGTTCGTGGTCTTGATAACATTTTCCAATGGGTTCTATCTTAGATTTATGAGGGCCACATTGCTATTGCTATGACACCAATTGGTAGTATTCTCCACTTACATTATAAACTTTTGTATGCTCCTTGGAATTTATCACCAACCCGCTTAAAAAGTTCATCAAGTTCAGTCCATCAACTGTGAAAGTCTTGAGTTAAGATATTGCTATGCTAACTTCATTTCGGTCAAGTGGACAAAAGCTTAGCGTTTATAGTCCAGGTTAGTTTCCTTTTACTAATAGTGAAATTTGTTTTGAATTCGCAATGTTAAGAATTAGCTCATAAAAGATTTTGTAAAAACTATATCTTCGTAGGTATATCATATTCCATGTTGTTGGTAGCCAATTGTAATGGTATTTATGGTTTATATTTTTAGTTTTTATTAAGACAGTATATAAAATGTTTCTTGCTTTTTTTAATATCATATTTGAATAATGAAAATTTGTTCATAGATATTTTTTAAAATAAAATTAACAACATTTATAAGACTATACTGATTAGTCTGAATAGACTATACTGATACCGACCTAGTCGTCTATACTGATCAAAAATTGCGCACATAATTGTGCCAACTTTTTACTCTCCTTACACATGGAAGAGGGGAAAACATATGATTATTTGGTGAACATTTCTTGTTATTGTCAAATAAATAAATCAAAGGTTTTTAAAATGATTTAAGTACTCTGCTACTGAAAGTCAAAAGTAGGAGGGAGGTCTTTAAAAAAATCAATCAAAATTTAAAAAGAAACAAAACCAAACAACATATAATATAGAATATAACTAATGACAACTCTGGACAAATAAACCCAATTGAGACATCATAAATACGGCTGAAAAGTTAATTTAGCTTATTAAGACTGCCACTCAAGTGACTGACGCGCAGCTCGACGCGATGACCGATAAATATGTACGTGCCTAAAAACACTTAATGTGCGCTTATATTGTTTTGCTTAAATTTTTGTCTTGCTACTGCCAATTCTCGATAAGTGCAAGCATTAAATATTTTCTAAAATATTGCAAAAATATCTGGGTTTATTTTTCTTTATTTTTGCCCTAAATAATAAAAAAAAAATACTTTTAACGAACCAATTTTATACAGCCACTCATTTGTTAAAATTGAAGAAAGAGCTATTATAACGCTGATGCATGGTGTTTAACAAACAAAGCAAAGCTTTTTTTTTATTTTATGACATGTCGGGGTCTTTGTTTTAACAGGAAAATAAAAACATTATCTGTACTAATTTGTGCTGTGTCGCTTATATTGAGTCATTAGCAAGTTTTTAGAACAGCTTTGAAGTTGAAGTCTCTTTCCAGTTGTTGTCACTAAAAGCAAAAAAAAAAAATATAAAATAAAATAAATTAAAATAAATAATATATACAGCATTTCCTGAAAGAAGTCGTTGCCAAATTAACCTTCGCTTTTTTTTATTAAATCGCTTATTTATAAATATTTAATATTGTGCTTTTCTGAATTCTAAATAAAGAGCTCTGGCATTAGTTTGTATTTAATTAATAATCACGCTTATTTTTTTAATAAAAATTGCCATACTCCAGCTGAAATTAGTCTAAAAAAAAGGTAATTAAAAACTTTTGGAATAATGTTGCGTTAAATTTAAATCAAATTTAGCTTTAATGGGCTTAGAACATTCTGTTTATTTCACAAACCTTTTCAACGTGATTTTAATATGTATCGGAATAACTTTTATTTGAGTTTAGCTGCACGCAAAATGTGATAAAGACGTTCGCTATACACAGCTCGAAAGATTTATGTAAGTCACGGATTGTTACATTTTTTTTTTAGCAGCCAAGCCGAAACAGATTGGCTTGAACTTTTCGAAAGTACGAATTGGTATTGCAACAAAAAGGAAGTTGGAGGTAATTAAGTTTGGTAAACCTATAAAATTTAACACTCGTAAAATAAATTTTTAACAATTTTCTGAAAAAAAAAATGTCATAGCTGACTAACAACTCAAAGCCATCACGCGTTTATTAAGGTAAAAAACTTTAATGAAGTTGAAGTCAAAGTTAGCAGCAGGGTGATTTTTCCACAATCTATCATATATAGCTGCCCGAGCATACCCGAGCCCATGTATGACCAAGGAATTACACGAGCTGGTGGCATGAAATCGTGTACTTCCATGATTTCTATGAAATCATGCGCTGCGATCGGGTTCCAGGCATTCTTTTTTTTAGCTTATCTCATAAGCCATTTATCCGATTTGTATAAAAATTTGTATATAGAGGTTCTCGGACACGCTTAGTTTTTTTGACTTATCTACTCTGTTCTATTTTGAACACCAGAGAGCGCTGTACTACAAATATTTTAAAAAACTTCGAGAGACTCCTAAGCCGTGCATCCTATTTGCATGAAAATTGAAATATAGGGGTGTTCTGATACGGTGAGTTTCATGTCTTATCTACTCTGTTCTATCTTGAACACCAGGGGACACTGTAGTACAAATATTTTAAAAAACGTGAAAAAACTCATAAGCCGTTTATCCGATTTGCATGAAAGTTGGTATATAGGGGTATTAGGATACGATGAGTTTTCATGACTTCTTTACTCTGTTCTATCTTGAACACTAGAGAGCGCTGTAGTACAAAGATTTTTTGTAGTACGTCAAAAAACTCCGAAGTCGCTTATCCGATTTGCATTTAAGTTTTTATATAGAGGTTTTCGGGGTCGGTACATTTTTATAACTTATAAACTAAGTTCTGTCTTGAACACCAGAGGGCGCTGTAGTACAAATATTTTAAAAAGGCAAAAAGGTCCAAAACCGTTCATCCGATTTCCATGAAATTTAGTATGTAGAGGTTCTCGGACACGCTGAGTTTTTTTGACTTATCTACTCTTTTCTCTCTCGAACACCAGAGGCCGCTGTAGTACAAATATTTTGAGAAACCTCGAAAAACTTCTAAGCCGTGCATCCGAATTGCATGAAAATTGGAAAATAGGGGTTTTCTGATTCGGTGCGTGTTTTGGACTTACTTATCTTTTTTGTGCTATCTTGAAAACCAGAGGGCGCTTTAGTACAAATCTTAGGAAATCGTGCAAAACTCCAGAACTGCTCATCCGATTTGGATGAAAATTTGTAAATAGCTATTTTCGCTATCTATGCTATCTTTTTTGCTCTTTCTCGAAACTAGAGGCCATTATTGTCCAATTTCTACGTGTGTATGTTATTAAACTGTCCCTAAACGGTTGCACCGATTTTGCTGCATTTTTTTGTGTGTGCTTAAGTGGATCCCTGGATGATTCAGATTCACAATTGGACCCGGTAGGTGGCGCTATGATCGGGTCTCACGAATTTTGTTATTATAGTATGTCTCCGAAACCATTCATCCGATTTACATGAATCTGATTTACATCAATTTTGTTCTATCTTGAACACCAGAGGGCACTGCAGTACAAATGTTTTAAAAATTGCGATTTGCGTGAACATTTGTACATAGGAGTTTTCGGATACGGTGGGTATCTTGGACTTTTTTGGCGCTATCTTAAACACCAGATGGTGCTGTAGTACAAATCACTTAAGAAATCGTGAAAACATTCAAAAACCGCTCATCCGATTTAGATAAAAATTTGTATATTGGATATATAGGATTTGATTATTGAGTATGGAAAGGGCTTTGGCGTTATTTGTTTATTCTATCTCGAAAACCAGAGGGCGCTGTTGTACAAATACCGCAAAAAACTCAAAACAACTCATCCGATGAGTATGATTTTTATAAGTGGTTTTCGGGTGCGGTGAGTCTTTTGGCGCTATGTATTTTACTATATCTTGAATCCCAGAGGGCGCTGTACTACAAAATACAGTAACAAAGTACAGCAAAGCTCAAAGGGTGATAAATATCTTCTTTTCTTCTTTATTTTTATTTATATTCCACTTTCATTTTTCGCAAATCAGGACAGCTGATGCCGAATTCTGTGGTATTGTTGCGTCGTGAGTTGGCGTTGTTTTGACATTTCAATTTCTATTTTCAATGCTTATTTAATTTTTGTCCAGTTTCCTCGAGAATTGCCAAAAATTCGTTTTTGCTCTGATTATTTTAAAAATGTTCAATCTATCGAATAGAATATAAAACTTCAAAATATATTTTTGCAAGCGATCGGCGGCACGTACACACAAATCACGATCCCAACTTTTTCTCATAATTTTCAGATGTTGAAGCTACATTTTGTTCATTTCGCCGAAGTTGCCGGTTTGAAAGATGCACACAAAATTCCTTCTAGAATTTATTTCTTTTTAATTACAAACTTACGGCTGACACATTTTTTTATTTATTTATCATTTATATATTTATCAGTCACATGAAAAAAATTATTTGGCCCTTCCCTGAACAAAATCCTGGCTACGCCCATGGAAACTATTATTGCAAACACTTTAAATGTTTGCTTATGGCAAACACTCTCTTTTTTTAATGAAAAAGATTTATTAAATGGTTGTGCTATTTTATAGAAAATAATAAGCTTTTTTGATATATGTATACCTGTAATTCCAAAGACACCTGACACTTGATAGATGGGAAAAAAACAAATGTTATTTTGAGTTTTCTACACTGGGATCGTAGACTTCGACCTCAGAAACATAAGGTAGATTTTACTAAAGTACACGCAGAGAAAAAAAAAAGTTTATCGCCAATTTGCAGTAAACGAACTTCGTTTATAGTGCTTGGAAACGCTTTTTGCAAACGTTTCAACAGTTACGAGAAACGAAAAAAGTTGCGGAAAACGAGTTATTTAGTTGCAGGAAAAGAATTTCGGTTGTTATAAGTGCGTGCAAATTTTTAATTGCCAAAAAAAGAATTTGTTTGTAGCATTTCTATTTCTATTCAATTTCTATTTCAATTCAATTCAATTCAATTCAATTCAATTCAATTCAATTCAATTCAATTCAATTCAATTTCTAATAAAACCAAACAAAAAAACGAAAATCAAATTTGTGTTAGCTGGGGACTCGAACCTAGGCTGTTCGCATACAGATCAAGCACCTTAACCACTATGCCACGGCCACCACAAAAACCTGGTGGAAAGTTTTCGTTTTTCGAAAAATTCGACAAATGTTTAACTTTTGCCATAAAATAAAAAAATTGTGTAACTATACTTCAATACAATTGAACTCCAAGCAGCTAGGCGAATATTAGCCGACTTAAAATTCAGTTGACGGTGGTGCAACACGTTAAGCAGAGCGCGCAGTAAGCTAGACATCGACAAGTCCGGGTTCGAATTCCAATGATTGAAGTAAGATAAATATCAATTATTTCAAATCATATTGAATTTATGTGTTAGAAGAAATGTTTATAATAAAATAAAAATTTGAATATTAAAATTCAATAAAACTGCTATTTTTAGTAAAGCAAATTGCATTGCTATTTTTTTTTAATTTTGTCGATATTTTTCGCTATTTTTTCGTTAGTTACAACTGAATAGTCGTTTGGCTAATTTTTCAGTTGCGCTAAACGAAAAATTTCTCTGCGTGTAGTAGTTATTAGGCAATAACTAACAACATTTATTTGAAATTCAAAGGAACAGTGTTTACTCAGCAGGAATATTTATTTGAGAGCAGAATTTTAAATTACCATCTGACTTGGTCATACCTAAATACTCACAATAAAATTTAGTCCAATGTTGAAGTTAGCATTATATGCTACCATATGCTTTAAAAGCAATGTAAGAAAAAACGTTCATAACGTTACCACTTCAACTAGTGCTTCCAGTTTCTTTTTTTTTGTCCATATTATGCATACACATCATATCTTAAAGAAAAAATCTTCCCTTAGAAGTGCCGGTAAATTCCAGAAGTTCGCTCTAAGCCTTCACCTTCAAAAATGCTACCAACACTTGGTGCATAACATGCTCAGTGATGAACAACAGGACGCAAAATTAAAAAATTCCTAAAAATACAAAAAGAAAAAAAAAATTAAAAAATACAACCTTTAAAAAGAATATGGCCAACAGACAGTTAACCACAAAGCATGTGCAAAAAAAAACCCAGAAAAAAATTTGTTCGACAGCTGTCGATAAATGCAAAAATGTAGCTAGTTGAGTGGAAAAATTTTCTTAAAATTAACAAAAACAAGGCTAATAACTATGCTTAAAAATTAAAGGAAGCTAAAACAATTGGTAGTTTAGCAGCTGTTGAAATAAGAGTTGGAGTTTAATAAACTTCCAACAGTTAAAAAGTTGATCAAAGCTTTTTAAGCCTCTTTAAAACCTCTGTGATTGCTATCGTGTTCTTTATTTATAAACCTTTTCCCCAAATATTTTTTTTTTTTTTTGACAATTGTATTCTTAATTTACTACATACAATTTTGATTTTTATATCCATTGCACTACAGAGATTCAACACTTATCGACGAGGCATATCAAGGCAGAGCTTATCGTCAAAAAGAGCCCCATGATGATTAATTAGGTTTAAAATTTCAATCATTTTCATTTGAGCGGCGACATGTTCAGATAACGTGCTTGTTACTGTCCCCTGTAAGGCATATTCTTCGATTGTTATATCGCATTACGAAATGCAGTAAATTTCCACCAACATCGATACTCGAAATAAACTATTAAAAAATTAAATGTCCAACAAGTAAAAATCATTAAAATATACTTTTTTGCTGATCGCAGCAGATTCAAAATACCATAGCTAAGTAATTTTAATGTCATTGTTTATCGAGTTATAACCAATTTAAATTGAAATAATAAATATTCACTTAATTATGGTCGTTGGGTACTTTTTTCCTCTTTAATGTTGTTATTTAAAATTTGTGAAAAAAATTAATAATGACTGATCCTTATGCCAAATAATATGTGTGCAAAACTTGGTTTGAGTCGGACAAACAGTGTAGAGGAAGTTCGATTAGAGTAAAATTCACACGCCCCTTGTCCAATGCCACCCACTTTTGAAGGCTTTAAACTTCTCATTATACTAAAGAATATATATAAGAAATTTGGTTGAAATCGGAGAAACGGTGTAGATAGAACTAGTTTAAAAATAAAGTGCCACGCCACCTGTCTAGTACCGCCCAATTTTATAAACCTAGCACTGCTAAAATTACCAATGATAATATGTGCAAAATTTGGTTGATGTCAGAAATACGGTGTTGAAGAAGTTCGATTAAAAGTAAAATGACACGCCCCCTTTTCAAGTTGAAAGACTTCACATTACACCATATGTGTATATAGAGCATATCGCACACTAAATACAAAACAGTCACAACTCAAAATTTACAGATTTTTACTTTTTGATGTTAAACTATTCGTAATGAGCATACACTTTGACTGTAACACATCAAATACATTTTGTACACATCTTCATTCTCTTTAGTTTAAAAAAAAGTTTTGTCTCATTGCTTTGTATGTAGTGCCTTCAAAAATAAAATTGTTTTGTTGCTTCACCTAGAAATTTAAAAATTTTGAGTTGTGCTGTTTTGTATTTAGTGTGCGATATGTGCAAAATTTGGTAGGGGTTGGATAAACGATGTGGATGGAATTTGGTAAACAAAAGTTTTTCTATTTTGATGACATCACTTTTTATGGAAGGTATGCGTGGTTTTCATCCGATTTTGCAAAATATCATAAAGATGGTTCATTTCAGATATCAAAGACCATGTGCAAAATTTCAAGAACTTTCTTTAATATGAGCAGATTTTAAGGAATATAATAGAAGGGATAATATAAAGACACTTTGTATGGAAGGTAGGCGTGGTTTTCATCCCTTTTTTTCAAATTTTATAGTCAAGATTTATATTGAAGCTTACGTGTAAAATTTAAAGGCATTTTTTTAATTTTTGTTGATTTTTAAGGATTTTACTGTAAAAATAAATACAATCTTTATCGAAGGGAGGCGTGGTTTTCATCCGATTTGGCTCATTTTTAAACTTAAGCTTATATTTTATTGTTTAAAATTACAGCTGTAATCGTGTCGACAGACGGACAGACAGACGGACACTCGGAAATCGACTCAGGTGGTGGTGCTGTTAAAAAAAGATAGTTATTTTTCTATACTTACCACACCTTCTTATTGGCGTTACAAGCGAAATGACTACGCGCTGGGGTATAAAAACACATCAAAGCAACAACATGCATGCCAGTAGCGCCCACTACAGCACTGGTGATGAAACACTACGCAAAATTAGCAACAACAAGCCTGCAGCAGCATGAATTGTGCGCGGTCGCAAGCGCTATATTTACCAACAACGACAAGCAAATCAACAAAGAGCACGCGCAGTATTGTTTTGGTGCAGCTGATTTTTTGTGCATTGCAGTGGCGGCCGTGGCGCAGTGGGTAGACGATTTTAATATTAGCAAGCTGCACCTGCCGTAAGGCTTAAGCAACTTGGGTTATCTAAAACCCAGGGTAATAGTTCATGAAACAGACAACCAGAACATTGTGTTGTACCACAACACGGACCCGTTTATGTTTTAAACAAGTAAAACATGCGGGGCATCCGGTGTGGCAACACGAACATGGAAGCTGTTTTACAAACACAAAGCATCACCCAGTGCCCTGCTGATTAGGAGCATTATGTAATAAATTACATACTGCCCGTAATAGCAGTACCAGTTTTGACTTCCGTAGCGACGTACTTCCATCCATCTACTGGTGGAGACGAGACCTTCCCAATCTCTTGCATATTAAGACAGATATGCCAGCCCGGTCGTACCATTGCGCGACCCCGCCGGTCAATCTTGTGTGTAGCATTCACACAACCACAACCAGTACGAGACTCCCCGAAGGGCCAGTCCACGACAGTCATCTGGGCAACTCGATCTCGTCAAATGAGGATCCACAACATCCCCGCAAAAAGACCAAGAATACACAAATGCAATTACGAAAAAGTGCATTCTTATATATGACTGTGCTCAATGAGCACTTAAAGGCTAGTCTAACAATTTGCAGTTGCCGACTCAGCTGGAAATTATTGCGCATGACCGGTACCTACTCTGGAGGACCTTTGCAATTGCCACTCTTACTCTGGCCGTTCGGATTTTAACATCCAGACATAGAGTATTGGCCATTGTTCTGAGGGACTGCCGTGCTCAGTATAAGAACCCTTAGTTATAACAACCATTTCAACACTTCCCTCAGTGACTGCCGTGCCAGTTTGAGGGTGCGAGTCAAACTCTTGACAAGCAACACTTCGGAAAGCCGAAGAGCCGACATTTTGATGCACGCATGCCAACACTTCACATCTGTTTTAACCAGCCGAATTAAGGTCTCAGTGCGGTGGATAGATAGGGTCTACTCCATTTGACAGGTAAAGACTGTCCCCGTACTAACAAGTTTTAAGGTCAATTGCTATACCTTCGCAGGCTTGTTTCATATCGATACACCGAATATGACCTGCTACCAAGATGGGCGCCACCCCGACCTCTTGGTTGGCCCTATCAGTTTTTACGTTTGCAGGACGTATCCTGCAAACAACCCTCCTCCTTTATCCTGGATTGGGACAGGCAGGCGCAAGCTAGACCTGGCGGAGTTCGCAGTGGGTAGATGCGTGGCCCTTACGCCAGAGAACCCTGGTTCAATTCTCAGCGGACACAGAAAGATTTTTCAATTGTATTAATTTTTCTGTTCGGCCGTCACCACTCTGCAGACCTCAGAGAGTAAAAAAACTGCCATGAATAGCTTCTGGAGAACATAAGCCGTTGGGAGTCGTCTATAGCTTGTAGGTCCAGTTCAAACATTCCACAACACGCACAACACAATTGATCACAAGAAGCTCGGTCAAAGTCCTTTCAAAGGCTAAAATGGCCATTTCGTTTTTTTCTTTCTACTTTTTGTTCTGAACAAAAAATATGGAATTTTCGGTATAAAAGTAAAAACCTTTTTGTAGACATTTTTCAAAAAATTCGTTAAAAATATCAATCGTTGGAGTCCCTACCTATAATTTTGTGAAAGACTTAAGAACTGATTTATTATAATGACACTATGCTTAAAAGGTGAAAAATTTACTGCGTTCAGCATGAAAAACGTGACAGATAATTTCAGACTAAAAAATTTTATAAAACTAGTCTAAAAAGAGTACACCACAAGTAAGACCCATTCAAGGTATTTAACCCTTTACTGCATTTTGTTGCAGATCTGCAATAATCCAAATAAGTTCTTACTAAACAACATAATGGTACAATTACATCAAATAAAAAATTGTACATAAGTGTTACAGAATGAATAATATGATTTCTAAATCAAAAGGGTATAAACAGTAGTAGTTTTTTTTAATTAATGATTAAAGTTAGTTCTTCGTAGAAAACCATATTTTCATTGAAGTTGTACAAAAAAGTAAAAATTAAGATATATAAATACAAAAGATTTTGATAAGATAACTATACAAAGTTACATTTTTAAAAAAGTGGAAATTGATTGAAGTTGCTTTAAATGTTCATATATTATGAAAAAATAATACAATCGTTTTTAGTCCAAGGTTAGGTTAGGATAGGCTAAAGTGGTTAAGTCTATAGCCGACTCGACACCTAGGCCAGTGCAGGGCCCGTTGTGATACCACATAATCTCCTTTGAACCCTAGAGATTTCCCTCTTCAAACGAGTACGTGCGGGTAATGCATTTTAGGATATGCCTTATTTCCAGGCATGAGACTTCGGCAAGTCCGCTTAGAAAGGGATGGCCCAGAGTTGCCATCCTTCTTTTAGCAAGGGCCGGACATTCGCAGAGGAGGTGCTGAACATTTTCTACTTTCCTCTCACATCTGTAGCTTCTGCAAAAATCATTTCCTCTAAGTCCTAACCGAAGAGCCGATTAGGCAGTGACCCGTGAGGATTCCTATTATTTTTGACAGGTTTACCCTGCACTATTCAACCAGTGAGTTGGTGCGTCTTAAGTCGTAGGAAGGCCACGTCAGCTTAGCAGTCCTACATATATCAAGGTGCCCCCAGCGTTCTTGTGCAAGACTTAAGGATTTGTTCCTGCACTGGAGTTTATAGGTGAATATGGGTATATCAATAAGGTCCTCATTTAAGAGGGTGTTAGAGGTCGAGAGGCCTTCCTTGCCAATTCGTCTGCCAAGTTATTGCCCTCGATATTCCTGTGTCCAGGTACCCATATGAGGTGGATCCTGAATAGCCTTGCCATCTCGTTAAGAGATCTGCGGCATTCAGTGAGAGCTTTAGAGTTATCAGTATGTGAGTTCAGTGCCTTGAGCGCTGCTTGGCTATCTGAGAAGATGAAAATACTTCTCCTTCAAGGTCTTTTTGCCCCAGAATCTTAGCGGTTTCGTGAATTGCAACCATCTCCGCTTGGTAGACACTACAATAATTTGGGAGTCTAAAGGATACTTCGATTTCAAGGTCCTGGGAGTAAATACCACCCCTACTTGTCCCCGAAGTTTTGATCCATTTGTAAAGATGTTTATGCCGTTTGTTTTAAGTGGGGTTTTGTTAGCCCAGTCTAGCCGTGAAGGGATTTTAGTCCAAACCGACTACAGAAATTTTGTACTCGTTTTTTTTCGAATAAGACCCGAAATTACGAAAAAAGTTTTTAATTTGTTTATTGACATGAAAATATTTATCGTTTTTTATTTGAATAATGTTTGCCAAAAAATAAGTTATTGCGCTATAAAGGGTTAAAATATATAGTTTTTTTTCTGTACGACTTACGGTTTCGAAGTTACAGCTGTTTGAATACATGCACTGATTGTATTTTTCGAGATATTTTGGGATTTTGTACAGTGTACAACTTAAAAAAGAAATTGTTTTCACAATAACAAAAAACACAGCTTAAGTTATTTTCACGAGCACTACTTACCTACAAAGTTTAAAAAAAAATCCGAATCCCAAAGGTCAGATTTTGCTCAAAAATAGTCGAATTGATATGGAATCATCGATTTATGGATTATAAATATTCCGAGATTAAATTGGAAAAATATAGAACATAACCATATGAATCAAATCTGTTCAAAATATATTGATTTAATCTCAGCCTGAGTAAATTAATTGAATTGATGGATTAAAAATATTTCTTTATACACATGAACAAGAGAAGTGTGTGTGTGTGTGTGTGTGTATGTGGGCCTGTGTCTTGTTTAATTTATGTAGCATCCGACTAAACAATTTTCAAGATCATAAATCATGATATTTGTCTTCCATGTGTTCGATCTCTTACAAACTTATGGCTTTTAAGCTTAAGAAGTTACGGAAATATAGGATTATCATGAGTGACTTTCACGTGGTGTCTAAAATAATGCGCATAAAATGGGAGAAAAATAAATAAAAGTAGACATCGAAAGATATCAATGACAATGTGACACAATTAATTTAAGTGATCGAAATTTATTAACAAAAAAAAAAAAAAATAGAACCGAACAAAATTTATTAACAAAAAAAAACAAACATATGTACGTCAGCGCTTAAACAAACAGATCAGCTTAAAATATAAAAAAAAAAACCCCAAAATAAAGCTAACTTCTATAAACATGATAGCATACTAAAATCCTCAGAATACTCTTAAAAATTCCTGAGTTGATTGTATAATAAGATACAAAATAATATTGTTATACTAAGGAAATACTCAAAATATTCCGGCGAGACTGAAATTTTTAATGGGAATTTTTAAAAGTTATTTGAATATATCACAAAAATAACCCAATTGTTTGATCGGTCTATGCAGCGAACGATCATCGATCGATCGATCTACCTTTAGAAATTCTTAAGTTAAAAAAAAAAATTAAACCAAACCAAAGCCAAGTGCAAACTAAAATATCAAATATCATCATATGTGGTCAGTTTTAATAAAGAAAGAGTAAAAAACAAGCAGGAAGAAAAAAAAACACAAAAGCAGCAAGCATTTTTAAGAACTCACAGAGCGATCAGCACCAGGTATGAATGAGGTTGGCTTCATTACAATATCTATGTTGTTCAAGTTGTAGTTTATGAGCATAACGTAGTTTAAATTCTCGTATTGTATAGCGTAGACAGCTAGACATCAAGATTTGGCGTAGTCTGGCTACAACTGCGAACATGTCTGCAACAATAGTGTTATTTCGGCTGCTGAGACAACAGTTCACAGACTTCGTGTTGAGGTCAGTTAATGTTGAATAACCCATATCTTGATATTTCTGGAAAATACTTTACACACAATTACTGCTCAATTAGCTTGTAACTCCCGCTGATTTGGTTTTGTTTGTGGCAATGGCGAAATATTTAACAGTGCCTTCCAAAATTCTATAGATAGTAAAATAGTTTTAGTATTAATTTTTTTTTTTTTTTTTGTCATAACAAGTTCAGAAAAGATTTTCTTAAGCCTGCGGTGTTGCAATAAAAATTTTGTGCAAATGTATAATTTTGCTAAAGCGGCGCAGGTAAGTTGAAAAATGTAGCGGGATGTACCTTGAATATGAATTTTGGGATTTTGTCGTATATTTTTTGTTTTTTCAACTTTATTCTTGAAAAGACGTTATTGAGCTCATTGACCGGTTTTAACTTAATTAGTCTCGACACTGACAGGGATCAACGGAAATTTAAAACTCATTTTATTAAACAACGGAAGTGTTGTGCGCAACAATTCGACAGCAAAATTTTATTACAAAACTTGAAGAATTAGAAAAAAAAGAATGACATCGCAGTATTTTTTCTAATAATATACGAGTAGTTTATATAACTAGCTCGTATTAAGCAAATGATTTTAAAATTCCGCGAATAAATAAGAGGTAATTATTTCCATAGCTTGTTTCATTAATTACGAGTTTTATCAATTATTAGCATTTGATCTAATGCAATAACAAAACACCTAGTTTACCTACAAAACAGAGTATTTCCCCTAACTGTCTGTCTCTTTTTAATGGATTATCAAGAATTTTGAAGCATATTATCACTGCATAAGCTATGTTCTGTGCTGAGATAACTTTGAGAATTTTTTACTCAATCTGCCCCAATCAATTAGCTTTGAAAGCTTACACCGCGAAAAAAAACGAAAATTAACAAAAACCTTATGCAAAGCTATAAACTGTCTTCGACCGTTTTGAGCCTATCAAGTTCCTGAGATAAGGCAACAAATTTCTAATAGTTATTCTATCGAATTTTATGTGAATGATGAATGAGCGATATATTTCATACAAGTTACTTATATAATTTTTTCGCAACAAATTTAAAAAAAAATTCCATTTTCATCTTGGATATACATAACATTTATAGTTGAATACCGCAGCAGTTTTTAATTATTGGCAGTTTTTTATTACAAATTGAATAATTATATCATTTGCAAATTTTTTAAAGTGTTAATAATATAATTTAGACTCTTGCACAATTCCGTATTCGAACTCACGTCCTCGTGATTTCAAGCAAGATTTGCTATCTATTGCACTGCGTGGCTTTGTCTGCTTAATATTAAAGCAACGCAGATAAAGCTTTCATGCAAGGAATCAAATGATTTCAAAATAGATTTTTTTATATAAATCTTTGTATGCTTTATACAATAATTTGGTAAATATTGTAAATTTCTTTTATGTAAGATAAATGAAGCTTATACCGTGCTACATAGTAATTTCGTGTAAATTTTTGTATAGCTAGAAAATAAGAACCTTAGAGCACAAATTAAAATAAAATGTTCATGAAATCAAACAATAAAGCAGCGGGTACTGACTGCCTGTTTAAAACCGTCGGCGATGAATTAATCAGGCGCATGCATCAGCTCATCAGCAAAATATGGCTAGCGGAAAGCATACCCGACGGTTGGAATCACAGCGTACTTTGCCCAATACATAAGAGAGCAGACCCAACAATTTGCGCCAACTATCGAGATATCAGTCTTATTTCCGTCGCATATAAGGTTCTCTCAAGCGTACTGTGTGAAAGATTAAAGCCGATTACAAAAACACTGATTGGACCTTATCAGTGTGGATTTCGACCTTGAAAGTCCACCATAGACCAAATGTTCACGCTACGACAAATCCTGGAGAAAACCCACGAAAATCAAAGACATATACCATCTCTTTGTCGATTTTAAAGCTGCGTTCAATAGCCCGAGAAGGGATTGCCTATATGCAACAATGTCTGAGTTCGGTATACCTGCAAAGTTGATTAGACTTTGCAGAATGACGTTGAGCAGCACACGCATCTTCGTCAAGGTAGGAAATGACCTCTCTTGCGATCTTGCGATCTCTTCAACATGATTATGGAGGGGATCGTACGAAAGGCCGGTGTGCATCGTAATGGCACCATTTTCTACAAAGGTGTCCAGCTCCTTGCGTATGCTGATGATATTGATATTGTCGGCAGAACCAAGAGAGATGTTACCGCTGCTTTCACCGCTATCGAAAAGGAATCAGCCAAAGTGGGTTTGACGATAAATGAGGGTAAAACAAAGTATACGCTGCTGTCTACAAACAAGGGAGCGCGGCGTTTGGACTCCCACGTTTCATCCGGCAGCTATAATTTTGAAGTAGTCAAGGAGTTCGTATACCATGGCACCGCCATTAATACCAACAACGAAATCAGCCTGGAGATAAAGCGAAGAACAATAATTGCTAATAGGTGCTACTACGGGCTCAGTAAGCAACTAAGTTCCAGAGCCCTCTCTCGATCGACAAAACTAACTAAAAGAAACTAAAAAAATAATTTTTATAATTTGTTTGATTTATAGAAGGCGCCAAAGTGAAGTGCTCAAAAATCCGGTGTCCATATGGCGGACAATTAATCTCTGGAATGGGATGTCTGAAACGAAAAAACAAAAAAGATTCTTAAAGAGGGATGCCTTCCGCCATCTACCATAATATTTGAAAAATTAAAGAAAGACAAAAATTGGGCAATATTTAAAAAAAGAATCGAGCACATTCTTGAACATTTTACCTTTGCTAATACATTTTTTTTTAATTTTTTAAGATTTTTTGGAAGATTGCGTTAGAAAATATGTTTATAAAGAAAATAAAACAAGGTTTTTCAAAATCGGACCAATCAATCCTGAGATTAACTGTCTGCCATATAGACACCGAATTTTTGAGCACTTCACTTTGACGCTCTCTATAATTCAAACAAATTATAGAAATTATTTTTTTTCAACCTTCAAAATGTTCAGAATTAAAAAAAAAAATATGTATATTAAGATCTAATAAAGGGCCCAAGTTAATAACTTTAGAAAATTGCTTACTGTTGTAATGATACCTTAACCAATAGCACGGAATTGTTTCCAGAATATTTTTGACCATTGGTAAATTCGTGCCTATATCGGAGTTACCAAATATTGGTAAGTTTTATTTTGTTATTTTTGTAATAATTGTGATTTGTTATTGTTACATTTTTCAATTATTCATGTAGTTAAAAATATGAAAATACTTAAAATCTAATTACGTTATATCGTCGTTGGGCGTGCAATAGTGCGTATCAGCCACTTGCAATACAGCGTATATTGCAAAAGGGCCAAAATTTAATTTGGATTTTAATTCAATTTGATTTAATTAATAAAGGATGGATTTTCCATTAAATGCCGATTGCAGAACAAAGAAAGTATATAATTTCCATAAATGTTTTTAGTTTAGTTGAAAAACCATTTAATAATTTAAAAGAAAGCCGTTTTTCTGCAGTCCTGTAAAATTTTACTATCGCCAAAATACAATTGTAGGCAGGGCATCTCGTGCTCTTTATGTTACATTTACCCACCATGTCAATGCTCTTATAACTAAGGCCTCCTCATTACTTGCCTTTATACGAAGAAACAGTACCGGTTTTTCGGATCCATTTTCTCTGAAAATGTTATATAATTCCTTTGTGAGGTCTAGATTGGATTATGCTGCCATTATTTGGAGTCAATCTTATATCTCAACATCTCTCAGATTGGAAAGAATTCAAAAAAATTTTACCAGGTATGCCTTGCGGTTATTTAACTATCATGATCCATTACCACCATATAATTCGCGGTTAATGATTTTGGAACTTAAGTCTCTTGAATCTAGACACAAAATTTCAGCATAAATTTTTGTATTTGATATTATTTCTGGTCAGATTAATATTCCTTTAAGATATTTAAGAAAATCAGAACTGGAAAAATTAGCCAATTACTAGGGCTTTGACTTTATTTAATGAGCTGTATATAACTCACGAATCCGATCTCTTTGTTCCTAAACAAATTTTTAAAAACTTTGTAATTCTTATCATAGAATTAAGATTATTTTATTAATTGTTATTTATAAAATTGTTATTTAATGTGTACCTTACTTTAAATTAGTCTGAAAGGATTTTTGTATCCAATGACTTTGAATAAAACTAAACTACACTAAAAATACCTAAATCCAACCTAAAAAAAAACCAAATGGAAAAACAGTGTGTTAACAACCCTGGAATTCAAAAATTTTTCGAACGAAAATTAGAAATATTTTTCTAGAATTATTAAAGTTACTCCGAGTGAACAATACATGTTTTTCAGATTTTTATAATTTTTTTGTGATCGAAATGATAGAAAAGTCCAAAAGCTTTAACTTTTTTTACAATTTTTTACAAAAAAATAACTCAAGACTATGTTTAAACCATTCATGGTAGTTTTTTTTTTTTAATTTAATTTTGTATTTTTGGATTTCTGTGGATTTTTTTTCGTAAAAATACTTAAACCCGAAATTTTCAAATAGGTACACTTCTCGCAAAAGATTCATAACGACCAAGTTACTCAACATTATTGTACAATTTTTTTCATCTGCATTACGTATAGTTTAAAAAAATATTTCCAAAAGATTTCATTCAAATTTTTTCAAATTTGAATTTAAGCAATTTTTTTTTTTTTAAGCGAGAAAAACCTGTTGTTCACATGCCATACTTAGTGCATTTAAAAGTCTTTGTCTTACAGGACGACATTGTTTCCAAATAAATAAATAAATAAAAAAATAGGAACAAGTTTAATGAACCCGCTTAAATTTCAGAAAGTTGTTTGGTACAAGGCATGGAAGAATTTTAATTGTATCATTCGTACAAGATAGCATTTTTTTCGTAGATTATAATGGTATTGAAAAAAAGGCTACTATCCCCCCTGTGGCTCAAACAGCCCCTTGAATTTCAGCGGGTTAATTAAAGTAGGCTTAAGCCAAAAAATAAATGAGCTGTAAGCCAGCTTTTTGAAAATTTACACTTTAACAAAAGTTTTTTGGGTTTTTTAAAAAATTAGCACTTTTTCCCAATAACACCAATACTGACATGTATCGATGCAAGTAGGCATGGGCTCCTGTGGTCGTAGGTATCTAAAATAAAATTTTATTTCGAAATAATTCGAAGGAATTATGAGGGTACCACATAAAAACAAAAAACTGCAACTTTTTTGGGACACCCTAATATATATATTTACTTCTATTCACAAAAGTCCACTGGCATGATCTCACTATGGTGTTTTTCTCGGTGTACGCTGTTAAACACTTTATGCTGCCGTTTTAGAAGGCTTTAACCTTAGATATTTAACGCTTTTCAAACTTTAAGCTCTATCATGCGAAAGAAAAACAAATTTAAGTGGTTTTCCATGTTTCGATGTATTAATATGACTGCTTATCTTAATCGTTATAATTACTATAAAACTATGTTTAGTATTCCAAATTGACTGGCTGTCACATATTTTTTAAATGAATGCCTATAAAATGTAATCTGGTTGTTTTTAGTTTGGAGAAGACAAAAGATAATAATGAAATAAATTAAACAGAAGTTAATCGTTTTTAAAAATTTGCATTTCATATTCACACATAAATGGTATTCACAAAGCTAACGCTTTCATCTATTTTACATTTTAATTAGAAAGTCATGAACATTTCAATTACTTTTCATGAAGGTTAATTTTTACATTTATACCATTTTAGTTAAGGTGAAAATAATTTGAAATTTTAATTATCTTAAATTGTTTGAAAATGTAAAAATTAAAAAACCCAAGAAGATGGACTGTGGTGATTTTATATAGATGTAAAAAGAAAGATTTTTAAAATATTCTCACAGAAAATGATTGTTTTTTTATCTTTATTTCCACTCAAAAAGACAAAGATTGACTGAACGATGGTAGTATTACAGTTTAAAAGCAATTAAAAGTTTTAGGCTAAAGAAAATAATATTCGTGGTTTGTACATTAATGGGCAAATCAAGTTCGAAGTAAGAAAAAAAGCGAATAATGAATGACCTTTGACTAAATACCCACGAAGCTAAATACCCACGACCGTATTCAAGTATATTCAAAGTCTTTTAGCAAACTCTAAAATGTTTATGTGTAAACTGCAAAAATATTTTCCTTATAAGTTTAATTGTATTTAATCACACCTTCTGTAGAAAGTATTAAGACAAGACATTAATTTTTGTAATATTTATGAAGATTTTTTGTCTTTGATGACCACTTTGTATGGGAAGTAGTGGAAATTTTCATTCAATTTTGCCAAGTAAAAACTCAGAGTGACTATTAAAAAGCAAAGTGTATCACAGGGTTTCGTTTAGTACAAGTTAGCTGGAGAAAATTATTTTTTCATGTTGTTTTATTGCTAAGTGCACGAAAGTGATAAAAGTGTAATTTTTTTTTTTAATATCCGAAAGAAAGATACCCTACATTTTACTTACCGTCTCAATAAGAATAGAGAAATAGAAACGATTTAGTGGTCGGATCATGATTATTTTCGGCATGTTTTTTTCTGAGCCTAAGAGAACTAGTGTTACCAAGTTTTATTCCAAGAGCTACATTATGACCAACGTTTTTTAAATATTTCTCTCATAATTAACATAATATTCTATTTCTATTGCATATAAAAATCTTCAAAAAATTATTAATCGATTTAATGTTTTAACATGTTATTAATGACATCCCGAACTATATAAAAATTTTATTTTGAAATGAACTTTTAAACCATTTATTTTTGTTTTGGGCGGCTAAAGTGAACCACTAAAGAAAATTTTTTTTTATTCGACTTATTTTCTTTTTTCAAAAGGAACAAATTACGTACCGAGATTTTGTTCATTAACATGACAGAGGTAAGCTGTGAAATTTACAGGAAAAAAAATCGATATTTAATAGAGCCCTGCATGAATATATTCATCATGTGAATATACCCTGATTCTCTGCTGTAGCAGTCACTGCAAGCAAAGCTGCAAGCGAATAAATGTAAACAACAGGTCGTGTAGCAACAGGTCGTGTAGCGCAAGAGAATAACTTTTTATTTGTTCTCAGTTTTCTTTTCATAGACTCTTGCACTGAGGTGAGCTTGCGATCTACGCGTTGTTTCAGTTTTTTCTCTGAGCACTTCCCTATAGGAACAAACTAACTTGTTTTTAAAAACAACTAGATAAAAAACTAATTTAAAATAAACCAGTATATGAACTACTTTGAATTTTATTAAGGCGGCAACTACTCTGATTTTGACATGTTTTAATTGGAAAGTTTTCAATTGGTTATTTTAAAGTAATTAAAAAAATAGTTTGAATATAACTAGTTTAACAAGTAGTTGAAAATATATGCAGACGAAAGTCAATTGACTTATTTAGCGGACATCACCATACAAAATATGTTAGTTCGTTCTATGGAAAAAAGTCAGAATTTCAACTAGTTGTGGTTGACAAAAAACTACTTTATCAACTACTTTTAAATTAGTTGATTTTCCTACAGGGTTAATAAACTACACGAATACTCAGGTATCTGCTGCAGTGACCTAAATAAGAGTTAATATGTTGGGTTTTCCCGCAATAAGCTTTTTGTTATTCTTAATGCATATTTAATAAACAAAATTTTTATAAAAAATCACGTTATATTTCAGTCTTAAGTGAATAAGGAACATAAAAACCGTTTTTCATGGCTGGCTAAGCTATACTAAAATTAGAAATAGTATTTTTATAGAAAAGTTAAAAATGAGGGCAAAGCACCTACTTCTTCTAGGCTGGCTAGACCTTTTCATTTCAAAGTAAAAAACTTTGAAAACTTAAAAATATTTATAAATATGCAAAAAATTTTGGTTTCACTCTGCACTTTTGTTTGAACAGGACGCGTCATCAGAAATATTTTCCTTTGAATGCAGCTTGTTACTCCCTTTGATTTTAAAATGTTTCTTCTTTTGTCGTTGAAAGGAAGCTCTCAATTTTTGATCAGGTTCATCAGCAAAAGTAGAAATTGCATCTAAAAATAAAAATAAATACTTATGGATAAATGAATACTTAACGTTTTTATCAATAACCTCTATACCTATTAATGCTGTATAAACTCTGTTAAAATCTCGAAACTTCTTTTTTCCGTGCGTGCCATCGACATTAAAAGATGAAATTATTTCGAATCCCAAAATTTCGTGCAGGTAGCGCTCAACGTTACCTTTCATCAAATTTTTTATGTGGCGTATCTGTCAAGAACAAGCATCAGCATGACAAATCATTTCTTTTATTAAAGCAGTTACTTACATAAGGATCTGCCTGTGTTTCAAGAACGGTATTTAACTCTCTTAATTTTTCTTCAGTTCGTATTGGAAAAATTTGTACTAAATTTTCGACAACTGCATTTTGGTTCATTATTTTTGACAGTAATACTTTATGCTCGGCTAAGATTTCAATGATGACGTTGTTTTGCCGCTCAACAGTATCTAAAAACGTAAAAAGTAAAGAGATTATAAATAAGTTATCACAATTTTCTCATAATAAACAGTAAACCTTTTAGGTTTTTCATATCTGAAGAGAGTTGTTCGCAATTAGTGCACTTCCGGTTAGCTGAAAACGAAATTTGATAGAAAAAACATAAACATATTATGGAAGTAATTATAACTTTAAATAGCTTTAAGCCTTACCGTTTGAAAAATATTTTAGTTTTCCTTTTGAAGGGTGGGCGTCGTTGTCGTTTGGCATTTTTGTGGAAGGGAGCTGTGTAGAAGAGGCATAAGAACAAATTGGTTTTCGATTGACAGGCAAATAAATTTATACTGAATGTCTTGTAGGACAAACTGTTCTCTTTCACCAAAATCTAATTGTGTCCTATATATACCTAACTCAACAGAGTTTAAGGGCTCGTGAAAAAAATTTTCTCTAGAAAGTATTCGTCGACCTTCGACTACACAAGTTTCCCCTTGTATAAATTCTTCAATTTTTATTGGAATATCTGATTTAATAGAACAGAAATTATTGGGGGTTTTCGTGGAAAAGAAAGAGTCATTAATATAAGCACCAACAATAAGATCTCCGGAATATTTAAACTTATTTTTTTCAGTTGCTACATATGTTTCATGTTTTTCCATATTTACTATTTGTTTGAGAATTGAGGAAGGTTTTCGGACATGTTTCTTGATATTCTGCAGCTTATTTTCAAATTCGTATGTCGAAAAGTTGGAAACAGAGCCGTACCTATCAGCGCACGATGTGACATGTAAAAGATTGTGCACATTGTAAGAAACGCTGTTTTCACCAAAGACAGTTGGAAAATTTTGTACAAACAATTGGAAAAGATCATTTGCAAGATCAATATTTGAAATTATTTGCCGAGGACTACAAAGCAATCTATATGCACAATGTAGGAGCAAAAATTCATAATAAATGTCTTCATGCAAATTGTTACATAGCACAATCGGGCCTGTATAGGCTAAAAATTGATGAAATTCTGTCGCTTTCCAGTTATGTATTTCATCTAAGCTCCTCGGTTTTCGAGGAAAATCATTTGGAATAAATTTGCGCAATGCCACAAGCTCAGAAGAAATATTTGAAATATTTTCCTTAGAAGTTTTTTGATCTGTCTTTTTATTGATTATCCGAAGAAGCATTTTTTTTGTTACACCTAAGTCGATAAGGTGCATGCTATCTAAAGGCGTTTAAGTTATCATATTCATACCTATATTTTCTAAGGGAGAATTTTTTTGTAAAAACGATTGCGCATGATGTTCTGGGTACTGTCTCAAAGAAAAATCTTCATCTGAAATTAAAGTACCGCAGGTGGTACTGTTGGTAAGAACATTGTTTATTTTTTTTGCTACTTGCGTGCATTTTGAACAGCCGTGCGCAGAAGTATGGCCGGGAACGCCGCAAACAAACGATTTAGCAGGTGTATCACAACGTAAACACCGAAATTTAAGAGTTATAGTTTTGCTATTGAAGCGCAAGACTCCATTCAAGAAATTTACTTCATCAATGAAGTCTCTTAAGTAATCCTCTATACAATGTGGCTTCCTGTTCCCTACAAAAATTCCCACTGGCATTGGCTTAATGTTTTCCATTGTATTTACTACTTTTATAAGAATAGGCCATAGCTGCATTTTTGAACTTTTAAACAGTGGAACGCCATCGACATTTATGTCGACTTCAACTTGATCGTATTTTATCAAAATATGCTCGACTTTCTTCAATTGATTTTCAATCCCTAAATGGCAATAGCTGCCTGGTTGTACTTTTCTCGACTCAATTGTTTTATTTTTTCCCCGAAGTGCTGCAACTGAGAGTGGTACATCCAGGCCTTCCTCACTTAAAATGGGTAGCAGTTTTTCAACACAGCTTCTTGTAGGTTTTGTTTCGAAAAACCAATCCTTCAATTTTTCTCGGAACGTCGGCTTCGGTGACGCAGAAGCAAAAGCAAAAGCAGAAGTAGACGCAATTGCTTCCAAATTTTATTCTTCAGTTTCTTTAGTCACATTTTTTTTCACATTTTCTCTTTTAAGTCTACTTTTGTAGGTATTTATTTGCTGCCTAATTTTGGCTTTAAAAGATTTTTGTTTAATTTTTTTTAATTTCACCTTTATTAATTTGGTTTCGCAATCACGTTGTCCGCGCACGTTGAAAGAATTTAGCATACTAAACTGTATGTATACAGAAATCAATGATAGAGCTGCGCAAACATTTCTGTCTCACTTACACTTACAGTTGCCGGCGCTCACAAATCACTAGGCAGTAAACTGGTATACATACAATAATTTATATGCTTCATACGAAACTCTGTCGCCATTTGCACTAGTTATTAAGTGCCTGGTGAAAGAACTGGTACCTTTATGGGAATTTACCCGAAGCGTTCTGGAGGGTACCTATTGCTACTTGCTGGTGTTAGTGTTCTTATTCTCTTCGTCTCTTATATCTAAATAAAACAAAGAGAGTGTATGAGCAAAGCAGAAAAGGCATAGAGGAAATTTTTTATTCTATAGCAAGAGAATATATGGCGGGAGGCGAAAAAGCATACTCATGCACGGCTCTAATATTTAAACGTACCTGAAGCGACCTCTATATTGAAAATTTTATTTATATGGTAAAATAGGGCTGTTTTCCAAAACACCTCAATTACTTTTTTATGCTCAGTTTTAAAAAAACTGGTACGCACTTTGTTTTTTTATTTAATTTTTCTTCAAAATGAGTTATCAAACATGAAAAAAAAAGAAATGGCCATTTCAGTCATTGAAAGGACTTTGACCGAGCTTCTAACGATCAATTGTGTTGTGAAATGTTTGAACACAAATGATCGAGAACTGGACCTAGATGTTTTATGCCGACTCCAAACGGCTTATACTCTCAAGAAGCTTTTCATGGCAGTTTTTACTACCTGAGGTTTGCCATTGTCTGCAGAGAGGTGACGGCAGAACAGAAAAATTGATTCAATTGAAAAAACTATCTGTGCCAGATGGGATTCGAACCAGGGTTCTCTAGCGTATGGGCCACACACTCTCTGATTTTTTACTTTTGTTACTGTGTAAGGAGTATATTAACTTTGTCATTCCGTTTGTAACGCCAAGAAGGAGACGTAGCGGGTATAAAAAAATATTTATATTTTTGATCAGTATAACCACCTGAGTTGATTTCCGTGTATCCGCCTGTCGGTCCGTCTGTCGACATGATTACAGCCGTAATTTAAAAGCTATCGCGATGAAATATGAGTTTCTTTTTGAAAAAGGAAGATCAAGTTTGAAAATGGGTGAAACCGTATGAAAACCACGCCTATCTTCCATACCAAGTTACTTTATTTTAACCGTAAAATGTCTTTAAAATCCTCAAAATTTAAAGAAATGTCTTGAAATTTGGCACGAAAGCTTTGATCATCAATATAAATTCTGACTATAAAATTTGAAAAAATCAGATGAAAACCACGCCTACTTCCCATAGAAAGTGGATTTATTTAAAACATAAAATCTCTTTAAAATCTGCGAAAATTAAAGGAATGTCTTGAAATTTTGCACATAAGTTTTGATTAAGTTTAGCATTAAACATCTCTATGATTCTCAACTTACAAATTTTCGCTGTAGTGTGATAAAAAATTGTATATCAAGCATACAAATGCAATAAATGTTTTGTTTTGTTTTGTTTTGTTTTGTTTATTTTTATTTTTGACATATTTCCAAAAGTGAGCAAATAAAAAACGCTTCAAAATCACATATATTTTAAATACTTGAACTTAATACTTGCCTTTAGTCGTAATTCTGGGATATTTTCGTAATCTGGATATTTTCTTCCATGATCTTGAAAAACCTGTATAAATGGAGATGTTGCAAATTTACTACGAATTTAATGAATTAAATATAGAAACGGAATAATGTCGCATGCCAAAACTGACTTAGAGAATATTATAACTTAAACCTGGGCAACCCAATTTTCCTAAATATAATTTGGAAACCCTGGAACTCAAAATTTGCATAAGAAAAGCAGACATATTTTTAAAAATTATTGAAGTCATTTCAAATAAGAAATCTATGTTATTTGATTTTTCTTGATTTTTTTTTTTTTTTTTTGTTTTCGATCATGATATAATAATTTACAAGGTAGCCTTGAAAACTACCTATTTTCTCAGAGCGTCGACCAACACTTGTCAAAATCAATACAAAGTTTAATTTTTCTTCTGTTTTGCTGCTTATTCGTTTTCTCTTTTTTTCTACTCATTTTTGGCAAATGATGGTCGACAAAAAAAAACTGTCACTCCTACCTTGCAAATTAATATATCATAGTGTCCCTATATCATAGTAACACTACTGTGAATGAAATGAATATTTCCTCTCTTGGGAAGGGTAGGAGAGGGTTAGTATGTGCCACTGGCCTCCAGTATTTTTTCAAGTGTAACATTTTTTCGCTTGGGACCTATCCCCTCCGACTCCTCCTTAGGAGTGCTCCCATACAATGCACTTTACTGTTAATAAAATCAATATTTCCCCTCTTGGGAAGGGTAGGAGAGGGTTAATATGAACGACCAACCTCCATTCCTTTTTCAAGTGTAATATTTTTTCCTTTTGGACCTATCCCCTCCGACCCCACCTAAGGAGTGCTCCCATGCAAAGTACCCTACTGTTTAAGACAGATTCGACTTAGAATTTCTTTATTACTAAATTGAAACTTGAGGAAACTATTTTGCTACAATTAAGCAATAATTTTGCTGAAACACAAATCGGCAAATTTAGGCTCAAACAAGGTGTGATTTTGAAAAAAGTTTCCTAAATTAAAATCACTCGACCTATATTTCGGAAAAATCAATTTTTTTAATTTAAGAAATAATTGAAATAATAAATATTAAAATAGCAAAATTTTGCTTTATTTCTTCTTATAATAAGCAACATTTTAAGCAGCTGAGAATTATGCTCAAATTAGCTTAAGCTCCAAGCAAATAAGTCCGCTTTTTTTTTTTTAATAATTTATCAAGAACTGAATTGTTATCAGTCAGCCAGAGTAACAATTTAAATCTTATGTTATTATATTATCCATACGATAAGTTGAAGTCAATTGCTCCAAAAACAAGCAATTCTTGAACTTAACTTTAAAGCTTAATGTTAACATTTCACAATATTTACAAAGCTTAAATCTCGCACATTTGGAGGCCAAAGCTGGTTATACTTGGGCAAAAGTGACTGTCATTAAAGCTTGGTGACAAACATTACGTAGTTTTACGCAGAGTTCAAAGTAGGTGAGGTTAAAAAACATCGTGAATGTTTTTTATTACTTATTAATTAATGAAAAAATTAACAAAATTGGAAGTTTTGAGTAACTCCACAAAATGTAAGCAAAAATCTGTTTTTTTTTTTTATATTACAATTGCTTAATTCATTTTTAATTTATAATTGTTGCATATAAATATATTAATTCGTGTGTATGCGTACCAACTAATTACAGTGTCGACTTGTAAGAATAGTTTGTTGTTGTTTTTCCAGCATTGTCAGCAACCCGATTTATTTAATGCAAACATTGACATCTTGTATAGCTTTCCGGTTATAATTAAAGTTCGATTACTTAATGGTGATTTTTAGTATTTTTTTCGTATTTCAACTGATTCTGTTTGAATCAGAAATGAATGAGACTTAAATCGAATATATTAATTACAACAAATATTCTATTTCTGTTTTTTTGCAGTTTAACTGGGTGA
The DNA here is from genome assembly GCA_914767935.1 of Coremacera marginata. Taxonomy (NCBI): domain Eukaryota; kingdom Metazoa; phylum Arthropoda; class Insecta; order Diptera; family Sciomyzidae; genus Coremacera; species Coremacera marginata. The sequence continues at coordinate 141,956,584 of OU612044.1, forward strand.
CAACGCATAACTTCTGTTCAAATAATCGGTTCAATAAAAGGTGAGTTCATTAACATCGCAAAAAATAAATTAAGTGATTTTTTTAAAAACTGAATTTATTGAACGCATTGAAATAATTTTAAAAGCTAACTTTTCAGGGGCTATCAATTATTTTCAAATGGAGAAACATACACGTATTCACAAATAAAGAAACATACGTTTTTTAGTACATCGCAAAAAAATATTTCATATTTCTGGAGCAATTGATTTTATAATTGGAAAAACTTCTTATTGAAATACTTGTTGAAAAACAATAAATTATCTTGTATACAATATTGTAATAATTAATAAAAAATAAATTAAATTGGTAGCCACTGGTAAAAGCCGATACTTTAACCTTTCCAACGATATATAAATTATTTGAGATAACTTAAGAAAGCTGTGTGTATTTACTCTGCAAATACAAGTTTTTTCAATTTTTTCGACTTTTATAAACTTTGACGATTTTTCTATACACTAAATTATATAAAGACCACACTAGTATTGTATGGATTCATAAAATATATTTATTAACAATTTATAAAAAATTTAGTTTTTTAACAAAGGTCAGTAATGGACAAAATTATTAAAATTATAATGAAAAGAGATTTTTCGAAAAATACCTTTTGGACATGACAACTCAAAAATGCTTCCTTGACCGTTTTTCTAAGTAGGCATCATAAGTTTCGCGTTCCAGATCCGGTTAAATTTTTAAAATCGGTTGGCAATCAGGCAAGTTACAGGCCAATAAGTGGGCAAAGGAAGGCAAAATCGGTTTTTTTTACCGTAAGTCCAGATTTTGGGGGTGTCCGGCAAACTTCAAGTATAAAACATTCTTTTACTTGACAAGAGCTACCAGAAAAATAGCATTATCTCCCAGGTATGTTGGACTGTCGCACAGTGCAATAGACTTCAAATTTTTGTTTTCTGTTTGTTTTTTGTTTCTGAAAACGTACCATTTTGAAAATTGAAAATTGTAAATGAAACGATAAAAGTTAAGATTTACTGTATAGCAAAAATCCTAGAAAATATAATTCAATTTGAATTTTGGCATCCATTACGGGTGTCCTTATGGTGTTGTACGAGTACCAGTTTAAAAGTAACTTTTACAAGACGATATCTATCACCGCGAGGACGAAGCAGTGCTACGTGTACTACGTTAGGGGTATTTAAACCTTATCACTCCGTTTGTAACGTTTATAACGCTTATAGGCGTGGCAGATATAGAAATTAATATATTAATCCTGATCATCATCCCCACCTGAGTCGATTAAACCATGTCCATCTGTCCGTTCATATGTCTGTCACAACGATTACAGCCGTAATTTTGGAATTATTGTGATGAAATTCCATGTATGTATAAGCATAATTTAAAAATATATACATCAAGCTCAAAAATTATTCAAATCGGATGAAAACCACGTCTACCTCCCATACAAAGTGACTTTGTCAAAAAGGTAAAATCTCTAAAAAATTCACAAAAATTATTGAAATGATGTTGCACATAAGCCTTGATTTTTAATATATACTCTAATTATGAAATTTGGCAAAATCGGCAAAATAATTAAATGTTACACTCTCTCAAAACTTCACAAAAATTGATGTATTGACTTGAAACTTCGCACGCAACTTCTAATTTTTAATATATGAAATTTGGCAAAATATAATAAAACCACTCCTACCTTTCATACAAAATGAGGCATCCAAGCTGTAAAATCTCATAAAATTCCATAAAAGGGAATTTACGGACTTGAAATATAGCATATGAGCCTTGATTTTTAATATGAACCCTGACTATAAAATTTAGCAAAATCAAATGAAAACCACACCTACCTTCTATACAAAATGGCTATATGAAAACGGTAAAATCTCTTAAAATTCCACAAAATTAGTCGAATTACTTAAAATTTTGTGCATACAGGCATGATATGCATTTCACTTCTGCGTGAAAGTGTAATCACATCACTATGAATTCGATATTTGGTATCTACATATTACTTTTCGCGTTTAAGTTTAATTTTTTTCGAACATGAATAGAAACAATTCAATTAAAAGTTAAAAAAAGTGGTATGTAGAACACCAAATACAGAAATCATAGTGATTTGATCTCACTTTCACTCGGAAGTGAAATGCAGAACCTGCCTCTTATGCTTTGATTTTCAATATACACTCTAAGTAAACTCTAATAAAAACTCCCCCTACCTCCTAAACAAAGTGACGTCATCAAAATAGTAAAACCTTTATATAAATCACAAAAACTAATGTATTGCCGTGATGATTTATAAAAGATTTGATTAATTAATAAAAGTTATTACGAAAATATTTTTGCAGATTATACATAAAAACTTTATATATCATAGATGTCTAAAGTCTTTGAATATGTATACTTAAATTCTGTTGCGGGGGGTATTTTCACTGCGACTCACTTATTCCTCACTAGTTTCTTTATATTTTCACTTTATAGATATAATACACGCTATATACAGAAAGAAGTTTTTCAATAAGAACCCAGGTAACAAATTTCACTTAAATAAGCCTTGAGTAAAGCTTTGTATAGGGAATTTATGTAGGTAGTTCAATTTAAGCTTCCTTGAGTTTTCCTTCATTATTCAAGAATTTATATAAAGTTTTTTATATGTTTTGTATAAGATTTTTATTCAAATCTTATTCAGAAACTCGGAAACTGAAAAAAAAATTTGATTTTTATTGTTCTTACGTATATTTCTGCAAGTATATTTTTCATTTCATTTTTTAACACAAAAATCTTGTAGATTCTAAAAATTTTTTTTATATTTATCGATATATTACTCACTTACTACTTAGGTGGCGCTTAGAAACCGTAAATTTGCGCCAGTCATTTCTGGCGCCAGCTGGAAACTCCAAGTTTCGTCAGGTTGTCCTCTACAATCTATATATTACGAGTATATTTATTTATTTATGGCCACCCAGCGCGGACTGAGCTCGGAATCTTTGTATCGACATCCGCATTGTATTGACACACTTTCCACTAGTCTTACCAGGTATTTGCTTAAGTAAAATTTAAACTTAATTACTAACATATTTTCTTTGAATTTCCTTAAGTAAAACTTTATTAAAGCCCCAACTGCAATCATTTCATATAAGCACTTAATTTGACAGCCATAAATTGCTTCGATAGACCTGCGGTGTAAAGAAACAGATTATCAGTCGAGAGTTCCACGGTTCGACTCCGGGCTCAGACAAGTTCTTTTTTTTCTTATTGAAATAAAGAACGTGTTATGACAAGTTTTTTTTTTATGATCGAGTATTTTTTCTTTTTTATTTTATTTGGGAAAATCGAATGTTATTGTTATCACAAATTGAAACTTTTTTTATTTAAAAACAAAAATCTAAACTTGAGTAAAAGTCTTCTTGAATACTTCCTTAAATGTAACATTGAATAAAGTTTTTTATAAGAAATTATACAGGAAAATGGAATTTTCAATGCTTGTACAAGGCACTTCCAAGCAAATCTTTTATAATAATTTGTATACAAGTTCTATTCAAATTGAGCTGGAACTACTTCAAATATTTAGGTGAAATTGTTATCTGAGTATAATTGATTTTAGCGTGTTTTTTTTTCAATTCTAAAAGCGAAAACCTCACCAAAGAAGTGATAAATCATAGATTTTAAGCGCAACGCACGCATTCGAACAAGACATGGAAATGTCGGCAAACATTATTAACTATTTTTTCATTACTGAGCCAAAAATCTATGAAAATCAAATGAGCTTAAGGAATTGTTCAAAAGAAGTTTTGATACAAAATGAATTGATACATTTTATGCTTTAACCCACACAGCTCTAAAACTGGTTACTTATAGCCCAAAGTTTTTAGAATGTAACGATTAAAACGATAATGAAGGTCACGATTTAAAATATGCACTTTAATTTTTATTACTGTTCTCATTTCTACGACTTTCACACCTAGATTGCTTGGCTTATTTGAAAATTTAAAATTTTATCATTTTTTATTTACATACATTTAGAAGAATTCGAATAATCATACTTAACTAATTTCCATGAAATTCTCAAGCATTATAAAATGACATCAAATACATTTTTTTTCTATGCACTTAACGGTTATTTGTGTGTTTGTCTTTATTCGTATTGTATTTTCAGTAAAGAGAAAGAGAAATTTTCTAACTTCACCTAATTAACTTCCGACAGTTAGCTAGTCGGCTGTTTTGTCAAATGATCTGTCAAGCCAAATGCATCTCATTCACTCAAATGCAACACCATCACTTGCTCTATCTCACTCTATCAACAGTAATTAAGCAAGCAGTGTGCATGCAACACCTACGCAAATCAGCTTGCAACGCTTTCGTGCTTTAAGCTTTTAAATCATTTATTATTATTTCTATTTGTCTTGGCAGCGGGGTGAGCTGGTTGGTGTTGGGTGCGCCAAAGTCGTCGTCGCGCATGCGTAGCTGGTATATTTTTATCTATCACGTCAGCCAGTCACTTTTTCATGGTGTCACTATGTCTTTCGTCTAACTTGTCCCCCTTCGTTATCATTGTAATAATAAGCCAAATTGTATTGACAAATAATAAAATAAACGAGAAAGAAGTTCGTATTTTCAATTAACGCTAGAGTTTGTCGTTTAGCGTCGAACTTCAATTGCTTTATTATTTATTGTATTATAGCTAACAATGTAACAAATATTTTATTTAACACATTTTAAGGCAATATTTGATCAAGGTAGCTCAGTTCTGACGAACGTACACAAAAAGTCCTTCACTTTGATTTTAATTTCAATATGTTGTTCGTCCACGTACTTTTGGACACGTGATTTTTATAGTTAAATACCTGTTTTGTAATTAGTAAAACAAATTTATTCGAATTTTATACATGCTATATTTTTTATTAACATTTTAAGTCTTAAGTTAAGTTAAGTTCGACTGCTGAATTTTTCGTTTAGTAAAAAGATTTAGAAATACTTTGAACTTTTATTTCAAAAAGTATAAGTTAAGAGTTGACTTTAAACTATGAAGCTGAATTTTAGATTCTTTAAAGACTTTTATTTTTAAAAATATTTCTTAAAAGTCTTTAAAGACTTTTGTTTGGAAAATATAGTTTTAAGAGTTTTTTGAGACTTTAATTATATAAGTTCAGCGTTTTTCTGTATATACTTTGTAGGGACTTTTATAAAATGAGTTCATACTTATATAAAATAAAAGTCTTTAAAGAAAAACGCTGCGAAAATGATTTAAAAAGTTTATATTAGAATTTAGATTAACAAATATTATATTTTTTAAGTATTAAGCATGTCATATGACATGGCATATGACGTGACAAATGACATGATGTATGACATAACATGACATGGCAGGGACGAACCTGCGCATGGCAACGTTTTAGACTGCCTCAACCTGGCGATGCCAGCATTATCCATGTCGAAATCATCTCATGTCGACTCAAACCTCCTCATGATGTTCCCTGGGCAAGGGCAAACTGGTATCAGTTAGTTTGACGGCTAATTTGTGTAAGAATAGCCTTAAATCAGTGGTTGGGATTCTTACACAACCGCCAAAGTGGCGTTTATGTGTATTTGTTAAAGCTTTATATAAGTTTTGCACTGTATAAAAGCTTTTATATAAAAATAGCAGCATATGTGTTTTTCAATACTTGCGGAGACAATGCGCATCGACACCCTACCCTCCTGAGTGTTCAAACCACACTTAAAGCTCTAGCAGCGTACGTGTGATTAAATACGTGTGGCGGCAGAGAAAACTCTTTATTCGTGCTGCCGCGAAGTGTCGAGCACTGCCTTAAATACACTGAGGAAACGAATTGGTTGCTGCTACCAACAAAATGCCCATTTGTTTTTGAATTTTTGATATTGCAGGAACCTAAGTAGTTACATTAGAATATTTTTCGATTGGTGTTTATAAACTTCATTGGATTGTAAGAATCAATAATTCGGTCAGGTAATCTTAGATAATTCAAGGTGAACTGTACAGAAATGTACATGAACTGTAACAAAAACCATATTTTTATTTGTTTACACGAATATCTGCTATTGATATCAATTTTTATTTTTAACTACCGAATAATGTTTCTAAAAAGCAAAATGTATTTCCGACTACATAAGCACAAAAGACCAAACAAAAATGTTTGGAGCCATAACTAATCTGTTTTGTGGGTGTAGGTTGTGCGTTGGGTTAGAAGCCCTCCACGTAAAAAAATCATTTCAATGAAATCTTTAAGAAATATGAGAAAAATTATTTCCAAATCTGATGACGACTACCGCAAACGAAAAACTGATAATGGTTTATGCATATGCACCTGGAATATCCGAACTCTTAATTGGGAAGGTGTCTCTATCCAACTGATTGATATCTTAGAAATATGCAAAGCTGATATCACTGCAATCCAAGAAATGCGATGGAAGGGACAGGGTTGCTCTCAGCAAGCATCCTGTGATATCTACTACAGCGGCCATGTGGAAAAGCACGAGTTTGGGTGCGGATTTGTAGTAGGCAAGAGATTACGGCATCACGTCCTGCGATTTACTCCTGTGAACGAACGAGTTGCCATAATCCGCATTAAGGCTAAATTATTTCATATAAACCTAATATGTGCGCATGCTGCAACAGAGGACAAGGAAGATGAGATCAAAGATACTTTCTAAGAGCGACTTGAAAATGCCTACAAGCGCTACCCTCTTCACGACATAAAAATTGTGCTTGGTGACTTCAACGCTAAGGTGGGCAAGGAAAACATCTTTGGTCCAACAGTCGGAAAGTTCAGCCTCCACGACAATACATCCGATAAAGGAATGAGGCTGATTGACTTTGCCGCAGCATGAAACATGATCGTAACATACGTAGCATGTTACGAACCTAGATTCAAGCATCTTAATATTCATAAGGCCAGCTGGCTGGCCCCTGACCAAGACACGCGTTGATTGACGGAAGGCACTTCTAGTGTATTAGATGTACGCACGATCCGTGGTGCTAAGGTAGACGCGGATCATTATCTTATCGCTGCTAAGATCTGTACACGTCTGTGCGCAGCAAAGAATGCGCGCAACCCTACACTGAGAAAGCTAGACGTAGACAAGCTGTAATCAAAACAGACAGCCGAAGCCTTCGTCACTCGACTCTTACTCCTGCTTCAAGAAAGCACTCCTCCGATCGACAATATATGCGCGCAGTGAGCACATATCTCTCACTCTATGCATGCGGCTGCCGAAGAGGTTATTGGCTACCACCGTCCGCGCCGAAACCAGTGGCGCGACCAAGAGTGCTGTGACGCCACTGCAGAGAAAAATGCCACCAACAAAGCCACCCTGAAGTCGGTTGTAACACGTGTTGCTAAAGAGCGATACAGAGAGAAGAGGAGGGACGAGAGACTCTTTTCAGGCGGAAAAAAGAGAGTCAGAAAAGCGAGTGTGAGAAGATTGAGATGTATGGCGACAGGAATGAGGCCTGAAAATTCTTCAAAAATATAAGACGCCTAGCCGATGGTTTTAGAGCTGGAGCCTCTTCATTCAAAGATGAAAATGGGAATCTAGTGACAGATATCCAGAGTACACTGACGTTATGGAGGAAACACTTATCTAGTCTTCTGAATGGCGATGAAAACAAGAATCCTGCCATTAGAGATGATATCCCAGAAACCCCAATTATGGATGACAGCGTTGAAGTTACACTGCTGGACTATAATGAAGTCAGGCTGAGGCTGAGGGACAACAAAGTCGCGGTAGCCGATGGCTTACCCGCTGAGCTGTTAAAGAACGGAGGCGAAGCTCTGTTTAAATGCATTCACGAGCTTCTGTGCAGAATATGATCGAAATAATGCATTCCAAACGATTGGAACCTCTGTGTTCTCTGCCCAATCCACAAGAAAGGCGATTCCACTATTTGTGCCAACTACCGTGGGATAAGCCTCATAAATAACGCATATAAAATCCTTTCGAGCGTATTATGTGAAAGACTGAAGCCCAGTAAACCAACTGATTGGACCTTATCAGTGTGGCTTTAGACCTGGAAAATCTACCACCGAACAGATATCCTCATTACGATAAATCTTGGAAAAGACCCTAGAAAAATAAATCGACACCTATCATCTTTTTTTCGATTACAAAGCCGGCTTCAACAGTCCCATAAGGAATCACCTATGCTCCACCATGTCTGAATTTGGTATGCCTGACCATTCTGGTACATTGTTTTAGACAGGGTGATTCCTCATCGTGCGTACTTCGTACTTCGTCTACTTGGAATGAAGCATAAACTCCACCAACGATGTCAGCATTTAGATAAAACGAAGTATAACTGCCAACAAGTGTTACTTTGGCTCAGTAGGCAACTGAGACGCTCTATAAGTCACTTATCAACAGCTATACGCCGACATCGGCATAGTAAAGCGCATAAAAATTGAGCGGCTTCGCTGGATAGGTCATGTTGAGCGGATGGAAGACGACGCTCAAGCGAAGAAAATATTCGATACGGTACCCAGCGGCGGTCAACGCAGAAGAGGACGACCGCATATCCGTTGGAAGGACAAAGTAGAGGACAACCTGACTCAACTTCGAACTTCCAACTGGCACCAGTAAGAGCAATATAGAAATGGCTGTCTCAAATTCTTACAACAGGCCAAATCCGACGTACGGTTTTAAGCGCTACCTAAGTAAGTAATACACAATACCTGACTTGTTCTTCTTGTTCCTCAAGTTGTTATAAAAAAAAATAATGTCTAAAGTTTTTTGGAAAATATTATTTAATTATTTCTCAGTTGATAATTGTTCATTTATTATCACAAGCTATGATTTGATTGATTTATTAACATTTTAATTTAATAAAAATAAAATACGATTATATTATTGGAAACAAGTGTAAATATTATAATTGATTAAAATTGCACAGCTCGAAGAAATAAAATTATACTCAGCTATTATCACAAAATTAGCATATCTCTAAAGGCGGCAAAGTAACACGTATGCAAAAATATAAAACAATTCAGACAATAATTGAATAATTCCTCATATACAGACACAAATTATTAAAAAACAAAAGGAATTTAAAAATTGTTGCACTTGAATATTTTAAAAATGCGCAACAGTTTGAGCATTTATGTAACAGAAATCAAGAAATGCAGTCTGATTGACAGGCAGGCGGACAGACATAAAAATTGCTGACACTCCTTCTCACAAGCATATCGTTTGATAATTTAATTTACAAACATGGCAACCCTAATAATTTTAAATATCAACATGGGTGCAACACTTATTTAACATTACGTACGTCGATGATTGAATGGATTGAATGATTGGCCATGACAAGCACACAAATTTCCGAAAAAAACTATCTGATTAAGCCAGACGATATTTTTAAGTTTTTATCATTCAAATTGTAGACATATTAATGGGCTGCGAAAACTTTGTAAAAACCAGGCAGAAAGTAAAGTAAGGCCAGGACAATTTTGGTGTTCTAAAGAAATGCTCGTGCCAGTTATTTCTTACCATCAACCCAAGAGCATTGCCAAGAGTGTGAATATAATTTTTATTTTGAAAATTATGAGTCGAAAAACTGCGTTTATTTCTGAAAATAGCATTTAATATATTTTTTGTAAAATTTTCATGGCTCATATTTTTATTTTCCACTTCCTTGCCAACATATGGTGTGTGTGTGTGTGTGTGTGTGTGTGTGTTTATTTTTCAAGTGCATCCACAGTATTAATGAGTTTAATCAACTTCGAAGCGAGAAAAGATACAATATTTTCATTGAATATTAATTTTAGCTGCGTTATATTATAAACAAGAGTAATACGAGTACGTTGTGCCTCGCGTTGCAATACGTAAACTGATTTTGTTGAAATAATGCGCAATTAATACAAAAATAAAAATAAAAATAAAAATATTTAAAAAAAAACAACACGTTTGTATAAGCAAAGTGTTGCAATCGATTCGAATCGTGCTTTTATTTATAAAACACCTTCAATTATAAAAACAAAGTACAGCAAATTGGCAACTCTTTTAGTATTTGTGGCATTTATTGGTGTCAGCTAAATAAAAAAAAATGTCAACGAGTTTAATTAATTCCATGATTTTATTGTTAAATTAACTTGAAAATGTAGTTGTTTTACAGGATTCCCCGTTTTTAATGTTCTTATCAAAAATTGAAATCATGTCAAAATTTCAAAATCTTGAATGGCTTACTTAAAAAATCTTGGAAGTATTACAAAAAATATTTAACTCCTTTGTAGGCATGGACAAAACTAATAATTTTGCAACGAATTTTTTATATCAAACATTCAATCTAACTGAAAATTTTGTTGTTGCAATCAACATTATTCCTTTAAAAAATTATTTTTTTTAACTTAAAAGTTTAGCTTAAATCAAAATATATTTACCAATTTTAAGCCTAACGGCCGAATTTTTCAACTTAAAAGTTTACTTTTCCAACTTTTTAAATCAAATTTTTCATCGTCGTTTAGTTAAAAAAAAAAACTAGAAAAGAATGGAGCTTCGGCAGGGTACCGAAGCTAAAATACCCCCCTCTCCCCCCGCGGCCGAATTCAAGTATATTCGAAGTCTTTAGACACGACAGACACGATGAAATTTAGTTTTTTATATTTACGAAAGGTTTCCTATTTTGATGACGTCACTTTGTATGGGAGGCGGTTTTCATCCGATTTTGCCGAATATCATAAATATGGTTCATATTATATACCAAAGCTCATGTGCAAAATTTCAAGACATTTCTTTCACTTTTGTGGATCTCTAAGAGATTTTAGTTTAAAAAAAAGCCAATTTGTATGAGAGTAGGCGGGGTTCTCATCAGATTGTGACAAATTTTATAGAGATGGTTTATATTAATTATCAAAGCTCATGTGCAAAATTTCAAGGCATTTCCTTCAATTTTGTGGATTTTTAAGAGATTCTCATTAATAAAAAGGCCACTTTGTATTGGAGGTAGGCGTGGTTTTTATCGGATTTTTTTCAAATTTCATTATCTTTCGCGAGCAAGATCCCTATGGTAGTGCGTTTGACAGGCGTTTGAGACTTGCATCCGAGGATAAAGTTCAAAACTTAGAATGGGTAAAGTTTTAACAACACATTTTTATTCTCTTATCATAATCACTTCTCATAATCAAAAAACCAAGTTTCATGACAAATTTTATTTTTTGCATTGAACCAGCAACTTCTAATTTAATATACCAATGCTTGGACTGCAGAGGTGTCAAAGCAAATTTAAGTCATTGAATTAAATGCCTATATGAGATTATTTCTATTAAAATAATAGAATAATCAACTTAAAAGTTTAAAAATTTCAACCACAATGTTTAAAATTTCAACTAAAAGGTTTTGTTTTTTAAATTCAACCACAACGTTTCCTCTTCTGTTGTTCAATTTTGAGTGTAAACTTTAACTTTTCTGACCCACTTAGATGAAATTTTTTCAGAAATAGTTGGGTAGTCAGGACTAGTTTTTTAGGAAATACTTTTTGTATACTTGCTTATTTACTCCAATCGAATTTGAAAAATTCAACTTGAAAATGTTGAAAAAATGGACCAAAATTTTTAATCGTTTACTAATCAAAACATTCCATGGAAATTTTTTTTTGTTCCTTTATGTCAATACCATCCAAAATAATTTATTATTATAAGTACAACTATTTCGTACAACTATTTTCGAGCACTCGGCCTACCCGGCCGATTTGAATACCCGGGCCATATCCGGGCGTCCGGGTATTTTTGGACATTTTGAGCTACCCGGTTATTCTCAAGCTTTTATGGTAATGCGAGCATGCATTATTTTTTAAATATGTTCAGCCTCAATATGGCCGAAGTCGAGGCCTTTAAGTTCACAATTTCATGCAAAATCCCAAATTTTTTATGACTTACAGCAAAATATTTATTTAAAAAAAAGACACAGGAAATTCGATCTCTGTGTACATTTATTCTGTTCTAGAATAGGAAAGATGTTAGTGTAACGGACAAAGATATAGAGAGAAAGAGAGAGAGAGAGATAGCATCTCAAAAGACATACATTTTAAAATTCTGACATCAGATAAGTAATCAGCGACCCCCTAAAACTGTTGCATGATGTTTAACCCTTCATTGCATTGATATTTTTTTTGTAAAAGTTGCCACAAGCAAAAATCATCACCACGAATTGGTCTTTAGAGGATTTTTGTATTAAATTGTTTGATGGAAATTTCAACAATGCTATTGTAAGAAATTATATAATTTTGAAATTCTGACAACGGATTCGGATTCAGCGACCCATTTTTACCTAGTGATCGCCCCAGCACCGAACTCATAAGAATAAAAGAATTTAGGTGGCAATCCTATCCGCCATATGGAATTTTAAAGTTCTGACATCAGATTCGAAATCAGCAACGCCTTAAATCTGTTCGATGCTGTTTATAACTCTTAAAAATACATTTTGTTAGTTGGCAGTCCTTTGTGATTCGAAATCAGCGGCCCCTAAAAATGTAGGTGGCAGTCCTATCCACCATCGTGATATCAGATTCAAAATCAAATCCGTTGTTAGAATTTAAAAATTACAAGGATTCGTAAAAATTCTAAAAGAATCGAGGTGGCAAGCCTACACCGAGAAAAAAACGTATGTTAAATTAAAAAAAAAAAAACCTAGTATAATTTATAAGATGGCTTTGGCAGTTTTCAGCCTGTCAAGTATTTTATTAAAACGCCTAAGTTTTACATGTTGGCTATTTTTATTTGGGTGATAAATTAACCAAGTATTTGGTCCTTTTTTATACACTACTTTTAAAAAAAAAATTGAATTTCAAAAATATAGTTTTTTTCGGGTTTTGGTTTTTTTTTTATTTTCCTTTTTTTTTTGAAGCTGCCGGCCTCTCGTTCTGTGACTGAAATCGGCAAGAACACTAATTTTTCTTTTATCAACACCTTTTTTTAGAAATTAATGTCTTCTCGGCTTTTCTTGCTGATTGACGTCTTTAAATTCATTAAATTAAATTATATTAAATTAAATATCAAATACAAAAATTGTACCTTCGCATGCCGTTGAGATTCGGACCCACACCCACCGATACCACTGTGTATGAATACACTATGCTACGCATTGAGCCAAACTCCTTCGTTACGCGGAGTAATTTATTCAATGTTAAATACAACTGAAGCTATGCTGCAGCTATCAACAGAATTCTGCGACATACTGCATCTGTTAATACAGCATCTGTTAACATCTGTGAATCAAATATTTTTTTTTAGCAGGGTATCGAAGTATGTGCTTTCAAAGCAATGTATTAAACAATAAATTGCTTAGGTGAATTAACGTAGCTGCAGTTATGTCAGCAAAAAGTAGCAAGGCTGCTTGGATCAGTTGGTAGAACGATGGACTGGCACCAAAAGTTCCAGGGTTCGATTCCACACGGCAGACAAAGACAAAGCTTCTAATGACGCAGCTGTGTTTTTTTTTTTGCAGAAAATAGCTCAAAACGATGCTTAAGCCATCCATGCTAGTTGTTTTGTATTTTTGGTTTTTGGTCTTAGGCAAATCAAATATTTTTTTTTTTTTTGCAAGGTATCGAAGTATGTGCTTTCTAAGCAATGTATTAAACAATAAATTACTTAGGTGAATAAGCATAAGTTTATAATTCCCATAAAATTAATTCTCTTCACCTAAGCCGACTTAGGTTATTTACCTATTGCTTTTTTTCTCGGTGTGTTCTATATTGAAGTTTAAAATCCTGACATCAGATTCGAAACCAGCGATCCCTTAAAACTGCCAACCACGGTGTATCTCTTAGGCAGCGCTTATATATGTTTCACTTTTCTGTTACATATCTATAAACATGTATACGTGTTTTTTGAAGATTTTCCCACAGCAAAAATCAACAAATCACCGCCTAACAAGTTTCACTTCAAAAAATTTTGTTTTATATTTACTTTTAAGTTTTCTGTTTACTCAGCTTCGGCTTCGGCTAAATATTACAAGAAATGTGTAATTTTAGTACCGGTTTCGGCCAAAATTTCAGTTTCGATCGAACACTAAAAATTACCTTTCAAATATACTAATACTATAGTCATTATAACAATTTTTATGTGTTTTAAAGTTTTTAGTTTTTTATGTCTAAAACAAACAGCTCTTTTATACATTAGTGGTTCTTGAAATTTGGTTTACATGTTTTATATGTAAAAGTCTGCAGCTACTAAATGCTAGTCACTCTTGTATAACTAGTCACAAAATTCTGTTTAACATCTTATCTTATCGAAAGTCATGTTCTTTGTTTACTTTTTGATAAGAAATGTTTTTTAATAAAGTTAAATACATTTACGTACATACTCGTTTACTAACGCATTTAATGAAAATGTTGACTTAATTGTGCAGAATTTATAAAATTTTTCGGAAGACAATATATTAAATTATACTTTATTAAATGGGAAATAGGAATGGGACTGTGACTTATCACAGTGCAACTTAAAAAATTTGACAAATCATTACCCTAAAATAAACGTAAATACAAGCATAAACATGCAAAAAATAAGACATAAAACTTTTCTTATGTTACATAATTTTTCTGAGAATCTTTATTGATTTAGATTTTTCTGTAGATTTTAAATAATTTAATATGTATATAAGACATATATAAGTATATAAGCGTCTAGATATTCCAGTGAGTCCGAATTGAAGGTATTTTTTCAAAAGCAGATCTAGAAATTGCTCGTAGAGGCTAAATTATCAAAAAAAAAAAAAAAAAAAAAAAAAAAAAAACAAATAACAAAAAATGTTGGTATCAATAGCACTAGTCGGCTGAATTTCCGAAAGTTTCGCTGCCTTTAAAAAATTCCAACTATTTTTAAACAAAAATTCCTCAATGATTTAAACTGTTCACTCTGTTTTCTCACATTAAGTTTAGTTTAAACTCATTGCAATACCAACATAATACAATGCCAACTTCTGTATCTGTTGTAGTTTTTGAGATGTAGTAAACTGAAATTTTATCGTTTTTTCTTTAATATTTTATCTACGCATCCAAAGAATGTCGAAATTTTTTGTCAGTGTATGAATATTCTAAATATTTTATTTTGTTACCCTGTTCCTATAGGGGTTACTTGTTTTTAAAAACAACTAATTAAAAAACTAATTTAAAATAAACTAGTATATGAAGTACTTTGAATTATATTAAGGCGGCATCCACTTCAATTCTAAATAGTTTTTATTGCATTATATATAAAGTAATTGAAATACTACTTAAAAACAAGTGGTTGATAAACTACTTTGAATTATATTAAGGCGGCAACTACTCTGATTTTGACATGTTTTAATTGCAAATTTTTATTGGACTACAAGTTTGTATATATTGAACCATGTTATTTCATCAAATATTATTAACTTTAGGCTTCACTAACATTTGGTTTCAAAAAGACATATTTTTTTTATTTATGACATTGAGTTGCAAGACAGACGTGGTAAACACACTTTAAAACTGATAGACTGCCTCAAAACCCTGTGAAACGATTAAAATTACAAACTGGTAGTGTTTAGCAAATATTGGACAATTTGGACTCTGTACGGAAATTGATGCATTGCTTAACCATTCAGCAAACACCTCATAACTTCATGATTTATGTATTTATTTTTTTTTCAAAACAATCAAATAAATGATCTCTTTGATGTATAGAAATTTAAAATTTTTATGCTTTTAAATTCATCTTCAGTAAGTGGAATATTAAATACTTTTCAATTGGTTATTTTAAAGTAATTAAAAAAATAATTTAAATATAACTAATTTAAGAAGTAGTTGCAAATATATGCAGACGAAAGTCAATTGACTTATTTAGAGGACATCACCATACAAAATATGTTAGTTCGTTCTATGAAAAAAAGTCAGTATTTCAACTAGTTGTGGTTGAAAAAAAACTACTTTTTTAACTACTTTTTAATTGGTTGATTTTTCTACAGGGTTACTAGTCTGCATTGCATTTGCTTTATAAAGTTTTTGCATGTGTTTTTTTTTAATTTTAAAGTGAAGTGCCTACCCACTTCGGTAGGCAGTGGGGGGACTGCCGAGAGATGTTATGAATTTCCGAAGTAGCTAGGGTCGGCAAATCAGACGTGTTCTACTTTTTTAACACTTTTTATCAATTTATGCATTATTGAATGCATAAACTGCTATTTTTTAACATTTTAATTTAACATTTTTTTTTAACAACACAATTACCATGGTTAGTTAATCTATAATTGGGTCGGTAATCGGTTCGGTAATTGGTAATCGGATGGTTATTGCTTCTATAATCGGTTGGTTATCGCTTCGGTAATTGGTAATCGGTTGGTAATCGCTTCGGTAAACGGTAATGGTTTGGTAATCACTTCGGTAATCGGGCTTCGGAAATCGGTTGGTAATTGCTTTGGTAATCGCATCGGTAATCGGTAATTGGTTCAAAAACCGATTGGGAATCGCTTCGGTAATCGGTAAAAGGTTCGGTCATCGGTTGGTAATAGCTTCGGTTATCAGTAATTGGTTAAAAGATCGGTTGGTATTCGCTTCGGTAATTGGTTTGGTTGATAACCGCTTCGTAATGGGTTGATAATCGCTTCAGTAATCCGTAATTGGTTGGTAATTGCTTCGGTAATCGGTTGGTTATAGCTTCGGTAATCTGTTGATAATTGCTTCAGTAATTGGTAATCGGTTGGTAATCGCTTCGGTAATTGGCTCGGTAATCGGTTGGTCATTGCTTCGATAACCGGTAATTGGTTAGAAATCGCTTCGTTAATTGGTTCAGTAATCGGTAATTGGTTAGGTAATAGGTTGGTAATCGCTTCGGTAATCGGCCTGGTAATTGGTTCGATAATCGCTTCGGTCTTTGGCTTGGTTGATGCTAGGTAGGTCTTAAAAATTAATGCTGTACAGCAATAATTTTTGTTACGTTAACAGCGTGATGATATCAATAACAGCGTAATGATATCGCGAATCACTTTAACCGTTATGTGACTGAGGAAAAAAACATATTAATCAAACTGACGAGGTACCCGGGTACTTTCATATAAATTATGTAGAAAAATAGCGTGTAAATGCTTTTATGTTCAGCTAAATCGATTTTTCGTGAATTCTACAATTTAAAACAATTTAGCTTGGACCTTTAGCTTGGTTATTAATGATCAAATTCTTTGTTTTAAATTGCAAAAGGTACCTCGTCAGTCACATACATAACTGTTAAAAGCGTTCTTCAAAAAAAATCTTATATTTTTATAAATTCAATCAATATAAGGCAGAGACACAAAACATTTTCAGACAGTATAAAAGCAATAGAATGGATAAATAATTTCTCTTTTACTTGACAATTTTTTAAAAAAAATGTGTAGATCACCACAGGAATTTTATGTGTGGATAATTATAGAGAATTACAGTACAACTATTTGTAATATACAAAAAAATTTCCATTTCAAATGATACAATTATGATCATTTATTTTTGAAATTTGCAGCGATATCACATTTTAATAACTTGTCCGAATAACTTGTAATGGAAATGAAAAAGGATACTTGTTTTCAATTTTTTTAGTAAAAAAAAAAACGCTTCGAATTTATAAATAGATAATAAGTTCACAATAGTTTTTTTGTACATTTAAATTTTAAGCGTCTGGGGAGGTTAAGTACTCCTCTAGATACGCGATCTTTTTTAAATTCTTTTCTTCTCCACTGGAGACACTTTTTGTAACCTAAGCATTGACGCCAACTCGAAGTGACATTTGACACTTTTAATTCTTCTTTTCTTTTTTTTTTTTTGTCTTGTCATTTGTGTTTATCTTTACAAAACTGTGAACAAAGTTAATTAATTTTATGCAAGACACAGACTAGTATTTTTTCAAGATTTTATTAACTTCATCAATAAATCATTATTTCTAATCACGTCTACGATCTATGCTGCTAGAATCTAATTCGCTGTTTAATTATTAGAAGAATGCTTTTTTTATTTTTTATTTGTGTTTTTTTTATTCTTTTATAACAATTTAACAACATATTTTAGAATATCACAAGCGCAACCCTGTCACTATTTGCTATAAAAACAATACGAGGAAAAAACGTGTTTTGTATTATTTATATTTGTAGATATTTAACGAGTTATTGTTAAAAAAAAAAAATATATAAAAACAGCACAACACACAATCAATAATTTTTATGGCAAGACGCCCCCAAATAATTTACATGTTTACATAACGTTTAGTTAGATAAACAAGACTTTACAAGGAATCAAAATTGAACAATAGTTAAATGCCTATTTTTTAACTTAAAAAAGCAGAAACAGTAAGTTTTTGACAAGGTTTATATTTGTTGTTTTCTTAATGCACTGAGCTATTCTCAATTGAAAAAGGTTTTCTTATAAGAGATTTGGAAAATAAAATTGAACAAGAACTTAACATTAAAGAATTCGCACACATCGATAGTTTTGTGGAAGTTGTAGAATTAGTAGACTAGTAGACCCGTATTAATCGTAAAGTAAGCAATGAATTTTTTTTTTAATCATAAGGAGCAGAAAGTCTTTAGCTTAAGCCTGTATGATACTTAATTAAATTGATCATTGAAAATTATAACTAGAGCAGTTCAAATAGCACGAATGCATGGATTCAATTGGTGTGAGTGAGTACGCATATAGTACGAATTGGAGAAAAATTTGTAGGACGGACTGTATTTTCTTTGCATTTTTTTGCCGTTTCTTTCAATTCGTTCTTCGTTAAGTTTCGATAAAATATTTACTGTGCTGTAAAGAATTAATTTGAGATTTTTAGAGTAAACAAAACTATTTAATATAAATGTATGCTGAATTGAAAGTGATGTGTGTAGCTAATATTAATTCATTAAATGCAGCTGCTCTTAAAAACACCAGATATAAAAAAGTAACAACATTTATCCTTTTCTTACAAAATATGTCTGTCCTGCCCACGCGCCACTTGTTTTCAGATTTTAAAATTGAACAAAAAAAATCAAGTATCATACGGGCATTAGGAAAAGTTTTTGGTAGCAAAAATTGCAATAAAAAAAATGTTCATTAAAAACTATAACTATACAGGTTTTTGATTTCAGGTTCAAGTTTTTCAAACCCAAATTCAACTTTTTTCAGTTAAAGAAACTTTTTACTTCAAACTTTTTTAGGCTTTATAACTAAAATATTTATATTAGTCTATTAACTTAAAACACTATTGTACAGCAAAAAAAGTTAATTTTCCCAAAAAAATAACAATAATTTTGGTTAAAAAAGCATTAACAAGAAGCAATTGTTAGAAATAACAATTGACATTGTTAACTTTTCGATTAAACAACAGGTGGTCATTTATAAATGTCAAAATAAGAATGTCAAAAACATTTAGACGTCAAAACTAAGACTTCAAAAATGTATGTACAGTCTAATCTTGATAATCCGGACAATTGAAAACCAGGCACTGCCCGAAATATCGAATTGTCCGGATTACCGAGATTAAATAAAAAAATTAACGAAATATTATTTTATAGACATTAAAAATATTTTTATTGAAAAGCAATAGTTTTTATTAAACATTTTTTATTTTTAGAAGGTTAAAGACATCTTTAAGAGTTTTGAACAAAATTTGTAATTTTTATTTTTCGAAGTTTTGTTTCGTTTAGGCTTATGAGTTTTAAAATATCTCCGGCGGCAAAGTCCTGCTCTTCAGCATATTTAATGTACGTGTCAAATGCAATTATAGCCTGAGAGTGTAATGTTTTTGGTACATCATTTTCATTTTCATCCCGACTGCAGTCATCGACATCGTCTTGCTCAGTCTCATCATCACTTATTTCAATGTCGTCCATCAACCATTCATTAATTTCAATAGTACGATACACATCAGGAGCTATATCGACAAGTAGATCAATAATTTCATTTGCATCGTTAGAGAGTAGTGACGCTAGAGGCAGATCATCATCTGAGCTCCATTCTTCGTCATATAGAATTTGATTAAAACATTTTTTTAGCACAGTTTCTTCAACAATATTCCAAGCATAAGACGCCAAAAAAGCAACGTCTTTCAAAGAAAATTTTTTAAAGCATCCATTAAATTAGTTCCACCAGTTAAAAGCATGGATAAAAAACTTTTACGGTAGTTAAGATTTAAAATGCGAATGACATTTTGGTCCATTGGTTGGATAAGAGCTGTGCAGTTTGGTGGCAAAACCATTACACATATGTCCTCCTAGTGATTTTGGGTGACACGTCGCATTGCCTAATATGAAAAGTGCTTTGTTGGATAAATTATTTGCTTTTTGGTATCGTCTTACTTGCTTTATAAACGATGTTTCAAACCAATTCCTAAACATACGCTCAGTCATCCAAGCATTCTTGCTGTGGTCATATTCTAAGGATAAATTCACTTTCTTAAACGCTTTTGGGTTTTTGGCTTTACCTATCATAAGCAGCTTAAGCTTATGTTCCCCCGTAGCATTGCAGCAAACCAGAAGAGTAACTCTTTCTTTACCAATCTTATGGCCTGGTGCAGATTTCTCAGTACGCAATGCAAGTGTTTTTTCTGGCAGCTTCCTCCTAAATAATGCCGTCTCATCCGCATTGTATACTTGAGAATATGTTATGCCCATTTCAGCAACTTTTGCATGTAACTTCTCAATGAAAGGTTGAACAGAAGTAGGGTCATTTGATAGTTTCTCGCCAGATATTTTTAAATATTTTATTCCATATCTTGATCTGAAGTTATTTAACCAACCGTTACTAGCCTTAAAATCAGCGCTTGGGCCATAAATGTCAGCACAAAAAAGCTTTGCTTTTTCCTGAATGATCTCCGACGATATTGGTGCATTATGTTGTCTCTTATTTATAAACCAATTATATAATCGCTCTTCCATTAGGTGGTATTCAGCAGGTCTCATTGTTTTCCGTTTACCAAGCCCATTTTCAGATTTTCCAATGTAGCTGCATAAAAAACAATTTTGTGAATTAAAATAATCAATATACCCTAGAGAACTTACTTATCAATCTTTAATCCATTTAACTTTATGTCTGAAATTGTTGATTTTCCAACATTGTACTCCACTGCAAGCTGTCGCAAAGACTTTCCCTGCGACAGTTTAATTAAAATTTATTTTTTTTATCAATCGTTAAAAAAGTATGCGTAAGAGTTAAGAACTCTTGGTGTCATTATTAATTTGCAATATGGTTTACTTAAACAAATAATTATTAAACGATTAGCAATCCACTATATCCACGAAATTTTTACGACTTTCAGTTTCACTACTAAACAAGTAACTGAGCTTTCTGACAACAAGTGATCGGAAAAAAAAAACATTTAATTCATAAGAAAGCAGCGTTTTTAGGCTCTCGTATATGAAAAAAAGGATGTAATTCTCTGTAAAATAGAACAAAGAGAATACATACATATATACATTTTGTTTTTTTTTGGTGTGAATGCCTACAAATCAACTAAAGAGCAAAATCAACAAACTATAAAAAAGGTGTCCGAATTTTAGAGGTAAAAAATATGAGTGGTGTCCGGATTACAGAGTTTACTATGAAAAGAATTTTGTGTCCGGATTACCGCGATGTCCGAATTAGCAGGTGTCCGAATTATCGAGATTAGACTGTATATCAAAATCTTACCGTCAAAACAAATTTTAATTTTGCCATTTCAAATCGGAATTTTATTACTTTAATTGCGGCATGAAAAATAAAATAAAACATTTTTTAAAGCTTATTTTATTAACATATCAAAATTTTAGAAGCGAAAAGACAATCTTGCAGACTACAGACAATTCCATCACAATTGATCAATTTTCATTTGAAGTTTTCAATTGAATTTTCGAATTCAGATAACTAACACTGAAATTGTCGAATTGAACAGTATAAGAAAAACTACAATGAATTTAACAATAGTACAATAAAAATTGTCGATTTTTCAATAGTTCTAACGAACGATAAATAAAGCGAAGCAGTGCTGCCAGGTGTCGGTGAAGAAAATTCCCTTTTTTTGCATACAAAATAATTACTTTCCCCGTTTTTAAGTCTATTTCCCCTGACTGAGGACTGAGCTAGCTAAAGCTCGTAGCTTTAAGTTATCTTTATATTTTTATATCTAAAGGTTAATAAATAATAATAATAATAATGTATACGTATCATAACTTTATACACAAAATTTTTTCTTTACAAACTTACAAAATTTTATAGTTTTATGTATACTAGTATCGCCTGTGGTCGAAATTCGACCACATAAAAATCGATTTTTGTATGGTTTTTTTTTTATTATTATTGAATACGTTTGGCAAAGTTAAAAAATGAAATTCAAATGAATAATTATTGAAGTGCATAAAGACTAGTTTGATTTATTTGATTAAGATTATATTAAAAAATTAATTAAAATAATATTAAAAGGTGACTACTGGATTGGTGACTATGAAGTGACTATTCAAATCGAATTTTTAATTATACAAAAAAAAATGTGTCCCTATAAAATGAATGTCGAAAACGTATGCATTCCATAAAAATTTGGCATCACTTTTTCTTTCCTAATGAATTCGCCACCAGTTCTTTCGCAGAATAGACCACAATGTGGGCGACAAACTGAAAATAAGAAGAAGAGCCTATTGCGGCGTCAAGTGTCGAGCTTTCTTTCTCTTTACTTTGTTCGGATCTGTAACGTATATATGGAACTTTCCTTGTGTGTACGAAAATCGTTCGTCTCTGTTTATTTCTCTTTCTTCGCTTATGTACGAACGTAACCGAACTCATACCTCAGTATAAAGGCAAAACCAGGTTATGCGTAATTAAAGAACAAAGGTACATATCCGTACAGCATTGTATGGAGACGCCCAAGTTTTGCAAAGCCATTTATTGAATTTAAAGCCAAGAACCAAATTTAAGCCAACTACACTCATAGAGAAAACCATAACAGAAACTTTACTTGACTCTATACTGACAAAAAATTTATCAACTCAACATAGAAATTCAACAATATGAAAAACATTGTTTGTAACAACTTCCTAGGTTGAGTTGATGAATTTTTTTGTCAGTACAGAGTCAACAAAAGTTTCTGTCATGGTTTTTTCTTCTGTCATGGTTTTAGGAACTAAATTGATTTTTGTATACATATAACGCAAAATTTTATTGAGTTGTTCTGAAAGCCTTTAACTCAAATTTAAATCACTTTGGTATTGACAAAACTCTTACAGTGTTTTACATTATTTTATCTTCCCATCAACACCTTTGAGTTGAAAATTTTCATACTTACCAAAATTCTTCGAAAAACCAAGTTTTGATACTTTTTACATAAAATAGATAGATTCAAAATTTGCGTTTAGTTTTCGGTTTCTTCTTCAAAAATAATATTTCAATTGAATAATTAAAGAAATTGCGTCTATTAATAAAAGAAAAAATAATACAAAACATAAATAAAAAGAATAAAATTTAACAATAAAAGTTTATAATATTTTCTAAGTAAGCTCATTCCAGAAAAATAAATCATCTTCATCTTTCTATGAAGCACTTGCATATTCGCAACATTTAGTAAGCCACTATAAAGGACCCACCTAAAAGGAAATTTATTGAAACTTATAGTAACAACTTGTTTTTTTTATATGTACCAATTCCCATTCAAAATATGGCGTTAGTACGATTATCAAAATAATCAGAAACGACAAGTAAGCCGGTGCCGCTACTGAGCTCATCAAATCGCGGGTAGTACTTGGCTTAAGACCACAAAAAAAAAAAGAAACAAATATTCATAACACAGCCGAAACAATAGTACATATTCAAAAAGAGTCATACCTCTATGGAAAAGTAACCAAGTTCCGTGTCAAACAGAAAATAAACACCTGACAAATAGGTTATAACAAGCGATATCAATATCCAAATACCAAGAATCTCATGAAATGGTGCCAGAAATAGACGTTTTCTTGTATTTTCAAAAAAATAGGCAAACGCCAATACCGCTAATATGTACTGAGAAACAAAATTAAAATATAACAATAAGAATATTTTCAATAATTTATCCAACTCACTTGCAGAATAACTGCCACAAACATCATGTAGCCAACGGTTATGTGTACCTCACTTGTAATATGCAGGATATAATAATCTGTTTCGTTCGTTGGCGGTAAATAGGTTACTTCTTTCTTTTTGCTATAATCCGCTGATAAGACGAAACCATAGATGAGAAAGCCCAGTGCTAAGCTTTGGAATAAAAGATGGACATATTTAATGATGCGTGTACGATATCCACGAAACATTCGGAAAGTAATTATCCCAGCACCGCAAAATATAATCCCTATCAGCGACATACGTCCATGCATAGTCGATCGTTTGTGAGTGCCTACTATAGCATTCATTTCATTACTGAATTTATAGTGCCAGAAATATAGGAGTATGGCCAAAAAAGTGTACACAAAGAACAGAATCCAAATGATCAACTGTGAGAGTAATGAATTAGCCATTGAAGTGCGGGATGAATATTGACTTTATAAATATTCGATGAAAAATATTTAATACAACAAAAGAAAAACGGAAATAAAATATTTCAAGTTTGACAAAAATTTCATTGGTAGAGAAGGAATTTAAAAATAAGGAAAATAAAAATTCAATCGATAAAACGATATCGAGATGTTCAAATTTTGTTTATTTTATGTTACCTCATATATTCTTGGAGTCGATCGAGATGGCAGCGAAAGAATTCCTATATGGAAATATCGGTGATGTTTACCGTTCAAGTCAGGCTGAACTATTCACTTTAACTTCTAGATGAGCTGGCTCAACATATTTTAAAAACAGGGTTAGAGAGATCTTCTACACGGAGTCAGGGTACTGAAATGTGCTATATCATAACTTGTATATTCGAAGTGGACAACTGACTCAAGACTACCTGGCCACTAACTCTAGCTTTCCAACAACGCTTAGGATCATACTTAAAAAAAAAAAAACAAAATAATAAATTCACAACTTCTCGATAGACGTGACCGTAATTTTTTTTTCAACTTTTCAAATAAATATATATCTCCATACCGATTTGTTTTGAAATCGGTCCAATATGAAGGAAAACATGGCCTTTTAAATTTTCTTGATGTATGGCAGGTGAGCGTGGTTGTGAGTGGATTTTAAATTTTTTGGAACGAAGTTCTTTAACACTGTTTGCGGATGGAGTGATTTGGTAGAAATCGACACGGTAATATGTGAGGTATGCTGTGTATGGATGCGTGGGATTATCGAGCAGCTGAGAGCGCAACAGAGTACGCTACTCCCTCTCTCTCTCTGCGTCTCTTTTATATTATATAACCTCAATACTGAATTGTGCTGACACACAGAAATTTCGTCAAACTCATTTGTTAATTTTCTTTCAGGGACCGTAACTGTTGACTTTTTTCAAAAAAGTCAACATATAATCGTTATTTTTTGACTGATTTTATTTCGATCTAAAATTACAGTAAAAATTTTGCTTTTATTTTTTCGATCAAAAACAAAAGTTAAAATTTGACTTTTATTTTTATGAACAAACATAAAAGTTAAAATTTGACTTTTATTTTTTCGGTGAAAGTAACGGTAAAAATTTGACTTTTATTTTTTCGATCAAAAATAAAAGTTAAATTTTGACTTTTATATTTATAATCAAAAATAACTGTTGAAATTTGACTTTTACCTTTTCGATCAAATATAACAGTTAAAATTTACTTTTATATTTTTGATCACAAATAAAGGTTTAAATAACTGTTATTTTCGATCCCTGTTGTCTTTTTCTAAAATTTAACTGAAATTTTTTATTTTTTGATTTGATTCGTTCAAATAAAAAAATAAAAAAGAAATCCAACTTTTATTTCGAATTACATTTCTTTTATTCTTTTATTTTATTTCTTTTCCTAAAATGGTCGAGCAACCAGTGTTGGATCAGTTGATTTGAATTGACTCATATATAATTGAAAATCATACAAAATTGGGTTAATTTTCCTATAAAAAATTTTTTAATTTTTGGTGAAATTTAGCTTTTTTTTCTCTTGGGATGTTTTTAATACAAAATTCACCCAATATTTTTGGGCTAAATATCACTTTATGTTTTTCTGTAAAAGTTCACATTGTTACTAGTGAAGTGGTAATTATGGCCTTATGAAATATCGCACAAAAAAAAAATGAAGAATCACCCAAGTGAAAAATTACCAAAAAAAAAAAAAGAAAAGTACATTTTACCCAACAAAAACGGAAAAATGTCCAAACATTTTGGAAACATGGTCCGAAAAATATGAAAGTTCGCCCAAAACTAAATGCAAAATCGCGGAATTTTTTGCATTGTTTCCGGAAGTAACTACCCTTGTACGAAATGAGCAGAATTTGCATGATCCATTTTTGGGATTTTTTAGGCCGATTCCAATTCAATGAATTACGCTTAAAAATCCGTAAAAAAACTTTTCATACAAGAAACGAAAAATCATCTATAAAATTATAAAAAAAAAAATTAAATGAAATTCACCCAAGAACCAAAAGTGCCATTTCTCCCTAAATATATATCATATGAAAAATCACCCAACAAAAAATCATATTTTTTTGGGAAAAACCATATTTTCTATATGAAAAATCACCCAAAAATATATGGAAAAATATTTTATTGCCTTTTTCTTTTATTTTTTGATGATTTTCTTTGGATAATATTTCATAGGACCAGAACTTGTAGCTCTTTTTAATTATTATCACTCGATCGTCATGAGTTTAAGAAAATTTCAACGAATCGCCCACGACCTCGCTGTTATAATATCTTTTCATAATAACTAATAGTAGGGAAGCCCAAAAGGGGAATTTGGGATTTACTCAAGCGCGTCAGATTAACATATGAGGGATACCATACATCGTTTTGAGTACCTCTATCAAATCTAAGCTCTCTATATAACGTCGCAAGTCTAGAGCAGCCGATCAGAATAGTAAAGTAAACCGATAGTTGAATATACTCGAGTTCAACAGATTAAAATATGGTGTGTTAATTGAATGCTGAAAAGTGTGCATTTTAATAATCTGACGATTTGAGCATGACGTTAGGAATTGGGAAGATCATAAGCTTGCAAATAAAAACTTTGTCTTGACATTCCCAAACGCGGTTCAATTTTTTATTTTGAAGGAATTAATTCAAGGACAACGGAAAAATATAATCTGCCGATTTCCACAAGCAGAAATAATAAAAATCTTTGATAAAGCTTAGCGGAATCAGCTGCAGTGAAGCATGTATTCCCTACTCCACGCCTCTCTCTATTTCACTCTTTCTCTATCTCCCACTCTCGCACTTTCCCCACACTACAAATTATTTTTAACTTCCCATCGTAGATGAAGATGAAGATTAAAAGGAATTAATTTTAAAATGTTTGTTTTATTTTACTAATTTTTTTTGAGTTCTGAATAGTTATAAAGAATAAATTAATCAATAATTTGTGTAAAATAATAAATTTTACCTTCGTAAATTTTTATTTTGCTGAATTTTGTTTGTCACATCCAATAATATTTAAAAACACAAATCATAAAAAAGAAATTTGTTTCAAGCCGTCAGATTAAGCAAATCCCACCGTATAACCATCAGACTATGGATCAGCAAGAACAGGGCATCAAGCTAAACCATCTGTATGAAAATCTGACGCGCTTGAGTTTTTCTAAATGGCAATTTTTTTTTTGCATTTTCAAAAAGCCGCCACTAGCTTGCGTCACATCTAAATTGTCAGTCTTTTAAATGGGTGCTTTGTTCGGGATCACTTAACATCCCCTCTGAATATCTGACGGGCTCGAGTAAATTTTTTTTACTTACCACGCAAACCGGCAGATTAACCTACCTTCGTAATCAGAGATACAAGGAACATATACACTATCAATATCTGACGCGCTCGAGTATTTCCATGAGACTGATTTTTTTTTTACATTTTTGCAAGCTTATAGACGCTTTCCCCACCGGTGGTTGGATAAAAATCATTAAACCTTTTTTTCTACCATCTAATCTTCAAAACAAAAAAGGTTTCCATAGGTGTCGACGCTTGAGTATATCCCCATTTAGCATCGTGAGCTCCTCTACTATAATAATTAGTATTTTTCTTTCTCGAGATATTTCCATTTATTCAATAAATTCAAGAGAGCCTATAATTACTTGTTCGTCGTCATCTATACCAACAATAATAAGGGTGTTCACTTCACTGCTGAAATTGCCGACGAGTTGAAGTGAGCAACCGTTTTCAATGTTTCGTTTTTTTTCACATGCATCTGTCAACCTTAAAATCGCCATCGCTTCATTTCGTTAGTCATGCGATGCATGTCAGCAGACAAAGAGTCTTCTTGCCTCATGTACATATACCATATATGTACTTTATACCTTAATAATTTTTATAAGCGGCCATCAAAACTATAAATCAATTAAAAGAAACTAATTGAATTGTATTTTCATTCTAAATTGCAGACATTTCATTAGCATGTAAGCGAGATTTGATAGAATGCTCTTCTTCTTATAGAAATTATCATATTCACAATGACTCACACTCATTAAACAGATTTGCTTATGATTACTGAACACATCTTTTTTCGCAAATTTCCGACGATTATTTTTCATCAACTCAATAGATGAT
This sequence comes from Coremacera marginata, assembly GCA_914767935.1. NCBI lineage: Eukaryota > Metazoa > Arthropoda > Insecta > Diptera > Sciomyzidae > Coremacera > Coremacera marginata. Next base: position 141,985,139 of record OU612044.1, read on the forward strand.
TAAATTTAAGCAAATTTCGGAAGACCAAAACAACAACAATTGCATTGAAGTTTTCGTAAATTTCAGCATTTCTGAAATTTCAGCGTTGAAGTGAATACCTTTAATATTTTCAATTAGGAAAATAAACCTTTATGACAACGGATTTTAATAAAGCAAAGCATTACAAAGTTGAATCAAAATCATATTGTCTTCCTCACAACACCAACTGATGTGTGATTGTTTCCTAATATTTTTGTCATTATTTCATTTTTTGGGTCATTTTTCGTTTGGGTGATTTTCAATTTTATTTTTTTGGTGATTTTCCTACCACTTTCTTCTACAAAAAAGATTGTTGGTGACTGATTCCCTACAATTATTGTAGTAAAACCTATCGCCAATTTAAAATCACTTTAATAAAAATTTGGGGCTGTGCGTGGAGGAGATAGAACCCAGGTTCGAATCTCATTTGATACAGAATGTTTTTTTAATTGAATTAATTTTCTGTTTGGCCGTCACTTCTTTGCAGACAATGACAAGCTCCAGAGAGTAGAAACTGCCACGAACAGCTTTATGGGAACATAAGCCGTTCGAAGTTGGCATAAAGCTTGTGGGTCCAGTTCTCGATCATTTTTGTTCAAACATTTCACAAAACGCTCAACACAATTGATCATAAGAAGCTCAGTCAAAGTACTTTCAAGGGCTGAAATAGCCATTTTCATTCGTTCGTTAATAAGAATTTAATATTTGTATATGGATGGCATAGTACACAAATGTTGGCAACTCACATTAACCAGTAAGATTTTCTTTTAAAAAATGCTATTTTTTCTAAATTGCTAAAATTAATATGAACGGCCTCGGGGTCTTTGAAATTGAAAAGGGCCCAAAAAACACTATTTATTTTATTAATTTATTTTATCTATGCAATCTACTGTATTAACCTTTTATAGATTAGAAAATAACTTAAAAACTAAGGTTGGCTTATAGAATTAGTAATAAGTAATATAAAAGAGGAATAATAATGAATATTCTTACGAGATCATATGAGAAATATTGCCCAGAGCTCTTATCTAGACTGGTCTAGAACACAGATTACGACATTTAGATTAAGATTTTTCACAATGTATTTTTTCATATAAAATTTTGCTTTTTTAAATATTCACATATAAATTGATAAAATTATATTGTTATTTTGACGAAATTTTTTTTAAGCTATTTTTTGATCACAAATTGTTTTTAAATTGAAAATTTTCGTCAAATTTCGTCAAAGTAACAACCAGAGATGCAAAAGAATGCAATCATTCGTGATTTTCAATCATGTGATTTATCGAAAAAATGATTGCATTCGTCTTTTCAAATCAATAATTGGGACTTGAAATTTCAAATCACAATCAATGATTTGAAAAAATTATTGCATTCGTTTTTTTCAATTCAATGATTGGGACTTAAAACTTCAAATCATTGATTGGGATTTGAATGATTTTAAATCACAAATGATTGCATTCTTTTACAGCTCTGGTAACAACATAATGTTATCAATTTATATGTGAATATTTAAAAATATTAAAAATTTTATATTAAAAAAATATATTTTGAAAATGATAACATTGTGTTCGATTATAAAACATGTAGATTTTTTTCGGTGTAGAGATAGGGTCGCTATGGCCATAGTGACTAATGGCAGCATGGAATGAAATAAAAGAGAGTAGCTCATGTCAATCGATTTTGCCATCAAGTATATCCTAAATAATAAGAATGCACTAGATAGATTGCTTTTAAAGTTTATCAACCGCCAACTCACCTCAAGAGTGCGTCGAAGCGCATGGTATAAAAATATCATCTCTGACTCTAATTTTTCTATTGACTCTATTTTTTAGGAAATCTATTAATTTTTTGACCTACTTAATCTATTATTGATTCGCCGCTTTTTGCTAATAAACTCTAAACTGAAACTAATCTTCATTAAAATTCTTACAATTCCAGCTCCCGCACAATAATGGGTCGCCAGCCTAGACTGGTGTTATTGTTGCTACTGGCGATAGGCGCCATACACGCAGCCCTAACAAGTACACCGCATTCCCTTAACATCGTCCACGATGAAATCAACGATAATGATTTAGGTAGCATTGAGGAGATCAAGCCATTAAGCAGCAGTAGCATCAAAATTTCAACGCCCAAAGTCAAAGAATTGCCACCAGTGGCAAGTACAACAACAGCAACAAGTGGTAAAAAAGCTATTATAACTACATCGCACAAAGCAATGAGTGATGATGTTTTGAATGATCTGATTGAAGCTTCTAAATATCATGAAGCTCTAGCCGATCAATTGAGGTGAGTCTAGCCATTAAATATGTTATAAGAATTAGTGGATTAGGGTGCTATAATTTCGTTAAAATTCCAGAAATAGCAACATTTTGCCAAAAAAGATTGACTCGGAGAAGAGCCTGAATGATACCTCCATCAACAGCAACAACAACCAGAATGCCAAGAGTGCAGAAAATTATGATTTAGATGATGATGATGATGATTATAGCTATGATTACTATGAGGATTATAATCCCGACGAGAGCAGCTCCAGTACTGACAGCACAAAGAAGGAGAACTTGGACGTCACTGTCAAGCCGTCAAGCACTAAAACACAAAAGAAGAACGTTGACAGCTTGGGCCAGCTGAAGCCCATTAAAGGAGTAGAAAAGGTGTGCTTACGAAATTGTATACCAATTTCTCAGTCATGCTTTATTGCAATTTTATCTACACTCAATATAGCAAATTCCTAAGGACGATAAACTCCATCAGGATGATGATGAAAATAACATGAATAACAATACCGAAAATTTCGACGATGAAGATGATTACGATGAGGACGAAGATGACGACGACGATGATGATGATGATGATGAGGACGATGATATCGCTAATGAGGACGAAATCGTTTTCAGTGAAAATGTACCTTGTCCCAGAGATTGTATATGCGCACGCAACATCAACAGTTATCTGGTGGCCACCTGTAGCAGGTAAAAAAAAATTTAAACAATGTTCTCATAAACCGATTTAATGCCTACATTTTTTCACTTTACAGACTTGATCCAGGCAAACAGAAATTTGGCTCTGATATTACTGATTTAGTTGTCACCGATGTTGGCCCTAAATACCCAATACTCTTGGGTCCAGATTTCTTTGTTAAGATTGGCTTGAAACATGTTACTTCAATTAAGATCGCCAACTGTACGATTGAATATCTGCATCAGTCCGCCTTCCATGGCTTGGATTCATTGTATTCAGTTAACTTGACAAACGTTGGCTTGGCCATCATCAATCCCGATACATTTGTCAACAATAAGAAGTTGCGCATTTTGACCATCATCGGTAATGATTTGAGTATCATGTCAAGCGTGCACTATTTGGTGAAGGTAGGTTCATGCAGGATCAGTGACTGCCTATTTATATAGTATATACAGTCGCTCACAAAATTGAGCATACACCATTAAAAGTTAGGAAAAGCTTTCATTTTAACAGTATTAAAACCAGTTTTTCAAATTTGTTTTTTTTTATGCTTTGATTTTAGTTAACATATTTTAGTTAGTCTTATTTTTGATGTCTAGAAAAATATCTTATATTTCACCTGTATATAAAATAAAACGATTAGAGTTGACTCTGGTGCATGTTCATAAGCCTCTGACATTTTGGGAGTCCGTAATGTTGACTGACGAAACCAAAATAAATTTATTTGGCACCGATGGAAGACAAATTGTTAGGAAGAAGCCAAATACATAGATAAAGAAACAAAACATATGTGCTACTATCAAACAAGGAGGAGTTAGCGTGTTGTTGTGGGGTTCTGTGGCTGCAAGTGGAGAAGGAACCTTCGAATTTACTATAAATATAATGGGCATATTTAAATACTTGGGTATACTGCGACGAAGTATGCGACAGTCTGCCGAAAAACTGCATCTACTTATGAACATGCGGCAGAACGAACTCTTATTATTTTGTTTTATTTACAGGTGAAATATAAGGTGTTTTTCTAGCAATTATTTAAATTGTTCTTTCGCAAAAATGTCGAACTATTTTTGTGGATATCAAGTAGTTTATCATTGATGCTTTTGACGACAATTTCGGGATACTTGTTTTGGAATTAGAGGTAACTTTATGGAGAATAAAGCGCTCATTTAGTATGCTTATTGTTTTTTCCCACTTCATCCAAGATTATTTTATAGTTTTTCTTTGTATCGCCACTTGTCTATTATCTTCTGTACCGTAGAATGTGTTCTTCCAACAATTTCTACAATTTCCCGGTATGATTTTCCATCAGAGTACAGTGTAATAATAAGCTTTCAAGTGGAAATATCTGTTTGTTTTCGTGTGCAATCGATTTTTGTTGTATCTCAAAAAAAAAAAACGGTATAAACTACCCAATCACATTACAAACTGTGTCTGCTATTGTAGTTTCAAAAATTTTTCTCAATAGCTATAACGATCAACAAAGTAAATACAAGTATATAGAGATGTATGCTCAATTTTGTGTCATTGAAAAAGGGTTTGTTTTAGTTTTTGTTCAAAAAAGTTTGTACTATTTTTTTTAATGGTGCAAATCAAATATACTAGCTTAAATATGTTAACTAAAATAAAAGTAAAAAAAAAATTTTAAAAACTGCTTTTAATACTGTTAAAATTAAAGCTTTTTATAACTTTTAATAGTGTGGCTCAATTTTGTGAGCGACTGTATATAGTAGATACAAAGCTCACATTAAACACGCAAAACCAAGTTTATTCAACAAAAATTCATTGAATCCTAAGCTATAAACTTTCTCTTTTTTCCTTTAAGCTTCGTCATTACTAAGACGAATTGTATTCTGGTTTTTAGCATGGCAATACGATTAACTATTTTTCTTAATTTTACTTAGATCGTAGTTTTGATCCGCCTCAGGATTAAGAAAATTCATTTGACTTTGGTTAGGTTAGGTTAGGCCAGAGCGACGAGCAATTTCAGGTTGCAGACACGAGGGCCTATCAGACCATGTTTATTCCTAATGTTTGTGAATTCTACTTAGGTTATGTTAGGTTGAACGGCTGTCTCCCCTGAGACACACTTAGGCCAATAAGGAACGTTGTGATACCATGGGTTAATTTCCCTCTCTATTTTAACCAATTTGAGTTGTTGACAAAGCTAAGAATTCGGTAGACCGAAGACTCTGAGAGATCATCGAGATCTTTATAGAAACATTTACCTAAGTAAAGGTGACGTTTTTTAACTAGCGCTGGGCAAGTGCAAAGAAGATGTTTTGCAGATTCCTTCTCCTCTTCATCCCCGCAGCTTCCACAGAACTCGTTGTGGAGGAAGTTCAATCTTCGAGCATGATAACCTATTAGGCAGAGTCCTGTTAGGATACCTATCATAGCTTGTTCCCTTCTCGGGGAGATCAGTTCTTTTGAGTGTTTTAGGGTGCTTCTCTTCTCGTTGACCATCTTTTGTTGGCTTTTTTTAGGGATATCTCATTTGTGAGTAGTTTACATGTGGTGAAGGATATACCAATTCTTTCTTTCTCTACCCAGAGCTGTTTGGTTGTTCCGGTGCGAGCGAGTTCGTCTGTTTTGCAGTTTTCTCGAAAGTCTCTATGTACGGTATTCCAGCAAAGGTGTATTTTGAGCTACTCTGCCATCTCATTTAAGGATCTGCGGCAGCTAATTACTGTTTTGGATGTTGTTTCAACAGATTCCAGGGCTTCCATGGAGGATATTGCATTCATCTGAAGCCAAGATACTGCTTCATGAATTGCGACTACTTTCGCTTGGAAGACACTGCAATGGTCGGGCAGTATGAAGGCTAGATTAATGTTCAATGTGCCAGAGTGACTCCTCCTACAACCTTGCCATCTAATTTTGATCCATCTGTGTAGATTCTGATGACATTGTTTGGTGGAAGGTTTCCAATCGTCCAATCTTCGCCGCAAGGAATGGATACATCAAATTTCCTGTCAAAGAAAATTTTTTGTGTGATACTACGGGTTTGGGTATAGCAGGAAGGAACTTCCTAATACTAGAGTGTCCTAATGCGCCCTTCTTCCATTAAGAGGTGGCCTCTAGACGGATGGCTGCATTAGTAGCCATCTGTTTTACTAGGATATCAAGTGGTATAAGGTGGAGCATAGTGTCTAATGCGTCTATAGGAGTGGTTCTTAGTGCTCCACTAATGCACAGCTCAGCTGATCTTTGAACTTTGCGAAGTATGTTGAGGTGTGTTTGTTTGTCTAGTGCTTGCCACCAGACAATGGCACTATATAGCAATATTGGCCTTACTACTGCCGTGTAAAGCCAGTGAGTAACACTTGGCTTTAAGCCCCATTTGTTACCCACTGCCTTTTTGCATAAGTAGAGTAGCACATTGGCTTTTTCGGCTCTCTCGAGCAGATCGGGTTTTCAGTTTAGTTTTCTATCCAAGATAAGGTCCAGGTATTTCGCTTGATCTGAGAAGCAAAGTTTACTTACTTAGCTGGAGCCAGTTGAAAACTCCAAGTTTCTTCAGGTTTTCCTTTATTTGGCCATTCCAACGGAGATGCGGGTGTCTTCTTCTGCATTGACCGCCGCTAGGTACCGAATCGAATATTATTTTCGCTGGAGCGTCGTATTCTATCCGCTCTACATGACCTAGTCAGCGAGGCCGCTCGATTTTTAAATGCGCTCAATGTAACATAGTCGACGTCGGCGTAGCTCATACAGCTCATCCAGTTTCATCGTATGTGGAATTCGCCATTGACGTCGATCGATCCTTAGATCTTGCGAGATCTTTCTCTGGAAGGCTCTCAAAGTCTTTTGATCATAGCTGCTCTGCGTCCAGGTTTGTGCTGCATATAACAGAACGAACTAGATAAGTGACTTATAGAGCGTGACTTTTGTTCATCGAGAGACGGTTCTGCTTCTCAATTGCCTACTGAGCCCAAAGCAACACCAAGAGTTATTCTTCGTTTTATCTTAATACTGATATCATAGGTGGAATTTACGAATTCGTTCACAACTTTGAAGGAGATGTTGCCAACTGTTTGTTTATTGACAGCAGGTATTTCGTCTTATCTGCGTTCACTGCAAGACCCATGCGACTCGACTCTTTTTCTAATTTGGAGTATTCTGCACTAATTTCGCGTGTATTATGGCCAATGGTATCAATATCATCAGTCTACGCAAGCAGCTTAACACTCTTCTAGAATATGGTGCCGGTTTACCGCAGGTCAGCAGCTTGAATAATCTTTTCCATTATTAGATTGAAAAAATCGCACGATAAGGCACCACCCAGGCTCATTTGGTAACAAATGGGGGGCAGAGGTCCTTTCCGATTTTAACTGCGCTGACGCATAGACGGATTAATTTTGCAGGTATACCAAATTCAGGCATGGTGGAGTATAGGTAATTCCTTATTGGACTGTAATCGGCTTTGTATTCGACATAAAGATGGTGGGTGTGGATTTATTTCTCCAGGGTCTTTTCCAAAATAGCGTAAATATCTAGTCGATGGTAGATTTTTCAGGTCTGGAACACACTGATAAGGTCATGTTTGTGGACCCATCGGAACTAATTTTAAATAATTTTACCTAAATCATTTGAAGCAAGTTGAACCAGTCGTTTGAATTTTAAAAGTCGATCAATGGAGCATCATTGAGCTTCTTCAGTTTCTTGTAAAGACTGCTTTCCGCATGACAAAGTTGACGTTTTTAAAGAATAGGGCGCTCGCATAGTAGAAGTTTGATGGTTTCTATGCTGTGGTTATCTACATAGGATTTACGAAAGTCTGGATGAGGGATCCCAGTCTCGATGCCATTGTGTCGATAGCACAGTGTCCCATAGGCAACGCTAATACGATAAAATTTTACTTTTAACTCATTGTTAATAGGGATTTAATCCTTTTTATTCGCAGAGTTTTGTTTAAAGATAGCGGAAAAAGAAAAGTCGTCGCTTTTATACCAAGAGTAGTTGATATTATTTCTAGCTTTATTATCTATACTCTTCCTGACTACCCCCAACTGGGATCACAACAGACAAATGGACAGTACTTCTATTCTGTTTAGTGCCCGCTCTCTAGTCGATTTGTATGCAATTTCGTTTAACTCTATTTAGCGATGACTGTGGACCCAGCAGATATTGGCTTAATGGCTCTCTATGGAACTATGGTTCGTCTCTCTGTAGAGTGCTTATATTGTATCTTAGAGTGGATTGCCAAAGTTTCTTTCTGAATCGAATAGTCGTGGTAAATTACAGTAAATATCAGCTCCCGTATTTTTTTTCAGTTAGAATCTGTTACTGAAGATCTTTTCACTGAATGGGGGAAAATAGTATAAAAATGTCGTATTCAATGAAAGCGTGACTCAATACCCAGTCTTCTCTTTCGGTAAGGAAATCTCTTAATGTTCTGGTGAAAATCTATTTTTGGAGTTATATAATCAGTAGTGGTATCGGACTCTATTTTGTGAGTAAAGAAGGGTGTCCATAGGTCAAATGCCTCTTTGAATCAAAACGCTGCCTCAGACGTTGATGTCCGTGCACCTGTTATTCCTAGATGGACCAGTATCCGTTATCTAGAAAGAGTATTGAGACAACTTATCTTCTCTGTGGCTTTGGACGATGCAATCGAGCCATAGGCTAGTATAGGTCTAACAATAGCCGGGTACATCCCATAGATGGCATTCGGTTTCATTCCTCTTCTAGTACCAACGGTTTTCTTGCACGCGTAGAAGGCCCCATAATCTTTCTCTTTCACCTCTTTTGTTTTTCCAAGTGAGCTTAGAGTCTAGCTTATTACTCCAAGATATTTAGCTTCCTTGTCTTACTCGTAAGTTATAACATTGAGTTTTGGGAAGTCAAAACTTTCAATTTTGTTTCTTTTGTTGAACACAACCAGTTCGGTTTTGACGGTGTTAAACACCAGTCAATTATCATTATATCAACTCTGCAGTCAAGGGATTTTAAAGAGAAGTTTTTATGAAATAGTGAATATGAGCCTCTTCAGACCCATTTTCTACCTATTTAAAATTATTGAACTTTCAATAATTTTGTTTCTAAAACTTATTAAGATCCATGTAACAAGTCGATCGAACCTTACGTCCATTTATTTAAACTTAAATCAAATTTCTTCATCATAATATGTATTTTTTTTTCAGTCTGCGAGCGTGGAAGAATTGTATCTATCGCGTAATAATCTCATGGAACTCAACGTGAATGCCTTTTCGCAACTTTCCAATATTGTGTACATAGATATATCAGACAATAATCTCCAAAAAATACCCGAGAAAGTTTTCGATAACCTGGAAACAATTGAAGAACTTGATCTATCTTACAACTCGTTGAAATCATTACCACACAGCATATTCAATCGCACTGCTTTGGCAATACTTCATCTGAAATACAACGAGATCACCGGCGATCTACGCTTCGGTTCATCCGATTTGCAACAGCTCGATTTGAGCTTCAATTCTATTAAGGAGGTACATCACGGCATGTTCGACAAAATGGGGGGCCTCACAAATTTGATACTTAAGGGTAATGGCATCACGAAGATTCAACCGGACTCCTTCTTGACCCTCAAGAATCTGCGTAACCTTGACTTGTCTATCAATGAGCTTGATCAGGTCTCATCGCTGTTGTTCTATAAAAATTCTGAGCTGGATAGTATTCGCTTGAATGACAATCCACGCCTAAGTCAGTTGCCTACCGATGGTTTCCAGAGCTACAATGGCGACTTTAATGTCTACTTTTTGGACATTTCAAATTGTGCCATAGGTGCTCTTGGACACAATACCTTTGTCACTATGCCACGCTTGACTACGCTTAAACTTTCCTGGAATAACATCAACAATTTGGAACGTGATACCTTTGCCTCGTTGACCAGGCTAAATGAGCTAGATCTGAGCAATAATTTGATTGTGAAAATGGACGAAATGATGTTCATGCACAACAACGATTTGACCAAGCTTAATCTGGCTGGAAATCCAATTCGCAAGCTGTCCGTGCGTCTATTTTTACCAATGAACAAGTTAAGTCAGCTGGATGTCAGCGAGTGCGAGTTAACCTCACTGCTGGCCGATAACCAATACGGCGTCGGACGCAAGTATAAGTTCTACGAAACCCTACGCAGTTTCAATGCCTCCGCAAATCACATCAAGAAGATATCCACGACGGACATTAAGAATTTCAAAAATTTGCGTACACTGGACATTTCACACAATCCACTCAAGTGCAATGAGGAGTTCCAGGACTTCATCAGCTATGTAAGCGTTAACACGCGCATGATACCCAGCAGAGATCCACCATTGGCTAATCTCGAGAGTGGCACAAGCTTTGCTGAATTCCAAACTCAGGAGGGTTGGGCTCAATTGGCGCACGACGTATGCAAACATCACGAAAGTTTGGCCATCTCCTCGAAGGAGATTAATTTGGATAAACGTGTAGAGGATGTAGAGGAAGATCTGGATGAGGATGCAAAGAATTTGATGAGCATTATGGAGAACACTAAGCTCAAGAAAATGCAGACAATTCTTAAGGGTTCACGCAAGAGCGAAGTGGTAATAGACAACAATCGTTTGGATGTAGAAGATGATGTCAACGATGAAAATGATCTGAATAATGCAAGCGAGGACAAAGACGATGAAGCGGAAAATGAAAGCGATTATGACGATGAAGATGAAGATGATGAGGATGAAGATGACTATGCTATTTTCGACAAGAAGAAGGCGGAGAAGGTGGACTTGCCTAAAATACTCGAACATAATGGTTTGGACTTCCAAATGTCGAAGGAGTCGATCGACAAATTCCTGGCAAGTAAGTATTCAAGAACAGATACAATTTTAATGTCGTTTAATAACGAACCTTTTCTCTCTTCTCGACAGAATCTAAATTCTTAATCGATGGTGAAGAGTCTGACAATTCTAACGAAGATACCGAGGAGATCATCATCGAACGCGGTCGCATCTATTACAGTGGCTATAAGTTCCTGCTTCCGGTCACCATCATTGTCACGTGCGTGATCGTTATGCTGCTGGTGATTGCCAAGATCGTAACGATGGTTTTGAGAAAACGTGGCGAACGCTATCGCATGGCTCTTCTGGCCTCTTCCAAGAACTCGATTGTCTATCAGAAGCTATCCGAGGATATCAAGCCAATGGAAAAGGAATCAAAACAACCCAAGGTGCATCGATATTCGCCAATTAATCAAGTTTAAAGCCATGATGATGATGAGAATGAAAGGGTTTCAGCAGAAGAAGACAAACAAGAGAAGCGAGAAAGAGCCGCTAAGTAATGTTGGGTAGCAGCAGCCAAAATATAAGCTGGAGAGTTTATTTTTTTTATTTTTAAGTAAAATTAAATAAATTTGCAACGTTAATTTTTAATAAAAGTGAAGAAAAACATTGAAAAATTGATAATAATAAGTAATAGATTTATATATATTTTACGCATTAAAAATAAAATTATAATTTTAAACAAGAGAAGAAAAAACATAATGCAGCAATATATATAAATATTGTAATTAAGCTTATTTATACACAAACTATTTGGAAAAACTCCAAAAACTTAAAATTTTAAAGTATTAAGTATGCAGCAAATGTGCAAATTCCAAAATAAAATAGTACTTAATATACAAAACTTTATTTAACTCAATAGTAATGACCTTAAATACTATGAAAATAAAACGGAAAGTAAGACCATACACGTGGGTGCCACAAATGCCCGAAAAGTAACCAGCCATACATAGGTTTTTTTAAACCACTAACTCATCATTATCAGCCAACATATATTTTAACAAAATAAAGATACTAACGTGCTTAACTTTATATGTTGTTTGTTTCTTTAACAACAATATCAACATTGCATTTTTTTACAACATATTTAAAAATGAAATCCCAATGATAGCCGTTCTATATAGTGCCATGGTCGAAAACCATTGATTTTGTTGCACGAAAGTCAAAGCGTCTTTTCAAAACTTTTTTCTAATAGTCAAAACGTGATTTGAAGTATCTTTTTTAAATTATTAATGATTAAATAACGTTTATTCATTTAAATATTTAATAAATGTCCTTTATAAAAAAATATGCATATACTTTAAATACTAACTGTACTGTAGTTAAAACTCTTCCATATCCTTTACTAACATTAAGGGTCCTTCTTTCCAAGTATTCAGATCTTAACTATACTTAATTTATTAAAGTTAAAACTAAAGTAATATATAATTTATATATATACATAAAACAGACATAAATATATAACATCTGGAAGTCAATAAGGTTTATTTAGGGGAACAAATAAAATAAACCTCCATGAAAGCTATGTAGAAAGTAAAAATAAATCTTATGGAACTTCTGGATCAAAAAAAAATTATGACTTTACTTTCATTTATTAATGGCTATATTTATTTTTTAATCTTCAGAATATAGGGACCTCAACGCGTAAGTTTCAAACGAAGGAGTATCAATACAAGTATTCATGCGACGTATTCTTTTCATTCGGTATTGTAATCAAATTCTATTAGAAAATCCATAACTAATACTATACTACCGACCCACTGTTTTTACTCTGAATAACAAAATTAAAATAATAGACTACGATATCCAAATTTATGAAACTTAATCATACAGCCTGATCAAGAATTTAATCTATATCGACGTTTTTGAAATGAAACTTCTTCTGACTCGGAGTGTAAGTTTAGAAAATAAAACAGAATTTAACTAAAACCGCTATAAGTATGCCTCTGTCTATACTAGGAGAATGAATCCTGGATAGTACGCCTACCGGTATTTGACAAAAGTTTTATTAAAAATTGGGAATTCACCCACACTTATGCACACTTGACCGAAATAACATACATAAAATCGATATCGAATTTACAAATTGGGCTTTAAAACGCTATAATAAGAGTACTGTCGTTACTAGCAAGGAACGATCCCCAGGTGACACTCACCGATTTCAATGATTTTCGGATATGTGATGGAGGACAAAAATCTAAAGTTGGCGTATTTTTCCATACGTGATCAATCGATGGTTTAGGGCATAGGTTTTCAAAGTGGGCATTGAACCTGTGGATGCTGAAGCACCTTGGCTATAATTTCTGCCAGTTGTTCAAATTGTTTTCAGCTTCAGACCATGAACATAATTTGTCGGTTGCTGGGAATTTCGGGATGAAAAAGAAGCTCTCTCAAATGCCAGTTTTTTCTGAATGATAGAATAACACTGTGGAACAAATTCAGGTTAGCAAAAGTTAGGTCGATTCTGAGAGTGAGGGGTGAAAATAGAGGCTAAATTAGAAGACCCGTATCGCGGCGTTTGTTTATGTTAGTTCGAATTTTTTTTTTAATCGACCTTCGAACTTTGCAGTCAAATGCTGATTTTCAGCATATTGTTTATATGGTTTTTTGGCTATAACTCGTCGACTAATTGACATTTTTTCAATCTGTAAAAGCCAAATTATTAGATACCTGTGCAACAATTAAAACTTTTTAAAAAATTGATTTAAAAAATTTTTGTGGTGCTTATGAAGGAAAATGTTGGAAAAATTATTTTTTTCATGCTTTTTGAAAATATTTTCCACAGAACTAAGACTTTTTTGCTTTCTGTTTGATCTATAATATGCTTCTCAGTTTCTTCAATAAATTTCATTTGAAAAGAAAATGTTCTAAGTCGATAATTTGCGTTAAAAATCCCAAAACCATTAAATAAATAGCGATTTAGGAAGAAGTAATTAAAAAGGGAAGGAATTAGTAAAACAACTTTTTTGTTTTCAACCACCGCACAGGTAGCGATTTTTTTTTATTTCGTACAAGCGAACTAATTTCAAAAATAAAGATTCAGTTAAGACTCGAAACTCAACCGAAGCTGATGTCTTCTAATTTTCGCTCGGTCGTGATAAAATTCGCTATTAATTTTTTTGGAACTTATATCATTTTATGAATGATTTAAGTTAAGTGCATCGGTTTCATAAAAATAACTAAGAAAACATTGTATAATATATATATTGTATTAAAAATGTCGGAACCAAAATGTAAAATGGACCTTTTTTGTAATGTTTGTGGACGTTTCATAGCAAGCGATGAAAAATGTGGCAATGCGAGTGGTTTTTTTATTTTTTTTTGAAAGCCTATAAACAAAATTTTTCGCAAGAGTTTATCACTGACGTAAACTATGCCCCTAAAAAAGTTAGCTTAAATTGCTATTCAACTCTTATGCAATGGAAAAGTGAAAAGAAGAAGGCTATGCCTTTTGGTATACCAATAATGTGGTTAGACAACAGCCCGCATCAAGAAGAAAATTACTATGGATGTATCAACTACCATAAAACTTTGAATAGAAGGAAAGCAAACAATAAAACTTATGTAGCAGTGCCAAGTGCCCAATTACCATTACCGCACTCAGAACTCGTTCCAGTACCAACATACCGAAGTATTGATCTACAAACAGATATCAATACTACAACCGCCGCTGCTACATCCATGGATTTCTTCTCAGAATACGACCATGGTGAAGGAAAAAATCAGAACTAATGGCTTAATTTTTGAAAGGAAATAATTTGCTGGCGAAAGGTACCAAATTAACAGCATATCGCAAACGTCAAAAAGAGTTAGAAAAGTTCTTCAATGTGAATAATGAAAAAAATTTCGCTTATTGCAACGATATTGAAAAGTTAATGGAGACGATAGGGTTAACCTATAAAAAAGATGATTGGCGTTTATTCATCGATAGTTCACTAATCAGCTTAAAAGTTGTGCTTTTGCACAAGACAAATAGAATTCCTTCTGTTCCGATTGCGTATAGCACTGACACTAGTGAAAATTTCGATAATTTGAAACACATTCTGGAAGTAGTCAAATATAAAGAACACCCCAGTGGCGCATTTGCTGCGACCTCAAAATAATTTCATTGATTACAGGCTTAACAGAGATGGCCGTCCAAAATATCCGTGAATTTTGTGCGATTGGGATTCACGATACGGAGAAGGTATTAAAGGAAGAAACCAGTACAAACAGCATAACTGGAATAGTCACATTGGACGGAAATGGCCTAAAGACAATAGGCTACAAGAAAGTCTTGTTCCTGAAATGAAAATTTTGTTGCCGTTGCTCCACATTAAACTTGGCATTGCTAAAAATTTTTTGAAATGTATCGCAAAAAGACCAGCAGTATTCAACCGCTTTAAAGACATTTCCCCAAGACTAAGTAACGCCAAAATTCAGGAAGGGGTTGTTAACGGTGCCGACATACGGAAACTAATGAGTCGTCAAGATTTTGACCAAGTTCTGACAGACCGGGAATTAAATGCATGGCTCGCATTGAAAGCAGTCATTAAAGGACTTTTGGGTAAAGAACGCAAAGACAACTACAAGCAATCTGTTGCAAACATGTTGGCAGCTTTCGATGAAATTGGGTTTAATATGTCGTACAAAATTCATCTCTTGCATCAGCATCTTGATCAACTCGCTCAACAGTTGCCAACTGAATCTGATGAGCAAGGCGAACGTTATCACCAAACTGCGCTTCCATTTGAAATAAGGTAACTATAGAGTGTACATATTTTGAATTCCTAGATTTTTCTAATATATTTGTCAGAGTGCACAATTTAAACATATTAATGATTGAAAACTATTTTCGTTTCAGGTAGAGAGGAAAGAAATCTCCAGATGCAATACTCGCTGAAATTTGTTGGTGGTATAAAAACACATTTGAAGAAGAGGAAAACGAGGAGATAGGAGGAGAAGAAGGGAAAGACAAAGATGAAATTCCAGAATATCTGTTGGACGAAATTATCCACCTTTCTGATGATGATGACGATGACCAAGATATTAGAGAGAGCAGTGATGTTGATCCACAGCCGCCTACTAAACGGCAACTGGCCAAATCATTAATTTAATTTATTCAATTTTTTTACTTATAACTTTTCATAACTAACATTTCAAAATTATATTTGTTTCCATATTTTTATAATTTCTTTATCAATGTTTTTTCAAAACCAACACTGAACAAAATTGGTACATAAAAAATGGGAAGAAAATTAATATTAAGCTAGAAAACGCAAGTTTTATAAAGCAGAAAGCAAAAAAGACTTAGTTTTGTGAAAAAAATTTTCAAAAAGCATAAGAAAAAAATTATTTTTCCAACATTTTGCTTCACAAGCACCACAAAAATTTGCCAAATCAATTTTTTAAAAAATTTTAATTGTTGCACAGGTCTCTAGCAATAATTTGGCTTTTACATATTGAAAAAATATCAATTAGTCGACGATAGCCCAAAAAACCCATATAAACAATATGCTGAAAATCGGCATTTGACTGCAAAGTTCGAAGGTCGATTAAAAAAAAAATCGAACTAAAATAAACAAACGCCACCATACGGGTCTTCTAATTTAGCCTCTATTTTCACCCCTCACTCTCAGAATCGACCTAACTTTTGCTAACCTGAATTTGTTCCACAGTGTAACAGAAGGTAAATAATAAAAAATACTTTTCTTAAAAAAATTTTTCATATTTAAAAGTCGGTTATGCATTCGAAAGGAATTCGAAAAAATCCAAATGAGCTAACCCGAGAGATTTTCGGATAGACAAAATTATTTATATTAAAAACAGACACTAAATATAATATAAAAGAAATTTTCATAATAAAAGTTTTTCATAGTAGAATTTATAAAATAAATATTTGCTAAAACGACGAATTAACAACAGAAAATTAATAAAAAAAACGTTTTTTTAACAAAACATTTCATATTAAAAAGTCGGGTTTGTTATGATACATTCCAAAAGAAACAATACGGAATTTAAACCTATACTAAATCTAATAAAATTCAAATCACAGACTATTTGGCAGGCGAAGCTGATATCTAAGTGGTAAAAGAGGTTTATTTAATAATTTGAATCTAATTAAAATCCACTTTTTTATAAAGTCTTTAAATTCAAAATTATATTACTGACAAAAAATGTATGGTCGAGTTTGGATCTATTAAACGTTGCGCATTGTACGGTGTATAACGTTTCACACATTTTACACACCCTGAATTCAACACACCCCTGGTGAAGCCAGGTATTCCAGCTAGTAAATAATAGAACAAGCAAGTATCATTTTCTCTTTCCATAGTTTTTACGAAAAAATTTGGTATTTTTGCTGAAAAAAATGTTCACTCAAAAAGGGGCGGTAGGAAGTTTCAAAATCAGCGAAAATTTCATTTTTTCGCCAGGATTTCAATATTTTTCATGAAAGAAAATATAAATTTTGTTTGGAACGAAAGGTATTTTGCACATTTTCATATGTGCAGATATTTGATTTGAAAAGTTTATATTTTATAGGGCTTCCATACAAACTGTATCTATATTCTTACCATTTGATATAAGTGAGTATCCGGAAATATAAAAGTAAGCAAAACGCGAAAAATGTTTGAAATAAAAGTTGCAAGGTTTTTGAGACAAGTCAAATAGTGGTAAAAAAATGTTATATCTAAAGATAAAAAACTCACCCATTGCTAAGTAGTTTTAAGAATATAAATATAGATTTAGTGATATCTTTTGATTGGAAAGATAAATTGGCATAATTTTTTTAAAAAATATAAGAAAACCATTTTTAAAAAAACAAATATCATCAAAAAAATTCGAGAATGAACCAAATCGGATTAAAACCACACCAACCTCCCATACAAAGTGACTTTATTTTAACTATAAAATCTATTAAAAATCCACACAAATGAAAAAAATCTCATGGAAAAAAGCATATGTGCATATAATATCTAATACAAAACATCATTATGATATTTGACAAAATCGTATAAAAACCACGCCTACTTTCCATACAAAATGCCTTTATTTTAACGGTTAAGTCTCTTAAAAATCTGCAAAAATTAAAGAAATACCTTGAAATTTTGCATAAAGTTTTAATATTTAATATAAACCATACTATGATATTTGGCAAATCCGATGAAAACCACGCCTTCTTCCCATACAAAGAGACGTCATCAAAATTGCATTAACTCTTAACGTCCAAATGTTCTGATTTTTATCTTGGCCTTCAACCTCGTGTAACATGATGAAAAACTTTAATACAATTTGAAAAATCCACATACTTTGTTATTTGAACGTCGCTCTACCGAGTGGGGTGCATAAATTTTAAAAAAAATTTCAATTTACCGCTCATTTTCGCAGAAATACCCCAAAAAATGCAAATTTTAATATTTTTTTTTTTGATCGCGGTTTTCTCGATGAGACCGTTTCATTTGGTTGGACATCACGACGGTTGGACATCAAAGATATGTAATGAGAAAATTTTTTTATCCCTCAAATTCCTCCAAAAAGCAATTTTTTTATTTATTCATTGTATCTCAATTTTTCAAGTTTTATCATAATGTAATGATAAAAAATTAACACTTAAATCATTTCTTATGTTTTTTGATAACTTATATTCTTCGATGACGGCATAATATGGCGGCCGTGCTGCAGTTAGCAGAGTGTGTGGCCCATACGCCAGAGAACCCTGGTTCGAATCCCACCTGACACAGAAAGTTTTTTCAATTGAATTAATTTTTCTGCTCGGCCGTCACCTCTCAGCAGACAATGGCAAACCTCAGAGAGTAAAAAGTGTCATGAAAAGATTCTTGAGAACAAAAGCCGTTCGTAGTCAGCATAAAGCATGTAGGTCCAGTTCCCGATCATTTGTATTCAAACATTTCACAACACAAATTGATCATAAGAGGCTCGGTCAAAGTCCTTTCAAGAACTGAAATGGCCATTTCTTTTTTTGTATATTGTTCGAAAAAATATAAATTTATCAAAAAATGAATTTTGTTGCTATACAAATTTTTCACAGTTTTTAATCTAAGCCCGTTCTTTGTCTTTGAGTCTTCAAAGTTGTCCGATTTCCACAACGAGGAGGTGAACGGTATTGGAAATCATTTTTTTGCTTAAAATTTCTATTTTTTTTTTCATTTTTTTCTTTAATTTTTCAATTTTCTTTTTTTGATTTTCTGGATTTTTTTTTTAAACTTCCCAAAAAAATTCCAAAAATAATAAAAAAATTAGAAAAAAAAAATAAAAAAATAAATTTTTAATAAAAGTTAAAAAAAAACTAATTTCCAATACCGTTCACCTCCTCGTGGTGGAAATCGCACAACTTTGAATCAGGCCGGTAGCCAGGATTTACTTTAGGGGGGGGGGGGGGGGGGGGGCGGGTGTTTTGATTAAACATTTATAAGTAGATACCAGTAATAACTGAAAGAAAATTTATGAAAATTTGCCTGTTTTTAAAGATATTAATTACTTGATGAATACAAAAGCTTTTAAGGTTGGCGCTAATATAATCAGACTTTTAATCAGAAGCGCCAACTTCAAAGCATTTCTATTCATCAAGAAATTAATATATTTATGATAATAAAACAAATAAGAAAAAAATGAAGATAATAAGATTTCATATATAATAATATGTTTAAATAAATTATTAAATATGACCAAGAAATTAAAAGAAAAAGTATTTTTAAAATTATTTTTTACTTTGTAGTGATTTTGTAGTCGGTTGTTTTTTTTTTTAAAAATTTTTATTTCTTCCTTTTTCGAGAATATTATAAATTTTCGAAAAAAGTGTATAAGCAAAATAAATAAACTTGTTCCGAAAAAATTTGTTCTATTAAAATCTGAAAGTTTGTTGGTTATTTTAAATATCTGCCTCTTAAATTTAAATTAGATGTCACATGTTTTGAAATTATTATACCCATTCTTGTAACGAGTTTTATTACCCTAGTGTCAATATTATTCGAGATAGTGTTTTTCAAATATTGCCCCGCCCCTTTGTTAAATAAGCGCCCACTTTCTGGAGCGTTATTTCCAATAATTGTGCCTACCCCTGTACTTTATTTTAGTACCCCAGCGTCAATATTAACTGCGATAGTGTTTATCTAGCATTGCCACGCCCATTTACCGAATAACGCCTACTTTATTGACCATAATTTTTAATAATTCTGCCTACCCCTGTTCTACAATAAATTTCAGTGCCCTAGTGTCAATATTATTCGAGATACACTGTTTTTCAAATATTGCCACGCCCAGTAGTCAAAATCCGCCCACTTCTTCAACGTAATTTTTACTGATAATGCCTACCCCTATACCAAATTGCAGTACCATAGTATCAATATTATTCGAGATATACTCTTTTTCTAATATTGCCACGCCCATTTGTCAAACAATGCCCATTTTGCTGACGGCAACTTGTAATAATTGTGCCTACCACTACACTAAATTTCAGTACCCTAGTGTCCATATTATTCGAGGTACAGTGTTTTAATAATATTGCCACGCCCATTTGTCGAATAACGCCCACTTTATTGGCCATAATTTGTAATAGTAATGCCTACCCTTATACTAAATTGCAGTACTATAGTATCAGTATTATTCGAGATATACTCTTTTTCTAATATTGCCACGCCCATTTGTCAAATAATGCCCATTTTGCTGACGGAAATTTGTAATAATTGTGCCTACCACTACACTAAATTTCAGTACCCTAGTGTCCATATTATTCGAGATAAGTATGTCGTACAAACAGTCGCATAACGAAATTTTATATAAATTCGTATTAAAAGAGAAACTGTTCCGATATTTGCGTAACGAAATTGTAACGATTATTTTAAGACGAATTAGTCGGAATTTCGACATAGTCGTCAACTATGGTTTGCTGGGTAGATATGGCATAAAAAATGTAAAGCTAATTTTCTTCAATTTACCAAATTATATTCGTTCTAGGTATAATTTCATATATATATTTTACTGGATATCAGGGACTTTTTGAGCATTGAAACTGATTTTTAAATATATAAACTAATTGGAGATGAAATTCAATATAATGATTATGATCCTTATAAGCAAGGTTAATCTTTCACTTGACCAAAAAAATTTTTCAATAATTAAGTGAAGTTTTCAAGAAAATTAACATCATTATCACAGTTTATCTAAAAAAAAAATCACATTTTGAATTTAAAGTCTCATTTGTGTTATTTCTTTATACTTTCTGGACCCTAAGGGGGTTCGAACACCTAAAATCGTCCCCTTGTCTACGAGCATGCTTTCAATACTCAAAGGCAAAGAACGGGTTTATAATAAAAGCTGTGATAAAATTTTTATAGCAACAAAATTGAATTTATGATAAATTTATATTTTTTCGAACAATGTACGTAATCAAAAAACGTAAAACATGATAAAGTGTTCTATTTTCATCATTACGTTATGATAAAACTCGAAAAATTGAGAATCAATAAAAAATCAAAAAAAAAATTTGCTTTCGGACGCAATTTTTTCAATTTAAGGGATGAAAAATGATTTTCTCATTGCATATCTTTGAAGTCGAAAAATCAGAAACACGTAATACCTGAATTTCAATGCATTCAAGATCCAGTATCATCAAGAAAATCACGATTGCAAAAACAAATAAATTTGCATTTTTTGTGGTATTTCTGTCAAAATGAGGGGTTAATTGGAATTTTTTTTGAAATTGTATGCACCCCTTTCGGAAGAGCGACGTTCAAATAACATAGTATGTGGCTTTTTCAAATTGTATTAAATTTTCATCATCATATTACGCGACGTTGAAAGCCAAGGTTAAAATCGGGACATTTGGGCGTTAAAGAGTTAATATATAAAACTGAATGACATCATGTCTGTATGTACCCAAATTCCACCCACGTCATTTATTCAATCCATACCAAATTTTGCACATTTATTCATCGGTATAATGTGGAGTTTTCAAACTAATGTTAATGTTAATGTTTTGTTTGGAGATGCGCACTGCGACCTATATAGATCTATTGTACCTCCTTCTTGATGCTCCGCTCTTGACGGATTACAGAATCTCATACAGACCTAGTTCTCTGATGAATTTGAGAATATTTTTCGGTTCGATGGATGAGATTTCCTCTTGACTCAGCTCGTAGTTCCCCAGTGTTGCCTTGCGCTTGCGAGCTACTGCGTCACAGTTGGTAAGTAGGTGTATTGGAGTCTCCTCCGCTTCTTCGCAGAAACGGCAGTTGCTGTCGGTTTCGATGCCCAATTTCTTCAGGTGGTATTTCAGTTTACAGTGTCCTGTAAGAAACCCCGTAAGAATTCTTAGATTCGGTTTGCCTAAGCTTATGTGCAATTTTGCTCTCCGAGAGTTAAAATCTTTGAGGAGCACTTTGGATTGTTTTAGCTTTGGGAGGCTTTTCCAGAGGTTTGATCTTTTGTGTCTCTCCTCCCTTCTTAGTTCTTCTTTGATAGTGTGTGTGCCCAATCCGCAGAATGGTTCTGGTCCTATAAAGTGTGTGGCTGCGCCTCGTCGCGCTAATTCATCAGCTTCTTCGTTACCATGAATTCCTTTATGTCCTGGGACCCAGAGTATAGTAACGGTGTTATTCTTGCCTAGCTCATTCAGTTTTGTTAGGCATTCCCATGTAATTTCTGATGATATTTCACAGGATGCTAATGCTTTGATTGCTGCTTGGCTGTCCGACATCACAATTATGTCTTGACCTTTGTAACTCCTGTCCAGGTTAAATTGTGCGCACAGCTGTATTGCTAAGACCTCCGCCTGGAAGATACTGGGTGTTGTCCCCATAGGTACCGAGTGCCTGGTTCTTGGTCCATATACCCCTGCACCTATACCTTCCAGTGTTTTGGAGCCGTCCGTGTACCATGTTATACTGTGTGGTTTTGTGACTCGCGATATTATTTCACTATCCCACTCCTTCTTGGTACCAAGCTAAATTTCGAAGCGTTTTTCGAAGTTGTACCTTTTTACTATATCGTCTCTTGGTTGATCGATGTATGGTATCTGCCTTGCGATAACTTCTTTCTCTTTGTTGCTGATAGTTTTTCCTAATCCTGTTCCCTCTTTTGCAATGCCTATCAGGGTTCGCTTTGCTACTCCCTCTATGAAGAGGTGAAGAGGAGTTAGGTCGAGGATTACTTCTAATGCTGCTGTGGGGCAGGTCTTCATAGCTCCTGTAATGCATACGCAGGCAAGTCTTTGTACCTTTGTAAGCATGTTCCTCATTACTGATAACTTGGTTCTTTTGGCCCATGCTACTGCTCCGTAGGTGAGGATTGGTCTCACCATCATGGTGTACATCCAGCGAAGAATTGTAGGGTTACAGCCCCAGCTTTTCCCTGCCAGGTTCTTACATACCATTAGTGCGCGAGTTGCTTTATTTTTAATTTCCTCCGCATGTCTTCTCCAGAGAAGTTTAGAGTCTAGTGTAAGTCCCAGGTACTTTACTTCTGCTTTGAGAGGGAGTTCAGTGCCGTTCATTCTCATCGTTCTGAGGTTTGGCAGGCTTCTCTTGTTAGTGAAAGGTACTATGGTTGTTTTTGCTGGGTTGATGTTAAGCCCCACTGTGGTGCACCATTCCTTTGTTACTTTCAGCCCTCTCTGTATTAGGTCACAGAGTGTATTCTCGAACTTGCCTCTTGCTATTAGGGCTATATCGTCTGCGTAGCCTTGGTATTTTATGCCAGTATCGGTTAGCTTCGATAAGAGTTCGTCCACAACTAGGCTCCACAGCAGTGGGGATAAAACTCCACCTTGGGGGCAGGTTATTTTGATTCTTATTGTGGTGGTTCCCACTTTCGTTTCTGCAGTTCTAGTGCTAAGCATTTGGCAAATCCATGCGCTAAGCATACTGTGTACCCCTTTCTTGTACAGCGACCTTTTCACGGACTCGTGGGATGTGTTGTCGAAAGCTCCCTCTATGTCTAGAAAGGCACATAGTACAGTTTCCTTGTTCTCGAGTGCTGACTGGATGTTGCTTGTCAGCTGGTATAGGGCGGATTCTGTGGACCTACCCGCCCTGTATGCATGCTGACAAGGGTGCATTGGCGCTTTCTCCAGAATCTCAGTTCTTAGATAGTTGTCTATCACCTTTTCCATTGTTTTAAGAACAAAGGATGTGAGGCTGATTGGTCTGAAGGATTTAGGTAGCGTGTAGTCCTTTTTCCCTACTTTTGGTATGAAGGTGACTGTAGACCTTCTCCATTTTCTTGGGATATAGCCCAGCGCAAGGCTGCTTTTAGTTATTTTAACTAGATGGGGTAGTATTGTCTCTGCACCTTTTTGCAGTAGTGCTGGAAAGATACCGTCTACCCCTGCTGATTTGAATGGTTGAAAGGTTCTTAGGGCCCATTCCAAACGAGCCTTCGTGCAAATGCTTGTGGCAAGTTTCCATTCCTCTTGGTTTGGAGCTGTCAGCCTTCCTGCCGCCTCACATTCACTAATTTGTGTGCTACCTGGGAAGTGAGTTTCTAGCAGGTGGCTGACCCGTTGCTCTTCTTTAAGC
Source organism: Coremacera marginata (assembly GCA_914767935.1). Lineage (NCBI taxonomy): Eukaryota > Metazoa > Arthropoda > Insecta > Diptera > Sciomyzidae > Coremacera > Coremacera marginata. Next base: position 142,009,410 of record OU612044.1, read on the forward strand.
GTATAGCTTCCGTCTGGTAAGAGAAGTGACATATTTGTCTCCACTCTGCCTTTGGCCATTGCTTTATGGATCCTGGCTGCAGCTGGCGTGGAGGATATTTCTTCGCAGAAGGTTCTAAAGCTTTGTCTTTTAGCTTTCCTGATTTCTTTGTTATACTCAGTTAGAGCCGCCGTGTAGTTATGCCATTCTCCGGTGCGCTTTGCAGTGTTGAAGCTGCATCGCACATTTTTCCGGAGCCTGGTCAGTTCGGCGCTCCACCACGGAGTATGTTTTGTTCTTGCCTTATTTCCTAGAGGACAACTAGTTTCGTAGGCATTACATACTGCATTGTTGACCTGCTCTACATAACATTTAAGTTCAAGGATGTTGCCGATTTTGCTCCTAGATTTTACATTTTGTAGGTTTTCTTTCAATAAACTGGTATATGTATCCCAATTTGTATTCTTAGGGTTCCTTCTGGGTACTGTCTCTTGGCACTTTGCCCCAAGTCTAAACTCTATTATTCTATGGTCAGACATTGATGGTTCCGGTGATACCTTCCAATCCCTAATCATACTCCCAACATATGGGCTTGCTATAGTGAGATCTAAGACCTCTTCTCTGGCCCTAGTTACAAAAGTAGGTGTTACCCCCACATTGAAGAATTCTAGGTTGTTACTTAATATATATTCTAGCAGGTACTCACCTCTGGTGTTGTCGTCTGTGCTTCCCCAGATGGTGTGGTGTGCATTGGCGTCGCATCCGACTAAAAGTGGAAGGTTGTTTTTCCTACAGTGCTCCACTAGTCGTTTTGTCTCCGCTGTGGGGATGCTGGTGTTATCTCCCGGGAAGTATGCGGATGCAATTACAATGGCGCGGTGTATGCCGTTGGTCTCGATTTTTGTTTCGATGACCGCCAGATCCCGCGTCATAAATTCTGAAAGACAAATATAATTAGTATTTTTCTGCATAAGGATACATGCTCTGGGGTCATTTGTTCTATGATCCCAAGTTACCTGACTCTCTTTACAAAAGAGGCCTCTAATCTGGCCCCTGTAGCACCAGGGTTCTTGAATCAGCACGAAGCCCAATTGTTCTGTGGCGAACCTCCGGGCGATTACTGCTGATGCAGCTTTCGCGTGATGGAGGTTAACCTGGGCGAATTTCGTGCTGACTTTTGTGATGTGCATCATAGTGCGGGGCTGTTGCCCCGTTCTTCTTCAGGCAGCATTACTACTTCCTTTATCGGAGGTTCGTGGCAAGTCCCAATCGAGAGAGCGGCGAGGTCGATGCCCTCTGCCTGGTCTACGGTAGAGTTTGCCACAATTACAGAGACGGCGGAGGCGGGGTTCTCCGTGGCAGCTTCCACAGGTTGCTGTGCTGGTGGCGCTGTGTCAGTGGCCTCACTTAAGGCTGCTGCTGTGGTTGAACTGGTCGTTGGGGCGGGTTTTGTGCCCAACACCGGAATTGTTCCAAAGCGGAAGCTAATAGAGGAGCCCCTAGACTTTATAGTCTCGAGTGACTCTCTATCTATTGATAGCGCGAGCATCGATCCGCTACCCTCATCCTTACAGCTTAGGATCTTCCAGGCCTCGGTGTTGAGGCCTTCATTTTGGGCGGCAATGAGTCCCATCGATCGGCTGAGTTCTTTGCTGGAACTTCTTGGCAAGAACATTCGTATGGTGTGTCCTTTGGGAACCTCTTCCCCTGGACACGCCCGAAGTTCGAGCCCTTTCCACTGCTCAAGCTTTGGTGCGACTGCTTGTAGCCATTCTGCTGTCGAGGTGTTCGCACAATCGACCAGTAGCAAGCCTGGCCGGAAGTGGATTCCCTCAAACTGTAGTTTGGTGGCCCAGCCCTTCACTACTTCGCTAAGAATAGCTTCTTCTAGCTCCGAGAGCTCTTCCGAACTTAACATTTGCCGGGGATATTCCTTTGGTAGGACCGCAATTGTTATGCCTTTGGCTACGCTGGCGTAGCTGGTCCTAGCTTTCTGCATTTCACTCGCGGGTCTCTTTGCCCCAGGCTCTGAACTGCTCTTGCTTTCAGGTGCAATCCTGACTTTTTTAAATTCTGGCCGAAGAGGCTGCTGCTCCTCTTCTGTGCCTCTGGTTGTCGGGTGTTGCCCCGATGCTCTAGTGCTTTTTCACGAGCTGCTTCGGGTGCCATGCCCTGCTCCAGATACCTCAGGTACCATCTAGTGCCTGCTCCACTTAGGCCGACTCTTAGTGGGTCGTCTAGCCCTCCTGGTTCCCCACGCATAGGAAGGTGTACAGTGCGGCGTTTATTAGCGAAGGGCCTATTTCTACGCCCCTCAGCCGGACTTCCTTCCCTATTATGCCCTGGTCGTCTCCTCGATGTGGACGCGGTTTCGGTGCTGGGGATTCTTCTTTGAGCAGACGCCTTATTTCGGTGCTCGCTTGTTAGCGATGTTCGCGTCTTACTGGGGCTCGTGCTTGATCTCCGGTTGCTGGTACTTGGCCTGTGGTCCTCTTTGTGGATGTTGTGCTCCACTTGACCACCGCCGTACGGCTCGTTCGAGATCTGCGTTCTGCAGTGCCTGTGATCGTCAGTGCGGATTCTTTGCTCCAATTGATTCCTACTGCGTGAGTTGGTTGGCACTCTAGCTGGAGGTAATCTCCACGGGTTGGTGCCCCGCCTGTGACCTTCATCTTGGGCTCTTTGCTCCATGAGGTCTGCTGCTTTGCTTGCGGTGATTCCCCGCAAGTCTTCAATTTTGTTGTTTTTGTTTTTGTTTTTTCTCATTTTTGTGGTTGACCGGTGGCTCGTGTCCGAGGACAAAAGCTTCGCAGTCTCTAATTATGGCTGGGAAAGGGTGGTCGACCATGCCAGAGCCCGCATACCATGGTAAGGCCACAGTTACTTCTTGAGGCGGCCAGGTATCAAGAAGGCACCGTTCGAGTACAGTCGGTATACCCCCTGACTGCAAACCACCCAATGGGCACGGTATCGCGTGACACCCTGGGTTAGGGGGGGGTAGCCTTTGGTTCGCTGCTCCACAGAGTCTATCTGACCCAACAGGGAGGGACATCTCCCGCCAGCATAGCCATTGTGTCTCTGCAACTTAAGCCCCTACATCGCGTCAAGATTGCTACCGGGTTAGGGGTTTTCAAACTAGAAAAGTGGGTGTGACATTTTATTTTTATTCAAACTTCTGTTACACCGTGTGTCCGACTTCAACCAAATTTTGCACACATATGCCTTGGTATTTATAAAATTTGACGGTACTAGGCAGGGAGCGTGGCACTTTATTTTTAAACTAGCGCCATCTAAGCCGTTTGTCCGATTTCAACCAAAGACAAAAGGTACATATATTCTTTAGTATAATGAGAAGTTTTGAGCCTACAAAAGTGGGTGCGATTGGACAAGGGGCTTGTCAATTTAGTTCTAATAGAACTCCGTCTACTACTACATTTATCTGATTTTAACCAAATTTTGCACATATTTTATTTGGTATAAGGAGCGGTCCGTAATTTATAAAAGTGGGCGGAATTAGACTGGGGGCGTGACACTTTAATTTTAATGGAACTGCTTCTACAACATTTTTCTGACTTCAACCAAATTACTCAAAAAAAATTGGCGGAACTTGGCGGGGGCGTGCCACTTTAATTTTAATGGAACTCCTTCCATAGCGTTTGTCCGACATCTTCGAAATTTCCACACATATTCTTTGAAATAGTGAACTGTCTGTAGTCTTAAAAATTGGGCGGAATTGAAAGGGGGGCGTGTGACTCTAATTTTTAACGAAATTATTTTACGTTTGTGTGAATTTGCACATACCAATCAAATTGTTCACATAAATTCTTTAGCACAATGAGCAGTTTACAAATTACTCTTTGTGGCAGCTAAGGGTAAAATTAAATAAGCGTTCGACACAAATATTTTTTGCAGATCATACATAAACATTTAATAGACGACTAAAAACTTCGAATATACTTCAATACAGCCGCGGGGGTATTTTCACTTCAGTACCCTTCCGAAGCTCCATTCCTTACTAGTTTTTTTTTAATTTTTTTTTTTTTAATTTGACACTTAACACATTTTGACACTTAACATTGAATATTATCATAAAATTCATATTTAACATTTACAACAAATAGACTTTTACATCAAACGGTTATGATATAGTTTTTTAATAAACACATTTTCCGCTTTTGACAGCAACTGCCATCAAATGCTCGCCCTTTAAGAATGGATTACAACTTTGTGGAGATAGGTACATCTTCTTTTTGGTAATCAAATCATTATCATTGAGTGTTTGCAGCTGTTGCATTAGAAAATTTTCAATAACTGTGGTCATCATATCCTTTCTATTATTTCTTTCATTGCCTTAACCACGACAATTAAGCGTATTAACCGACATGCTCGTCGTCACAGCAAAAACATGTTGGACGTACAATGCAACTTTCATTTTCGGCTAAGTTCCGTGGGTAAATAAATTGTATAGTATAAGTCTTAAATTGTTTGGGTTTCGCGTCCATGATGTCCGACTGATTATCCCACGACAAGCTGAGCTCCGAAAGATTTGAAGTGTCTTTTTCAATGACTATATAATAAAACGCAATGTCTCGACTATAAACAGGTGCAGTGTCAGTGCAGATATCAGCTGTAGGAAAAAAATATGACATTCCGCTGAGAATTTTGCTGAAAATTCCGTCCAAAAGCACGTTTCCAAAATAGTTTTCCGTTGGTGTTAAATATGAGTGAGCCATAGAGGGCCTGCTAATTATGACTGTAACTAGCAGGATAAGAAAAGTTTTAGAAAAAAAGATTCCTTTAGACTTGGAAACCATTTTTAATGATTATTTATTCGTCACGAATTTCAGTAGATGCAATTCAAAGTGCAACGAAAATGATTACTAACAACAAAATAAGCGCAGCAGCAGATAATGCTATAAATTTTATGTACTGCGCACACTCTGAAAAAATTATTGATTTTTTGTAATAGCAGATTGTTAGCGGTGCTATGCTAATATAAATAAACAGTACTGTGCAAAGCATAAGCAACTTATGTATAGATAACGTGATCAACATTTTCTAAGAACGAATAAGTAATCAAACTGATTTTGAAATTTGAAAAAATTACAAAGAAGAACACAGATCAAAAAAAAAAGTACAGGAATGAAGTACATCCTTGAAGAAAAATTAATGAACTAATCCAATAAACGGAAGTTTATTGGCTAACAAACTAAAATTAAGATATATAAAATGGCACTAAAGAAAAATTTAATTAGAACGATTTTTTTTTCCTTTATTCGAAAAAGGTCTGAAACGCCTTAAAATGTCTTCAACAATTCTGGAAAAAACCTATTCAAAGTTGACCCTCTGCGAGTAAAAGAATTATTAAAGTTTACCGTGTTAATGTATCATTCCAGACGTTTTATTGGATCCGCCGTGTTGCAACCCATATTTAAAGGCATGTAGGGTGTTTTTTTTATCGATCTATGCGTTTTCCAACACTGGTATGAAACTTTTTTTTTTTAAATAAAACACACGAAAAATAATGGAATGGCCAATATTTTGATTTTATTAATTGCACATTTTATGGCATTTAGTGTTTGAACTAGTGTTGCAAAAAAGAAAAAGTTTGCCTTTCTTAAATTTTGTATTTTTGGGTTTTTGGAAATTTTTTTCGTAAAAATATTTAAACTCGAAATTTGCAAAAAGCCTACTTTAGCAAAAAATTTCGTAACAACCAAATTATTAAATGTTGTTTCTATATTAGGTATAGTTGTAGAAAATGTTTCCATGACATTTCACTGAATTTTTCAAAAATTTGATTTTTGCGATTATTTTAATACAACAATACAAAAAATGAGATTTTTTTCCAAAAGTAAAAAACTATTACGCTGGTCATTTAACTCCGATTTTCATGATTGATAACTCATTTTAAAAAAAAGCTTAATAAAAAACGAAGTGCGTACCAGTTTTTTTAAAAATTGGAGTTAATAAAAATGTAATTGGGATTTTTTTGGGAAAACAGCACTATTTTCCCATAAAAGTCAAATTACTAATATAGAGGTCGCTTGAGGCACGTTTAAAAATCAATATTTTATCATGAAATTTCACAGCTTACCTCTGACATGTAAAGGAACAAAACCCCGGTGCCTAGTTAAAGAATAAAAAAAGTTGTTCCTTCATATAACTAAGGACCAATCTAATGTACATCCTTGTCTGAGTTTGTAAGGTGTTCATAATGTTATGGCGTGGTACTGTAAATATTTGCAAATAAAAAAATATAAATAACAAAAAATAAAACAGCACGGTCTCCCGTCTGTGCTGTGAGGATCGAAACTGCCCAGCAGAAAATGTCATACCTTATCAGGCTGGAGTTCAAACCTGACAAGTATGACCGAGGCCTAACGTTTCCTTCAGACCTGAAATTTGGTATAACTTCTTTTAAATATTTTATTCACAATTTCTAGTCTGAATATCAAGTTTTATTTCAAATTCGAATATGAAATCCGGCCTGAAATAAAAGAGGATTAATTTTTTATTTAATTACATTTCAGAATATGGATCTGTAAAATAGAAGCCTGAATTATATTTCAATTTCAGCCTTGAAATCTGAACTGAACAGTGGAGGGGAGGCATGATTATGTTGAGAATGCAGTCCTGAATTCCAGTCTGACTATTAGAGGCCTAAGCGAGTTTTCTGCTGTGTGTGTGTATTAGTTTAATCATTAAATAAAATATGTTGGCCTCTTAATAACCAACTGACCCCATGTTAATAATACTGTAGAAATTATGAAAGGTGAAGGTAACAGAATGAAGAATCACGAAATTTCAGTTTAATATCAGCTCAAAGCAACAACTGTCATGTTGTTAGATTTTTTTATAGTCTCATTATCAAGTTTTAAATCAACTTTTTCAACCATTTCACATGGACAATTAACCGGTGAATCGAATGATATCATTAAAATTTGCGAAAACTTAACCAGGTACCGAAAATAATTGTTATTTTACATTTCACAGCGAAAAAAGTTGGGTCATTTTAACCCAAAAAAATATTTGTTATGAATAACTTTTATTTTTGAGGAATACATTTTTAGGTTAATTAATAACAGTTATTTCCTGATATTAAATTCTTTCGGGAATTAGTGTAAAAAATCATAAGAAAGTTGACATTTTGTTTTGGGATGTGGACTCACGCCTCTTTGCTAAAGAAGTTTTTAAGAGAACTAGAAATGGAAGGGTCTTCAGATGAAGAAATTGATGACGATTCAAGTAGAAAGGTGAAGGTTGCGTATACTGAAATTGGTAATTCCAACACACTTAAAAATTTTTAAAAATTTTGAGCTCCGCCGGTTGGATATTTACAATTTTGAACACCAATCGATGTTAGCGAACTCCGCTTCATCGGAGTTCAAAATTTCAGTTATCCAAACGGAGTTCAATATAAAATTCGAACTCCGTTTCACCCGAGTTTAAATTTTATATCCAGCTGTTGTTTAATTTTTTGTGGTCGCAGCATGCCATGCTATGTTTGACAGCAGAAAAATTTTAAATTGAAAATGGAAAACAACAAGAAGCTTTTTGTGGTGCGCAGCAATAACTGCAAAAAAATAATTGCATATCCAACTGGCCCCATTTTCGGCGTATTGGATTTTACTCTTCATTGTAAGTATAAATGAGCTTTTATTTCGTTAAAACTCTAACACCAAAACAGAACCAAATATTAATCTATTTATGAAATTTTTTAGGTGCGTCGTTGTTTCAAGTAGACCTCTGCAATTATTTGATTAGCCTTCAAGATGAAGAAAACGGTGCAACCGTAACCGAGGATGCATTTGCTTTTTATTTTCAAAATGCAAACAGGAAAGTTGAAACAAATTTCAAATTGGAGGTTGCGCCTTTAGAAGGTAAGTATTTACAAATTCATTTCCTTGCATTAATTAATATTCTGTACAAATTTCATTCCAGATCGCTTAAAATCAGTTGGTACACAAACAACAGAAAGTGACACAATTTGCGAACAGGCTGAAAGAAATCCTAAAAAAATTAAATTGGACATAGAATCAATATAAGAGGTAATGTTTATATGATTTTAAATGGCCTTATTTGTAGGCGTAACATGTTTCATTTAACACAAATTCCTGCTCATATCCTTTCTCTACTTAGTTGTCTATCATGTTTTTCAGATTATCAAATCCCAAATCAAAGCAGGCTCTGAAAATATATTTTCTAACATAACAGTTTATACAACAATAATTTTTGACCATTGCTTACAAGCATATTGTGTAAAAGAAACAAGTTTAAAAACTGCAAAACTATGTAACAAGAGTTTAGGTGAAAGTTTTGAACTAATATATAAAAATGAAAACAATTATATTATAACGCGTGGAACAAATATAGTATAAAAAAACTGCTTAATGTTAAATGTAAATATTTAAAATAATAATAATTAATTAATTAAGAATTAATATAATAATTCAATATTTTTAATATATTATGTATTTTTATTTTAAATAAAAATAAATTAAATTAATTTGAAAATGGAATATTAAAAATTATTTTATTTAATTATAGCTTTTTATTTCATGCAACCAAAATTGATAGTATAACACCAAATGGTAAAAATAAGGTGTTTAAAATCCATAAATTGGATATAAATTGTTAACGCCACTCGGAGTTCACAATGTATGCTCATTAGGAATTCAAAATTCATGCTCATTCGGAGTTAAAAATTCACTCACATTCGGATACAAAATTTTAGCACCATTTGGTGTTCAAAATATAACTCCAATAGGAGTTAAATTTTTAACTCCGCTCAATCGTGTTCATTTTCAACCGAATGGTGTTGGACTCCCTGAAACACCATTAGGAGTTCATATTTCTAAGAGTGAAGCCACCATGCATTGACACTGATGCTAACCTCCTCGAATATAAGAGTAATCAAAAAGATTTTGGTTACATTGTCCATGCAACTTTAGCAACTCAAGTTACTGGGGAGCGATATTTCTCAGTTTTAAAGAATATTTTAAGTGATCTCCGATGCAATATTGCATAAGACTTTGAAACAAAAATCGTTTGCAAAATTGAATTGTAAACATAAATGCATTAAAGAAAATTATAAAAAAAGCTAAAAGCGGAATTTTTTATAGATATTTCACACTAATAATCGAAAAATTTCATTTCAGAAATAACTCTTATTAGTCAACCTAAAAATGTATTTCACAAAAATAAAAGTTATGCGGCAACCAAAAAAAATATTTCTTAAAAATATATAACTTAACTTATTTATTAACTTATTTATAACTTAAATGCATTTTAGTCGATTTTAATCATTAATTTTAATCACTTCCAAAAAAGTTGCATAACAGTTATGTCCCTGAACTTAACTGTTCAGTTTTCAGCACAATACGAAGTCACCAATTTTTTTTTTCAAGTTTTGTTTTCACTGGATCCAACGAAGTATACACAGGTGATATAGCAAAACTGGAATAAATTGGCGTTTAGTAAGTTTAATAAAGACAGTTAAAAAAAACTAATTAACAATCGGATGAGTTTTGGTTAAAAAAATCCAATTTGAATCATTAAAAAAATTTGAATTGTAGGTAATTAGAGCTCACATATTCACGTGAGCACGTGTAGTACGAATACACGTGTTTGTAAGAAAAGTTTTAAAAAAACACGTTCCCCAACTATACTATGGCATACACTTCAGCAGAGTAGAAAGTGTTGAAGTCGAAACACAAAGAAAAAAAGAGTTAGCCTTACACCGCTGCGGATTAACATGCACACCCCATAATACTTCGCAGCAAAAAAAAATTTAAAAACTATTTTTATATTTGTTTTATTTATTTTCAATTTGTTTATAAAAACACTTATAACTATATGACTTTATATATAAGGATGGCCGCCAAATGTATGGAAAAAAATGAAGCGCTAATTGTAGACTAATTGTAGAGTTTTTGGTTGCAATTAGACCGAATTTTTTATACTTTCTGCGAAGATTTTTGTATTTATCGTACAACTTTCCCTTTGGATTGCATCTTCCACATCGGGGTATAAAATAATATTCCTATTTATCGCAAAAAAAAAAATAAAAAAATTTATTTCAAATTATATGGTAATAAAAAAAATCAAAAATTCGTGAATTTCAGCATACATCTTTTATCCGATTGCAAAAATTTTAAAATTTTTGGATTAGCAGAATAATGTGCGAGAGTGTTCTAACCTAATGCATATGTGATTTTACCTTTTCTTCTGTAGGGAAAATGGTAACGATATTATCGGCCAGCTTTTCAATTTCAGCGCAGGACAAACTGATGCCCTTATTTAGAAAATGAGACACTGTCAGCTCTACTATTGTAAGTTTGTGTTGTTGCAATAACTTATTGTTAGATGCAAAGTAGGAGAGAAGTTCCTTGCCAAGAGCAGAGTGAAGTAGAATTTGTTGTAAACTCTAAAATAAAACAATAAAACAATCATTTATATTTTAAGCCCATTATTTACTTCGTGACTTTGATCATATGAGGACGACTCAGAATGAACTTTTACTGAAGTGCCTATTGGGGTAACGCATGCTGCAGGCGAAGTAACTTGAAGTTCAGTGGACTGTAAAATTGTAAAATAAGTAAACGCTTTAAATTGTATTTCAATAAAGGTGTTACCTGTTTCCACAATTGTAGAGCGTGCTTAAACTCAATCCGAAGAGCTAAATGCTCATCTGGAATTAGAGTGCTTATGTCTTCGTTTTGCAGCCTTTGAAGATGGGACTTTGTAAGTTTGTATCCTACATAAAAGGAAGTAGAAGTTTATATCATTTGTGTTTTATATTTTTATAATTTTTTTCAATTGTTTTTCATTAAAACTTACTTTCGCACTGATCCAAGATAAATGGGGGCATTTCCCACGTTGCCAATAGAGCCTCTAGCGAATCGTCAGCAACAGAATTGGCGCTCACGTCCAGAAATTCGACCTCTTCAAAAATGTCGCACTCTGCATCCATTTTCACTTTTTGTGCTTATAGTCAACACTGCATGCCGATTTAAATAGCTTTTTGCTAACGAATGCTCACCTAACACGCACAGAGTTACATTAACATGTCTATCCCACTCTTATACTCTTCAGAAAAAATGTTATATTAACTATTAAAAACTATTCATAACACTTTTCGGAGTAATATTAAAATTCCAGCCTAGTTCTTTAATTAAACCCGGAAAAGTTTATTATTTATACTTCACATTTTTTTAGGTGTAGAGGACATAGAACCGACAAGGAGATAATAATAATTTTCGTATAATAGCCTTCGTCACAGCTTAGCCATAGCTGAAGTCTTAGTCTGTCTTAAGGCTAGACTAAGCATTAATTTCTTTATAGTTCCAGTGCATCCGATTAACATAGAACAATCCATTTCTAACCAAGGTGTCCATGAAATCCATAAGAGTTGTAATGTGGCATGAGAATCATCAAAGATAATGTGACCAAAGATAATCTCAGTACATCCAATTGGCCGCAGAATCATCCGTTCAGTCCAGAGGACCCATTGGATCCATAATTAACCCCATGACCAACCTTAGACTTTAGATAGTTCCAGTGTATCCATCGAATCATCCATTTATGTACAAGGAATCTACTTAATCTACTTAACACCTAAAAGTCCCAACGACTCAACTAGGAGCTGACGGAACACCAATGAGGCAATCTAGAGCTGTCCAAATAATTTTGAGTTATTCTATTTAAAGGATCCAATAGGATCTAAGACCAGTTCCAATAACAAAATCAATTATTGAATGCTTCAACGACCAAACAGATGCATTGCAATTTTCGCATGTTATTCATTGGGTTTCTTATGGGTTTCGTGGATGCCTCAGTCAAAAATATTTCATCCGCGGTGGCGGCCGTGGCGTAGTGGGTAGAGTGTGTGACTCTTACGCCAGAGAACCCAGGTTCGAATCCTCCATCCGACACAGAAAGTTTTTTCAATTGAATTAATTTTTCTGTTCGGCCGTCACCTATCTGCAGACAATGGCAAACCTCAGAGAGTAAAAACTGCCATGAAAAGCTTCTTGAGAACATAAGCCGTTCGGAGTCGGCGTAAAACATGTAGGTCCAGTTCTCGATCATTTGTGTGCAAACATTTCACATCACACACAACACAATTGATCATAAGAAGCTCGGTCAAAGTCCTTTCAAGGGCTGAAATGGCCATTTGGTTTTTTTTTTTTTTCGTATTGGAAGATTTAGTTTAAACTCTAAACAAAACTCTAAATCCCAAAAATATTTGAAGCTGTTGTTAAAAAACACATTTTTGCTGGCATTAGAAATTCTATATCTGAATTTCAACATGGTTTTGTAATTGGAAAGTCTACATCCACAAACCTAACGTTGTTTTCTCATTATATCAAAAATGAAATGGAAAAAGGCAAACAAGTCGACGTAATCTTAACTGATTTCGCCAAAGCCTTCGATAGAGTTCCGCACTCTATTCTTATTAATAAATTAGCCTTAATGGGGTTTCATTCTGCATTGCTATCTTGGTTGAGAAATTACCTTAATGGCCGATCTCAGTTTGTTCGAATAGGAAACTACTGCTCTAAAGTTATTGCCAACAACTCTGGTGTGCCGCAAGGAAGCCACCTTGGACCAGTATTGTTTACCTTATTTATTAATGATCTTCCTAATTACCTGCGCTACTCTCAATGCTTAATGTACGCGGATGATGTTAAATTGTTCAACTCAGGTTCCTCATATTCCGACCATTTGCTCCTTCAGGAGGACCTCAATAACATGAACAGATGGTGTTCAATAAATAAACTTTATCTGAATGTCAATAAATGCAATGTCATGTCATTTTATATGAAGAAAACACCAATTTTACTTGATTATTCTATCACTGACAGGTGTCTACAACGTGTAGATTCTAAATCAGATCTTGGAGTTTGGTTTGATAGAAAAATTACTTTCTCCCTCCATTATGACCATATCATTACCAAAGCTAATGCTATGATGGGTTTTATAAGACGTCATTCAACTGAATTTAATGATCCTTATACTCTCAAAACGTTATTTATATCATTAGTAAGATCTGTTTGTGAATATGGATGTGTGGTATGGGATCCACACCATGAGACAGATTGTATGCGTTTGGAAAAAGTTCAAAAACGCTTTACTCGTTTTATTATTTTTAAACTGAACTGGGGTTTTATGCCAACCTACTTGTCGAGATGTGCTCTTCTCGGTCTGAATAGTTTAGCCACCAGGCGAAAATTTTTTCTTATCGTTTTTGTTCGTGATTTATTGATATCACATATAGACTGTGCGCCACTTCTCGCTCTAATTAATATACATATATGCACCTGAGAGATATTTTAGACCAAGAGAACTTCTATACATCCCATATCATAGAACAAACTATGGCAGAAGTGATCCAATTATTAATATGTGCTCAGCATTCAACTCAATAAGTGCTCGAATCGATTTCACACTGAACAGAAATGTGTTCAGACATAATATTTTAGATCTCATTAATACATAATTTTCTAGCATACGAGTAATAGAGATAAATTAATTTGAAATAAAAAATTTCTTTTTTTTTTACTTTTAGCACTAATTTATATATGTACTTTTTATATTACATTGTAGAATTTGTCATATTGTATCCCTGAACTGTAAAACGATTGTTGATAGTTTAGTTTAAATAAATAAATAAATAAATAAAAACTTAAAAAATGCCATACTATAACATAATTCGAATAAATTTATTATATAAAATAATTATAATGGTATGTATACAAAAAGGTATACATAAAATATAATAAGGGAGCTTTAGTCACTGCGTATGGGTCGCATAATCGCGTATCTAGTACATAGAGAAAGAAAAACTTGCTGCACGGAGCATGTAGAAATCTTATCTTACACGGCACGTGTAGAAAAAGTATTTTTCTTACCAAATTTATACTTGCGACATGTACAAATATGTTGGAACTAAGAAGTCGCATGCAGTGTTGAAACCCAAACCCCAACCTATACGAAATTTTAATCATTAGCTACATGCGCGTATAGAAAAGTTGAGCGAAATGTGCAGCTTTCAGCTGGTGTTAAAAATAGTACGATGTTCACATCTCGCATACTGAAATCTAAAAGCTACACGAAATATTTAAGATTTCTGCACGAAATTCTTAAGCGAATTTTTTGAAATTTGTATTGAAAATCATAATTTTCTTTTTCGAATAAATTTACATAATTACCTCAATTTTTCCTAAAAGTAAAAAATCCTAAAAAAAAATTTGATTTTAATAACTATTTTATTAATTATGTTTTTTTTTTCTATAATTTTTAAACCCTATGGAGAGGATTTGAACTCCTGGGTGACGGGCCTGTACAAAACAATTTGCGTAAAACTTTACGCACCAAAATGTATGCATATTACATAAGTTATTAGACTGCATAAACAGTAAAAAATTATTTTGACATTTTTGTAAACTTTGAAGTTCAATTCATTTATGAATATCAAAACAAAAAAAAAAAAAACCACGCAAGCTTGCAAGATGTCGTTGCAAACAAATTAAGATAAAATTTGAGTTACAAATGCTTACAATTTTTTTTCAAGCTACTCGGTTAGTTATGTTTTATTTTCAAAAGTGCATTTATGTTGTTTTAATATACGCCGAATACAAAATACGCACTTAGCAAGCATATGTAGCGACTCTTCATATATGTAAAACTTTCCTAAAAAAAACAAACGTTCACTCATTTATTTAACCTTTACTAATTTATATAATTTATTTATTTTTTAATTATATTGTTTTGTCTACAATTGATATGAAGGAGACTTTATTGATAAAATTGTAGGTTTTCTATATTTTTTTTTTTTTTGCAATGCATTTTGACACTTAACATTTACTATAATCATAAAATTCATGTTTAACATTTACAACAAATAAGCTTATATATCAGACGGCTATGAAATGTTTTTTTTTTTTAATTAATACGTTTTCCTTTTTTGGCAGCAATTGGCAACTGCTCGCCCTTTAAGAATGGATTACTATTGTATGCAGATAGGTACATCTTCTTTTTGGTAATAAAATTATTATCATTGGGTGTTTGCAGCTGTTGCATTAAAAAATTCTCAATATCTGTGGTCATCATATCGTTTTTATTATTTCTTTCATTACCTTGACCACGACAATCAAACATATGCTCGCCATCACACATACATTCCTGAGATTCTTGAAATTCACGACTGAAAATTGCTGTATTGTCGAAATCTATGATGCAACCTTGATCTTCGGTAAATCCATATGGACACGGATTTGGTGGATTGCAATAGGCTGGTAGACTCGCATCAGTCTTGACAGTGGTCTTCATTTGATTGGGTCCCTCGCCCATGCCGCCGGACATGAACTGATGATTCCACAAAGAGCTGTGCTGCAACAGCTCTTGGTCACGTATTGAAGGATTCGAAGTATCTCCATCGAGTCCTTCATAGTAAACATCACCATTACCGTTATTTGATTTATACGTTCTTGGTATGAGCGCCAAATTTGCGGACAATTCAGATGCAGGATCAATGTAGGTATCAGCTGGAAGAATATTATTTTCCATTCTGTTGAGAATTTCGGCCAAAAGAGCATTTTCAAAATAGTTTTCCTTTGGTGCTAAATGTGTGTAAGCCGTAGAGGGCCTACTAGTTATGACGTTAACAAGCAGTATAAGAAAATTTTTACAGAAAAAAATTCTTTTAGGCTTAGAAACCATTTTTAATAATTCTTTATTCGGCACGGATTTAAGTAGTTGTAATTCAAGTGGAACCAAACTGATTTCGAAGAACAATGGAATATATGTGGCAAACAGCAAATGCTATAAATTGTATGTACTGCGCACACGCTGAAAAATTTATTGATTTTTTGTCATAGCAGATTGTAAGCGGTGATATGCTAAAATAAACATACAGTACTGTGCAAAGCATAAACAACTGAGTTATACCTAATTTGACCAACATTTTTTCGAAATTTCGAAATTTCGAAATTTTAAAGAAGTGCAAAAGAAGAACACAAATTAAAAAAAAAGAAGTACAAAAAATTAGTACAGCCAAATATGACAAAAATTCGTAAATAAATCCAATGAACTGAATTTTATTGGCTAACAAGCTCAAATTAAGAAACATAAAATTAGATCAAAGAAAAGTATAGATATATCGCTCGTTTTTTTCATTAACGTCACAACTCAAAAAATCTGATATTTCAAGAGAAGCATTTTGAACAGATATAGGAAATTGATCCGCCACTTCTAAAATATAAACATTACACCAAATATGCTCCTATATTTAAAATATTTTGATCCTCACACACAGATACAAACATATAAAACTTACGAGTTTCCATCTCTTATAAGGTTAAATTAAAAATATATTATGTTTAAGTAATTGCATATTATGCTCTCTCTCTCTCTCTCTCTCTCTCTCTCTCTCTCTCTCTCTCTCTCTCTCTCTCTCTCTCTCTCTCTCTCTCTCTCTCTCTCTCTCTCTTGAAAAGTAAAGAAGATATCGTCACCAAAAATACACAGTATTAATCATTGTATTGCACAAGTTTCTGTATCAATTTTTACATTTTATGGATTGTAGTCACGATACTACCATGATTATACCATTCTTTACACATTTTTCGGTCTCGAGAAGGTACAAGCAAAGAGAGTTTTACGTCACTCTCTCAAGTTCGAAACTAGCTTGAAGTTTACTTGAAAAAATTTTTCGACCACGTTATCGAATAGCTTCCAACAGCTGATCGTGTAATTGGCAGGTCAAAATTTTCTATTAATTTGTGTTAATAAAATTAAATATTGTCCTCAAATATAAGTGCAAGTGTTTTAAATAATGCGTAAGGTATTTTTTAATTGAAAAAAACATTAATTTAAGCAAATAATCAATAGTTTTCTATAACAACATTAGGTCTGTTTCCGTACTCACTTTAAATAAAGTTCGAGTAATAGAGAGTGACATTTTGCTTATTTTGTTTTTCTCTCGTGCTGGAAAAATGTATAAAGAAACGCTTTCGAGTAACTTCAAGTTACTTGAAGTGAGTATGGAAACATACCTATTATGTGAACAGCTGTTGTGCTTGAAACTTGCTTGAAGTCGCTTCCGTACTTTTTATTAAATTCGGTCTGTTTCCGTACTCACTTCAAGTAAACTTCGAGTAATAGAGAGTAATTTGACTATCTGTCGAAATGAGAAAAAATTGTCAAGTATGGAAACGACTTCAAGTAAGTTTCAAGCACAACAGCTGATAAAGGAAATTAAATAAAAATTGAATTCGCTGGTTGGTATATTTATAAAATGTAAAATTAAAATACTTTCAGGTGAGCTGGTAGCAGTATATTTAAAAGATCAACACTTCCATTTCCGTTAATTTGGCATATTTTAACGTTATTTTTATTTATATGCTAACCAATGCATTCATTTTTTCGCAACACAGCACAACAATTAATTTTTTTTAATCAACAATCAGCTGTTTAAGGGGTTACATGACATTGGCAGTTTTTTGAAATCGATCGACTTCTTTTTAATCATTTTGTATTTTAGTAAATATTCTTAAGATTCTAAGAAAAAAAATTTCATGGAAAAATTCCTACGGGTTCAAAAGTTACAGCCGGATTAGTGAGAGCGCATTTTTAATTTTTACGCTACCTACGTACGGCAGCTGGTATATACTTGTTTTACTTGCTACCTGACTTTTGGTGGTTGTTATTTCGTACCTACTTGAAGGGTGAAGGGTGAAGGGTGAAGCCCGAATTGCTAAACGATTGCAAAAAACTATAAGAAACAGCACAACACAAGATAATGAAGGCATACAGTACGAAGCAGGCATGGCAGATTGAAGGTAACCTTTTTTTTCTTTGTTCACAAACTTTGAACGCGTTTATCTCGAAACCATGGTTTTCGTACTGGTTGCGGCACTAGCGCGTTCATTTTTTGACGAACTTTTTTTTTTTGTATTTTTTTAAACTTGATTCGCTATCGTATGACACGAGCTTTTTTTTTTAAATGTTTTTTCCATTTTTTATGAATTTTTAAAGTCAATATTTTTTTCGAAAAACACACTTTCAAATTTGGAACATGACCAAAAATTGAATAAAATTAAAAAAAAAAGCTCGTGTCATACGATAACCAATTTTGTTTAGATTTAAAAAATTAATTTTTTTTCCTGATCGGACAATTTTTGCAACTCCCAGCGCTGCAACCACGAGGCCCCGTTTTTTCTCTGCCGCCAGTTTGGAGCTCTATAAAACCATGTTGAAGTGAAAAATATATATTTTGAATTTTTTTTCTTGTAATTTGTTCAATTCTCGCTGGTCAAAAATGACGAGGGAGAACATGCCTCCGATGGATGGACCAGGCTGAGGAAGCCCTAACCACACTTGGTGTATCCGATTGGTGAAGGCGCGCGCAAAACAGAGGCGCCTGGCGAAAGCTGATGAGGACGGTCGAAACCCGGACACGGGTTGTTACGGCCACCTAAGTAAGTAAGTAAGTAAGTAATTTGTTCAATTCTCTACAATAATAAAAAAAAATTTTGGAAAAATGTTTGTTTTTGATTGTGTTATGAATTTTTAAAAAAAAGGTCTGTTTTCTCTGCCGCGAATGTCATGTCCCGCCTTAAAGCTTGAGATTCGTGCTCGAAAAAATTTTTCAAGTAAAGTTCGAGTAATAGAGAGTGACATTTTGCTTGTTCTTATTCTCTCTCGTGCTGCAAAAATGTCTAAAGAAACGCGTTCGAGTAACTTCAAGTTACTTGAAGTGAGTACGGAAACAGACCTATTATCTCATTTTGACAGATAATTAAATCTCTCTCACAATTTTAATTTTATTTGAAATTAGTTGATAAACAGACCTATTATGAAAATCGATGATCTATTCTGGATCCATTTTTAAGTAATATTGCTTCTACAAAAAAGTAAATATGTATGTAGTCAACGGTACAGAGTATTGGAAAATTAAAGATTATATCACCACCTTTTATTTGATACCAAATTCATACTTAGTCCGATTGAAACTTTTTAGTTCTATTCCAAAAAGAAAAACGAATATTTCGTATTTTTTACGTTATGTTATACAAGATTTCTTTTAGTGTGCTATTATAAACAATTACTTTTTTTTTTTTTTTGATTCGCACTGGAGGTAAGAAATCTTCTAAAGATACATGTAGCCCGTGCTAAATGCATGCACGATTCACATTCTAGAACCCGCTCGGATCAGTCGGGACAGACAGAATGTGCCTACGTACTAAAACATACCCCCGTTGGCGAATATAGGTTTCCGCTAAACAAGTTATTGGCTTTTCAGCGGAATGAACACGGAAATTAAAATTAACGCGAATGTCTAAAATAATGGAAAATAATGAATACTAATCAATAAATGTCCAAAATTACACCGAGTTCAAAACAAAGAATGACCAAAAAAAAAAAAAAAAACTATATCTTATTGTCATGAGTTGGTTTGAGGCTACTGTCCAATACAAGAACCTATGTGGAAAGAGATTGAGCTCTAAGTATAAAAAATGCACAAGCATAAAAATATAACATCCCTGTAGGAAAATCAACTAATTTAAAAGTAGTTGATAAAGTAGTTTTTTGTCATCCACAACTAGTTGAAGTTCTGACTTTTTTCCATAGAACGAACTAACTTATTTTGTATGGTGATGTCCGCTAAATAAGTCAATTGACTGTCGTCTGCATATATTTTCAACTACTTGTTAAATTAGTTACATTTAAATTATTTTTTTAATTGCTTTAAAATAACCAATTGGAAACTATTACTGATGGCCAAAAGTTAATAATATTTGATGAAATAACATGGTTAAATATATATAAACTTGTAATCTAATAAAAATTTTCAATTAAAACATGCCAACATCAGAGTAGTTGCCGCCTTAATATAATTCAAAGTAGTTCATATACTGGTTTATTTTAAACTAGTTGTTTTTAAAAACAAGTTAGTTTGTTCCTATAGGGATACTATATATTCGGGTCGCTAAACAATTAAGGAGCACCGTGCCACATTATGTTATTATTTGGAAAAACATTTAGGTCAACGCAGGCAAGAAACTTGCGTGGAAAAGAGGTCTGCTCTGGCACACAAACCAAGTGGCAAAAAAATATTTCGTCTAATTATGAACACAGAGAGTAACCTGAACACTCAAAACCCAGCTCATTATAAAAAATAACCTGATAAATCTGAATTTCTTTGACCGGCCAACATTTGACCGATATCACGTTATAATTAACCAAGCATAATGTATTTGAGATAGATATTAAATGAAATTAAGTGTTTAGATGTAAAATTAATTGACGTTTTGATTCATCGACCGAGTCACAAAAATTTATCAAATTATAGTTACTATTGAAATCACTAGACATACAACGTAAAAGGTCGTGAAGAGGGTAATTTGAGCTGCACTGACTTAACTTAAAAAAATAAAATGTCTAGATCCTCTCCTCGGAGCGTCAAAGTTTAGAGATGACAGGAGATATCGGAATTCGATTTCACCACAAAGTAATTTATATATAAAGGTGACATTAATTGGTGAATTGGAAAGGTGATTCTATTGCGTCGATGTGAACATTATATTGTGGACTCCATTTAACACTCGCATATTCGAGAATTGGCCTAACGAGAGATGTTTAGAGTAATTTAGTAGTAAAGAGATCATTGAATTCTTTACCCCATCTTTTAATGAATCCAAGGACACCTCTAGCCTTATTTAGCACCATATTAATGTGGAGATTGAAGTTTTGTTTTGGATCCATAATTACACCAAGATTTTGTTATTTAAAACTATTATTGGCATTGATTTATAATTTTTATTAATAATTATTGGCAATGATTATTATTTACCATTTCTTGAGTTTTCTTTAACTGTTTCTTTTATTTAGGAGCACATGGAACATGGATGACATGAATGTCATTGAACAACAGCCTTGTAAGTACAAAAATCAGACGTGATTTGTCATATTTAGAGAAAAGGTATTTAATAGACAGAGGTGTAAAATCTGCATTCATATTCAAAATTTCAAGTACAACTGAAATTTAATTTTCAATTCAATTCAATTTTAAAAAATTGTTTTTTTATTCACCTCAATTATTCATTTTCGTAATTTAGAATAATGAATCATTTTATTTATTCATATGAATGCTATTCACAAAGAATGCAATTTGCAAAGAGTTTCAGAGTTTTAAATTATTCTTTTTTTATAATATATTGATTTTGTTTTATTCTATATTCATTTGTTATTAATTTTTTATTCATTATTCACTTGTTATTCATCATTACTTTTTTATTCATTTTTCATTTATTATTCATGGCTTAGGTTTGAATGAATTTCTTTTGTTATTCACTGATTTAACTTTATGTGTAGTAAAAAGAAATGCATTATTTTTCCAAAAAATGCCTGTAGTTATCTGTTTCTCGAGATGTATAAGTGCGATCGGGTTACGATCGGATGATTTGGCTTGAGCGCTCCTCAAATATAGACACCAGCAAAGAGAAAAACACCATACTTTACAATTATTCTTGGATAAAAGCGAAAATGCAAGGGGTGACTAAAAGTGTGAGTTAGCTTAAGGTCCGGATACTTTAACAGCCAATCAATCGCAATTTTGGTTTCGTCGATCCCGTTCTGATCATTTTTATGTCAAAGATGCACCACGCTCTGTAAGCATAATTGTCGAAAATATCGATTATATTATGGAAATGGTTTGCCCAGGAATACCCACTTGAATAACCACTTGAATCAGGCTGAATACAAAAAGAAGCTCAATGTATGAGTGCCACACGAGTTAACGCAAACAAACCTAAAGGGCCCTATAGACGATCAACTAATCGCAAAACTGTTTGATAAACTGATTGCTGGTTGTTGAAAACAAGTCGTGTGTAGATGAGTTGAGGTGTTATTTTCAGTTTTTTAACCAGTTTATCAATCAGTTGACAAGAATTAAAAAATTTTGATTTTTTGCGATTTCACATCAACCAGTTCTTCAACTGGTGATGTGTTTGTTGCAAAATCAACAACTAATCGTCAGATTCATAATAAAAATATTATTTGCATTCATTTTCAATATAATATACGCGATGTTTTCAAGAAGAAAAACTTTTTGTACTGGAATTGAAAAATTGGCCCATGCGTCTATAGATAAAACCATCGACCAGTTTTTCAATCAGTTTTGCGATTAGTTGCTCGTCTATAAGGGCCTTAATAGACCGAATTTCCATTTGCGAATCGCTGCTGAATCACGAAAAATCAATCTGAAGCGGATGATGACTGGTTATGAAAAGTTGGTCACTTACGACAACGTCAAGCGAAAGCGAAAGCGGTCGTAGTCGAATCGCTATAAGCCGGCATAAACGATGGCCAAGGCAGAATTGACCGTCAGGAAACTTTTGCTGTGTTTGTTGGATTGCCACGAAATCATCTACATCCACACTATGAGCTGCTCCCCTACGGCTAAACTCTTAATTCGGACATGTACTGTTAATATTTGAACCGTCTCACATAGATAAATTTATATGATAAATCTGGACAAAATTACAAAAACGCAGGAGGTGGTTCCCCATGATAAGTCGAGTAAAAAGTTGTTGCTAGAGGTGAAAAATGAGAATGTTTTTCCTTTTAACTCTATAACTAACACATATCTTAAACGATTTTTAAATTGATTAACATTTTGAAAAGAAAATTAAAAGGCCTTTTTTTATTAGTATAAGTAAAAATGTTGGCATGAAGTTACAACATTTAGCTTAAGAGCATCTTAAGTCTAAAAATATGGCTTTTTTTGGAAATTCAACATTGAACCCATGTTACTTTGAAAAAAAAAAAACCAAATAGTTCTTGTGAAGTCTGTTTTCTATATTGCATTGTTTTTTATGAAAAGCTGCTTTGACCTTGCCGCGATTTTAAATTTTTTTTAAGTGTAACTTAAAGTACTTAAAACCAGAGAATGGAAAAAAAACCTTAACGATCGGTTCGTTTTTGATCTGTTCTGCTTTTTTTAAAGAGCGCTACCTTTATTCTTCTTTATTTGTGTATCGCTCTTCGACTCAATCACTAACGATACTTTTAACACACAGAAAAAAAAGAGCGGAACAGAATGGAATAGTTATGCTATAAAAGCACAAAACATTATTTGCTTTGTTGTGCTTTTTGCTCACCATCGTAAACCAAAACTAAACCGTACCAAATATATCGTTCGTTTCAGCGTTTGTTTCTGCATTGGTTTTGCAGGTTATTGCGATTCTTTTGCAAAACAAATTACTTGTTCAGTGATTTGATTGATTACGTTGAAACATGCCGCGGCCAACAAATACATTACTACATAGTTTTTTTGAAGAAAATAACTTAAATCAAATAATTTGCAAAAATGGCAGCTAAAAAATAATTCATTGACGCATGCCAGTTTTTCTTTCGAAAACTCTGGCGCCAGTAACAATGGCAATAACAAAATCAATAACACTCCTAAACGAACAACTATGATTTTAGAAACGAACTGGAACTTGGTACGGTTTTTGTTTACGATGGTGAGCAAAAATCACAACACAGTAAATTATATTTTATGCTCGTACAACACAACGTTACCATTCTGTTCCAGTCACTCATTTCTGCAGGATGGTGGTAGTGCTTGTGATTGAATCAAAGAGCTTCAAACGGAATGGAGAGAGAATAAGTTTTTGATCGCGTATGTAGCGCTACGCATTAGGTACTGTTTTTTTCCACTCTCTTCTTAAAACGCTCTTAATGAGACTTTTCTCTAACAGACATTTTGTTTTTAGTGTTTTTCCTCCGACATAGACAACTTTTTCTCGATTTTCGACATGTCGAAAAATTCTCTTCGAGTACAATTTCCTCTTTTTTTACTCTTTGAGCGTATAAGCTGGAAATAAATGTGCACGCACATGACAGTCCACAGAGGGGAAAGGGGCACTTACCCATTCCCCATGGACTTCAGAACAAGAAGAAATTCTTATATTATTGCCAAAAAAATTAAAAATACTAATACTTACCCCTTTGTACCCCCACGTTTGCCCCACGTTTCCCCCCACATTTGTCCCATCATTGTCCCCCACCTTTGTACCCCCCTTCCCTGTTTTTCATTTTTAAAAATAATGTGTACTCCCATGTGCATGCACATTGTAAATAACATCATTCTTCAAAAAAGCTGTAATGTTTAAAAAAAAAATTTGTTCAAAGGCAAAGAAGAAATCAAAGAAAACTAGATTTTAAGTTAAAAAAAGTTGCGATAGCTGATTTTTTTTTTCTTTTAATTGCTTAAATTTGCATTATTTCCTTTGGTGGATACGAATGCCAATAGACTGAGGTTGATATCCATAAAAAATTATAGCTTAATTCAGAAACAAAAATACTATTATATAATAAGATTTTGATCAAATTAATGCTCAAATAGGGCTCCATAAACACCTTGCCCTATTAATAGGTTTTTTTTACCATAATTAATAAGTTTATTTTTATATTTTTAACGAATAAAAATGCACTAATTATTTATATAAAACTAGCTGTACCCGGTGTGCTTCGCTACCCCTATAGTGATAAAATAGAAAGTATTTAGATATTAAAAAAATGTATTTATTTGATTATGAATTAATTATTGCAATGCTTTAGGATATACAATGTTTTTAGTCGGTGTAGAGGAGTAGCTTCTAGAGCAAAGAACGGGGCGTGGCCCGCCTACTATTTACATGGCATATAATCCTTTTTAAGATAACATGATATGTAGCAAATATCATCATTCTATGCCAATTGGCTGAGATATGAGGATTTTATGTTTTCGGTTGTGTAGGCGTGGCATCACCTCTTCGTCTGATCAAAATATTATGTAACCAAGGACTTATTATTTCGTAACAATGTCCTATTGTGAAAATTTCATGTCGACCGGTCCAGTAGTTTAGAAGATATTACAGTTTTTAATTTTTCCAAAAATTGGCGTGGTTCCGCCCACTTTTTTTGTGGAACGTATTTCTATTCATGCCAATACTATATGTACTAAATATCATTTCCGTGGGTACAAAAATGCCGAAGATATGACGATTTTAAGTTTTGGGTTATATGGGCGGGGACACGCCCCTTTGTCCAAGCAAAACTGTATATAGCCTAATATTCCTTAGTCATATTAAGACGCTGAGAAAATTTCAGGAAAATCGGTCCAGTGGTTCGGCCTCCTATAAAGCACAAACAGACATACAGACATACATTCATTTCTTTTTCGATTTTTTTTTTTCTTTTTTTTTTTTAAAACCCGAACTGAAAAAATACCTTTCCAACAAAGTATAAATCATCAAAATCGGCCGATCTCGAGTTATGGGATTACATCGCATTCGGACACTTTCTTTTATATATATAGACTTTGCTGCAATCACAGCGGGAACAAAGACACGAATAAATTCCGATGCGTAAGTTCCGATGCGCAGTGTAACAAGTAGCAAAAGCGAAGGGGATTTCCCGGAATGCCACTCGATGGACTGGTTATCTAACTTGAAGAAACACAATACTAAGAGGGTTTTTTCACAACTTCAGTTTTTATACTTATGCCGTTTTTTTCATTAAATTTTCCGTATGTGGCGTCTTAAGAAAACAATCGCCCAGAAGCGGCCATCCTTGGCCAATAGGGGAGGAACTGTTGGGAGCTTCTTATGCAACCTCCGGGAGCTAGGTGGGGACGTTCTTATGCATCCACCTTATAGTTCGGACTAAAGTTTTGCAAAGAACCATCCAAGCATAGTAGTTGTTATTTTTTTCTTATATCAACTTGTATCAGTTTCGCTCTCGAAGTATTGAAGTATTGATAACGATAGAACATGTATGACAAGTGAAATTATCAAGCATCAAGAATTCCGCTTTGAGAACATACGCAACAAACAGATATATCGGTAATATTGTTATCTCTACTTTGAACATCTGGATATGTGACGTCAAAAGCATAAAGAATATACAGCGAATTATTTCAATAAAACAATAACAGAAACACTCACTTTATATAAGCGCAATGCAGTTTTAAATTTATTTCATAAAAAAAATAAACTTAGCAAAAGTGTTTTTGTCGACAACTTAATGAAATTAAAAATTAATAAATGTGGCACAAGTACCTTATGTAAAGCTATCGACTTACAGAATCCATATCCATTACTCCATTTTTTTTTTTTTTTTTTTTTTTGGAGCATAGAAAAAGTAAAAGCACGAGATCAACAAAAAAAGAATTTGAATGGATATATCCATTAAAAAAAACAAGAGTTTAAACAGTTACTCTGCTTAGTGGAGCCGATAAAGAGAAAAAAGCTTACACTGCAATGAGAGCCAGATAAAGAGATGATACGCTCTCTGCTCAATCCAAAACATGTTAGCATAAGTTAAGCTCTACTCGTTGTTGTATTTGTACTAATAATATCAAGTTCTTACTTCTTTTATCTGTTTGTACAAGTAAAATGGATGGATCTTTGCAGACCTTTAGTCCGGACCTGGCACCAGGTGTTTGCCACCTACTCCTGTCTGTAGAGAAGCTTGTGAAAAGAGAAGCTTGTGAAAATCGGCTGTCCCAGTTTTTTGCCAATAGGGATGAAAGTTTCTATGAAAGAGGCATAATTAAATAACCTTCAAAGAAAAAAATTCTTGTTATATAATAATACGCAAGAAGTTATCGAACAAAACAGTGCATGTTTGAACAAAATCGGATCATTTATCTACCTATGCTAATAGTCTTCCTTACAACTAGTCTTACTACTCCTAATATTAATCATCTTTGAATATACAATTTATGAAAAAATACGTTCACCCCAATCGTAAAACATTTTCTCCCGGGAGTTGTAAAAGGGAGTATCCGTTTTCCAGATAGCAGATAAAGACATCTCATTTTTTTTTAAACCCTTAAATCAACGGTTGATGAACAAATATGCATTAAAAATTTCCAAAAAGTTTTTGAACTTTATCTTAAAAACGGAAACTCCCTTTTACAACTCCCAATCACCGGTTAGAGTGATTATATTCCTCAACCTCTAAATTTGGTACGTTCGAACCATAGTGGAATGTTTTGAAAAATGGAATTTTAATTGAAACAACAGTTTTTTACACAGCTGTATGCCGATAGATAACTAAGTTATACATACTAAAAAAAAGTGCTTTAAGAGACGTAATGCAGAACACAGGAGAAAAAATAACCAAATCACAAATTGAGTGTTGAAGAAAATTCCCAACTTATAGAAATTTAAATGTGGAAAATTATATAAAATAGCAAAAAGTGCAAAAAGAAACTAGGCATTAATGTGATAGCAGTCAACAGATAGCTTATCTCTTTTGTTGTTTAGACATTTTCAATTGTGTTAGGTTAGCAGTTTACAATCGACAAAACAGCACAATATTTTTAAAGCAACAAATAGAGGTTTTATACAACAACTGTTACTTAAACAAAGAAGTACATATAGATTTAAAAACATTTGTACAAGATTTATTTACAATGTTTCGAAAATGTTTTAAAATTAATTGTTTTAGTATATAAAAATAAACTAGGATGTAACAATGAAAATCATAAAATAAAATCTTAAAGGCAAACATTTGCTTTGATTTACAATATAACGAAATCATTAACCGATTAAGCGCTTTTATACATGTGGTGCTTACAGATTATTTTGATTAAAATAACACCCAGCTAGTTTTACAAATCATTTTTTCAGCATGGTTAAAAAATGGTTTTAAAACATACTTAAAATCACTGACTTTTGCGATAGACAAAAGTAACGAAGTATTTAAAATAATTATTTTTCATTTACATTCAACATAAAACGAAAATTTTATGCCATTTTAAAAAAGTAATGATAGCTTGCGCCGAATATTGTTAATATATAAAAAAAAAACATATTAACAAAAATATAAACAATATATAAAAAATACATATAAAAAATATAAATAAAACAATATTTCCAAAAAGTTAAAATTTGTTAAAATTAAACATAATAAAAACTGTTCAATCAATGAACAGCGATTGTCGTAAAAAAATTACATTTTTTTTTTTTTGTGTGATTAACGATAAACTTAATACAGTGTTTTAAGAATTAAAGAATTTTCGAAAAACACAAAATAAGTGGAAAATATAAGGCAACATATACAAATTGCAAACCGAAATATAATAAAATCTAACAAAAATTTTTTTAATATAATAAAATCGAACTAAAGTCGAAGAACAACAAATCTAAAATATATAACTTTTATAAAACAATTTTACATAATACGCTCATCTTGTTTATAGCTTGTTATATTTAACAAGCTCTTAAATTCAACTGCGAACTTTTCGTTTTCTTCACGTTCCTGCTGTTCTTGTTCATATGTATTCCACATATTATCAAAATCAAATTGATCGCCAGAAAAATCAGTCTCATATGCAGCATCGTCGAATGTGAAGGAAAATTCAAAATCATCCATTATTGAAAAATTTAGTTAAGTTGTTGTTGTTTTCGCTAAAGTTGCAGAAAAGAAATAGAAATAAAAATTTAATTTAGCAGAAAATAAAACAGAAAAAATGTAATTCTTTTGAATAATAGCTGCTGTGATAGGTGTGAACCATGATCACACAAATAGCACAAATTTTAATAATATCAACAAAGCCAGTGTATTCCACAATTTGCTTAAAAAATGTTGGTTTTCTAATTTAAATAAAAAAAAAATGAAATGGCTATTTCAGCCCTTGGAAGAACTTTGACCGAGCCCCTTATATCAATTTTTTTGTGCGTATTGTGAAATGTTTGAACACAAGTGATCGAGAACGGGACCTACAAATTTTATGTCGACTCCGAACGGCTTATGTTCTCAAGAAGCTTTTCATGGCAGTTTTTACTCACTAAGCTTTGCCATTATCTGCAGAGAGGTGACGGCCGAACAGAAAAATTAGTTTAATCGAAAAATCTTTCTGTGTGAGGTGAGAATTGAACCAGGGTTCTCTGCCGTATGGGTCACGCACTCTACAAACTGCGCCACAGCCGTCACAGCTAATTAAATTAATCTAATTTAAATAATTCATTTTAAATTCGTTTCGGAAAAGCACAAAATTTTTCCTATTTCAAAAACATTGCAACTTTTATGATTTCTGTAGACTCTTTGGTTTGAAATTTTCTAAATTTTTGGATTGTTAATAAACACAATATTTTCCTTTAAAAAAACACAATAAATATTAAATGGAAATATTATTAATTTTCAAGCTTTGAAAGCAAACAAAACAAATCAACATACGAATAATCGCCTTACAATTGCAAGGAATGGTCATAAACAATCTCAGCGATTGAATTACCGTGTTACTTATGAATGCTTTTTTAATACTTTTTCGGTAATTTGATGTTGCAGGGCCACTAACCTTGAAAAATGCTGGGATCATTTGCGATTATTTTTAATAATGTCATGTTTATGTTTTATAATTAGGTTTTAGGATATGGATGTATATAACGTGTATACATATAATGTGTATAGTATATTGTGGAGTCTTTAGGCTAGAAAGGTGGGAGTGGCATTTTACTTTTAATCGAACTTCTGGTACACCGTATGTCTCACTTCAACCAAATTTTGCACACATAATCCTTGGTAATTTGAGCAGTCTTAAGTTTGAGTCTTAAGTTTATAAAATTGGGCGGCACTAGGCAGGGGGCGTGACACTTTATTTAAGCTCCATCTACACCGTTTGTTCGATTTGAACCAAATTTCGTACATATATTCTTTAGTATAATGAGAAGTTTCAAGCCTACAAAAGTGGGCCAGATTGGACAAGGGGCGTGTCCATTTAATACTAATCGAATTTCCTCCACATCATTTGTCCGATTTAAACCAAATTTTGATAATATATTCTTTACCATAATGAGCAGTCCGTAGTTTATAAAAGTGAGCGAAGTTAGACAGGGCGCGTGATACTTTAATTTTAATGAAACTTTTTCCACACCGTTTTTTATGATTTCAATCAAATTTTGCAAATATATACTTTATATTCTATTCTAAATATATTCTAAAAAATTGGGCGGAATTAGACAGGGGTGTGCCACTTCAATTTTAAACTAATTGCTTCTATAGCCTTTGTTCGACTTCTTCCAAATTTTCCAGACATATTTTTCGGAATAATGAGCAGCAGTAGTCTAGGAAATTGGCCTCAATTGAAGGGGGGCGAGGGGCGGTAGAGCGTGGTACTTTTCCTATTCCTTAGCATAATGAGCAGTCTACAAATTGCTATATGTGGCAGCTGCCGCTATGAGTGATTAACGGCAAATTTTTTAAAATAATGAACCTTAAGTAATTTTGAATAATTAGTACCTGCATATTAACATATATTAAATAGAAAAATGCAAGTTGTAGGCTGTTGGTTAGATTGCCATTATTACCTTAGGTCATATTTGCAGATAGGTATGTTTATGGTCAAGAATTGCTTCATACGTTATTTTTACGTATCTTCAATTTTTACCACGTTTTTGACAATTTTTCTTCTCAATTTTGTTGCAAATAAGCCATTATTTTTAAAGTCATCACCTCTCCTAGTATGCGAAAAAAAAGTTGAATGTAAATACACGTAAAGAAGAAAAGAAGATACGCCTTACTGTATTTTGTAGTACAGCGCGCCCTCTGGTGCTCAAGATATAGCAAAATACATGGCGCCAAAAGACTCACCGAACCCAAAAACCACTTATAAAAATCATAGTTATTGGATAAGTTGTTTTGAGTTTTTACGGTATTTGTACAACAGCGCCCTCTCGATTAAATAGCAAAAACAAAAATACAATATACAAATTAAACAAAATTTACAAAAATTATTCCTATATACAAATTTTCATCAAAATCGGATGAGCGGCTTTGGAATGTTTCAAGATTTTTTAAGAGATTTGTACTACAGCGCCCTTTGATGTTAAAGATAGCGCAGAAAAAAGTACCCCAAGTCTAAAGTACCCACTGTATCC
Organism: Coremacera marginata; assembly: GCA_914767935.1. Classification (NCBI taxonomy): domain Eukaryota; kingdom Metazoa; phylum Arthropoda; class Insecta; order Diptera; family Sciomyzidae; genus Coremacera; species Coremacera marginata. Next base: position 142,040,330 of record OU612044.1, read on the forward strand.
GAAAACCCCTATGTTAAAATGTTCACGCAAATCGGATGTAATGCATTTATCGAGATTTTTAAAACATTTGTACTACAGCGCCCTCTAGTGTTCAATATGGAACAAAATAGATAAGTCATAAAAATACGGTAGTTTTTTATACGTAAGTTACCCTATATACAAATTTTTATGTAAGTCTGATGAGCTATTTTGGAAGCACACTATAAAAAAGTTGCTGGAACCCGATCGCAGCGCCACCCACCGGTCCAATTGTAAATCTGAACAATCCAGGGAGCCACTCAAGCCCACACAAAAACTTTTAACAAAATCGGCGCAGCCGCTTATGAACAGTTTAATAACATGCACACGTACAGAAAAATCTATAGTACAACAGCGCCCTCTAGTTTTTGAGACAGAGAAAAAGAGATAGTGCAGAACCCTTGCCGTACACGAAAATACTTTTAGAAACATTTTCATCCAAATCGGGTGAGCGGTTTTGGAGTTTTTTCACAATTTCTTAAGAGATTTGTACTAAAGCGCAAAGAAGATAAGTCCAAAACACCCACCTTATCAGAAAACCTCTATATACCAATTTTTATTCCATTCGAATAAACGGCTTAAGAGTTCTTCAACTTTTTTAAAATATCTGTAAAAGATAAGTTATAAAAACTCAGCGTATCCGAAAACCTTTATATACAAATTTTCATACAAATCGGATGAATGGTTTCGAAGATAGACTATAAAAAATTGCCTGGAACCCGATCGCAGCGTCACCTACCGGGTCCAATCTTTTTAACTGGATAAAAAGTATCATATATGTTGACCAGGGATATAAGGAACCTAGATGTCAAGTTTTATTTAAATCCATCCAATGGTTTTCACATGAACAGAAATTTTAAAAATGTGATTTTTGGACTCCGCGTCTTTCAAAATGTCAAGCACAAAAAGAATTAAAAAAAAAATATTTCACCTACAGATTTTTTTTACAATTTTATATACACTATCTCAAACAATTGTCCGTACACAAGTCTAAACAGAAATTTGAATGTATAAAGAAAAATATTGAATCGCATGAAACAAAACTAGTTTTATTTGAAAGATTTGAATTTATTTTTCTTTTATAAAGAAAAAGAAAGTTTGATCTATCGTTACTTTTATTGTTGAAACTTTACAACCGATAATAATTCTAAAAGAAACTCAATTAATTGTCCGTACACCAAGAGAGCGCTTTCTGCTTCTTGTTCACATATTTTTTTTTTTGTTTTTTTAAATACCGTTACTTTTTGAGTAAAATTTATGCATCATTCTTTACTTTTCATTTAGTGTTAATATATTATTCGTGGCATGCACTTCTAAAATAATGAGTAACAGTCCCAAGAAAATTCCAGTTGACATAAAAAAGCTGTTCGTTTCATTGCATAACAAGGGGAAAACTTTGGGATAAATATTGAAAATTATTTCCCGACCTTGTTTTTTAGTTCAATATGTGATTTAAAACTTTAAAAGAAGCGGAATGTACGAGACTGTACGAGCAGAGGACGATAAAAAAATCTTAGACAAACGTTTGTAGCGGAAGATTGAACGTCTGGTTAAATAATGTCCCAAATAAGTGATGTAAAGATTGCCAATGATATTGAAAAAGATGATGACGTTGCCGTAAGTCCCTAAACTATTCGAAATTTCTTGCATTCAGTATAGTATAAAGCGTGTCTTCCTTGAGAGAAGTTCTTTATATCTAAGAAGAATGTGATGCTTTGTTTCGAATATGTCAAAAAATATGTAGAAGAGTCAGGCGATTTTTGGAAAAGTTATTTTTACGAACGAAAGCAAGTATAATATTTTTGGGTCCGATGGCAGACGATTTGTTTGGCGAAAAGTAAATACTGCTCTCCAGTTAAAAAATGTAAAAGCTACAGTAAAACATGGTGGCGTCAGCTGGAAGCGTGGGGAATTTGGTTTTTATGGAAACTACAATGAACAAGACATCGTATTTAAACATTTTTAAAGAAAATCTTAAAGTGAGTGCAACGAACTTGGGTCTAGAAAACGATTTACAATTTGTTCAGGACTGCAACCCAAAGCACACATCCCGACTTGTGACGGAATGTTTTAAGGTGAAAGAAAGTTTCAATATTTTTAAATAAAAGTATTGCAAGCAAATTCACGCTTATTATTCAATTATGTCTACAACATAACATATTAAAATTTCGATTAAATGTTATCCATATAACAGCAACATTTCTGTTGATATCTCATGTGTACAGACAATTGTTTGAAACAGTGTATATATAGATAGATCATAGCTGTTAAATAACGATTATTAATCGTAATCATTTGTAATTTGATTATTTTTTTTAAAAAAGGTGAAATAATTGATTAAGTACGATTCTTTTTGTTTGGCTCAGTGATCAAATGATTACGATTACAAATAATCATATTACAATTACGATAACTTGAGATTGCGAAAATAATCAAAAAGAATCAAAAGTAATCAAAAAAAAAAATCCGACTACTTTTAGAGATTCTTTTAGATTCTTTTTATAATTTTAGTCTTAAACACAAAAAAAATTTTAAATTTAACAAAGATTGTCAAAAACAAGACCGAGAAAAATGATCAGATGATTACAGATAACGTTATTTTGCAAGCAAAAATGGTCCTAACTTTTCTTTTGTATCGCTTCAAGGCAACGGTTCGTACACGTCACGTTATAATTGTTGAAATCAATTAAAAAAAAAAAATGTATATTAATATCTCTGACCATTTTTTTGTAGTATTCTTTCAAAAGACGCCTTCAGAATCGGTTTATATTACATAAAGGTACCCTTAAGATCGATAAATTTTCTTGTAAAAATTTATAACAATTCACATATACCTTCCAAATTTAATCTTCCGTTTGTTGCACTATTTGAAAATCTTTGTAAGACACCATTTCATCTAAAAAGGCACTGATCAACACCACTTTTTGCCGTGAGACTAGACTATATGTTTCCGAAGGTTCTTGGCATGCTGAATTCGAATCCTCTCTCAGAATTGCTCCGTCACATCAGGTTTTCGAGATATCCTAACCTAAAAGTGCTAAAAACCTTTTTTTTGTCATATTTGAGGTTATGTAGTAACGCCATCTATTCTTCTTGAAAAACTAATACATTCAATCTAAACGAACAAGGCTCCCTGCTTCGGATGCCGTTGAGTTTGCTCAAATAAATACATTTTTTTTTCTTTGATATATGTTGACATTATTAAGGGCCAGTTTTTCAGTACGAGTTTAAACTTTAGTTAAATTAAACCAAGTTTAACTTACTAAAATTGGACGTTTAAGCTCAGACTAGGCAAAAAAGAAACACATTATATCAGGGCCGTAGCTAAAAAAATTTTGCTTCTAGAACTAACAAATTTTTTTCAAAATTAGAAAACGGTGAAATATTTTCTATTTTTTTCTAAAATTATTTTAAGGGGTGATTTTGGGTAATTTTAAAAATATCAAAAAAAAATTTTTTTTTTTTATAAATAATTTTGACGATAAGTTTTGATTCAAATTGCCAAATTATTGATAAATATGCTTTCCCGAATGTCGACAAAATTTTTTTTTATGATTTTACGATGAGTTTAATAGACATCATTTTTGTAGAATGATCACAAAAATCATTTTTAAAAAAAATTTAGTTCGAAACCCCCCCCTTAAAGTTTCCATTTTTATTATTATTTTAGTGTTTTCTAATTTTGAAAAAATTTTTAAGTCTTCTGATCGATATTTCGCTAGCTACGGCCCTGCATTGTATGATAGTTTAAGTCAATTTAAATTCAACAAATGCTAAAAAATCTAGTTAAACCGAGTTTAAACGTCCAACTTTGGTGAGTTAAAATCGGTTTAATTTAACTAAAAATTAAACTTATACTGAAAAACTGGCCCTAAGTTTCTTAATTTCTATATATGCGAAAATGCACTGGGATCCTTAGTAGATCTTAGATATCTCAACGAAAAATAGATATATTTGAGCAAACTCAACGGCATCCGAAGGAGGGAGAGCCTTGTTCTTTTAGATTGAATGTATATTGTATATCAATGTATATCATTGTATAACTTGAATAACTAGAGTTTTAGAAATTTCAAAATTTCAAGCAAAGGTTTTGTATATAAAGTGTGGGCTGTTTAGGTTGATTTTAGGCTTGATATCTTCTATGACATGTACACTTCTTACTCAGAAAGATTAGTTGCTAACATTATACAGTCGAGACACTGGAGTCAGTTAAAAAACGCAAAAATTTAAAAAATTACGTATTTTCAGCACCCTGTCATTAATGGCAGGTATTAACTAAGCGAATCTCTATTGAGATCAAAAAATTACTAGCTTTCTCCTTCAAAATGCCGTCTTAAGTGTATAAATATTTTGAATAGTAAATTTTTTACAGCTAAAACTGGTAAAGTATAAAAATTACATTTATTGAAAGTCTAAATTTGAAAACAAGGAAACGCGCATATAAAAATTAAATATACGTAAATTTTTTTATTTGGAATCTTAGGGAACAGCACCTAAGAGCAAAATCTAAAATGGAATCGTTTTTTTTAAGGAATTTTAGGAAATTCGTATGAATTTTTCAAATTGCTTAAAATGTGGTTTTATCATTCTTTTCTTCAATTTGACTATCAATTTATTATTTAGTAAATTCACTAAGTGTTTGATTAATCTTAATTGAACTTAATAGAGCGACAGTTTAAAAAACAATCTTTTAAATACAAACAAAACACGCAGCTGATGGATGAACTGTTGCCCAAATCACAAAACAAACAAGTACCGGGTGCTAGTAAACCACAGTTTAGTTTGGTGCGCACAGCGAAATCAACGCATAAAAAGCAGTAGTTAGAAGCAGAAAACTTTTATCAGCTAGTCAACAGCTGATCGCCAACAAATGTCGAGGAAGAGCGTCTTAAATTTAATCAACACAGTTGTGGGAAATTCGTAAGTTTTAAAGTATGTATTTAAAGAAATAATTAATTATTTATTTACTAACAGCTGCAAGTGTCCGGCACACTCGTCGGGATGCACTACTACGGCAGCAACCAAGCAAACGGGAAAATCGGAGTATGCATTCGAAGTGAGTTCTTAATTAGGCCAAAGTACAATTCTATTAAAACACGCAATTTGCTTCGCCAAACAGATGTCTTCGTCGACAGTGCGCTTTGGACCCGGAGTTTCAGCAGAACTGGGAGCTGATTTGCGCAATTTGTGTGCACGCTCAGTTTGCCTAGTTACAGATAAGAATGTTGCCAAGCTAGCCAGTGTAAAGACAGCATTCGATTCACTCAGTAGACATGGCATAGAATTTGAAGTATACGATGAGACGCGCGTTGAACCCACCGATGCAAGCCTCTGGCATGCAGCGCAATTTGCAAGAGCCCGAAATTTCGATGCCTATGTGGCAATTGGTGGCGGTTCGGCAATTGATACTTGCAAGGCAGCCAATCTTTTTGCCAGCGATAAGGAGGCCGAGTTTTTGGACTATGTAAACAAGCCTATAGGCAAAGGGAAGGAGGTGCGATTGAGACATTGGGAGAAAAATTAGAAATGTAATTATTTTTGCAGATTTCAGTGAAGCTGAAGCCCATGATAGCACTGCCGACAACAGCGGGCACTGGCTCCGAGACAACGGGTGTGGCTATTTTCGACTACAAGAAACTACATGCAAAGACAGGCATTTCCAGCAAGCTTCTGAAGCCACAATTAGGTAAAATAAGACTACGAACATTCCTTCCCTTATTCCAAAACCTTAATCCGTTTCTTAGGCATCATAGATCCGCTACACACACTATCGCAGCCCGAACGCGTTACCGCCTATTCTGGATTTGATGTCTTTTGCCATGCGCTCGAGAGCTTCACGGCAATTGACTATCGCAAGCGTGGACCTGCCCCCGTCGACCCAAGTCGACGTCCACCCTATCAAGGCCGCAATCCCATCTCTGATGTTTGGGCACGTTTTGCCCTCAGCATCATACGTGAGCATTTTATCGATGCAATCTATCAGCCAGACAATTTGAAAGCGCGTTCTCAAATGCATCTCGCCTCCACCATGGCTGGTGTGGGTTTTGGCAATGCTGGTGTTCATCTTTGTCATGGCCTTTCCTATCCCATTTCAGGCAATGTGCGCAACTTTTTTCCGACCGGTTACTCTAGCGATCATCCCATCATACCACATGGCCTCTCAGTGGTTATCACAGCGCCAGCAGTTTTTGAATTCACCGCACCAGCATGCCCTGAGCGTCACTTAGAAGCCGCTCAATTGCTTGGTTGCGATGTGACGAATGCTAAACTTGCGGATGCTGGCCACATTTTGGGTGATGTTGTACGTGAATTTATGCAGAAAGCATGCATTGAGAACGGCTTACATAGTTTGGGTTTTACTAACTCAGACATTCCAGCTTTGGTGAAAGGAACTCTGCCGCAGGAGCGCATAACAAAGCTGGCTCCACGCCAACAGAGTGAGGAAGATTTGGCTAGCTTACTTGAAAATTCTATGGAGAATTATTAATATATTTACTTACGTTTCAAAATAAATTAAATTTTGTCTATTTTGTGCAAGATTAGTTATGTATCTTATAACGGTAGATTTGGTATTATTTTGTAAATTTAAAAATCACAAACTGCTTTATCCCATATGTTTTATTGTGAATGGTCCGAACTGCGATACCAACAATTTGAAGTGTTCAAATTGAACTAAGGGTGTGTGCGAATTGATCTAATATTATGCGGAAAATATACCACGTTTACATTGCAGCTTAAACTAGAGATTGGCTGAAAAAGTTGCTGTAACCTCTAAACCAGTGATGTTTCTCGACTTTAATAGTGGACATTTTGGTATCGAAAATATAGGCAATGGTGTAGGCAATGTCGGCAATATTAGGTCTTTTTCCGTACACAATTTCGAGTTAAAGTTGCCTATCAAAGTTGCCTAAACTGATTGCCTATCAAACGTAAACAGCACCAATTTTAACTTGTTACAAACTCGAACGGCGCCAATTTTAACTTGATATTTTATATTTATTTATATGAATTGATATTTATTGATATATAACAATGTGTAAATTTATTTTTTATCACTTAACATAAGCAAACAACGAACGACAAATTGACATTTGCTTGTTCTTCTTGATGCTTATTCTTCTTGATGCTTGTTCTTATGCAGCTGGAACAAATTTCTTCTAGCACACTCCGAGCAACTTTCGAGCTCAAGAGAGTGATTTTATGCTTGTTCTTCTAGCTAGAAAAAGGACGGAAACACGTTCTATCACATTGCAAGTTACTACAATTGAGTACTGAAACAGACCTAGTGTAGACAATGTCAAAAATGTTGAAAATGGCAGCATTGGTATCGAGAATGTAAAAAATTAATTGGACACACAGCAGTTGTCAAACAATTTATTTGTTATTTCTTAAAAAGTAGAATTAAGCATTGGTAATTGCTAATCATAAATCTACGTAGATTAATTTTTTCTTTACTCTGGTATTTTTAAAAACCGCTTAAAAACCTTTGCAACAAATAATTTGTTCCATTAATATTTCTAAATCCCTTATTGTAAAACGTATGAGCGCCACAGGCGAAAAATTTGTATTGAAAATCACTGCGAGTTTTAATAAAATATTTTAATTAATTGTTGATATCATAAAGAATTTGTGCCGCAGGCGAAAATATTTTATTTAAAATCACTGCGGCTTAAGAATTTTCCGAATTTTGTCATAATTTTACTTTAACCTATGAGAGTTAAAGCTGATATATTTTTAACAATCATTTTGTGAAATAAGCTTTCACGTACTTGTAAATTTGGACTAAATTTTCAAAGTTCCACGATTTTTATCTTCTAAGCCATTTTAGACCAACAAAATGTTATTGCACCAATTGGTTTATAAATACAAATAAAGTTATAAGTTAAATTATGCTTTCGTCTGAAGGTTTTTCATTTCCATTAGACTTTAAGGTTTTTTTTAAAAACATCGGATGTCACAAGCTGCGTTCCTATTCATAATTTTTTATTTATTTACATGCATCAAGTTACCTAAGTAGTTTGAAACGAAGTTTCTTTCTAGTTTGTTCAAGTCACAAACCATTATTCTGTAAAGGTCCATGCATATAGAAGGCATTCATTCATGAAAGCATCTTACGTTTCTGTTAAACACACGTTGGATGATGGGATAAGTCACATACAAAAAAGTGTGAATCATGGACGCATTATGCATGATTCCATAAGCTTTCGCGTGTTTAACAGAAACATCAGTTGCCTTGGTGCATGCATGCCATCAGTGTGTTATGGGCTTAAAATGTAAAAGCTTTAAGTGTTTTCCGTGTTGTTTGAATTTATCAGTTTTGTAGCTCAAGGGGGGGCTGAAACGGCTTTTAGGAATTATATTCATTATTTCCTCATACAAAAAATTCTCCAAGAGGAGAAGCTAAATCCCTTCCAACCCGTATGCAGATCCGCCACTGACTCTTTTATATTTAGGGTTTTCACAAGCTCTCGTATTATTGTATGTCGTATTGTCGCAATTTACATGTCGGTCAAAGTCAGTGATCAGTCAAAATTTGTTTTTGTTTCCCCAGCTAAAAAAAAGATGAATTCTCCACTAAAACAAAAATGAACTTTTTACAATTCATCGTATCAGTTAAATTTTCAGTGAGCTAAAACCTGCATCTATTAGTAAGCCAGTTGAGGACTTTTATTTGTCTACTGCCTAGTAGCATATAATAAATAAGAAGGTACTAAATTCAGCATAAAAGTATTTTTTAAGAGAAAACCCAGTGTGTGTGTGCAAGACAGTAGTAATAAAAGATTGCACCGGCCATTAGTCAAAAAACCACATGCAAGGGGTCATACAGTCAAGTATCTCAGAGGACTAAAAGAGAGAACAAATGCAACAGTTGTGAACACACTGCGTATTTTTTGTTGTATGTTATACTTAAACAGCTAACAGATGGGTGAATGAAGAAAATAAATTTTTTAAAACTTTAATGCCTCAACTAAATGAAAAATATTTAATAATAAGAGCATTGTGCGAAAAGCATAAACTTCATCTTGTGTGCAAGCAAACAAACCCGTTACTAGAACAGCACTAGTGAAATACGACAAGCAGTAAACATATCAATCACGATTGTTTTGTCGTAAATTACTTTTGTATCGAAGACAACAACAAATATTTCACAACTCTTTTGAAAAAATATCACAATTGGACCATATAAGATAACCTGTGAAACCTTATTATGTCTATGGTTTGTAAGTAACACAAAGATATGTAAAATTTTTTAATTTGTAGGTGCTTACTTATTTTGGAAGTTTGGACATAATTTTTTTTATTATCCGTTGCCTTGTTCATGGTATGCTATACAGTAATGCTTCTGGACGCGTGGACTTTATTGTCGACATTTTGGTGTCGAAAATGTAGACAATGGTGTAAAAAATGTCGATTATATTAAAAATGGTGTAGACAATGTCCAAAATCTGAAAAATGGCAGCATTGGTCGAGAATGTAAAAAATAAACTGGCTGTCAAACAATTTATTAAAAAAACGAATGGCCATTTCAGCCATTGAACGGATTTTTACCAAGCATCTTATGATCAATTGTGTTGTGTTTGTTGTGAAATTTTTGAACACAACTGATTCAGAACTGGACCTACCAGCTTGACCAACGCCGAAAATGGTTTTATTGATATCATGTAGTCTACGCCGCCCATCATTGATGCTACACTCAGTTTTTTTTTTTACAAGAATGACAGCAACATTTTTGTTTTCTGTTCAAACCCTGTTTTCAGTCTCTTTTTGAAACTGTTTGGAGCTTCAGAACGTAAATAACAATTGTTGGATGCTTGGAATTATTTAAATAAAAGAGAAGCTTTATCAAATTCCACTTTTTTCTTCTAGCCGCGAAAACAACAATTTTTGTTAATGTCAATTGTGTAGCATGCGGCTTAAGTATACAGTGTGCATGAAAATAGTTATTGTGAATGGTAATCTCTTTAGGATTTATTGCACAGTTGGCAATGCGGCTACTATTTTGAGCTCTGTTGACAGCTGAATTAGATTTTGACTCTGGCACGTGTGATTTGTTTGAGTATTCTTTGCAAAATTTTTATATATTACTTGTTTTATAAATTTACTTAAATATTAAGTAACAAAACTCTTGAAACTAAAATAGAATACAATTTAAACATGGTTTTCTTCACCTGCAACCACTGCGGCGAGTCTGTAAAGAAGGCAGCTGTCGAAAAGCACTACAACTTCAAATGTCGTGGAGCACCCGTCAGCGTATCGTGCATGGACTGCATGAAAGATTTTCATGGCGAAGAGTATGTGGCGCACATCAAATGTATAACAGAAGCGGAGAAATATTCCGGCAAGGACTATGTGCCAAAAGATTCTAAAAACAGCGGAGCGAAGAAGCAAGAAAGCTGGATGGACATCATACGCTCAATTCTTGAGACAGAGGAATACAAATTGAGTGCAGCGGCGCGCTCAGCTTTCCAGCGATTGCAAAGTGTTGACAATGTGCCACGCAAGAAGGCAAAGTTTCAGAATTTTGTGACGAATTGCATGCGTATGCCATTTAAAACTTCTGAAGAAGTGTGGAACGTGCTTGAGAAGGAACTTGATAAGATAAAGCTAGACAAGCAAAACGCAGCGAAAGCATCTCCATGTACAGCAGCAGAACCATCAGCAAGTGTGGAGAATGGTAAAGACGAGCTAGATCAAGAAAAAGAAGTAAAATCAAAAAAAGAGACCAAAAAAGCTAAAAAGCGCAAGTTAGCTGAAAGTAATAGTGATGAAATAACAGCAGCAGAAGCTACACAAGGGACAGCAGCAGGACCATTAGCAAGTGTAACAAATGGAAAAGACGAGCTAAATGATCAAAAAGAAGTTAAATCCAAAAAGGAGCAGAAAAAAGGGTCAAAGCTCAAGTTAGGTGAAAATAATGGAGTAGAAATAGAACCATTAGTAAGTGTTACAAATGGAGAAGGTACACTAAATGATCAGGAAAAAAAAGTAAAATCCAAAAAGGAGGCGAAATTAGCGGCAAAGCTCAAGTTTATTGAAAGCAATGGCGTAAAATCCGCAGTAGCAAAAGTAACGCAAGGAACAGCAGCAGAGCCAACAGGAAGTGTGACGAATGGAAATGACAAGCTTAATGATCAAGAAAAAGAAGTAAAATCTAAAAATAAGGATGCGAAAAAAGCGACAAAGCTCAAGTTAACTGAAAGCAATGGCATAGAAACAGCAGCAGCACCATCAGCAAGTGTGGGAAATGGAATAGCCAAGCTAAATGATAAAAAAAAAGAAGTAAAATCCAAAAATAAGGAGGCGAAAAAAGCTCCTAAGCGCGTCTTATCTGATAGCAATGACACGGAAGCACCTGCGATCATAAAGTCCAAGAAGCAAAAGACTGAAGCTACAGCTGTTGAGGAAAACTCTGTGGTAGAAGCAGTATCTGCTGCAGTTGAAAACGGCAACGACGAGCAGCAGGAGTTCGCTTGGAGTGGGGCGCTAAAGAAGATTGTGGACAAACATGCAGAGGGCATCGCTTTAGAGAAACTAAAAGAAAAACTACTTAAAAAGTATACCGCAAAATTAGGACTCACTGAAGCACTTACGGAAAAGCAACAAAAAAGGTTCGAGAAACAGTTTGCAGCGAATTTAAAGAAATGCTCCGGCGTACAACTAGCTGACAATGTGGTTCGAAGCTGTTGACGCTTCGCATATTTTAATGAAAATTTAAGCTTTAAGAATTTTATAGCTTCACATAAATAAAAACTATTTCCGTTTAAGTAAATTCAACAAAATGCAATTATTTCAACATCGGAGGAAATGGTCCTGTAGCCAACTATAATTTACTTCAGCAAATTCATATTTTTAACCATATGGTAATATTTTAAAAGTTCAATGAAAATTTTAAAAAATGTCGTTTTTACCAAAAACCAAAATATTTATTAACTACTTTAAGTAGAATCAATCAATATGAGTTAAAAAATTTCATTTTTCAAGTTGTCATCCATGGTTCAATTTCCCTGCCATCAAATCAATGGTGCAAATGATGATGATGTCCATGCAGATGGTGCGAGTGAGAAACTACATGAACAGCATGATGCCCGTGGTGATGATGATGATCATCATGGTGAACGTGATGATGTGGATGCGCCACAACTACAGGATGTACAACAACAGGATGTACAACCACAGGATGTGCTACCAACACTACATGACCATGATGATGGTGATCATGGTGATGGTCGTCGTGATGATGATGTAAATGACCCGGTGCTGCATCTACGCTGGAGTACAAAATAGAGAGAACTGCAGAAATGGTCAAAACAGTTCTAAAGATATGCATTATTGCTGTTGAAAATATGATTGAAAGCTTAAAAGTTCTTAAGAAGATGTTTATCTCTTCTGTACTGATTTTTTGAAGATAAATCGAAGGCTTTTATACCAAAAAATATGCAAGAATTGATCATCTGCAATACTTGTGGTTCTTTGAATTCAAGAAAAATCCAAAAATTTTTGTGGTTGCGTTCAAGTTTAACATGCATGACTGACGATTTGACAAAAAGTTTGTCTACTCTAGCTAAGAAGAAGACTGGAAAAAAAAAATTTTTAATCTTAATTTTTCTGTGAAAATACCACAAAAATACTTAGCCTATTTTTGTCCATCGTTGCGTTAACGCAAGGGTATACTTTTTATAACCTAGAGGTCATACAGTAATAAATTTTCATGATCTCAAAAAAGAATATAAAATCTTAAGAATTTATCTAATCGATCTGTTTTCGCTCAAGGCTTAACAATTACGTTTACTTACATCTCCAAGTGGGGGGAAAAAACAAAGTAAAATGTAATTCATATACAAGCGTCTTTTTTAGGCTTTATATTTAACTTTTGTAAATTTTTATGAAGTTTGACTCGTGGGTCGCTGTGTCGCTGGTCTTTAACGAAATACGTTTTTGTATATTTTTTGTTGTATTGTGGAAATTCTTGTAGAATATCGTTCCATTGAAAATTCAAAATCTCGAGGTGGCACCTCGATTTTTTAATTTTTTTTTTAAATTTTTTTGTGTTATTTTCTAAGTTAGACCAAACTAAATATTTTTGGAAAGCTTCATCATTCTAGTTCAACGAGAACATCAATGATGGGTTAAAGCCCTTTTATTGATATCCTTCTAGTAGTCAATTTGACAATTTCAAGCCCCCTTCCATGGAGAAATAAATGTAAGGTGTTCTCATCCGGAAAATCAGAAAACTAGTAAGGGTGGAGCTTCGGGAGGTTACCGAATCTAAAATACCGCCCGCGCCCATATTGAAGTATATTCGAAGTCTTTAGCCGCGACATACACGATGACATTCAGTTTTATATATTAACGAAAGTTTTCCTATTTTTATGACGTCACTTTGTATGGGAAGTAGGCGTGCTTTTGATCCGATTTTGCCATATATCATAGAGATGGTTCATATTATATATCAAAGCTTATGTGCAAAATTTCAAGACATTTCATTAATTTTTGTGGATTTTTATGAGATTTAACGTTTAAAATAAAGCCAATTTGTATGGGAGGTAGGCGTGGTTTTCATTCGATTTTGCCAAAAATCATGTGGTGGTCTATGTTATATATCAAAGCCTATATGCAAAATTTCAAGACATTTCTTTAATTTGAGCAGATTTTTAAGATATTTTACTTTTAAAATAAAGACACTTTGTATTGGAGGTAGGCGTGGTTTTCATTCGATGTTTACAAATTTCATAGCCTGGATTCAGACTGAAAAGCAAAGCTCACCTGCATTCAAGGCATTTCTTTAATTTGTGTGGATTTTAAAGACATTTTACGGTTAATATGAAGTCACTTTGTATGGGAGGTAGGCGTGGTTTTCATCCGATTTGCCCATTTTTGAACTTGATCTTACTTTTTAAAAATAAACTTATATTTTGACGTAGCGATAGCCTTAAATTTACGGCTGTAATCGTGTCGACAGACGGACAGACAGACGGACACACTGAAATCGACTCTGGAGGTGATGCTGATCAAAGATATATATATTTTTCTATACCTGCCACGCCTCCTTCTTGACGTTACAAACGGAATGACAAAGTTAATAATGCCTTTACGCAGTACGCGTTGCGGTATAAAAATCGGCTGCCTTATTTTGACATTTCATAGAATCAAACATCAAACCATGTATGAAACTTGTCAAAATAAGGCAGCATGTCAAAAACATATGGGCAAATCCCAATAATGGTCAATCACAGGTGAAAAATTAAAAGTTATTAAAATCTTATAATTTTAGGATATTATCCTGAAGAAACATTTAAATCTATATATTTATTCCTGTAAGGGTCCCCTTATTCCAGCAAATCTACAAATGCTACAACAACACTTGATATATCATTAGAAAGGCAAGCAGAAAATTATTAGATTTTTGAAAAGTCACAGCGTTTAGTAGATATGAGCGTTTAAATTTGAAAAAATGGAAAAAAGACTTAAGACACGAACTCGCTTCAATGTGAATGAAAAAGTGCGATTTCCAAAGAGAAATGGGGAAGTACGCGCGATTTTCGGGGCGTTATCACTAGTTTTATTTATTTAAACAATTTATACATTAATGCATTTACCATGATGGTCAAATTGCCAGCAGTGTTTCACAGTGCAGTGTTAGTAAATGCTTAGTAGGTGTTTCGTAAATGTTTTTGTTTTGTTAAAAATGGAAGGTACTGGCTAAAGATAAATGATTGAGGCAAGGAAAGAACAACATATTAATTTTGTTTCTTAATAACTTAATTACTTAGTTAATTAATTACCCAATATATACACAATGGAAAAATCTGAAAAGTCCGAACAAATAAAATAATTTACTGTGACCTCACTATGCCCTTATTAAAGACAACGTATGGCTTTTGTGAAAGCTTGTTAAATTTGTGAAAAATATTGACTTCTGACTTTTTTTATGCGGCTGATAAATTTGCAGATCTAGGCATAGTAATCTAGGAATAGTATGAACTTAGTTCCAAAATGACTTCCGTTTCGTGATACGTCCGAACGCATGTTTAAATTAAAAATTTTGTTATAAATTTGAGTTGAATAAAAATTTGTTTTATTTTTTTTTTACTGTACCAATCAGACAGACTCTGTACCATCAGACACGCTGGGATTTGCCCATATTAAAAATGTCATGCGATGAGAACACCTTACAACTATTTCACCATGCCCTCTACTAAAATATTCTATGTCTACACCTCCTCTTACTTTCTATGGTGGCATTAAATATTCACAAACTCCGTTTCTGTGAGTCACCTATAAAAATTTTCCCAATTGTTATCTATTTAATAACAAGCACATCAGTTGTTTAGGCCAACGCTTGCATGATGCCGTTAACGTTGTTAATAGTTTTGTAAACAATGCAATTAGTTGACCGAACGTGCTGAATAAAAGGTTGCCATACATAAAACAATAACAACAACAAAAACAATAGCAACAGCAGCAGCAGTAGCAGCAATTGAATCAACTAAAATTTCGCAGATACTTGATTGCTAATTAAGTGAAAAAAAAAAAAACAAACAAAGCAACAGCTACAAAACATACAAATTTCAATTAAATTGTGTAATAATTCTGTTTTTAAGCTAATTTATGTGTATTTAATTTGGCATAAATTAAATAAATGTGGCATAATAATTACGATGACAAAATTAAGCTAGTTAATCAAAGATAGATTGAAAGGGAGTTTTAGAAACGGGCAATAATACGAAGGAAGAACAAGGCTCACTCCTGAATTTAAGGGTCCAATTATATGCAAGTTAAGCTAAGAAAAAAAAAATTCAATCCAAAACTATGCACAAAAGCATAGCTTGAGACTATGACAGAGTAAAATAAATGCTATTTACCAAGGCGCTATTAAATAAAGAGTAGTAGATTTAATTGTATCGCATTTTCTCATTCTATTAACAGAAAAAATTATCAAAAAATGAAAAAAAATCGAATGAAAACTATCCCTAGAAAATTATGCAATTTAAAAATTTTTCAATTATCATGTTGGTTTGAGCTGCTTTGAGCAATAGAGTTCATCTTTAAAAAAAAAAAAATAAAACCATGTTTTCTAAGATATACTCTCCCTGCCAAAAATAAAGCATTTTCATTGGAACTTCTCGGCACGGTTTTTTTCTAAAAGCTGGGACAACTGCTTCGGAAAAACGGAATCGCCTAACTACAAAACGCCTTTAAAAGCTATTGTTCCTAGATTCCATTTTAAACAAATCATCAGCCCTATCATAGTAGGCATCGACTTTACATCGTCGTCGATTTTATATCGATGTCACTTTGGGACGATGTCGACATCAACACATTGTTAAATTTGCATCATGTAACACTGACGTGACGACAACGACACTTTATTGATAAATGTAAATAAAAGGAATTTTGTCAGTTGCTTCAAAAATTATCTAGTTTGTTTCACAAAATGTTATTTTTTTCGGACGCAAGTTCAAGCGATGAAGAAGATAACAAATGCCTTACTTTTACATCGTAAAAATCGAAGACACGAAAAAAGTTGTTGTAAACAAAGCATTGTCACTTTACCAAATGTCAACGAGAGATGCTGATATTTGACAGTCTTGTCACAGACACATGTGAAAACCTACTAAAAAAAAACACAGGTGCGTCGTTGGACACACGAGAGAAGCGAAGCTTTTTCGCAGTTACATAGATTTGATAGCTTAATAATTTTTTTCTTTTTAACAAATTAACTTTTAAGTTCAAAAATTTTAAATAACATAAAATAAATTCCATATATACAGAAAACATATGTACTGCTTATTTTTTATTGTTGAATGTCAAATTTCCACGCCAATTACATATACGGGCATATAATGCCAGCGGCTCTCCATTTTAACTCTCCACACATGGAACTTGGTTGCACTGAACAAATTTTTTCCTTCAACAGCGTACTACCTAGCGAAAAAATCTGTCGAAAATTTTTCAGAGTTCACTCCAAGCAAATCACAGAACGAGGAGTAAAAAGCTTCTCTTCAAAAATATATATTAAAGAACGTACACGAAACACGATGTCATGCATGCTTTTGTTAATTCCATATTTATTGATATCATCTATTTTTTTGACACTTATAAACGCACTTGTGGGCGTTGCTAATTTTCTTCGTACCAACAACACCACAAACGCATTCACAATAGAAACACACCGATGCTGCAGACACCTTTTGGCAAATAAAAGCAAATTTTTGTAAATACACAATCCTTTATCTATTGAAAGATGGTGACGATCTACTGCAGCATAGCTTCTGTTATAATTAATATTGAATTAACAACAGTTTTCAGCAGGTCTTTGTGGCCTGGTGGATAGTGTATTGGACTCTTAATCAGGAGGACACGTGTTCGATCCCCACGGGCGGCCACAGAATATTTTTAGTATTTAATATTAAGGTATTAAATTTTCTTGTTGTAATAAGCGCTAGCAACAAAGAAACCTTCAAATTTCCAAAAAAAAATCTCGAAAATTTTTCAGATTTCACTCTAAGCAAATCACAGAACGAGGAGTAAAAAGCTTCGCTTCAAAAAAATTTCGAATCGGACAGTTAAGTCCGGTTCACAGTGTGAATAAACCTTGCTTTTTGAACAAGGTGGTATTTTCTTTTTATATTATCATGCATTTCTATTCTTTCCCTTTAAAATGAGCTCTGAAATGGTGCCGTACGATAATTTTATAAAAAATTATGGCCATTTGAAGAAAACGTCCTCAAGCAAATATGTATGACAAAATGTAGGTTTGCATATAAAGCTACTTCACTGACTGTACATTTTTGCTTGCGCTCGTCCTTTTCAAATAGCCTTAGTTTTTGAGTAAATCATCGTACGATACCATTTCAAAGCTCATTTTAAAGGGAAAAAATAGAACTTTATAAAATAAAAAATAAATGAATAAAAATGCTTTGAAGTTGGCGCTTCTGATTATATTAGCGCCGACCTTAAAAGCTTTTGTAATAATTAAGAAATTTATATATTTATATAATAAAACAAATAAGAAAAAAATTAAAATAATAAGATTTCATATGTAATAATATGTTTTGATAAATTATCAAATACGGCCAAGAAATTAAAAGGAAACGTAATTTTAAAATTATTTTTTACTTTGTTGTGATTTTGCAGTCGGTTGTTTTTTTTTAAAGTTTTTTTTGTATTATTAAGCTAATTTTTTACGATATGAATAGCTCTTTTTATGCTCTTGACCTAGCTTATAAGCAAAACTGAGTTCTTTATACAAGTATTTCTAAAATTAATTTTTTTAAATATTCTATTTTCTCAAAATTACTAAAAGTGGGCACTTGTGCTCTGAGCAGCTCATATGTATCAAATGAGACTAGAGAAATTTCCTGCAATTTATGTTTTAACCTTTTTTTAAAAAACATTAGTTTTGGCGTACGAGCGCCGCAAATTGTATTTCAAATAAAATAGAATTTTTTTTATATTATAAATATATAGGGTGTTCCGAAATTGAGTGCAACCATTTACGGAGGTGAAAAGTTATGTCGAGCTGAACAAAAAATGGTATGGAAGGGGGGAGGGGTATATTTTCACGTTCTTAGGAGCTGCAGGGTTAATTAATATATCACAATTTGCATAAATTCTGCCCCTATGGCATCACTGTTTTGTAGCAGCTGTTTTCTATCAATAGCAGGTGCAGTTAGTAGGCTAATTGGCCTGTAGCAGGATTCCCAAACGCCTTAACGACGATTATAGCTGTAGTTAACTAGCGAAAACTGTCATTTACTATGAAACTGTGCATGCACAATGACCGATAACGACAGCTATGATTATCGTTAACTGTTTGGAAATCCTGCTACTGGAGTTTATAAATTGTTTTCATGTATTATTTTTAAATTTATTGTATTAATAATTTTTGGCCTCAAAAACGTGGCGGTTAACGCCAAAATTTTTGGCACACTTCAAAAAGGATTTGTAGCTCTATGTTTTGTCAACACTTATTAAATTCTTAGATCTTTCCAATCCTGAGATATGATCATATCTGTGAAAGCATTTTCATGGGTAGAAAAATTGAAATTGTTGTCAAAAAGAGCTTGAACATAAAGATTTTGTCTAAAAACAAAAAATTGTTCAACACGACAATTTTGCCTATCTTGTTAGCTTTGCGTTCAACCTGTTTAGCGTTGCACCCCGCCTTTATATTGCTCAAATAGAGCTTAAAAAGAGAGAGCCTTTTTCTCGCTAAGGATTAGAATAAAGAAATTGCATAGTTATACTCTTATCCGAGGCTCGTTTAGTTTTCATTGGGCAGTAGTAATGTGGCGGGACCCAAACCCTGCGTACATTCCATTTTTAAGGTCTATGGAGCGACCCGCCACTCAAATTAGCCCTCACACTGACGGATACCAGTTTGCCGTTGCCCAGGGAACACCACGTGGAGGTTTGAGTCGACTTGAGACGATTTCGACATGGATAATGCTGGCCTCGCCAGGTTGAGGCGATCAGACACGTTGCCATGTGAAGGTTCGCCTCCTGTTCTCCACGTTTCCAGACAGACTTTTTAGACTCCCACGTTTCATCCGACAGCTATACGTATAACTTTGAAGTAGTCAAGGAGTTCGTTTACCTTGGCACCGCCATTAATACCAAAAACGAAATCAGCCTGGAGATAAAGCGAAGAACAATAATTGCTAATAGGTGCTACTACGGGCTCAGTAAGCAACTAAGTTCCAGAGCCCTCTCTCGATCGACAAAACTAACACTCTACAAGACGTTCGTTCTACCTGTGCTGCTTTATAGCGCTGAGGCATGGGTAGTTTCGCAAACTGACGCAGCCGCTCTGGGGGTGTTCGAGAGAAAAGTTCTTCGCAAAATCTTCGGTCCTGTTCGAGTCGGCGATGACTATCGCATCCGAATGAACCACGAGCTGTATGAGCTCTACGAAGACATTGACGTAGTTCGGCGTATAACTGTGCAGCGACTACGCTGGCTGGGTCATGTCCATCGTATGGACGACGAAGCTCCAGCGAAAAAGGTGCTCGAGGCGAGGGTCGCTGGTCAACGACGATGAGGGAGACCATGCCTCCGATGGATGGACCAGGCTGAGGAAGCCCTAACCGCACTTGGTGTATCCGATTGGAGAAGGCGCGTGCAAAGTAGAGGCGCCTGGCGAGAGCTGATGAGGTCGACCGAAACCCGGACACGGGTTGTTACGGCCACCTAAGTAAGTAAGTAGTTATACTCTTTTAATTATAATTAATTATTTAAATTATGGTTACCAAATTTATATAGCTTATATTTTAACTGGGTACCGTAGCTATCCAATACAAAAAGAATTATTGAAACAGCGCCTGCCGTTTTCAAGCTTTGCGGTGCCGAACAAACGTGATATCCATCATGTATGTTCGAAAATGTTGAAAACCTGACTCGAAATAAACGTTTCTTCGAAGTTACCGAAATTGTGAAAATCGAAACTGGTAAAAACGAAAAATTTATAAAAAATTAGATATTCGAATAACCCGAAACCGGGTTACTTGACACTCTAATAAATTCCAAAGATTTTGAAAATTTTTCTTAGCTTTTCCATTCAATTCAATTTATACCCAATCCAATTTCAAATGACTTTTTTTGCAAAGTAACTATTAAAAACTCTTCACTCAATTGAATTAAGAAGATTTCGTTGAGTTTTTGTATCTTAACGGAAACTATAAACTAATTGACTAAATGATTGTCCGCCCATCGTGAGTCTTCCCACCATTTTCAGTCAAATCACAGAAAGCTACAGCGACATGAGCAATATAAAGATATTAATCAGCTGTAAGACGCATAACAATAGCTGTTGTCAATAAAGCGAAAATTGCCGTTGACAGGTTTTCTTTAAATGCTCCATTAAAATGTAATATAATAGAGACAAGAACCTAGACAAGATGGGATTAGGTAACTTTATCTAGATTTCAATAAAATACAATTTATGTGCACTCATTTTTGCTCAAACAATGACAATCTGATTTTATATTGCCATTAGGCTATTGGCAAAAATATATATAAGCGGAATATTTTTACAAAACTACCAGTAACTTGTACACCTTTGGAGATACAAAGTAAAGTGAGGAATTTCTAAGTGGAGAGCTAAGAAAATGAAGTTCTTGAATGTTTTCTATATTTTGGGACTAATTGCCGTTATCTGTAGCTTGGATCTGATTGTACCAGCAGCAGCTGTGCCGAAACCCAGTCCCAGAGGACGTGCAGCTACAACTACCAAACGTCCACAAACCAGTCCGAGTCCTATTACAATAGATGGGCGCTAGCTACATATACGCACAGACAAGGCTGTAGAATGTAAGCCGCCCCAAAGAAAGGGAAAACGTATCCTTGTCGAGTGCTTAGGGGGTCGATGGAGTTATGTCGAAATTTTGCTATTGTAAATTGTTTAAAATACAAAATAAAACGTTATCTAATGCATATTTTTAAAGTGTTATATCAAGTTTTGTTTTTTTTTTTTGCCATCTCGTCACAATTTGCTGTAGTTGCATTTAGTGACGTCAGAGGCATAGGCGTCTGCAGGGTTTTCTGTAACAGTCAAACCTAAATCTCTCGAACGCTCCTAAAATCTTTTCATCAGAGCTGCTCAACGTCCAGGTTTATGCTGCATACAACAGGACGGGCATGATTAGTGACTTATAGAGTGTGACTTTTGTTCGTCGAGAGAGGGCTCTGCTTCTCAATTGCCTACTGAGCCCAAAGTAACATCTGTTGGCAAGAGTTATCCTAGGATAATTTCAAGGGAACACCGAAATTAAAACTAGTCTTAAACTATAATATCAACAAAATTCTTACCTCCCATATTATTAATTCAATAGCGTGCTAAAAATAATAATTTTAAGAATTGTCACATCAACATTTTTTTGTCTTCTGCAACCAACTTTAATTCCTAACGCTCTGTCAAAATAAGATTTTCCAACCGCTCAGCGTTGCCGCCACGTTATTATGGTTTGCTACATATAAATCGTATGGGCATGAGAAATTTTTGACATAAAAAACGCTTCCGCGCTGATTTAGGTTTGACTGTAAAGGAGAGAAGGTCTTTATAGAAAGCTCACGTATTTGAGGATAGTTCAGTAGTGTTATTTTTGTTATTGTTTATTTAATCAAAATTGTTGATATATAAGAATTTATATTTGTACATGCCACTATGACAGTTGAGATAAGAACATAAAGATACTTAGAAAAATATACATTAAACTTAGCTAAAACTGATTACATAATTATAATTTATATTATGATAGCCTTAAAATTAATTAATAAAAGTAATACGATACAGATGTCGAATTAAAGAGAGATAAAATAAATGCGAGAAAAGAAGAATAGATAAAGTTAAGAAAAGTGTTCAAAAATTAAATACTTAAATTTATTATTGTTGCAAACACTCTTGAATCCCACAATCTTTTAACACCGACGAAAAACAATCTTTAGCGAAATTATATCTTGGGATCATGAGGTTCACGTTTCTGATCGACATGCAGAAATCTATTTTTTCAAAATGGTATGAAGATCTTCGTGTGTAAATGATCTGGGTCAGAAAAATGCAATGTCTTGCTTCAAGGAAGCTTTGTAGCCCATAACTGAGCATTTTTTTACTACAGGCAGATATATGTTCACACCTTCCTAAGCCATATATACCACGTGCTGTATTATTAAAGGAGAGTAGAGTAGCTTGTGCAACGTTCGAGAATTTAGTATGCAGCACACGACTTTTGAGTAAGTTATTACTGGCAGCAACAGTTGAATACTAGTTTTTTCCTTGTTTTAAAAGACACAAAACTTTATGTTATCCGCAAATTTCGAAGAACATAGTACACTTTTTTGTGCAAGAATTGATTCGATCACTGCAGAATAGAGAAGAGGTAAATTGTAATCGGAGATTTATGACCTTACAAAATATTTCAGGTTCACGTTATCTAGAAGAATTGGAGGCAGATCTGCATTGATTAAGGTTTTTTTTTGATATGGGCAACACATAGGATTTCAAGGGGTTCAACATGAGCATGTTATCAGCAGCCCAAATGGATACCATAATTAAGTCCTCAGTGGTGGGATATCTGCTCGGCCATGAACGTCTCTCACATGTCTTGGATATCGAGGACAGAAGACTTATAAAACGAAAATTACACTGGTTCACAGCCAAAATATACATTCAATGCCATTATTTTTTTTATCTTATAGATTATGGTAATTAGAAAATCACATTAAAAAATTTTTTATGAATAGGTTTTCGAGATATCAATTTTTGATTTATTTTTAAATTTTTTTCGGTGGCAGCTTCACATATCTGTCGTACCATTATAAAGATAAATTAATTTTCAACAACCCTTTCAAACATTATTTTCCCAATCCGTTCAGTAGTTTAAGCGTGAAAGGCCAAAATATATGAAAAAACGTGAATTTTTTGGCCAAAATTAAAATCTATAATTCATTCTATTGTCATGTAAAAATAGTAAAATATTTACTAAAAATATAAAAAAATTATTTACGTATAGACCACATTTTTAAGAAGCAAATGAGTTATTGATGTAGAGAATCTATGGATAAATACTGGACTTATGAGTGATGGTATAAAAATTAAATTTTTACTCTGTTTTTGTATTAAAATTTTTTTATTATTATTTGAATCAATACATTCTTAATGTGATTTTCGAGTTAAGCGGGCCATAATCCATAAGAAAAAAAAAAAAAAATAGACGCATTGAATGTATCTGTTGAATTTTCACATCACAAGACATACAAGAGGTGCGCAAATGGAAAAAATTTCAAGAAAAAATAAATCGGTTTTATTAATTAATATTTTCTAAAAATTTTTGCATCGAGTTTCTTCTATATCCTTCCTTTATTTATGAAATTATTTTTCCTAAAACGATAGAATTTTTTTCTTGAAGGACAAAAAATTACGTGTAGATAAGTATATAAGTACACACAAGTGTAAAATTAAAAAAGAAAATGTTTCCAAAATTAAAAAAAAACGAAAGTAGTCAAAAAATAAAAATGAGCTTAGAATTTATCGATAGATAGTCGAAGGGGCAAAAATATAGTATTTTTCCAGCTTAACGTTTTTATAACAATAGCTTTACCAAAAACCAAAAACTTTTGCCAGATATATTGATGTCATCTATCTATCTTTCTTCTATCTGTATATATTAAAGTAGATGTATGTATGTGGGTATGTGGATATGTGTGGGTATGTGCTTATATCACGTATAGCCTCCAAAACCGCAGAACCAATCTTTATGAAATTTTTAGGGATACTGAAGCAACATTCTGAGAGTGTTCCTATGAAGTTTGGTGTTGATTGGACAAGGGGGCGTGGTACCTCCCATACAACCCAAATTGGCTCTATCGCCCACAAACCAAAAAAAAAAATGCATATATCAGACGGTTTTAATCGTATAGAACTAAAATTTTGTTAATTTTGCTCAGATGGTTACTTTCGGTTACTTTACAAAAAATGGGCGTGGTCGCACTAAATCTACGCCCACTTTTCAAAAATCATTTTAATTCCTGAGATGTTGAAGTTTTGATAGTGAATCTTGGTATGCAGGTGCTATGGATAATGGCAGTAAATATAAAAGTTGTCACGCCCACTTTTACCGCCCACAAATCAGTAAAAATACTTTATATCGGACGGTTTTTGCCGTAGAAGACTAAGATTTGGTAATTTAGTTTATATTATTACTGTCGGCCAATGTACAAAAAATGGGCATGGCCGCACTATATCTACGCCCACTTTATCCAAATCATGCTTATTCCTGAGTTGTAGACGTTTTTATAGTGGATCTTAGTAGGGCAGGTGCTATGGATCCAAGTGGCAGTCACTATGTATATATAAATGTTGTCGCGCCCACTTTTACGCCCACAAATCAGTAAAAATGCTTTATATCAGACGGCTTTTGCCGTAGAAGACTAAGATTTGGTAATTTAGTTTATGATTACTGTCGGCCAATGCAAAAAAAAAAGGACTTGGCCGCACTATATCTACGCCCACTTTATTTTTGTAAAAATATTTACTGGTGAGGTCGTTAAAAATAACAAACGGTCAGAAATAATAGTAATGAAAAAGTTCTTCCAATCTATAAATTTTATCCAATAAATTTTTAATTTTTACAGTCGGACCAGAGGTTTTCTTTTTGTCTTGCCATGTTAAATAATGGGGATCATCGTAACATAAGCCATGGATTATTTTGAAGAACCGTACTGAACAACTTTTTTTGACTAAAGAGCGTGAGGCGACTCAATGTATATACGTGTGGGTATATGTATATATCACGTAAAGACTCCGAAACCGCTTAACCAATTTTTATACCAAAGCTTTAAGAGGGTTCCTGTGAAGTCTGGTGCCGATCGGCACCTTAAATACACCTAAAATATTCGATATCGAACAGTTTTTGAGTTGTAGTTTGCACAGCCTCGGAATTTAGTATTCGACCTCAATTTACACATGCCGTTCCACTGGTAAAATTTTATGGGCGTTGGACGAGGAGCGTGGTATTTTTTCAGCACCCAAAATTTTCGGTATAGTTTTCGAAAGAAGTCACACAGCAATGAAACTCGGTACGAACTTACTATAAAAGCATGGCTTCACTAAAGCTACGCCCTCTGTTAAGAAATAAGCGCTGAGCGCAGCGAAGCGCGCCGGGTATAAGCTAGTATTTCATAAAAACTTAAGTTGTAAGAAAAAAGTTTTGTTATCCTAACTAGGTAAAGCGGAAGATATAAATACATGATTAAGAAAGAAATACTTTTTTTTTATTAAATGTAAGATATTATTTTCAATTTCTTTTCAATTGGTGCCAGTTGGCACCAAACAGAAAAATAGTTAAGTTTAAAAAAAAGGATAAATAAAAATGAAATATATAACATTTTTCAATATGTGCTCTAAATCACTGGTAAAAATTAACTTATTTTCCAAGTAATCAAATTAAAAAATCTTTTTCCGTGTTTTTGTTATTAGGCTTAGTCGTCTGACGTGACGTTACTGGCTTTACGTTACTAAAGTTTCTATTGCAATCCAATTGGGTAATTGAGTAGTTAGGTTATTAAGTTATTATGTAATTAGTAATTAAAACACAAATTTTATATATTTTGCATCTCCTTGGCTCAACCATTTTCCATTATTATTATTAGCAAATGCCTTCTATTTTTACTAAAACAAAAACGTTTTCGAAACATTTGCTAAACATTTACTAAAAAGAAAAATTACATTTGTGAAATAGTGCAGACGATTTAATCATCATGGTAAATGAGTTTATGTTCAAATTGCTTAAATCAATAAAATTTAAATGTTTCTCTAAGATAATATCATTAAAAAATAGGTTTTTAATAACTTTTAATTTTCGTGTCACGGTGGACTTTTTTCTGGAAATGCCCATATTTTTTTTTACAAAACATGTAATACATTTAAGAATTTTTTTATTTTGCTGAATTCTAGGAGGGCAGTTGTTCTCCCTGTGGACGCCCTTGTTCAGAGGGTAAACCACCAAACGAATGATTGTACTTTTGCTGATTTCTATCAGCATATCTACATGTTAGTTTTCAGTAGAATTCGTTATTTATATCGAATTAATTCAATTTCGATTGCTAATTGAACTCTTCGTGATGGTGGTAATTAATTTGAGAATTTTCTTCAATGAATTAAGGGAAATTTTATGGCGATGCTGCGAACTATAAAAGTTCGTTGAATATTTATTTCAAATCATTCTGTTTTTTTAACTGCATTCGAAACATCATCAGTCTGTGGATTTTTACTCGGCGCCAAAATACTAACTATGAATTATTCAATTTTTCTTATACTGCTGGTAGCAGTATTGACGCTTCTAGGCGGTCATTCAAATATGGTCGAGGCAACCAAAGGCAAGGGCTATGGCAAGGGTGGTGGTGGTGGCTATAGCAAGGGCGGCAAGAAACATGGCTAAAGTGCAGTCTCAGCAGTTCCGCTAACGTATTTGTATAACAAAATTGTAAATGACTAATCAATAAAATGCATGCAGAGAACATTGTTTTAGTTTAGACATTTGACTAGAAGTTGTCTGGGTATCATAATTTGCTAATAGTTTTGAATTTAACTTTCAATATACATCAAATAAATAAACCAATTAATAAAAACCACTTAAATATGGGCCGTCGAGTTGACTTGAATAAACGTTTTTTCGAATAGATAGACTGTTATGATTAAAAAAAAATGATTCCTCAAAGAAAATGTTTATACAGCAGTGAGACGTATTAACTTTTTGAAGTGTCTCTGTGAGCGTGTTCCTCGGCAGTATTGACCCTATAGGAACAAACTAACTTGTTTTTAAAAACAACTAATTAAAAACTAGTTTAAAATAAACCAGTATATGAACTACTTTGAATTATATTAAGGCGGCATCCACTTCAATATATGAAGTAATTGAAATACTACTTAAAAACCAGTGATTGATAAACTACTTTGAATTATATTAAGGCGGTAACTACTCTGATGTTGGCATGATTTAATTGAAAATTTTTATTAGATTACAAGCTTATATATATTTAACCATGTTATTTCATCAAATATTATTAACTTTTGGCCATCAGTAATAGTTTTCAATTGGTTATTTTAAAGCAATTAAAAAAATAATTTAAATGTAACTACTTTAACAACTAGTTGAAAATATATGCAGACGACAGTCAATTGACTTATTTAGCGGACATCACCATACAAAATAAGTTAGTTCGTTCTATGGAAAAAAGACAGAATTTCAACTAGTTGTAGTTGACAAAAAACTACTTTATCAACTTCTTTTAAATTAGTTGATTTTCCTTTAGGGGAGCTGTGTAAGTTTAAAGCAAATCTTCATTGACACAACTCCATCTTTCGACCTTCCAACTAACTATCACGCGCTTTCTGAATCAATACAATGCTTTCGAATTTAAAGGGACATCCCATGAGCGTTGGTTTAGTCTAAAAAAATGTTCACAAAACAAAATAGTTAATTATATCCAGTTAATTAATTGGACTCCGCTTTTCTTGTTGTTGGCGTTCTGTTTGTTACTGATAGCGATAGTTATTGAAGAACATCCTTTACCAGGGCCATCATTACGGACGGGCTGCTAAGGGCCCAGGAGTTCAAACGCTATTTGCAAGCACCAGCATTTTAACAAAAACGTTTGATCAAGATACCAGTGTTGCTAACTTAGGCATTACAGATTACCTCAAGGGCCGAATCGCCGCTTCCGTGAACGTACAACTCGTCACGTAAAAATTCTGTTAACTGAATGAAATTCAATTACGAGTTGATGAATTCGAAGACGATTCCGTGACGAGTTGTACGTTCACGAAAGCGGCGATTCGGCCCCAGATGTGTAAGAACTAGTGTATTTTTCGCAATACTATAATTAAAGAAAATTTCATTAGATAATAATCTATGTATATATAAAATTGTAAAAAAACAAATCTGTACATTAAATATTTTTTTAAAATTCTTTTCTTGTCTGTAAATGAAACTTGACATCTAGATTCTTTATATCCCCGGTCAACCTATAGGCTACTTTTTATCCAGAAAAAAAGGTTGGACCCGGTAGGGGGCGCTGCGATCAGGTTCCAGAAATTCTTTTTTTAGCTTATCTCTGAAACCGTTCATCCGATTTGCATGAACATTTGTATGAAGAGGTTCTCGGACACGCTGAGTTCTTTCGACGTATCTACTCTGTTCTATCTCGAACACCAGAGGGCGCTGTAGTACTAATATTTTAAGAAACGTCAAAAAACTCCTAAGCCGTTTATTCGATTTACATGAAAATTGGTATGTAGAGTTTTTCAGATACGGGGAGTTTTCATGACTTAGCTACTCTGTTCTATTTTGAACACCAGAGGGCGCTGTAGTACAAAAATTTTAAAAAAGTCAAAAAAGTCCAAAACCTTTTACTTATCTACTCTTTTCTCTCTCGAACTCCAGAGGGCGCAGTAGTACAAATATTTTGAAAAACCTCGAAAAACTCCTAAGCCGTGCATCCGAATTGCATGAAAATTGGAAAATAGGGTTTTCCTGATACGGTGAGTGTTTTGGACTTATCTTTTTTATGCTATCTTGAAAACCAGAGGGCGCTTTAGTACAAATCTTATGAAATCGTGAAAAACTCCAAAACTGTTCATCCGATTTGGATGAAAATTTGTAAATAGCGATTTTCGAGTACGGCAAGTGTTTTGGTGCTATCTTTTTTTTCTTTCTCGAAATAAGAGGGCGCTGTTTTCCAATTTGTACGTGTGTATGTTATTAAACTGTCCCTTAACGGCTGCACTCATTTTGATGAAATGTTTTGTGTGTGTTTGAGTGAATCCCTGGATGGTTCAGATTCACAATTGGACCCGGTAGATGGCGCTGCGATCGTGTTTAAGGCATTTTGATTTTATATCTCATCTCTGAAACCGTTCATCCGATTTGCATGAAAATTTGTATATAGTGGTTATCGGATTCGGTGAGTTTTTATGTCTTATCTACTCTGTTCTATTTTGAACACCAGAGGGCGCTGTAGTATAAATATTTTAAAAAACTTCTAAGCTGTTTATCCGATTTTCATGAAAATTAGTGCATAGGGGCTTTCTAATATGGTGACTATTTTGGACTTATCTTTTTTGTACTATATCGAACACCAGAGGGCGCTGTAGTAGAAATATCTTATCGTGAAAAAGTAGAAAGCCGATTTGGATGAAAAATTTTATTAAAGGATTTTCGAGTACAGCAACTGTTTTGACGTTTTTGCTCTGTCTCGAAAAGTAGAGGGCGCTGTTGTACATTTTGTACGTGTGTGTGTTATTAAACTGTTCCTCAACGGCTGCACCGATGATGATGAAATTTTTTATGTGTGTTTAAGTGGTCCAGATTCGCAATTGGACCAGGTAGGTGGCGCTGCGATCGGGTTCCACGAATTTTGTTATTATAGTTTGTCTCCGAACCATTCATTCGATTTACATGAAAATTTGTATTTATTTGAAAATTTGTATATAGAGGTTTTCGGGTACGGTAGTTTTTATGGCTTATCTATTTTGTTCTATATTGAACACCAGAGAGCACTGCAGTACAAATGTTTTAAAAATCTTGAAAACTACCTGTACATTCGATTTGCGTGAACATTGGTACATAGGAGTTTTCGGATACGGTGGGTATGTTGGACTTTTTTTTCTGCGCTATCTTAAACACCAGATGGTGCTGTAGTACAAATCACTTAAGAAATTGTAAAACACTCAAAAACCGCTCATCCGATTTAGATAAAAATTTGTATATCTGTTATATAGGATTGGATTATCGAGTATGGAAAGGGCTTTGGCGTTATTTTTTTTATTATATCTCGAAAATCAGAGGGCGCTTTTGTACAAATACCGCAAAAAACTCAAAACAACTCTTCCGATAAGTATGGTTTTTATAAGTGGTTTTCGAACCCCAGAGGGCGCTGTACTACAAAATACAGTAAGCAGTAATACAGTAAATCAGAACAGCTGATGCCGAATTCTGTGGTATTTGAGCACGCATCAACACATGCACAAGTCAGTTGCGTTGTAAGTTGGCGTTGTTTTGAGATTTCAATTTCTATTTTCAATGCTTATTTAATTTTTGTCCAGTTTCCTCGCGAATTGCCAAAAATTTGTTTTTGCTCTCATTTTTTTTAAAAATGTTCAATCTTTCGAATACAATATAAAACTTGAAAATAAATTTTTGCAAGCGATCGGCGGCACACACACACAAATCACGATTTCCCTAACTTTTTCAGATATTGAAGCTACATTTTGCTCATTTCGACAAAGTTACCGGTTTGAAAGATGCACTCAAAGTTACTTCTAGTTTGTGAAAAGTTTTTTCAAATAGACGAATGAAATCGAAAATTATTTCGATCGAGTTAAGCCGGGTATTCAGCTAGTAAAGTATAAAGTTATTTATAGAAATAGTTTCATGAAACGATCAATTATTGCTCGATCTGTGGCGCAGTACAATATCGCTTCCAAATGAAATAAGTCCCAATTAAAGCTTAGTATGCTGTAGGAGCGAACATTTTTGGGCATATAATCAATCCTACACGCGGAATTTTGGTGTAAAGTCAGAATTTTTGTGTGGAGAAAAAGCATTAGCTTCTGTTACCAAACCATTCCCTGCTACTGGAAGGCGAAATGATTCTTATGTTTTCTTAACTATTTCGTTTGCTTTCGAAGCTTTATTTTTAATTTATTATATTATTATATTTCTATATAATAAATTATTATATTTTAATGTGCTTTAAGGAAACTTTTATGTGTATTAGGCTGGACTAAAAAACAAAGTAAGCAAAATAAATTAGCAATGAAAAAAATTCTTTATTTTTTGGTTCGAAGTTTCACTTCTACTGTGCTGGGCGGCCACACACATACTTTTTTTTTTGTCCTTAGGTTATATATGTGGGGGATAATTCTACTTTATTTAATGTCCAAAAGTAGCTCACAATTTACTTACCATTTATTTCAACGAAATTAATTCTAAGGCATCTTGAATTTCTTCTCTTATATGTATATATGTCTTTATTTATAGATACAACTGGTCGAAAACTGAATAGATACTTATATCTTAGGACTGGTGACTATATTCTAGGCAAATTTAATAGTGCATTTTTGTAAAACCATTCCATAACTTTTATTAGTTTATTATAGATAGTACCCAAAGACACTTAAATATCTAAGAAATTGTACAGCTAATTGTGGTAACATTTTTAATACTGTTCTTGAACCTACCTGATATAGTGATTTTTAAATTGATGATTTGCTGGTCGAATATCGTCCTTTATATCTTCATTTTTAAAAGAAAAGGCAATTATTTACGTTTTTCAATTATAATAATTTATTTTTCTTAGCATCAGGTTACAAAATATACTTATTTATTATTTAAATGGTATTCATATAAGTAGACATTTACTTTTATAATTGTATTTATAAGTATAGAGTAGAATTTTAAACATTAAAGTAATTTTTAAATATTTTTGGTATTTTAGCTGTAATTTCTTCATAAAATATACAGAAAGTCTTAATAAATAAATATTAATTTTTTTTTTAAATAGGCATAATAGACAATTTTTGCTTAACTACAAGATATTAGTTAGTTACAAGATATTGTAATGTATACTAGTTAATTTTTTGTTTGAAAATTAGTTTAGCTATAAATAAGATTAGTTTAATAATGACTGAAGTTATATTTTTATAATGAAATTGCATGTTATTTTAAAGGTAATTTTTTTTTGGAACTTAAACATAAATGTTTTGCTAATGCATAAGAAAATAAACGCACACACATACGAACAAACACACACATATACAATGGTTGGAGCTTTGTATTGTGGAAAGACATATAAAAAACATGGCAGAACTTAAAATGAACAAATTTTTTAAATTTAAATAAAGAATAATTTAAGAGTTAACATAAATCAAAATTATTTAATGTGTTCCATTAAAAAGATACAAATTTAAATTTTATCAATTATGCATGCAGCTGAATATTTAAACAACGTTGTTATGACACATTTTTCGCAATTTACGGTGTCAATTATTTATTTCTAGAATTGCCAGAAAATCTGCAATAAATGCAATTTTGGTTAAATATCTGAATAATTTAGCTCAATGATTAAAACACTCAGGCTATTATAAATTATTTAAAGCTTATAACGAATGCATCGTGTAGCAATTTGGAAGTCTTGTTGTTGTTGCCTGACCACTGACCATTATACAGTGGTGATCAGAAAATTAGCACACTATTAAAGAAACTTAAAAAAGGGAAGTTAGTTTCACATTTTGCAAAAAAGAATTTTGTCTTTTGAAATCTGAGTATGCATAAAATGAAAACATAGTATAGAAATAATAAAAAAATATGCAACCATTTTCCTCTGTTTTATTTAGTTTTCGATTTATTAGCATTTGATATATTATATGCAGATTTTTGATTGTGTCACAGATTAGGCACACTTGTTTAAATAAGTTAAAAAACTAATAGAAAAGTTGAAGAAAATATTTAACTTTAACTATTATTATTAACTACCACATTATTGTTTTGTAGAGTGACCATGTTTTTCGTTGTTGGTTGACATTTTCTTACTAAGATCCTTACCAAATTAAACATATTATGTATCCAGTTTCATGCTCAACCGCCTCAAATTCGGTCGCATTTTTATTTTTTTTCTTTCTGGCTTAAATAAAACTATTATAAAAAATTATGCCGTATGTCCACAAGATAAAAATTTAAAGGTAGCCAGCTTAAAGCCTTCTCATTATATTTCCCGCCAATAACCAATTCTTGCAGGCCTGTGCTGCATTTTTCATATCATTATCATGCAAAAAGATGCAAAGAGTAAAAATTAATTAATGGTTCTGTCATATTCTAGAGTATATTCAAATATAGATCTTCCATCTTGCCAACAAATCTGGCCAGTAACGAGTGCGAGCAAAATTAAAATAATTTCAAGTTGAAATTATAAAAATAATTTATTGCATGTCTGTTGTAAATGCTTTGATAAGCAGGAATCAAAAAAGATTTTGGAAATAATCTGTTTTTTGTCGTCATTGAGTCTATTTAAAGTCAGAGATGTTAAACAAGTCAAAAGCTATGAGTTTAGTTTAAGTTACTGTAACCTTTTTGTTTTAGCTTGAAACCCTTTTTTTTTGTATATTTTCTAAACAACTTCATCCAAATTTGTCCTTGCAAGTAACTCGCTTGAAATGATTAAAAATGCTGCTGAGGTTTGTCAATTATTAGGCGCTTGCTTTGTACTGTGATCTTAATTTATCTGTCAGAAAATACAATATTTAACGATTAGTTATCAACAGTCTGAAATAACGTCAGAAGTGCCTCTATGAAATCTTTTAAATATAACTGTTGAAATCTTGTTAAGGGCCTCTGGAAGTTTTTCGAAGAAAAAAAGACACCTTTTAAAACATTTTTATACCCCAACGCGTACTGCGTAAGGGGTATATTAACTTTGTCATTCCATTTGTAACAGCAAGAAGTAGGCGTGGCAGGTATAGAAAAATATATATACTTTTATATATATATATTTTTGATCAGCATCATCTCCTGAGTCGTTTTCCGTGTGTCCGTCTGTCTGTCCGTCTGTCCGTTTGTCGACACGATTACAGCCGCAATTTTAAAGCTATCGCGATGAAATTAAAAATATAAGTTTATTTTTAAAAAGGAAGATCAAGTTCGAGAATGGGCCAAATCGGATGAAAACCACGCCTACCTCCCATACAATGTGGCTTTATTTTAAACGTTAAATCTTTTAAAAATCCACAAAAATTAAAGAAATATCTTGAAATTTTGCACATTAGCTTTGATATTTAATATGAACCATCTCTATGATGTATGGCAAAATCGGATCAAAACCACGCCTACTTCCCATACAAAGTGACGTCATCAAAATAGGAAAACTTTCGTTAATAAATAAAACTGAATGTCATCGTGTATGTCGTGGCTAAAGACTTCGAATATACTTCAATATGGCCGCGGGGGGGTATTTTAGCTTCGGTACCCTGCCTACACCCTTACTAGTTTTACTACAAGAAAGCTATGTGTATTAAATTGTACTGCTTTGGGATAATTATTTGGCAAAATATACCAGATTACTGATTTCGGTTATATGGAAGGTGGGCGTAACATTCAATGCATTTGAATAAAATTTTGTGTGAATAATTATATTATTCTCAAACCTATTTCCACAAAATTTTACGGATTTTAAGGCGACTGTTTCTATTTTTGTCCACTCGCTATATGGGAGTGTTAAACTGTGTAACGATTAAAATTACCGTCCCAAGTAACATTGTTGGAGCAATTAGGTGCGAGTAAGTTCTAAAAGTGTTCTAAAAGTGGATACTATGTAGTTAAAGCTTTAGCGCAGCTTTGTTTGCTGCTAGTTGCTTTTAATTTTAAAGGAAATGCGCGAAAGATAATTTTTTTACCATTTTTAACTCTAATACTTTATACAGCTTTGTAAAGGATTTTATAAAATCTCCAAAAGAGCAGAACTCAGAAATTAACTAATTGCATTGTAAATGCTCTTTTACAGCAATAAACATAGCTATAGGGCTGCTTTGAAAACGGGTTTGAGAGATTTGCTTTATGTTCGCTTTAAAATGTTTTTTTTTTTAATGAATTTTTAAAACTTATAAATGTAAAATACTGTAAATTAAAACACTAAATTTTTTGTGATTAAAAATACCAAGTGATTAAAAAAATCGGATAAAGAGCTTCTTTCAAAAAATAGCGATCTTGATATATATAGAAATTCTTGAGGATTTAAGGGGGGACATGCCATTGTCAGTTTTTTGAAATCAATTTTTTCTATTTTAGTAAATATTCTTAAGATTCTAAAAAAAAAATTTCATGGAAAAATTCTTACGGGTTCAAAAGTTACAGCCGGATTAGTGAGAGCGTATTTTTAATTTTTGCTCTACCTACGTACGGCAGCTGGTATATACTTGTTTTACTTGCTACCTGACTTTTGGTGGTTGTTATTTCGTACCTACTTGAAGGGTGGGTTTTAGTTATTTGCAAATGTTTCAACTACTTGGTATCACCATAGGAGCTACAGCATTGAATTTTTCCAAAGGAAATGATGCAAATTGTTTGAAATGCGCCAGAGTGAAGGCATATGAAGCTTCAAAAGAAGCCCGAATTGCTAAACGATTGCAAAAGACTATAAGAAACATCACAACACAAGATAACGAAGGCATACAGTACGAAGCAGGCATGTCAGATTGAAGGTAAACTTTTTTTTCTTTGTTCACAAACTTTGAACGTGTTTATCTCGAAACCACGTTTTTCGTACTGGGTGCGGCACTAGCGGGTTCATTTTTTGACGAATTTTTTTTTTGTATTTTTTTAAACTTGATTCGCTATCGTATGACACGAGCTTTTTTTAAAATTTTTTTACCATTTTTTATGAATTTATGAAGTCAATATTTTTTTCGAAAAAACACACTTTCAAATTTGGAACATCACCAAAAATTGAAAAAAAATTTAAAAAAAAGCTCGTGTCATACGATAACCAATTTTGTTAAGATTTAAAATAGTAATTTTTTTCCATATCGGATAATTTTTGCAGCTCCCAGCGCTGCAACCACGAGGCCCCGTTTTTTTCTCTGCCGCCAGTTTGGAGCTCTATAAAATCATGTTGGAGTGAAAAATATATTTTTTTTTAATTTTTTTTCTTGTAATCTGTGCAATTCTCTACAATAATTTGGAAAAATGTTTGTTTTTGACTGAGTTAGGAATTTTTTAAAAAAGGGGTGTTTTCTCTGCCGCGAATGTCGTGTCCCTCCTTAGTAAAGTTAAATATTACAGTTAAGATATAGTTAAGATTTTTAATAAAATTGATGATTTATATAATATTAACGTTGAGAATAGTGGATTTAAAGGTATGTTAAAATGTGTTTAACTATTTGAAAATAACAAATACAAGGCCGTTGTAGTTTTTCGAAGTATTACATTCACTTTTCCATTATATGCAAATTCACACCGAAATTCACAGCTGCAACGCATATACAAACATGTTTTAGTCGAATATATTAAACATACTATTATTTCTTTAATTGATTTGTTATTGTAATCGCCACAAACACTTACCAAATTTTATATATCTATATATATTGAGTTAATGAAGCAAAAATGGTGCTTTTAAACTCAAGAAAATAGCCTTATATATTCTCTGCAAGAGCTTTAGTAGCGCTAATAAAGCTACAGTTGAACCTTGCTGCTGTATGAGATAGCACTATAAGCTCTGCAAGAATTAATATACGGCTAAAATTGCTACTTGGGATGTTTTTATGGTTTATTCGGCATTTTTTAATTTACTAGACTCGGTTTGTGTTTTTTTGTGGAGGAGTACCATTTTTCTTATTTCTATTTATCATATCGAGTTTTTCCTTCATTAAATTCATAACATTTAAGACTATTTTATTTGAAAACATAATAGTTTAAACAGTTTTTCTATACTTTGAAATAGGGCAACTATCATTCTATTTCATCTGGGGGGCCCGAAAAGGATCTATTCAATTCTATTGTATTAATTCCAGTCGAAGTATCCAGATTAAAAAGGAATCCTGATCATTTAACAGAAAGTGTGCTAATTCTGTGACCATTTAAAAACAAACTTGCAATGGCTAAATATTAAAATTTTCAAAAACATCTCTTTTTGCAAAATGTGCACAACTATCTGAACTTTTTTAAACTTATTTAATGGTGTGTTAATTTTCTGACCAACACTGTATAATTGACAAATAGGTATCTTGCATATGTAAATTAGTGCATGCAAAAAATAGATACTATGTAAATTTGTATAGTTTTATCTGTGTGCAGTGAGATTTTTTAACTGTTTTGCTTGCTTGCATAAAATTTCATTAATTTCCATGTACAATTAAAAATGACTTAATTATTTTTGGTGCCGTC
Organism: Coremacera marginata; assembly: GCA_914767935.1. NCBI lineage: Eukaryota > Metazoa > Arthropoda > Insecta > Diptera > Sciomyzidae > Coremacera > Coremacera marginata. Next base: position 142,077,781 of record OU612044.1, read on the forward strand.
TATGTTACCAATAAAAATATTGATGTTACCTAATTTTTTACCGGAAGTGTTTTTTTCAGTAAACACCTTTTTTGGAATTGAAATGTAACCTTGGAGATATTTTTTTTATACTGTATTATTTCCACACTTTTTTCCATGTTCAATCAATTGCCGCTATAGTTTATTAAGCTCACTTATTTGTAAAATTAATTAATGGATAGAATATTTTTGTTTACTACACACATTAGTATGCAGATAGACCTGCATTAAATTTTAAGCTAATGATTTAGAAAAACATGCCTATAAAATGCATGGACTTTGTAGAGTTCAGTCGGTATAATAATTATTTTAAGAAATTGAGTTATCACAAAATAGTTGACCAGTTTTGTAACAATTTGAAATAAAAAGAATTTCTAAATATTTTGTTGATTTCAATTAGCACACAAGCTAATACCCAGCACATTTTGGTACACATTCGTATAGCTTTTATAAGGTCTCACGTCCGCGTACGTGAGCCAAATAATTAAAGCAATAGAACTAGCTCATTCACTTGAACGACAAAAAATATTTACCGTACCCGTTAACGAACGTGTACGCAAATGAAACGATTTATGGCTATGGTACAGTCCATTTACCTACAACTTCAGGTAGGTAAAAGGTATTTTTATTAGTTCTATGTACTGTTTTGAACTTTTTTGGGTCTTGTAGACTCCTTGGACAACAATTTTTCGACAAATAGATTCATTTCATTTTCAATATTTTGGAACGAGTTGGGTTATTGGACCTTTTTGAAGCGAGAGTTCTTAAGCCTCATTTTGTAATTTGCTTGAGTGAAGTCTCAAGAAGTCAAAGATGTTTCTTTGATGCTTGCGTCTATAACAACAAGGAAATGTATTTTTAATATATAAAACATATTTCTTTGGTCTTCTGTGGGAATCGAACTCGTACCCCATTGATTGATAGTTCTACACACTACCCACCAATCCAAAAGTCTTTGTTGCGCAGAGTTGTTGAATAGAACAAGTCTAGTTTAATGAATCCGCTTAAATTTCAGAAAGTTGTTTAGTACAAGGCATGGCAGAATTATAATTCTATCATTCGTACAAGGTAGAATTTTTTCGCAGATTAGAATGGTATTGAATAAAAGGCCATTATGTCCCCAGTGGCCCATGCAACCCCTTGAAATTAAGCGGGTTCATTAAAGCAGACTTAAGCCATTACGTAGATCACAATAATCTATGAATAGATAGATGATATCGTATTGGCTATTCTACACATCCAACATATTTAGCAGCTATCGAAAAATAACAAAAATGTTGCTTCTACTTGCTACACACAAGATGTCGTCAGCATCGGTGTCTTAATTAAGTATAACTGAAGTTTTGTTGCAGCAGATCACAAAAATCTTTCTATTAAAAGGATTGTGTATTGGCAATTTTACATATCCGTCATATTTAGCAGCTATCCAAAAATAACAAAAATGTTGCTTCTTCTTGCTTCAAGACGTCATCAGCATCCGTGCTTTTTTTTTATTGATGTGAATGCGTTTATGTTGTTGGTCAATGTTTTTTTTTTTTGTTTTGCATAGCACGAAGGAAAAATTAACAATTGCCCAGAAGTGCGTTGAAATAACAATAAATAATAATAAATATTGGTGTGAATATTAACATGTGTTGTGTAATTTACTTTATGTTGTTTTAAAATTTTGATTTTAAAAGTTATTTTATTAAAAAAAAATACTATTATAATACCAAATCTATGAAACTGTGAAAAAGCTTCGCTTCTCTCGTGTGTCCAACTACGCACCTGTGTTTCTGTTTTGTGTTTTTTTTTTGGACTCTGAACAAAAATCCTTTTTTTGAAGTGAAATTTCTTTAGGCGCGTTGAGCACCTTTTAGAAAAGAGCAAAACTAGATTTGCGATATCATCACGCTGCTAGCGATATCATCACGCTGTTAGCGCTATCATCATGCTTTTAGATGTTCATTTCTGTTGCATTGTACAGCATTGCTTACGCCGTGGTTATGCTAGGCAAACATGCTTGGTGAGCTTTTTTTTATTATCGAAGCGATAACCAACCAATTACCGAACCAATTACCGATTACCAAACCATTTAGCAATTACCGAAGCGATTACCAACCAATTACCAAAGCGACTACCAACCCATTACCGATTACCGAAGCGAGTAACAACCGATTACCAATTACCAAAGTGATTACCAGCCGATTATCGAAGTGATTGCCAACCGAGTACCGCTTACCAAAGAGATTACCAAACGATTACCAATTACCGAAGCGATTACAAACCGATTACCGAGCCAATTACCGATTTTCCAACGAAAATAATTATGTTACGAATATATTATAAGTAAACATACAAAAAATAGCAGTTACATACAGCACATACATTCAATAACGCATCTGTATCTGTAGTAACGCACCACCCTGTAGGAAAATCAACTAATTTAAAAGTAGTTGATAAAGTAGTTTTTTGTCAACCACAACTAGTTGAAATTCTGACTTTTTTCCATAGAACAAACTAACATATTTTGTATGGTGATGTCCGCTAAATAAGTCAATTGACTTTCGTCTGCATATATTGTCAACTACTTGTTAAATTAGTTATATTTAAATTATTTTTGTAATTACTTTAAAATAGCCAATTGAAAACTATTACTGATGGCCTAAAGTTAATAATATTTGATGAAATAACATGGTTAAATATATATAAACTTGTAATCTAATAAAAATTTGCAATTAAAACATGTCAACATCAGAGTAGTTGCCGCCTTAATATAATTAAAAGTAGTTCATATACTGGTTTATTTTGAATTAGTTTTTTAATTAGTTGTTTTTAAAAACAAGTTAGTTTGTTCCTATAGGGCATGTAGAACGCATCTGGTTTGCCGACTCTAACTACTTTGGAAATTCATCACAGCTTTTTCAGTGTTGCCATGAAAAAAATCATTCCACTAGCATCCTACGAGTTTTCCTTGTAAAATACAGCACTTTCCATACAAAAGGCCATTTTGTGTACTTTTCAAGTCCTGTAACTTCGTTTTTGACTGATAGATTTCGTTAAAAATTAGCTGGGTTAAGTTCTTGAGCCGAGCAATTAATTTTTGGTATCAATTTTCCAAAAAACTGAACGATTAATGGGGCCCCAGTAAATAATTCCTGAAAATTACAAAAAAGGAAATGACAAATTGGTAGAGGGGGAGGGGAGGATATGTGTTATTTCACAATCATTGAAATGTGTGAAAATATTTTAATCTCATTTAATAACTAGTCGACAAATTGGCCCAAAATTCAGTTAAATGCTTTAATAATTTAATTCATGAATTCAAATGAGTTATTGTGTTCGTCTCGTATATTGCTTCAGGGGCAAATTAAAATTAGTTTGAGCAAATTCGTTGAAAAGTCGCAGCACTGCTAGAAAAGGATGCAAGCTTTTTGTATTAATTAATAGCTATATTTAAATGCAAACTCAAAAACAAATACAAGCTTAAAGCTTTTATTGCACACATACATACATGCATTGATTAATGCATATACATGTACATACTATATTTATGGCTCTTTAAATAAAATAAATACATAACTATGTTTGTATGATTTTGCACAATAAATGAATCTATTTGTTAATAATAATGCAATTGTATATATGTGTGTGTGTGACTGTGTGTGTGCTTATTAGTGCTTAAAACGCAATTAATTCCTTCTCACTCATACACTTAAACTTACATTATAATTGATTCTCATACCGGAGAACCAGCTGCTGCTGCTGCTGCTGAACTACCTGCTGCTACCCCAATATCGCTGATACTTTTCACCCGACGATGTTGACTATAAAGCAAGTGCAGCTGTGGATCTGTTGCCGATTCGCTGGTTCCACCCACGGGTGGTGCGCTCACTCGATGACTCGGTGCTCCGAAGGCGATGGGCGGCGGTGGTGGTGCGGTTGTGGGTGGGGGGTAGTGAGTTGGTCCAATTGTGGAATAAATGCCACCATTGCCGCCTTCACTGCTGCTGTATGAGGGAGTGGGGGACGTGGAGTTGCCGTAAGAGGTGCGATCGCCGGCATTGCGGGGCTTTGCATTAAAGCGGAATGCCTTGGAGAGGGAACTCTGCGTGTGTGCAAGCAAGGTGAAGAGCGAGATAGAGAAAGACAGAAAAAAGTGAAAATATGTTAATTAATTCAGGGAAAAATTGTATCAAGCATGTGCATAAATTAAGTTTAAATAAAGGCATACATATAACGGGAATTATTATCAGAAGCTATTCATTGGGCATAATTTAAGTTCTATGCTAATGAAGGGTAAATGTACGTCGCTGTATTTATGAAAGGAGTTTAAATCGATAAGTAATAAGTGAGCACCACCAATTTTTCTTTTTGTTATTAAAAGAAAACAGTGTGCTGCGATGTGCCCAATGTGTGTTATCATGTACCGCATTGGAAAAGTATTTCTTCTTATGGCATCAGTTTTATGAGTGGATGCTTTTTTAAAGTATAAGTTAGCAGAAATTCAGAAATTGTGCTATGATGTGCTCGCGTCGTGCTCCAATATGCTGTTAAAAGATCTACAAAAATCGCATATTTGCAAATTGTTTAACCTTGATTTTTCGGCTTGAAATTGAATTTTTACTTTTTTATTATATATTACTACATTTATTCCCGGATGCTTCCTTCAAGGGCGCTGTAAATAATCACGATGGAAAAATTTTAAGCCTTTGGGATTTGAAAAAAAACTTTGCCTAAAAGAACTAAAACAAAAGTTTTTTAAGACGTTAAAGACGTTAAACGTAGCGTATGTTACGATACGGTAGCGTTGACTTACAGAACAGTATGTTAACGTTGTGTAGCGTAGAGCCCTGCATGAGTATGCTTGTTCGCCTACCAGAATATATTCGTTTGCTATAGAGTAAAAAAGTTTACTCCATCGCTTTTCTACTGTACTCATACCGGCTCTTACAATCTCTTTGCTTTATGCATAAATAAGAAACGACGAGAGTAAGTACACGTTGCTTTACTACACCAGCAGGTAGCGAATAAAGCAATTAAAAAGAAAACACAAAATATTAGTTTTCCATGCCCTGAATATTTTTCACATATGTTTATTATTTATACGAAAGACTATGAATGTATTTTTTTCATAATAAATACTTTTTCACGCGTTCCTAGCCAAAATCAAAATAACTTTGCATTAAAGAATAACAAAAAAGCTTTTTATCATCTTATAAAACGAACATATTAACATTTATTCAGTTGACATACCTGAATATTCGTGTAGTTTATTAGTACTCAGAGAAAAAACTAAAACAAAGCGTAGCTCGCAAGCTCAGTTCAGTGCAAGAGTGTATGTAAAGAGAACAGAGAACAAATAAGTAGTTATTCTCTTGCACATTTATTCACTTGCAGTAACTGCTACACCAGAGAAACAGGGTGTATTCGCTGGATGAATATATGTAGGGCTCTAGTGCTCTCGTAGCGTAGGCGACTTCACTCATAACTCTGTAGAGTTATAGTGTGTATATTTGAACGTAAGACAAACATTCCGTTGCATAGCTAAACTAAAAGAACCGTATGTGTTGCGTTTTTTGAGAGATAAAGAAAATAGAGAGGGAAAATAACCACAATTTAGGTTGCGAATAATTCATTTCATGTTTCTCGCTTGCAAGTTTTGGCAATGACAAACTCAATTTACTACAATTATTGCACTCGCTCAAAAAAGGTCATTAAAGGGGAAACTCTTCCGGGGGCCCTCTAGAGAGGAAAAATGTGCTGACACGTCCTATTATTTTTTCACTATCAACATTTTTCTTAACATCCCCTCTTATCTGTCACCCTTTTGGGAGTTCTCCTATAAAACAGAAATAAGATAAATGGATTATATCTTTCGCAAATGGACTCTTAGAGGGGTTAAATACTCGTATATGAGCTGGTCCTATTAATTTTTGTCCCTCAACATTTCCTTTGAACACACTAACCCCTATCTACCACCTTTCTTTAGGTCCCATACAATAACTTCAAAAATTGTCAAAAATAGTTTATATCTCTAGCAAATGGACTCTTAGAGGGATCAAATATATCGCACACTATCTACAAAAGAGACACACCTCAAAATTTTAAAATTTTGAAGAGAAGCAAAAAACAATTGTTTATTCAACGGACTCCATACAAAACAAAGAGACGAAATGATTTTTTTTTTTAAATAAAGAGTAAGAAGACGAGTGAACAGTTCTGATAGTTAATGGAGGTAACCACTACGATTGGTTTAACGATTTTTAAGAGGAGTGAACAATTTTGATAGTTGATGGGGGTAATCACTACGATTAGTTTAATATGAAAAAGTAAAAATTTGTAAATCTTGAGTTGTGCCTGTTTTGTATATGGAGTGCGATATGAGCTGGTCGTATTACTTTTTTCTTTTAACATTTCTTCTGATCACACTTACCCTCAATTTTTTTTTTTTGCTAAGGGCATTAGCTGGATCTAATATTTTTTGCCACTCAGCATTTATTTTGAACACTCCTACCCGTTATCTGATACCCTTCTTTATCAAAAAGACATAAAAACGTTCTTCTCCATACAAAAAACACAAAAACTGTCGAAAATAGTTTATATATCTCTCGGAAATGAACTCCCGAGGGGAGTCAAATATATGAGGTGGTCCTATTATTTTTTCCCTTCAACATTTCTCTTGAACCCACCTACCCCGTATCTGCCACACTAAAAGTTATCTTATGTCGATTTTGTTCAGTAGTTACTTACCATACAAACTCTACTGTAGGTTTCCCTGTCGAACGGTACAGAATAATAATGTTTGCACACGAACGCAAACACATACAATAAACTACGATGACATAAAAAATATCCAAATTACAGCACATTATCCAAATTTTGAAAAACATAATAGTACTATATCTGTTAAAAACTAAAGATTTAACTAAGAAATTGCATTTTACATAAATATTGCAGCAGAAATCGAGCAGATTACAGCATATTTTTCAGAATTCTACAAAAAGTTTTTCTTAAAAGGTAGCAACTCATAACATTCGTACCAATTGAGTAACATTTTTTCAAATGCAGTACATGATAGCACACATTGGGCACATTGCAGCACAAATTTTGTTTTCATATGAAAATAAAAAATGGCTGAGCTATTTACTTTGAGCACGTCCAAATATCTCTATTTTTACCATACAGGGTGTCCCGCAATTGAGTGCAACTATTTATGGAGGTGAAAAGTTATGTCGAGCTGAGCAAAAAATCGTATGAGGGGGTCATTTTCACGTTCTTAGGAGCTACAGGGTTAGTTAATATTTGACGACTTTGATTTACGTTATTGTTTTTTTGATAGCTCATTGCAAAGGCAATAAAATCACCTTTCTAACGTTTTATCAACAAACCCTACCGATTTAACCATTACCGAGCTCGTGTGAAAATGAAATCAATCAGTTGGAACTACCAAATTTAAACTTTGAGTGCAAATTTGTCGGAATTTCGCGTACTAAAAGACATTTTTTCCGGAATCAATTTTGTAATTTATTCAATTTTCTTTTCAATAACATCAAACACATAAATATATCTCAAAAAAAAAAAAAGTTGGCTGTACTAAAAAAATTATACTTATTAGGAAAGAATGTTATTATCTTCTGCATAACTAATTGTAATGTCATTATTTATCATTATTTTCTAATAAGTATAATTTTTTTAGTACATCCATCTTTTTTATGTGTTTGGTGTCATTTAAAAGAATATTGAATAAATTACAAAATTGTAGAAAAGAATTTCATTTATTAAGCGAAATTCTGAGAAATTTGCACTCAAAGTTGAAATTTGGTAGTATCAACCGATTGATTTCATCTTCACACGAAAACAGCTCGGTAACGGTTAAGTCGTTGGGGTTTGTTGATATATCGTTAAAAAGGTGATTTCATTGCCTTTGCAATGAGCTATCAAAGTAAGTAAGTAATGTAGGTTAGTTTTCCTGCTAGAAACAATAACGTGAATCAAAGTCGTAAAATATTAATTAACCCTGTAGCTCTTAAGAACGTGAAAATAGACCCCGCTCATACGATTTTTTGCTCAGCTTGCCATAAACTTTCATCTCCGTAAATGTTGCACTCAACTGCGGTATACCCTATATATCAAAAAATTTTTCTAAGTCTTAAGTTATGTGCTTATAAAACTCCAATAACTTTTGAATTATTAAAGGTTATATTATTCGAGCTCAAGGTCAATGCTGCTACCTGAAGAAAACAACTGAAGAAAAACAACCCACAGCAACGATACCCTGTATAGAGTATTAATCACACGCAGACTAAACAGACTGTTCTGTTGGCCACTACCCCAACTCATCAGTAGCCTTGTGTAATTTTGCTGTTAATTTTCTACTTCTTTCACCAATGCAACTAATAAATTACCTTGTATTGCATGTACGAATGAAAATGATATGAAAGTAGCTAAAAGTTCTTCTTATTTTTGATGCATACTTTCAGTAAAAGTAAGCTCTTTTTATTCGAAGATAGATCAAAGTTTTTAAGGTTTTTTTTTGCTACTTGTTGGTGCAAATATAAAAAAATGTTTTTGGAAAAATTCTTGGAGTTATATAAATACATAACTTAAAACTTATGAAAAGAGGTCGTAATTAATTTACAAATAAATTCTCTGGAATAGTCCGGCAGTTAAAAATATGATTATTTGTGTGTTTTACACACAAAAATGAAAATCTAAGTTTTCAAAACAAAAAAATCTTCATGTCGTCATAGTTCAATATCAGCAAGCTGCTCAAACTAAGACCGACTGTGAAAATAGAAGAGCAACAACAACTAGCACAACAAAACCTTTGAATAGTTAAAAGCTTTGATTTATCTTCGAATAAAAATAGCTTACTTTCACTGAAAGTATGCATCAAAAATTAGAAGGACTTTAAGCTGCTTTGATATCATTTGCATTCTTACATGTAGAAATTCAAGGTAGTTTATTAGTTGCATTGGTGAAACAAGTAGAAAATGAACAGCTTAGTGGATCACAGCAAGAATTACGCAAGGCTACTGATGAGTGTGATTAATACTCTAGTCTGCTGTGTGATTATGGTATTGTTGTTGTTGATTGCTTTTCTTCAGTTGTTTTCTTCGGAAAGCAGCATTGACCTTGAGCTCGAAAAATATTACCTTTAATAATTGAAAAATTATTGGAGTTATATAAACACATAACCTAAAACTTATGAAAAGAGGTCGTCATGAATTTACAAATAAGTTTTCTAAATCTTTTTACGTAATATTATTGGATTTATGAAAATTTAAGGTTTGAAGCGGGTCTTTTTTTAATGGTTTATTTAATGAAGCTTGTGTGTAAAGTATAAGAAAGAAATACAGAAATATTTAAGGAATTTTTAAAATTGTTTCATATAAACTTTAACTCACCTGTGATCCTTTCCATGCCGATATCTTTAAGAGTTCGCATGCGTGTGTATGAAAATAGAATGATTGGCATTAAATAGACAAAGTAAATAAAAAATTAAACATAAACATAGATCTTTAGTTTTTTTTTTATAGTATTTTATTTTATTTGAATTTATTTTACTTTTAGAATTTCTTTAAATTTTGCAAAATAAATTTGAATTTTAAACGGGGTTTCTTCTATACAATATTTCTTATTAATTTATTTACTCTACATTTAATTAATATCTGTTGCTCTGATTTTAAATTAAATTTATTTTTACGCCAGATTGTATAAAAATATGTCTGCCGCTGTCTTGCCTGTATATGCTGTGTTGCTGTTGTTGTTGTTCTTGTTGCTCTTGTTGTTGTTCTTGTGGTTGTTGTATCTACTATATGCAGTGTCACTGCTTATAAAATTGTTAAACTTAAAATCACAAAAAATACAAGCTATACACATGAATTATTTTTGTTGCTTAATTAAATTTATTTACTCGACATCGACTCTGTCGTATTTCTGCAATATTGTCGGTTATATTGGCGGACATATTTTGTTTGGCCTTGCAGGCAATCAGTTAATTGACTGCGTAAATCTTTGTCATCCTTTTTTTACACCCTTTTTTCACTATTACCAAAAAAAAAACCCCCATCCTTTAAGCCCAAATATTTTACTGATAGCGTTTTATTTTATTTTATTTATTTTTTTTTTTTTTAAATTATTTATCTATTTTTGACACGATTTTACGCTGATTTTATTAATATCTTAATTGATTTCGGTTTTTTTGTTGTGCATTTATTTAATATAATAATAATTTTTGTTCACATTTTATAGCAAGTTTAAATTTTAATAGCTTTTGCATATATTTTACTTATCTTAATAATTACACAAGTAATATTTAATATTAGTCGATCAATTTTTAAGTGGTCGTGTTAAACACAAAAATGACATCTAAGCGTTTGTTTCTGTTTGAATTTTTTTCTATTTCTAAGCTTTTGTTTTCTTTGCTTACTTATATCTAGAAAACAATTCTTATTTACATGTATAATGCTGCAAAATTTGGTTCTTTTTATTTTAGTGTTTTTTTTTGATTTGTTTTCATGGTTTTATTAAAATTTTATGAATTTTTCTTTTTTGTTTTGGCATTTTTTATTATTTTATTAAATATTTAAGTAAAAATATTCTTGTTGCTAAAGTAAAACTGTGCGATGTTTTTGTATGTTTGTAAGTTTTTCTGAAGTGGACATTATTTTGATATTTCTTTTTCAACCTGTTGTGATAGCTATTTTATGCTTTCCACTCAGCTTAGAATTAGAAAAATATATAGTGTTGTAAAAGTTAATATTCCTCAAAAAGTGTACTTCTATCGAATTTTTCCATTGTTTTCAAGGTCAGCTCGGGTTGTTTCATCAATAAACTAAGATTTTGTGTCAAAGCTTCCTCAAACCTTTGTGAAATATTTCATTTCATTACATTATTCAAATTTTAACATATCGTTACTCGTATTTGCTGAATCTTTTTTAATTTAAAAATAATTAAGATATAATATTCACATTTTTTTCGGCGATATCATTTCTTCGTTTCAGATTTTATTCTGATCTTTTTACATAATATTATATTATAAATTTAAAACAATCTTTTAAAATAACCATCGAAAATTTGGTATTGGCTTATAAAATCTGATTTACCGTCACTCAATTGCTTCTCTATCTAAAGAATACTATTGAATTTATGAAAATTTACATGGTCGTTTTTGCCACAACATCTTAAGCTGGGATGAATTTTTTATCAGAGGATATTTTGAAAATGTTATTTTCTATTAAAACAAAATAGGCATTTGTTAAAGTGTACGGCAAGAGCAGAATCTAATATAGGGCGGACTAACTAAAAAAGTCATGTACTGTTTTATATCACTACAGATTAGTTGAAAAAAAAGAATGTCTTGCATAGATTTGTAATCAAAGGATACTTCTAATGTCATACCACGGAGAGAGAAATCTGAAAAATTTCTTGGTGCCTAACCACTTATATGTATGACAAAAAATAAAAAAAAACTGCGTCTTAACACTCCTTGACTATTTTTTCTTGTGCTATGTAAAGTCAGAAGGCTACGCTAACACGCCAACGACTTTGGATTATCTCAAGGAAAATATTAGAGACGCAATTGCCGGAATAATGTCGCACATATTAGACCGAGTTATCAAAATTGGAACGATCGCTTGAAACACTGCCAGCAAAGCCGACGCACAATGGGAAAAACATAGCAAAACCGTCGCATCGCCTGTTTTTAATTCTAGCGTCTATAATAGTAATGTTAGATACTTGCATTTTGGGTAAAATTTACAGAATTCTTTAATGAAGATACTTATGTAAGTTTTCTTTGTTTGACTTCAACAGAGCCTGATACCCTACAGGCAGAAGTTATGACTTTTAGAAAACTGCACTGCGTAAAATCGAAGAAAATTATCGAGATTCTGATGATGGATTTACAAAGCTATTCAAAAATAAAAAACCCGTGCTTAAGCATTTTAGAGTCCAGGCATAAAATCTTCATTAAAAATATTTTAAAAAAAATATATACTCATTTTCTTTCCATAACTGCATAAAGGTTAATAAAATATATTTTTGAAAAATAACTGTACGTTCAAAAAGTCCATAGGATGACACATAAATGGCGTTACTAGATTTTTTTTCCATATGATTTTTATTATTTAGTACCAACCTTCAAACGATACGTAAAAAATTTGACGGCAATCTGACAATTGATTCGTGAGTTATAGCATTTTGTGTGCAATAACAACTATTAAAAAAAAAGTCAATTTCGAGTTTTGATAAAGCATTGCATTTTTATAAAAAAAAAATACAGTGGAAACCAAACAATGGCTTGATAAGCATTATTCGGACTCTGCTCCATCGAGACAAATGGTAGAAAAGTGGATTGCTGAATTTAAACGTGGTCGTACCAGTACAAATGATGAAGAGCGCAGTGGACGCCCAAATCAGACTGTTATTCCACAAAACATCAAAAAAATCCACAAATTGATTATGAACGACTGCAAATTGCAGGTGCACGAGCTAGCTTGCATTCTAAAGATATCAAATGGTAGTGTTTTTACCATTTTACACGAACATTTGGGTATGCGAAAGCTCTGTGCAAAGTGGGTGCCGCGTGAGCTCACAGTCGACCAAAAACAACAACGAATTGATGCTTCAGAGGAGTGTTTGGCGCTGATAAACCGCAATAAAATCGAATTCTATCGTCGATATGTAACAATGGATGAAACATGGCTTCACTATAACACACCAGAATCTAAAAGACAGTCAGACCGAATCCAAAGCGAGCAAAGACCCAACAGTCGGCTTGTAAGGTGATGGCGTCTGTATTTTGGGATGCCAAAGGAATAATATTTGTCGACTCTCTCCAAAAAGGAACCACCAACAACAGCGACTATTACTGTGTACTTTTGAATCAATTGAAGGCAAAAGAAAAAAGTGTGTTGTTTCACCAAGACAATGCACCGTGTCACAAATCGAAGAAAACGATGGCAAAATTGAATGAATTTGGCTTCGGATTGCTTACCCACCCACCGTTTTCTCCAGATTTAGCCCCCAGCGACTTTCTCCTGTATTCAGATCTCAAGAGAATGCTTGCTGGAAAGAAATTCAAGTCCAATGATGAAGTAATCGCTGAAACTGAGGCCTATTGTGACGAGAAAGAGAAATCGTACTATAAAAGTGGTATCGAAAAGTTGGAAAATCGTTATACTATTTGCATCGCTCTCGAAGGCAACTATGTTGAATAATATAATAGAGTTTTATCAAAATTTTGTTTTTTTCTTACCTATCCTACGGACTTATTGAATGACCTGTTATATCGTCGCTGCCCCTTAAAAAATATGTTAGTGTTGTTCGACAACTTTAAAGGAGATTAAACAATTTATTTATGCTCCGAATTCGCAAAAGTGTTGAAGGGTCATAATTTTGTATTTTTTGCTACTGAATTCTAGAGATAAATATTTAAAAAAAAAATCCAACTTCTTACTCCAGTTCGAAGTGAGGATGAATTCTTCGATTTTTAGACACATAACTGAATTTTTAGGAGCATTTTGTTTTTGATACGAACAAAGTTTTCGAACACAGCTGATTTTTTTAATCTTCTATATATATATAAAAATCAATTGCTCTGCGTTAGTCCCGCTAATATTTAAAAATGGCTCGACCGATTTGGCTGGGATTTTTTTTATTCTATTGATAATTGCTAAGAGATGGTTTAAAAAAGGAGGAAAATTGGAAAACTTTGGTGGAAAGTTTTGAAAATCACGAAAACCAAAATAGGTGTTTTGGTATGGAAATTTTGTATTTTGAATGGAAAATGTCACACATCTCCGGAAAATCTTCACCGACTTTTTTTGAAATTTTGTAGTGAGGTAAACTATTATTCATGTCAGGTTTAAAGATATATTTTGTTTTCCACGCCCATTCAGATCCCCTACTAAAGGCGTTGTTTCACCAGTTTCACCATATGGTGGAAAAAGTATTTAAGTTTATAACTCAAAGTTAAAACTCGAAAACGACTAAGCCGATTGAGCTCAAATTTTGGTAGCAAATATGCTTCGTATACGAGATGGCTTAGCAATAACAAAAAATACAAACCCATACAAACCAAACACCTCAAACGAGATATCTTGGCCGATATCTGGATTACTTGCATACAATTTTGTATATAGTGGTTTTAGGATAAAGTAAGTGTTTAAGAGCAATGCATTTTGCTTTTCATACTTGATTTTTATTTTCATACCTTATATCAGTAAATATCTGCATAATGTTATTGATATTTGGTAAAGAAATAGGAAAAGTGGGCGTGGGCCCAATTTATATCAGGTTTAAAGTTCGTAATGCGACTATGCCTTAAACATGTCAAAATAATAATGATTTGAATAATACATTTAAAATTATTCAAATTGCAAAAAATTTGGCCCGTGAAATTGATATCTAAATTATTAAAAAGATTTTTCGGAAAATTTGATCAATATGATTAAAATCTTTTTTTTAGAAAGACTGAACCTTTAGTCACTAAATAAAAAATTATATTACTGACAAAAAAATGTATGGTTGAGATTGGTTCTATTGATCGTTCTGCATGCCGGTTGTATCACGTGAGACATATTTTTATAGACTCTAAATGCTTCATACCCCCCGGGCGGCGCAGAGTATTCCAGCTAGTTCTTAATAAATCAATTATATGAAAAATTTTGCCTAGAACTTATTTGCATAATCAACAATAAAAATGACCTTATTATTTTATTATAATACCTTCATTTTTCAACTGCCTCGCTGTCAAGGGGTAGCGCGCTTGATTAAATCAAATTATATTAAAATAATATCAATTTTTATGTTTCGTGGTTTTATAACTCTAATAATTTTTTAATTATTAATTAAGAGTTATATTTTTGAGCTCAAGGTCTATGTTGCTTTCTGAAGAAAACAACCAACAAGAACAACAATACCCTTATATAGAGTAGTAATCACAGAGCAGACTAGAAAATGCTTCGTTGGCCGCTACACCAACTCAACAGTAGTAATGATGTTGGCCGAATCAAGTAACCAATGTTTAGTATTGGATATACCGCTGTGACTTGAGTATCAGTATAATCGAATTAAAAGTACTGGATACTCAGGTTTGTTTTTTCTGTTTAAGCTTAATGCAAAGACAAAATATCAATGCAGTAAAATGCATCCATGTGCGTGAACTGTTGGTGTTGTTGTTATTTTGTTGCTGCAAAACCTAAGCTAACAAATTTGCATTTTTGCATAATATTTATGTTGAATCGAAATAAACATCATTTAAGTGAATGCTTCTAAAATATGCAAATATTTATTGGGTTATATTTGCATGTATACATCTCTTTGTTGAAACTGAATACTTAGACTCCGTCCCATTTGTTTAAAGTTTAAGTCCGTCCCATAGTTTAAATAAAATTTTGAACTTAGTTTTTCCTGATCATGATCCTCATGCTAATTGTCACAAATCTGATTTCCTCTTGTCAAATCATTCTTTCAATCACAAGGCGCTGTCAATTCAGTTGGATACGACAACCTTAAGTATACCTGCTCTAGAAGAGGATACTTTTGTATTTGCTTTTGATAAGGCAGACTTTGTTGGAATGTCTAACTTCATATCGAGTGTCGATTGGCGTACAGTTCAGAGTCCAGCACTCTATCCTAATCAAAAAGCTCAGTCTAATGGGTTTTCATCACTATTGTCGTGGCTAAAAGATTACCTGTTAGGTCACAGCCAAAATCTATGCATCGAAAATAAGACCTTAAAAGCTATAATGAATCATTCTAAAAACACACTACAAAAAAAAAAAATTCAAAGCTCCGAAGTTTTTATTCAAAAATATTTCAAACATTGCTTGTGTCTATGTGATGAACTTTGTTTGAATTATGTTCAAGCTTCGTTTAGTAATTATAAACTAAAATGAGATCCTGGGTGTGGAGCTATTTTACTAGAAGTGCTGAAGTACTTCGGATCAAGCCAAAACGATTGAGATTAACAAAGACGATTAGAGTGCATTTGAGAACGTTATCTCAAGTCTTAAACCTCTCGAAGTGGCATTAATTGTGCTATCCGACAGATCGCTTTTTATGGTTCCGCCAATTATTAGAACGGTGATTAATAATCAATTTTTAAGAGATTCTGAAAATCGACACGAAATCGCCACAATGTTAGCTGTAGATTTGTCTTTGCGGTTTGCCATTGTTATGCAAGAAGTTTTACTTTTCCACAAAGCTTCGTTTTTGGATCTGCGACACAAAGATCTTCAAGCTGAATCGCCTGCACAAAGAACAGTTTTTGGGGAAAACAATTTGCACAGGAAGTTAGTTCAGTTTTTTGCTTGGAACAACAACTTTCTGTAGAGAGCCCATCAATAAGTCCATTGGATTATTTTTAATAGCAGTCATAATCAATGAGCAGCTCCGACTTCTCAACAGTTGGCAACCTGACAGAATTTCAAATTGATTTCAATATGAATTCTCTTGAGTAGTAGAAGCCACAAGACAAAAAGTTTCACAATAAGCTAGATTACGAAAAAAGTATTTGTGCGTCCCAGCAACTTCCATGGCTTCTGAGTGGGTATTTTCAAATGCTGAAAATATCGGTTCTCCACAACGCAATTGCCTCGCTTTTTTTTGCGAAATATATTCTTTTATTAGTTTTATAAAGCCGAATTAACAGTTTTCAATATAATCTTTGCATAAATCCAAAAATCTACTTATAGTTTGAGCAGTTTTCTATTTTTTGGTTATTTTTTTTTGACCTGAAGAAGTTGCACCTGCAAAATCGGGAACTTTTTACCAAAACACATTCCTTAATTTTTGCACTTTGCTCACGAGCTGAAAACGGGCTAGTTAGGAGGTAAAAAACTTTTAACGCAATTTTAGCCATCAGTTTAGTCAGTGTAATATTAGATTATTTACTTGGAGTCTCAGCATTGACTTTAAGCTTTTATTTTGTGCATGGGTAAATCTAAAGTACATTGCAGAGAACTAACGTTTATGGAACGAGTTCAATGCTGCATTGAAAATTTACTGAAACAAGTAGCAGTATTTTATTTTTACAATTACAAATAATCCATCATTCAGAAAGTGATCAAAAATTATATGTCAAATTAAAATAAATAAATAGAAACAAAATACGTATCTCAAACTGCGTATCATTCGAAACTTCGAATATTCGAGTGCTTCGAAGCTTCAGAAAAACCGAATATGGACAGCATTATGACAAATGATACACACACCAGAGACAAAGGAACAGTCGAAATATTGGACTTCACCGAACGAACTTGCTTCGAAGAAGGCGAATGTCGGTGCTATCGGCCGACAGTATTTTGGGATGAACGCGGTATAATCTACATCGATTACCTTCCACCGAAAAGAATGATCAATGGGGAATACTATGCAGCCGAATTGGACTGTTTCAATGACGCTTTGAAAGAGAAACGTCCCCATTTGGCGAGAAAAAAAGTGCTCTTCTATCTAGACAATGCGCAATCAGTTCCATGAATTGAAGTACTAATTGCTTCCTCATCCAGCAAATTCTCCAAATTTGGCTCCCAACGATCATTTTCTGTATCCAAACCTGAAGAAAGGGCTCGGCGAAAAGAGATTCACCACCAAAGAGGAGCTCATCACCGAAACAGAGGTCTATTTTGAGAACCTTACGAAAACGTATTTTTCCGATGGGATCAACAAATTGGAGGAACATTGGACTTAGTATATCGAGCTAAGAAGAGACTATATTGAGAAATAAAACATTTTTTGTCGTAAAAATCATTTCTTGCTTCATTTTTCACTGAATTATCAAACGGCTCTCGTAGTTTCAAAATAAAGCATGATTGAATTTGATATCTCTAACCGCTGTTGTTTTATTTAAATATCTTTTCCTATCGTTCCTTAATGATTACTCTTTAGAAAGTAAGGCAAAGTCTGTAATTGTTACTTTATCTAACGCAGTAAAAAATTCGGTGCTAATGAACCAGCTCAAGCGCAGTTTACTTTACACTTAGGAAACAAATTGGTTATGGCAACAAAAAAAGCGCACACCCACATTATTGAAGTTGTAGGAACCTCATATTTGTAGTCGAAGAATTCGATGTTATTATTAGTAACTATTAGTGATCGTAACCAATTCATATACTTCTTCCGACTGAATATCAAAATATTCAACCAACCACTCCCTAAGTACGATAGATAATTCTGTGACGACGACAAGAAATAACAGCTTAACTCAAAATATATTTTAATTGCACTAACTACGACATTTTTTCTCAAAAAAATATATGAACCGTTAAACCAACGAAATATTTGCAGACATAAGTGGTTGTCTATTCTGTGCCAAAAATGGATTTCTCCATCCTTCCAAAGATTGGCAATTAAGAAAATGCCATATTGCTTTTACCACGATATTCAGAGTTGAGCCGTTATTCCTTGTGGTCACAGAATTGGTAATCACAACAGACATTTACATTTTATTAATTTACATTAGGCAAAAAACAAGTTCAATTTATAAAAAATATCCGAAAATATTCTCTAGTTTATATCTGGTTACCTGCAAAGTGTATTAGAGTTTGCAGAATGACGTTGAGCAACACACGCAGCTCCGTCAAGGTAGGAAATGACCTCTCCGAAACCTTCAATACCGAAAGAGGTTTCAGACAAGGCGATCCACTGTCTTGCGATCTCTTCAACATCATCATGGAGGGGATCGTACGAAAGGCCGGTGTGCATCGTAATGGCACCATTTTCTACAAAGGCGTCCAGCTCCTTGCGTACGCTGATGATATTGATATTGTCGGCAGAACCAAGAGAGATGTTACCGCTGCTTTCACCGCTATCAAAAAGGAATCAGCCAAAGTGGGTTTGACGATAAATGAGGGTAAAAAAAAGTTGCTGTCTACAAACAAGGGAGCGCGGCTTTTAGACTCCCACGTTTCATCCGGCAGCTATAACTTAAAAGTCGTCAAGGAGTTCGTATACCTTGTCACCGCCATTAATACCAACAACGAAATCAGCCTGGAGATAAAGCGAAGAGCAATAATTGCTAATAGGTGCTACTACGGGCTCAGTAAGCAACTAAGTTCCAGAGCCCTCTCTCGATCGACAAAACTAACACTCTACAAGACGCTCGTTCTACCTGTGCTGCTTTATGGCGCTGAGGCATGGGTAGTTTCGCAAACTGACGCAGCCGCTCTGGGGCTGTTCGAGAGAAAAGTTCTTCGCAAAATCTTCGGTCCTGTTCGAGTCGGCGATGACTATCGCATCCGAATGAACCACGAGCTGTATGAGCTCTACGAAGACATTGACGTAGTTCGGCGTATAACTGTGCAGCGACTACGCTGGATGGGTCATGTCCATCGTATGGACGACGAAACTCGACGACCCTTTATTACTCAACTCCTCTTATACATGGAATGATGATGAATGCAAACAAGCTTAGCAAACAAGTACTGTTGCTGCTCTCTCTCTCTCACTTATTCTTTCTCTATTTACTTATCACAGGCCTCGTAAATATTATTTAATACAATAATAAGGCTTTTTCATTAATCCTTCCCAGAAATGGTGGATTTTGCAGTGAAGTTATAATGAAAGACTTGTCGATTTTGATTTCTGAATGCATATTCTTATAACATTTAATGATAACTTTATTGATTTCACCAACATCTGAAGAAAAAAGTGTAATTATAAAATACATTTAACTTTGAATAACTTTTGAACGAGTAAATTTATCAAAAAACGATAAGTAACATTTTTGTGTAGCGTTCAATTTCCTATAAGATACGTTTCAGTCATTAACATCCGTCTATTGGTTATTTAAGATATAAAAATCAGAAGTACAAAAATAATTTCTTCCATGTTATTTATATGAAAAATAAATAATCGTGATGCGCGACCTTTATATATTAATACTAGCAGGCCACAGTGGTCCGCGGCTACGCCACGGACGTTTTTTTTTATCAATAAAGAGCGTTCACACGTTTTTTTTTCCTCTAACAAAAACTTTTGAATGTCATTCAAACGATCAACGTGTGACATCAGCCTTTAAGACAATGCATGTCAAAAGAAATAAAAAACATTTTTTGCTTTTGTTTTGTTTTGCTTTGCACCTCAGCACAGCATTTATATGTATCTCTCTTTTCACCTTGCGCGTGGCTCATCTGTTTTTTATGTTGTGCAGTGCTGGCTGAGAGGAAAAAGATAAGAGTAGAGAACAGCATGAAGTTTATTGAAATTCTCGCAACACAAACACGTGGAAAGAAAACGATCAAGCAATTCGTGGCATCGGGGAGGATTTCTTTAAAAACTTAGCACTTTTAACTTAGCACATACTTTTATTAAAATTTCAAAATAAAAGTACCTCTATGCTGTGCCTTAGCACAAATGTGACATTTTAAAATATATTTCATAGAAATCGATCAACTGGGTTCTTAAAGAGTTTACCAGGAAACAAAAATTTCCACTTCAATATCATATAATAGTATAGATAGATTACGAGTTCCGGTTTTTACAGGCATCTCTTCTCACCTCCCTGAATCTATTTCAGAAGGGATTTAAAAAAAAAAATAATAAGTCGACTTTTTTGAATCACCCTTATTAGTATCCATAGGGTGGGAAACACTAATTTACTATTAAACTCGATTATTCTGCCTTCTAAATCTTATGTATAGTAAGAAAAAAATTCTTGTGACTGAAAATTACCTTCCGCAATTGTTAAAATTACCTGAAGAGCCTTTATATGACCCTAAAGATGTGAACGATAAATGTATTTTTGCTTATGTGTGTTCAGGTACAATACTCAGCTTCTTTTGCTTTTTTTTTTTGATAACTTTTTCGGTGTTGCTAGATTCGCATCATCGCATTCAGGGCTATTGTTTTTTAACATTGAACAAATAGTTTAATACTTAATTAAATATCACCTTCTTCTCGATTCCCCAGTCACATCGATGAATTGAACATGAAGTTATATTAATGTTTGTTTACACACTCAAAAGGGCTACAAAAGGGCTACTTTTTTATTAGTAGTAAAAATTATACTGCTGGCAATCCTACCATTCAGTGATATTGAGAAAAACAATTATTTTAGTGCTAATATTCTCAAGAGCACAACTTGAGAGTTTCTTCTCATTAATTGTCTTAGACCAGTGGTGTCCAACCGGTAGTTTGAGGGCGCCTGGTAGCTCGCGAACGTATTTTAAGGCGCCCGCGAACAAAATGATACACAGAATAATACTTAGAATCGGCGATTTGTACAAGCATGCTTATAACATGTTCATGCCATAACATGTTCATGTGCTTTTCATTTAACAGGGTCGTTCACACTGCCTGAATTAGTTTCCAATTGACAGCAACAGCAGCTTTGTAGCTGCAGAGCTATTTCTTTGCAGATGCATCCATTCTTTTCTGTGCCACTCATGCCATCAATAAATTCTTCAGATACTTGCACAATTGCAATACTGATATGGAAGAGACCAGAACATCTTGCTTTTTTATTTTCCATTGCTTATGACTTTTTATTTTGCTTCAAAATCTAATCTGTCTGTCTACATTAAAAGTGTTAAATTTTAAAGCTTTAGATTAAACTCTTAGATCTTTAGATTCAACATGCAAACAAAAAAGCTTTTCTACCGTCAGTAATTTCAAATTTAGAAACTATTCAGATTTGGGTTTGCTTAACAAAAAAAAAAAAATATTTTTATAAGGATTTGTGTCCGCGTTTCAAAGTAGCCCTCAGTAAAAATTCGGTTGGATACAGTTAAGCAGTGTTGACAATTCAGCGAATTTTTCGGCAATTCTGCGGAATTTTTTCTTTCATTTTCGGAAAAAATATTCAAAAATTTAAAGAATTTCTTCACTTATTTTTTTTTAATTCAGCTTATTTCAACTTTGTTTCAATTAGAGCTTTAGTTTTATTATTAGCGCGTGTTGTTAAGAATATTTCATTCAAAAAATACAATAATTAAAACTTTAATTACGGAGCCCATTGTAACGAGATTCA
This sequence comes from Coremacera marginata, assembly GCA_914767935.1. Classification (NCBI taxonomy): domain Eukaryota; kingdom Metazoa; phylum Arthropoda; class Insecta; order Diptera; family Sciomyzidae; genus Coremacera; species Coremacera marginata. The sequence continues at coordinate 142,099,757 of OU612044.1, forward strand.
CATTTAGATGCTTACATAGTGTGTCCAAGCTCAAAAAATTCTATTCTATTATAACCTCAAAAAATACATCCAAATACGAACTTCCGGAACCCTGAAAAATGGCGACTTTATGTTTTATATGATAATAAACAGTTGAAGTTGCTGTAACTGAAATTACGACATTGGGCGTTAACACTCTAACCAGTTGACATTGAACTGGATGTGAATTATATTCACTGTCCAGGACTGTAGAAGGATCGAAAAGTTTTCAATTTCTTCTCTCTGTTAGAAATTTGTGCAAATTTTTTAGTTAATTGTCGCAGAATTTCTTCCGTACCAAATTTTTCAGTGCTTGGTTCGTGCTGGGTACTTGAAGGCATAAAAACACCAGTGCACGCTCGACCCACCCGAGCGTGCCCGTTGCCGCCAAAATCGCCCGGCTTAATGCCGTTGTACTATTTTCTGTGGGGCCCTCTCAAAGATAGAATTTATGCAAAGAAACCACAAACAACTGAAGCCTTGAAAGACAACATTCGGCAAAAAATTTCCGAAATAGAACTCCCAATATGTCGAAATGTGATGGAAAATCTTACGAAAAAAATCAACATCTGTTGACAACATTACTCAATTGCAGACCCTCTACGATATTTATCAAAAAACAGATGATAGATTTTCATTTAAAATATGTGTTTCATTTCAATTTAAAAAATAAATCCTCAAACTTAAAAGACCCTGTATAATGAAGGAAGCAAAATTAAAGATTTTTAAAATCCCTTACATAGGCAATAATAATTTCAGTTTTTATAGTGTCAGATTTTTATAGTGTTCAGTTGTATAAAAATTACCTGTTCTGCTAGAATATTTGTTTGTCTGCTTATTTTTAATTTTTGGTTTTGTTACTTTATTGACATTGATTCTTAGACAAACATGCAACTTTTGCTAAAAGCCAACAATATTAAAAAATAATAGTGTTTGCCGAAAAACTAGAAAAAGAATAAAAAAAACATTACAATAAATATAAATAAATTATTGATGAAATAAATAAATTCAAGACACTATGAATAAAATCTAGATAGTTTGTATAAAATAAGTTCAAATTTTAGCTGTGCACGTATTTTAAACATCGAACGCTTAGCTTAGTTGATTTAGTACAATTCAAGAGATTTTGAATTGATAACAAATAAGATAACAAATAATTTTATAATAAATACGAGTATAAAGATACAAGATACTTAAAAGACAACAAAAGCTTCACACTGATATACAAGCTAAGAAAGAGACAGATATATATGTATGTAGAGCAATTTTGATTTCTGATAACATCAGATAATATTGATTTTTCCCCCCCGTTTTGGAGTTCGGAATAGAGCAATTTTAACGGTATGTTTTTAAGTATTTAAGTTTGGATTTGTATTTTTAAGTAGTGATAGAATGCGAGAATAGCACTAATTTTCTTAAAAAATTTTTAAAAATCTAACATATAAATCGTTTTGAGGTGGTGTTATTTTAAGAGACATCAATACTTACCCGTAAACTGCCGCTCGAACGACGATCGGCCGAAGCATAGTGTTGAAGGCCGCCAGGTCCAGTGAGCGGCACTATGCTGCAACCGGAACGTATGCCTTGACCCAGGTTTGACCTATTGGTGCAATATACACACATACACACACACGCATAATATATAGTTTTTTATTTTTTTAAATATTTTTATGAATTTTTTGTTTCATCAAAATTTAGCAACATAGCCAGGCACAGACACATTGCAAACATGTATGTATGTTTGTTGTATGTGTGTGTAAAGTTGTTTTGGTATGTGTGTGCATGTGTTAAGTTGGCAGCGAGTTGTTGTATTTATTGTGTTGTTGTTTTTGGTTGTTGTTGTTGTTGTTGTTGTTGTTATTGGCATAACATACATTAGACATAGACAAGGCAATTCAAAGAAAAACCAAGTTCAATTTAAGTAAGTAATAAAGAAAGAAGGAAAGAAAGAAAGAGACAAAAAGAAAGAAAGAAAGAAGACAGAAAAACATTGAACATTAATAAATAAGTTGATAATTTTTATTCAAACACTTAACTACATGAGGCAGATACAGTGATAAGGATAACATTGAAGCCGACAAAATAGTTAAACAAAGTATGCAATATTAAGTTTGTGTTGTTTTTGTTGTTGTTGTAGATAAGTAGCTTTAAAAGCTTCTTATGCTATTGTGCTGTAAGATAGTTTAAAAGTTTCAAATATTTATTTAAAGTTATAGGTACTTAAATAGTTTGTGAAATCATTTCACTGAACTTTTTTTCTTAACGAAAGAGAGAAGCAATTGAAATGCAGTTATTTAGGTTGATTCAAAATATTTAATTCAAAATAATTACCAAAAAATGACTGTAAAGTCATCAAAGCTCAAATAAAAACCCACCACATCTGAATTTTTTAGGATTGAAGCCTTAGGGGCTGTCCATAAATTACGTAACATGTTTTTGGCCAATTTTTTAACTCACCCCCCTCCGCCCATATGTCACACTTCGTCCCAAAGTCTTTAGTTTCGTTTCGTTTTTAATCGATTAAATGTATGAAAAAGGGATCAATGTATGGAAAGAAGGCATGAAATCAAGGCTAAATGTATGGGAATCATTTCACATAAAAAAAGCATTGTATGTATATTTTCTTCCAATTTATCAAAAAGTTCTAGATAATCAAAGTATATCTCTGATTTTTTTCTATTTTTTTTTTGCTGACGCGTAGTTTTAGTACGCTGTTGCTGAAATTCTGTCGCGTTCTTGATCTTGAACAAGAAATGCAGTGTGCAAAATTTCAAGTGGTTCATTAATTTTTTGCCACTTTCACTGTAATTTTTTTTTTTTTTTTTAGACTTAACCAGCACTAAGGGGATGCCCCCTATAAATGCGAAAGCATTGTGTTGACTCGGAAGACGGGTGATAGTTAGTCGGAGGGTGGAAAGATGGAGTAGTGTCGATGAAGATTTGATTTAAATTTACACAGATTGAAACTGCCGGGAAACACGCTCGCAGGGAGATTGTTCCACAATTTTACTGAGCGACCGAAGAACGAATTATCTCGGTAATGCGATGTACCATTGGGCAAAGTTGCAACAGTAAAGGGATGGGCTTGGAGAGCTGCCCGAGTGGACCTAGGAAACACACGAGCTGGTGGCGTCAGGCCATGTATCTCCCTTAAACACTTCCCATGGTAGTACCTGTACAGAAGACTTAGGCAACCAACATTGCGACGATGCCCAAGACAGTTGAGAGAAGATGAAATATTTCCATCACCTATCAAATATATTGCACATCTTTGAATCCGGTCCAGAAGCTCCAAATGTGATCTTGAAGCCCCTGCCCAAATGTGCGAATTGTACTCCATTTTCGGCCTTATATATAAGGTATAGATCAAACGAAGATCAGATGGAGTGAAGTATTTCTTACACCGTTTTACAAAACCAAGGCACTTGGCTGCTTCTTTTGACACATCAAAAATGTGATCATTCCACCGAAGATCTGTTTGTATTGAAATGCCTAAAACGTCAAGAGTATCTGACTCCGTAAGATCTACACCGTTCATATAGAGGGGAGCTAAGGGGCAATTGATTCGCTTGTGGGTTAACAGACAACACTGGGTCTTGCTAGCATTAAATTCTACTCTATTAACAAGACCCCACTCGGAGATTTTTTCCAAGTCATTATTAAGTGTGCCATTCATATGTTGCCTCTTCCTCTCAATCTCCAAAGAGCTCGGGCGTTTTTTAAATGAATATGAATGACAAATGACGCTGTCATACGCAAACGAATGAATTTGGCTGCGAGTCAACGACAGAAGGTCGTTGATAAAAACTTGGAACAAAGTTGGCGATAGAACTGAGCCCTGCGGTACACCTGCGTTGATGGCGTGCTCTCTGGACGATATGCCATCGACTACAACATGGATCATTCGATTCATAAGAAAGCACGTGATCCACCGAGCAAAGTTACCACCGACACCATATGCAATTAGTTTAGACACGAGCGCTTTATGCCACACTCGGTCAAATGCCTTTGAAATATCCAGAGCAACAACTCTGCTCTCACCGAATAAGTAAACGCATTGGTTCCATTTTTCAGTTAAGAACGCCATAAGGTCGCCAGTAGAGCGGGCCCTACGAAAACCATATTGACGGTCACTAAGCAATTCATTGTGCTCTAGATAGTTCATAAGGTTTAAGTTAATTACGCTCTCCATAACTGTGGCGAGCGTAGAGCATATCGATATGGGTCGGTAGTTTGCAGGGTTCGTGGCATCGCCCTTTTTTGGTACCGGCTGGACCCTTGCGACCTTCCAACAAGATGGAAATGCTCCTGTCCTGTAGGAGATGTTGAACAGGTAACGCAAAGGCCGAGCCAGGCTAGAAGCACACGCTTTAAGCACAAGTGGTGGTATGGTGGAATATTTGTCATATTTTAAGACGCCATTTGGTATAGAAGGTAGACGTTGTTTTAGTCCGATTTTACTGATTTTCTGATACCTTAATAGTCTTAAGTAAAAAAACTTTTATGTGTCAAATTTGAAGGTTGATTGCGTAAAATTTATGGATTTACGGCAATTTTTTACATTTAAAAAAGTCATTTTGCATGGAAGGTACTTCAATCATCTTCAAACTTTGAATCACTTTGCATTAATAACGTGCAAGATAACGTTTATATGTGCAACCGCTTTAATCTTATGGAGTTAAAACCGAACAAAATCCTTCATTACCCCTATTTAACACAGATCCGTTGAATGCAGTGCATCTGTCTCCCCCCCCCCCCCCTCTCTCCCTTTTTAAGAAACACAAACAGAATAACGTTTTTTTTTTTTGTTTTGATCCCATAAATAAAAACAAGTCATAAAATAATAATGTCCACCTAGCTTGTACTGAACGTTCTCTTTACATCTGTTTGGGATCACGTAATTTTGAAGCTATCATAATGATATTCACATTAAGCTTTTAATATACAGGGTGTCCCGCAATTGAGCGCAACTATTAACGGAGCAAAAGGTTATGTCGAGCTGAGCAAAAAATTGTATGGGAGGGGGTGGTCTATTTTCACATTCTTAGGAGCTACAGTGCTAATTAATATTTCACGACTTTTGTTTACGTTATTGTTTCTATCAGAAAAACTAACTCACATAAAACTTATTTCGATAACTCATAATTAAGGCAATTAAATTATCTTTCTAACGGCATATCAACAAGCCCCACCAACTTAACCGTTACCGAGCTGTGCTGGTGTGAAGATGAAATCAATCGATTGAAACTACCGAATTTCAATTTTGAGTGCAAGTTTCTCAAAATTTCGCGTAATAAATTAAATTTCTTTTTAAATCAATTTTGTAATTTATTTAATTTTCTTTTCAATGACACCAAAGACATAAACATATCTTAAAAAATTAAAAAGTTGGCTGTACTAAAAAAATTATACTTATTAGAAAACAATTAGAAAAAAATGAGTGTGAGAAAAAAACTTATTCGTCTTAATCATTGTGGTTTAATTTACGTTTTGTACTCATTATGTAATATTCAATGTAACTTAATATCTACAGTAAAATATTCAAAAAGGAAATTCTGACTTGGAATTTATAAATTAAAAGAAGTAGTATATCTGAAGAAAAAACTATTCCTCGAAAGAACTATTCATACAACACGAAATACGAATTCTAAGTTAAAATCTTAATATTTATCTTTGGAAATATATTATCTTATATTGAATGCAATATTTATTACGCAAACTTTTGAATAGATAACACTGTTGTAGTTCATTTTTGGTTCTGCAGTAAAACCCACCTTTCGGATTTGGGGAAGTCCCCCGAGTATAACTGTCTTCCTGATTTTGTTGGATTGGTGCAAAATTTTAAGAAAATATTGTTTTTCCAAATGGTCTCTTTTGAGTTGTTGTATGCCTTTTGTCATGGCAATTAATTAAGATATTTCTCGAACCAATAGCACGATCTTAAAAGGCGATGAAGAAAATGAAAGGTATTGAAACTCTATGTCAACAGTTTTTATGCCACTCTCCGATCCGCCATTTAGTTTTTGTGCAATTATTAAACATTTCCAGAAATGTTTTTTTGTTTATTTTTCAAAAAAATTAGAATTCATTTTACGGTACTATAGTTGCTTGTTGAACCCCATATCAATTCGTGCGAAGACATATGTATAATTTTTGGCTTTCGTCAAGGTATATTAATCCAAGTACTATAAGACGCGACTGCGCTGCCAACTTTTGGGAGTCTAATGCCAAAATAAAGTAAGCAAATTGGGAAATTTTTTGATTTTTAGAGAAAAATTTAGGTGTGCAGGGAGTTTATACATACAAAATTTTTTAGCACCACAGAATCCACTCAAGCGGCAACAGTGGATTGAGAGCTGTGGCGTCACCTTAGGGGACAATTCCAAGGAATTCGGAAAACATTTCAAAGAAGCGCATTTTATAAATGCACCTGGAGACCCACTAGCTAAGTGATCTCGGCTTATGCCAAGCGTAGTGCCTTCGTTGTTGAGGGATCGTACAGAAGTGGGCGAGGGCGAAGAGCTAGTTGATTATAACACACAAACTTGGTAACTAGTTATATCATTGAATATGTTAAATTGTGAGCATCATAACTTTTTCGACCATAACATTGTAGTGAAATATTAATGAACTCCTGCCCTGCATATTAACGAACTAAAGAAGAAAATGGCCGAGTTAGAGGCAGAAGTAGTCACTCTAAAGATATATAAAAAAAAAAACATGATGGAATTAATAAAAACAAATTGCTTATTGTCATTTCCTCTGTTTGACATTATTCTCCCATTCAGTCAGTTCAATTTATAGTAGCTGGATTAATATACCTTGGCTTTCGTAGTCGGAAAAAGTGCTTTATATAACATTGATAAATTTAGTTTTCAAGTGAATGATAAAAAAACTTTTCCAATAAAAAATGAGTGATTGTCGACAAAAATTAAATCAGTAATGTTAATAAAAGTAAAATTTCAGATGAAATTTCAGAAGTATACGAACAGTACCTTTACAATTTACAAGTGATTCGTGGCATTGATTGTTTGCCTAAAATAGTATGTGCGTCATGTTTATCGCGGTTATATGATAGGAAGAAGGGTGGCAGTGAAAACATGCCATTTGGAATACCAACGATGTGGTCCGAGCCAATCGACCACGATAAAGATAAGTGCTATGTATGTGCGAATGATATGTTTGGTATAAACAGACGAAAGGCGCAGTACAAAATCTGCTTAAACACCACTTCCTCATTTGAACGCAGTGCCAGTTCCTAGAAAACCAAGTCTCACGGAAGAGAGCATCGCACCATCTGAGCCCGAATTAAATTTTTCTCTATACGAACCATCCAATCTTACTACACAATGTTAACACATTGATATAACAAAGCAGCGATTAGACATAATGGCATGACAACTGAAGTTATTGCAGAACCGAACGATCCTCTTTGCTCAACAACTCAAAGCTTTAAGCATCATAGCACCAAATGTAACATTTTTTTTGTTCTCATGGTCTACCGCGAGAATTCTTACAGTTTTTTAATCGCAACCAAAACAATTCGTTTGCTTACTGTATTAACATTCGGGGTTTGATGCCGGCCATGCACTACACGTACAACCCTGAAGAATGGCGCCTTTTTATTGATGGATCGAAAAGCAGTCTTAAAGCCGTGCTACTGTATTTCGACAACACAAAAAATTCTGTCCCCATTGCACTTTGCGTGAATACAAAGGAGACATATGATTCTATGAAACAAATTTTGGATTCTGTGAAGTATGATGATCATGTCTTGAAGATATGATGATCGGACTTGGAATTGGTATTATTAATTTGTGGCCTTCAGACAGGATACACACAAAATTTGTGTTACTTGTGTACTTGGGACTCGCGGTATGCGGTACGATATCAAAAACGAGACGGAATACCACGAAACAACATATTATCCGCATGCAGCTGGTCCCAATGGAGGAAGTCTTATTACCATCACTGCACATTAAGCTCGGGATAGTGAAGAACTTCATCAAAGCTGTGATTGTACAAGAAAACGAAGAAGCTTTTGAACGATTGCAATACATTTTCCGTCGTTTGAGTAAAATGAACGTAAAAGAAGGTAAGTACTTGTTTGCAACTTATATTTTCACACACAAATTTTATGTAATAAATCGTATGGTATATTTAATTCAGGTGTGTTTAATGGTCCGGACATCCGCAAATTGATGAAGGATTAGCCTTTTGGCGGATTTTTGTTGGAATTTGCGGATGAAGTTGGAAGATGCCGAATGATATCAACTGCATTTCCTGTTTTATTCCAAAAGCAACTTTTTTAAAAAAATGTACATTTTTATACCCCAACGCGTACTGCGTAAGGGGTATATTAACGTTGTCATTCCGTTTGTAACGCCAAGAAGGAGGCGTGGCAGGTATAGAAAAATATATATATTTTTGATCAGCATCACCTCCTGAGTCGATTTCAGTGTGTCAGTCTGTCGGTCTGTCCGTGTGTCGACACGATTACAGCCGTACTTTTAAAGCTACCGCGATGAAATTCAAAATAAAAGTTTATTTTTAAAAAAGTAGGATCAAGTTCAAAAATGGGCCAAATAGGATGAAAACCACACCTATCTCTCATACAAAGAGACTTTTTTTAATTGTAAAATGTTTTTAAAATCCACAAAAATTAAATAAATGGCTTGAAATTTGACACGTAAGCTTTGATCTTCAATTTTAATTCTGGCTGTGAAATTTGGAAAAATCGGGTGAAAACCATGCCTACCTCTCATACAAAGTGTCTTTATTTTAAATGTAAAATCTCTTAAAAATCCACAAAAATTAAAGAAATGTCTTAAAATTGTGCACATAAACTTTGATATTTAATATAACCCATATGATATATGGCAAAATCGGATGAAAACCACGCCCACTTCCCACACAAAGTGGCTTTATTTTATATTAAAAAATTAAAGAAATGTCTTGAAATTTTGCACATTAGCTTTGATATATTTAATATGAACCATCTCTATGATATTTGGCAATATCGGATTAAAACCACGCCCATCTCTCATACAAAGTGTCTTTATTTTAACCGTAAAATCTCTTCAAAATCCACAAACATTATTGAAATGCTTTGAAATTTGACACGGATGCTTTGATATTCAATATAAATTCTCACTATGAAATGTGGGAAAATCGGATGAAAACCACGCCTCCCTCCCATACAAAGTTACTTTATTTTAACGGTAACATCTCTTCAAATTCCAAGAAATGCCTTGAAATTCAGCATATAAGCTTTGGTCCTCAATATTAATCCTGACAATGAAATTTGGAAAAATCGGATAAAAACCACACCTACCTCCCATACAAAGTAGCTTTATATGAACCGAAAATCCCTTAAAAATCTGCTCAAATTGCAGAAATGTCTTGGAATTTTGCACATAGGCTTTTATATATAATATAGACTATCACTATGGTATTTGGCCAAATCAGATGAAAACTACGCCTACCTCCTATACAAAGTGGCTTTATTGAAAACGTTAAAACGCTTAAAAATCTGCAAAAATTACAGAAATGTCTTGAAATTTTGCATACAAACTTTGATATTCAACATAAGCCACTCTTTGATGATATTTGGCAAAATCGGATGAAAACCGCGCCTACCTTTAATACAAAGTGACGTCATCAAAATTGAAAAACTTTCGTAAATATATTGAACTGAATGGCATCGTGTCTGCATGTACCCAAGTTCCGCCCACGTCGTTTATCCAACCCATACATATATTCTTCGATACAATGTGGAGTCTTTATACTAGAAAAGTGGGTGCGGCATTTTACTTTGCTTACAAATTACTCTATGTGACAGTTAAGGGTAAAATTAAATTAAACGTATGACACAAATATTTTTGCAGGTCATACATTTCGGATATACTTCAGTACGGCCGCGGGGGGTATTTTAGCTTCGGCACCCTGCTGAAGCGCCATTCCTTACTAGTTTTCTAATAAAATTACATACGATAAAATATGTGTGTTTGAAACACACTAAATTTGCTTTCATTCTCTTTTTGGGAGTTGAGCGTATTCTTGATGCTACTTTATCGACTTAGAATTTTAATACCATTAATTTTCTTCATTGTATGTCAAGATCGTACTGCTGGTTCACGAGATATCCTAATTAATAGCCATAACAAAAGGCTTAGAACAACTCGAAGTGGACCATTTGGAAAAACATCATTTCCTCAAAATTGTGCGCCAATCTAACAAAACCAAGGTCACAGTTGCGCTCGAGAGACTCCCACAAATGCAAAAATGTTGGTCTAATAGCAGTACAAAAAAATTTCGTGTCAAAAACTACAACAGTGTAATTGATGTAGCTTCTTTTCAGGAAAAAGGAATCGTTTTAGAAAGAAAGGTAAGAAAGAAAAGCTTTCCCGTTTATTTTATAATAAGCTGAGGATATATTGAATCATGGGTTGAAATGTGCGCGTGTGAATGTTCTGGAAAGTATTTCTTAAAATTTGTTTGGCTAAGCTGTATCTTGTGATATTGTTTTTTTTTTTAATTTGCTGTTGTTATATGAAAAGTTTTGATTATTTTGTGATTTTCATTATCATTGAGATATTCCCTATTTTTATTACATTTTTAAAGTCTTCCGCTGCCTACATTCTACATTTTTTATTTTGTTTAACGTATGTTTTTTGTACGTTAAATATTAGTTACATAATAGTTTTAAATTTGTAAGTGTGCGATATTTTTTCGTGTTGTTTCCCTTCGTTTTGTTTTTTTTTTATTTTCAAAGAAAATTAAAAAAAAAACTTTAAACTAACTATTTACGCTATCTTTTTTTGTTGGATTGAAATGATTTTTTTTTTTAATCTTTAAACAATTCAATTTGTTTTTACTGAAAATCTAATGATATATATTTTGGAAATTAAATTTATATGCTATTTTTACTTTTTCTTTTCTTTTTTGTCTTGCATTACTTTACAGTTTTGCATTTAATACTTTTTTTTTTGTTCAAACCACTTAATTTATCTTTAACACATACTTAATTTTGTATTTAATTATTGTTCCATTCAAGTATTTATTTATTTTTTTAAAGCTATTACAGCTTAGTTTCAATACATTTATATTTCTGTTATCCTATGATAATAACTTAATTTATCTTCCTATCGGTTTACTATTTATGGATAGGCTACGTGAATTCGAATCCATTTCAAATTCCTCCATTTGACAGAATACAACATATCTGCGTTCGGAATGCATTTGTGAGATACGATCAAAGAATATTGTTGAATTTTAAATGATTAAGTTTTGGAATGAGAAGTTGCTGGTGTGTTGATGACTTGAAATGTAAGCAAGAAAATTATAAGTTGATGAGATGAAGAGATGAGAGTGTAAAGCTTGTGTATTCACAGCTGTGCGAACAGTTTCTAATTTGAATTAACTTATAATTAGAATTATAGTGGATAAATCTACAGACGTTTCCCCTACTGTCTTAACCTAGTTGTTAGAAAAAATTGCCAAACATATTCTATTCTCACAGATAGCTTTCAAAACACCAAAAATTACAGTCATTCATTGTGAAAAGTTTCTGTGAAATGATGTACAATGAATAGAAAAAGTAATCGAGTTCACAGCACTGACGATATATTGGCCCCCACTAATCATAATTTTTATTTATTTTTCACTTCAAACAGTAAAAACAATATCATGTCTTAATCTAACAACATCTAAGACATTAACAGTAGGTGAGACAATAGCAGCCTATAAATATTAGATCGGATCTATAGTAAATCGGGTAAAAGGATTCCATTTTTTTAGCATCAGGTTTTACTCTAGACCTGGTCACCATGGGTAAAACAAGCTTTTTTGGCCATTTACAGTACTGCAGGAGCAAAATTGATTACCTAACATTCAAACGTTTTTATACAAAAATTTGTCGTAAAATATTTTTTAGAAAAAATGCACAAAACGGAAGCTGCGACAGAGTTAAGTACACCACCACCCTCACTTTTTTAAAATTTTTATTCTTAAAACCTTTTTATGTCCCAGGCCAATATATGTTTTGTACCGACACACAAATTGGCCCTGCCTTTTGTTCGTTTTTAATGCTCTCTGCCAACATCTTTGCTTCTTAGTGTGAATTTTATCAATTTCTTATTGAGCAGTGCAACTGCCAAGCTGATTAACTGGCGCAGCCTAAGTGTCATTGCAAATGTCCATAGATTTATTCTCCGCCATTTATACTCCATCATCTACCACGCAATATCTAATATAGCAAAAATATTCTTGGCAACCCTATTAAAAAAATAACATTGCTTTTAAATTCTGACGGATTCGGATTCGAATTCAGCCACCCATTTTTAGCTTATGTTCGCCGAGCACCGAATTCTTAAAATTTAAAAATGTAGATGGCAACTCTATTGTAAAAAACTACATTCTTTTTGAAATTCTGACAAAGGATTCAGATTCAGTGACCGATTTTTATGTCACAAAAAATTTAAGTGGCAGCCCTATGGGAGAACGTATTTTTGAATTCGTTAAAATTTAAAAATTTAGTTGGCAGCCCTATGGTAAAAATGACATAATTTTTGCAATTCCAGGTGTTGCATTTTTACCAGGTGTTCACTCACCGATTTCGTAAAAATAATAAAATCTAGGTGGCAATCCTAATTTTTTTTAGCCTATAACCTTTTCATCATAATTATTTTCATATAAAAAAAAAGTCAACTAAATTGGTTGAAAACTACGGACAGCAGAGGGAAACAAACGCTTTTTCCCCACTTTGTTTTATATATATAGATATGAAAGGGTGTTTTGTTTTTGTGTTATAACTTTGGCTAAGGTCATGCTTGAAACTCCAGATTTTGTGTGTTGATAGTGCTTTATGCGTGGAACACATCTACATCATTTACTCCGTTTTCTCTTAAGTCGACTTAAGCCGTTATTGCTTATCGACACAGATATATTGATCTTTTCAATACCAATTAGATCAAGTTCTATTAATGGTTTTGGGTTCGTCTATATCGAAAACATGTGTAGCAATCACAACGATTTCCTCTCCATCGATTCCTCTCGGGAAAATTAACCTTCTATCATATTTCCGCCATACCTGCCTGCCTATGTCCAAGCGTCGGGTCCATTTCATCAGACCCCACGTAACCTGAGCCTGCATGTTGCTTTCACTGCATCCCCTTTGAATAGCTAGGTGAATAGCATATGAGAAAATCTAATATATTTTGAAAGAAGCGCTGCAAATATTGTCACCGCGTATCACAGTTATTATATTTTGTATCACAGATTTTTTTTAAAGCCAATTTTAATATTTTGAGTAATTTTAGTGTAGTTGAAATTTGTGTGTAAGTTAAGTAAAATGAAATTAATTAAAACCGTTTATTTTTAAAATAGATAGTTTAGCTCGGCGTATGAGCGATTTTAATTAGTTGTTTGAAAAATGTCGCTCATACGCCGTGTTGCTCTTTAAAATATTATATAAACGAAAAGCTTTTTCTAGAAGTATTTAAAAAGTTTTCAAGCAAATTGACAGCTTTGACTGCATCAAGACTGTTCCTTTAAAAAATGTTCTTAAAAAAAAAAAAAAAATGGCTGTGGATTGCATAGAAAAAAAATAACTAGAATGTAATCTAAATATTTTTGTAGTCTGATACGAAAAAACCAGGATACTTTTAGGTATGATATTTTGAACCCTTCTCCCAGACTATATTGAAGTTCAGAATATCTCTTGAATAAGAAGAATAGCTCTTCTTTCAGAATTTATTGAATTTCCACATGTGTGCACAGTGTAATTACACGGTGTTACTGCGAAGAAAACTCGACTCGAGACATAGTAGAGATTGTAGATCTGCTTTAACATAATATAACTGCGTACATAGTTTTTTGAATATACCCTCAAAATCGGGATTTGTGGTCAGAAAACCGATTTAAAGTGGGTGCATGTATAGTCTGTTATGTAACTCCGTTATAGCTAGCTCAATTTTAGAAAATTAATATATTTTAAAAAATTTTTATTTAAGTAAAATTATTTGAAAATCTCTTTTTTTTTAAATTTTCGTTTAAAATCTTTTATAACGTTTTTTTAACAAATTTTGTTTGTAGCACCATTAATTTTGGTAGGATTCTAAAAGCCTATTTAATTTTGCGTTCAACAAGTTATTATTTAATTTAATCGAATGAAACACAAATGCACTATTGAGGGATGCCGGTTTCGTCACAGTTAAAACAGCAGTATATTTTATTAGTTTGCGAGTTTTGTAGCTATATTCTAAAACATTACTTTGGCAAAAATAGCAATCATTGGAACTAATGATGACTTTCGTATGATGTTATCGCCATTTTTTAATTTCCAACGAATTAAAATAGGAATTTCTTTAGGAATAGAATTTCCTAAAGGAATAGCTGTCAAACCAGTTGTCAAAGTAAACACATGTGTTTGACATGTATGTTCAGTATACGTTGGCAATTAACCATGCAAAGACTTACACCGAAACAACCTTTACAAATTGTAAATGTGGTCAGACTCGAATGCTTCCATAATTTTATCGACGTTTTCGAATATTGGCCTTCCAAAAAGTGGTGCACATTTGGCATCAAAATTACCGGATCGTAATAAGTGAAACCTAAATTGCGCATGATTTGCTGTTAGTTCTACACTATTCGTATTGTCAGCCACTTGGTTTTCGTTTTCGCCTTTATCGAAGAAAAACTTTAAAACTTGGTGTATTTTCTCACCCCTGGTGTCCATCTTTGACGAGCACTCAAACAGAACTGATTCAAGCAATCACAAAACCGCCTGTAAGATTTTTTTTTAAGACAAAATCTTACCTTTCTAATCGTATCTTTCTAGCGTTACTAAGTTACTAAGGCCATTTATTGGAAAAATAATGGATTTCTTTTTACTACACCTGCTATTCTTGCGTGAAAATGATCTGTAAGTGCTTATTTATTTCTCTTTAAAAGTCTGCTTTTGAAAGCTTTGAATTCCCGATTTTAATTCAAGATGGCTGCCGCAATATGGCGGCTTAAACAAGAAAAGTTCCCGAAAAATCATTAAATTTAGTGATTTGTGAAATGTCATATTCTTACAAAAAATTTTTACGTAAGAATATCTAATTTTACAAGCCATTAAACTTTGACTCCACTAATTATTTTTGGGTAGTCTTCTCGCTCAAGTCGCCATATTGCGGCTGTCATTTCGCATTGAAAAGGGAGCCACGTGGTTTTCAAAAGTAGACACTTCAACAAAAATTGTTAGCCCCTAAATAACAATTGCACTAAAAAACTGAAATATGCAGGGCGGAGGGCGGGGGGGGGGATGGGAATGGGGAAAAGGATGGGATGACAGAAGAGCTAAGAAGGAAGGGGATGGGAACTGGGAAGGGGAGGGTGGATGGGGAAGGGAATCCGGTTGAATGCGAATGACCCATATATGTATTATATGTAGGTACGCAGGTAATAGCATGGAACACACAGACTGCCGGATGCGGAGAATTTTTTTGCGTCTTTAGTGAGACAATTACTGCCAATGACGAGAAAGTACAACGATGAAAACTTGTTTGCTAGAGATTTAAATTTATGTAATTTTCTGTAGTTGAGTTAATCGAATTTGTACTTGACCTTATATTAAAATGAACGATTTATAGGAACTTATTTCACCAACTGTTCCTGAGAAATATTCGTTTTGGTCTTTGAAGGGATGATAATTGTAGGAGGAAACAATGTTAATCAATATTGTTGGTCAAGGAATTTGCTTTAATTTGTTAAAGGTCTCAGATTAAATAACATATTGATTAGAAAACAAAGAAACCATAATGTGTGAGTAAGTTATAAACTTTTACTTTGAAAATGCCGCTTATATAAGTTATTATAAGCAAATATAAAATTGATATCTAATGACGTAATTTTGATGTTATTATAGGTACTTTTCCCGATGACATCAAGTGTCATAAGTAGGAATGGTTTTATATTCTTCTGACAACATAAAGACATAGTACTTTACTTTAAATATTGCATAAGAAGTGCATCTGACCCAAAGAATCACAATAATTTTTTGAGAAAGCAATGGATTTTGAAACTAAGCTAAACAAATTGTGAAGAAGATTTGTAGAACTCTTGCAAAAATATACAAACAAAAACCCAGAGCACAAGTCATAAGTTGCCAAGTTCCATTTCAAAAAATATTCAATCGATAATGACTCTCACTTAAGAAGGTAACTAAGAAGGCCCTTGGAAAAACCAAATTCTAGAAAGTATTCCGCTTCAGTAAATAACAGCGTTATGACTACGTTACGGACACGGCGAATACCGTCTTATAGCATGTCTTCACAGAGAGTTTAGTTGAACTCAAAATAAACTCTTGAGTTCCCAGTACAATTATGCGGGATGAAACTCAACTAAACTCAGCTTGCTTTCTGAGTTTATTAAAACTCAATTTGTGCAATGAGTAAGAGTATGCTAATGTTTTGAAAAAAGCTGCATTCAGATGCAAATTTTTAGACCCCAATGTACGTTTAGAGTATTAAACGATTTTGTTCTGCGAAATATCAAACCCAACTAAACTCAATTCTGCTGACACATCTCTGTGTGAACTACTTCATTTGAACTCAAACTAAACCCAAACTAAACCCAAACTAAACTCTCTGTGTAGACATAGCATTAGACATAACATGATATCGATTATGGAGAAAAGGTTATAGAAAAATTAATTGTGCGTTCAACTTTTCTACAAAGTCGGTTCAGAAAAGGGAGTTACTGAAAACATAGTTATTTAAAATGACAAACATTAATTTGTCATCCATCCAAACTGTTCATTGTAATTAATGGGTGATCCAATAAGAGCTTCCTACTTTGATTTCTAAATAAAGTACATAAAAATCAATATATTGAGGAAATCTTCAGTTCCTACAACTCAGTGCTTAATAATTATTTCTTTCAAATGTTGCCCACAACTAACTCTTAAATGATCCAATCTGTAGGTCCAATTTTCTTTCGAGACAATTCTTTCGAGCATATTGGCCGGTATTCCTTAAATAACACGAGTATGTTGGTTTTCAAAGCGTCAATAGTTTTAATTTTGTCGACATAAACAAGTGATTTAACATATCCGCAAAGAAAGTAATCCAATCGCTTCAAATGACATGATCTTGGTGGCCAATTAATAGGACCATTTCTTGAGATGATGTTTTCATCGAACGTTTCCCTCAATAAAACGATTGTTTCTCCAGCAGTATGGCATGTTGCGCCAAACTGTTGAAACCAGAGGTCGGCTACAACAATATCCTGAATTTTTGGCAACAAAAATTCATTGATCATTGCTCTGTAGCGAGCACCATTGACCGTAACACGGGCACCATCCGCATTTTTGAAGAAATACGGTTCGATGATGCCTCCTGCACATAAACCACACCAAACCGCAGATACATCGAGATACACTGGAAGCTCTTGGATTGCTTTTGGTTGTTCATCGGCCCAAATACGGAAATTTTGTTTGCTAACGTAGCCGTTAAAGCAGAAATGAGCTTCGTCGCTAAACACAATTTTTCGATAAAATAATGGATCAATTTGAAGTTGTTGCAAGGTCCATAAACCGATATTAAAACGTACACCAAGCTCAGCCGGCTTCAATTCTTGTACGAACTGTATTTTATAGGCCTTCAGACCAAGATCACGCCTCAAGATACACCACAATGATCCATAAGAGATGCCCAAAGCCTGAGATCGGCGACGAATCGATTGTTCACGGTTTTCACAAATACTCTCAGCTACTGCAGCAATATTCTCAAAATTACAGGCTCTATGCACTCTGGTTGAATGATGAATGTCCAATAGTACCAAATTGGTTCGAAATTTGGTGATGGTGTCACGAATAGTGTGCTCAGTTGGACGTTCATAACGACCAAAATGATGTTGAAGAACTCTATAACATTCTCTAACTGATGACTGGTTTTGGTAGTAAATTTCCACAATTAATAAACGCTGTCCATGAGTGAGTCGTATTGAATATTGAACACAAACGTCATATGGTCAAGCCATTTGACACATAACAGCTGTGAGAACAACCCAGTTAAAAAAGGGACCTCGTATTGGATCATCCTTTAGCTGCCAAAAATCATATGACAAAAAAAGGCTTCACCATAAGGCGATGAAATCCATTCACTCCATATCAAAACATAACAGTAATATTTATCTTTCATCTTTCTTAAATAGTTCTGTAACACGTTATATCTTACAGCTAAATCTATGAAAACAGAATTATATCGATAGATAGTTTCGGCCAGAAAAAACCGCCTTCATATAAAAGCATCAAAATTAGGTCGACTATAGTAAGTTAAATGGTGCCTAACCCTACGCCCTTACTTCACCCGTACATCTAAGCCCTAATACTGAAATCTTTTACAGATGGAATTTTAATATTGAAAAAAATTATACCGCATTAAAATAAAAGTGATAACTATAAAGCTGATGGAGATAATGATGATTAATGTATTAAAATAATGAAATTCCGTATAAGAAACAATTTCTTAACATAATAAAAATTCAAAAGAAGAAGTAAGGAAACATGTATTACATATTTATTTTAAGAAATCTTAGGGTGAATTTAGTATACTTTTATTCTTCGGTTAAAATTGATGATTGTTAAGAAACTAGATCAAGAGTTGTTGGGGTGAAGATTTTCAGCGATATCTAAAAAATTATAATAAATACACAAACTGGATCAAAACTGATGAACAAACATTTAAATTAACTGCACTCTGCAAGGATTTGCAACTGTATACTATGTGTCGGTTTCGATGGTATGGCAAGGTTCTTAATATAATTATGTTTTTGTGTGTTTTGTATGTGTGCATGTGAGTTCGACAGATGTCCATTCAACTTACCTTGCAGGCAAAATCAACGCATCGAATTCGGTGGCCAAGTGACGACGTATGATATTCTTCGATGGTGGGATGCCAAGGGCGGTCGCCATTGTATCACCGGAGAAGGATGGTTCAAGCACAACCAGACCGCCATGAACGCCGCTGTCTGCAAGAGGGAAAGAGAGAGAAATATAAAGAGCAAGTAAAGAGACGAGAGAGAGAGAGAGAGAAAGACATAATTAAGATTTTAAGCAAAATATATTCCGTAATTAATATCAATTGATTTCCATCCGAGCAGTAATAACAAACTCACACCTAGAACTCACAACAGTCAGCGACTGTTTGAATGGGAGTTGTTTTTGAGTTTGAAGCCTACCCGGTTTTATTAGCTTCTTTCGGCCATGTTACAGCCAAAATGTAGCAATTAATTTTCATAAAATATTTCCCCTCACAGAGTGTGTTCACGATATGCCACTGGAAATTGGCTAAGGCTTAGACGTGATTGATTTGTGCGATTGATGTGTATGAACAGTGTGCGAGTTTTGCATGTTGGCTTAATTCAAATTAATTGTAACACTGCAGCTGTTAGCCATTAAGAGGAATGAATGTTGCAATCATTGTTTATCGGCATGGAACATAAACAGCTGCCAAAATTTTCGGCTTGATAACTTAAAGTGTAACTTAAATTTTGTTCTTTAACTCTTAATATTCCCTGGTGTGAGCAAGACTGAATTCTGGATCCCACCCAACCCACTTATAGCCTAATCTCAACCTACCCTTTAAATTATCCGCATATTCGCCCAAATCTATTGATCTGGCCCAGCGTATGAAGCGTTGATTTGTCCAAACTATTGGATCTGTGTCCACAGTCTCTGATTGCACGCGTCGCATGGCCAAAGTCTGACGATCGTATTTGACGATACGCAGCACATGAATACCTGTAAAGAAAAAAAAGAAGCAATATTCTTAGACAACTTGCTATCAAATCTGCAAAAGACTCTACACACCATGTACAATGCTCGCCTGATGGAACTTTCGTGTAACACCCAAAAACTTCTCGAGCTCCTTTTTCGACAGCGTGTCCAACATGCGCGCATCGACCAGCGAGTGCAAAAATGATTCGGCATACTGTGGCAAACCGATGTCGGGCAACCATTCGGTTGCGACCCAGGTATGTCCCAACTGTGTTATCATCGGATAACGTACCATTTCCGGGCGTCGCTGTTCCTCAATGGCCAGTCGCAATTTCTTACGATGCATCGAGTGCACCAGCCCCATACCGGCCTCCAGTTCGGAATCGTTGAGCTCAAGTAAAACTTTGCCACTCTTGACATTCTCCGCACAACGTGTGCTATACTGCGGCATGCCCAGTGCCACCTCCAGCCAGGCAAGCACCTGTGGAGCGCGCCATCTCTCCATAGGCAGCTGGGAGGCCTCACGTAATAGACGCAGTTTTTCGGCATAGCCCTCCTCGGTCAGTGAGCTCCACGAGTAGTCACCATCTGTGAAAGAGTAACAAAAAATTGGGATCAAAAATGGATGATTTCGAAATGGATGACTGATTTTGGTTAGTTCTGGAACTAAATAAAATCGCTTACATTCTCCGGCAGCATCGGTTGAGAGCGCTTTATTCTTGTTGCGTGATCTGGCAAAAACTCTTGATATGCTGCCCCAGGTGCCTCCACGTCCATTGCGTGGTCCAAGTGCATTTGTCTTAGGCGCAAATTTGCGTGTTACTGCACCACATGGCCCTTCAGGATCCACGGGCGAGCCCAGTTGTTCCACTGATCTAGACGATGAGCAAAAAAAAAAACAAAACAAAAGAGATCTTTTTATGAGCATATTCACAAAACCAGGGGAAAAGATTTGGATTTAAAATTAACACTATTAGGATATTCATAAAATCAATCCGCTGAACAGATTTTATTTTATACAAAAGTGTCAACTTTTTTCTCAATTCTGAAAAGCTATGATTGCTAAAAGGGCAACGGAAGGGAGTCGTTAATAACTGGAATCATATAAAATTTTAGCCAGTACGCCTTTCCACGTTTCTATCCACAAACAGCGCTTGTTTTAGGAACTCTATCAATGCTCATACTTATACTGATGTTGATACGTATTCGGATGCCATAAATAGACCGATACTTATACTAACACTGATGTAGATAATGAAACCTGCACAAATACCGAAAGTCGAAAGTCTTTATTTGTAAAATTTAAACAGAACGAACTATTTTTATCTTAATTTAATAAATTTTGAAAATTCAGTACTATGCAATTAAAATAACAAAAAAGGATTTAAGAATTGGAGATTTTCACCAATAACATTACTGCTGCCGATTTCCAAAATTTCAACCAATACTGATATAAGAGTGGTCTCCATTTTTAATATCAACTGATGTCGGTGTAGATACCTATCGCATTGGTTTGACTGTATAACTTTAAATTGAAGTCGATACCAGCCAATACCGAAAACGATAAATCGATTGGATATAGTGACCTGTACAACAGCCTATTACTTACCTACCTAAGTGGTACATGATGGATACAAGATGTGGATGTTGATTCTACTTCATCATAAACTATAGTTGAAAGCTCAAAAGCCGATGGACGCAGCATATTTTCTTCTAGACTCCAATCATTCTGATTCTGATTCTGACTTTTTTTTTTCATTTGGCTGTAAGATCGGAGTATCCTTTTACATTTCAAATTCAACTCTTTCCAGTTCAGAATAAAACTTTTTTCAAATGAAATTTAGCCTTATCAAGAAAAAGTTCAATGCCATCATAAAATAAAGGGTGGTTATATTTTAAGGGCCGATGTTCATTTTGAATAAAACACAAATTATTTAGGAAACTATTGTCATTTCTTTTAATTATGATAATATTGGTATGATTCAATTACATATGGAACAAAATATCGGCCAAATGGCCGCCGCGACCTCGGCGGCACACCTCCATCCGATGGTTTAAATTTTCGATGACGCTGATGCATAAGTGAGGTTCTATGCCGTTAATGTGAAGAATTATCTCATCCTTCAGCTCTTGAATTGTTGCTGGCTTATCGACGTACACCTTTTCTTTCAAATAACCCCAAAGAAAGAATTATCTCATCCTTCAGCTCTTGAATTGTTGCTGGCTTATCGACGTACACCTTTTCTTTCAAATAACCCCAAAGAAAGAAGTCAAACGGTGATCTTGGCGGCCAATTGACATCGCCACCACGTGAGATAACACGGCCATTGAATTTGTCGCGCAAAAGAGCCACTGTTTCGTTAGCTGTGTGGCAAATGGCACCGACCTGTTGAAACCACATATCGTCCACATCCATATCTTCCAATTCGGGCCATAAAAAGTTCGTTATCATCTCACGATAGCTAACACCATTCACAGTAACTGCCTGACCGGCCACATTTTGGAAAAAATATGGCCCGATGATGCGGCCAGCCCATAAACCGCACCAAAAAGTCACTCTTTGTGCGTGTATTGGTTTTTCGGCAATCACTCTTGGATTATCATTCGCCCAAATGCGGCAATTCTGCTTATTGACGAATCCACAGAGGTGAAAATGTGCTTCATCACTGAAGATGATTTTCTTCGAAAATTGATCATCCGCTGTTGCCATTTCTTGCCACCATTCTGACCAATGACGACGCTTGAAATGGTCACGAGGCTTTAGTTCTTGAGTCAATTGCACCTTGTAAGCGTGTAAATGCAAGAGGTGGACGGCTCTTCAGCCACACTATCGCGAACAGCAGCAATATTTTCTGCAGTACGAGCTGTACGAGCATGCACTGGTGTTTTCACAGCTCCTACAGATCCAGTTTGCTCAAATTTTTGCACGATTTTTCCGATTGTACGCACATTTGGACGATTAAATTGACCGAAAACACAATCATATGCATTTTGATTTAAACGCCTATTTTCATAATAAGCCTGAATAACTTTAACGCGTTGCTCGATTGTGTATCTTTCCATGGTTCAAATTAAGTTAGTCTGAAAATGAGAAATGTCAAATGAAATGCAGAAAGTAACTTGACATTTAGGTGTGGTTCACATTCAACATCGGCCCTTAAAATTTAAACACCCTTTATATTATGAGTTTGCGTGCTTGCCTTCTGCTTGAATAAAAACATAAAACTAAAAAAAATTCTAAAACCAGTGGCGTTAATATGGGGATATCAATCCGCTGGTCCGGACCCCTTTCCAGAGCCATGAAAACCATTACCAAATATCTCAAAGCACGATTCCACATGTACTTGTATTGCAAAATTCTTCTTTTTCTGATAGTCCAGTCATTTGGTAGTTTTACTAAGAATGTTTACTGAGAGTTTTAGAAATGGGTACTTTTTATAGATTTCGATGTGCTTTTTCCGAATTTCAACTGTTTCGTTAGATTATTTTCTTTTTCTACACTGCGGTATGAGTTCGGTTAAGTTCGACAATGAGCGAAGATAAAAAACAATTATGAATATATACAAAGATGAATGATTTTCTGTGTATATTTATTTGCCAAACGTACACACAAAGAAAGTTCTATATAAACATTTAAGATCCGTACAAAGTGAAAAGAAAGAAAGCTCGCCAATTGACGTCAGAATAGACTCTTTTCTATTTTTAGTTTGCCGCTCACATTGCACTCTCTTCTGAGGCAGAGAACTGGAGGCGAATTTATTGGGAACCTATAAGTAATGGCAAATTTTTATGGAAAAACATATGTTCTGACATATTGGGAACCTATAAGTAATGGCAAATTTTTTATAGAAAAACATATGTTTCTGACATGATTTTTAGTTTGCCGCTCACATTGTACTCTCTTCTGAGGCAGAGAACTGGTGGCGAATTTATTGGGAACCTATAAGTAATGGCAAATTTTTATGGAAAAACATGTGTTCTGACAGACATATGTTTTACATTAATTTTTTTATTGAATTTATTTTCAATGCATTTAAAATTTCAAATTTGATTAAAATTAAAATTTCGAAACTTAATTTTAATTAAAATTTCAAATTTGATTTTAATTAAAATGTTAAATTTGGTTTGAATTAAAATTTCAAATTTTGTTTGAATAAAATGCGTTGTGCAGTCGAATTTCTGGAAAATTTATTATTACCAGTCCAGTATACACCATCCATGCATGCCAATAAATTTTTTAAATATAATCTTTATAAAATAAATCAAACTAGATATTGACTCACTTCAACAACAATTAACTTTAGTTTCATTCATTGCACTACCCAAAATTATGTCTCAATATATTTTTAACTTTGCCAAGCGTTAAAAATAAAAATATAAACAAAAATCAATTTTTATATGGTCGAATTGTGACCACAGGCGATAATTGTAGCAATAAATATGTTTAATTGATTTTATTAATATTGATTTTTTTAATAAAATTTTGGATGGTCAAAAAATTTTGAAATTTTGAAAAGTCCAAAACTCGAAAAATGCAGTTTTTTACGCTTTGGCTCTAATTTTATGCATTTACCCCTAAACTATAGTTCTGTTCATTTGTAGCACGACAACCCGTGCCGACATTCATCGAAACATGTTCGTACAAGTTACGTAGAAGCCAAAATAAGAACCTAAGTGTAAATAAATACGAGCATTTTTCGACTTTTGGGGTATTTTTCGTAAAAATATATAATTCTAACCTAAATAAAAGGGAATAGAAAAAAGCTATGCTTGCAACTCTGGAATTCATAAATTTTTCGAATGAAAATCAAAAATATTTTTTTTAAGAATTATTAAAGCTACTCCAAGTGAGAAATATATGTTTTTTGATTTTTATAATTGTTTTTTTGCGTACGAAATGCTAGAAAAGGGCACTAAGTTTTTTTGAAAAAAGGTCGAGTTTCAACATTTATAACTTTTTTCCGAATTTTGGTTTTTTTATTTTTTTTTTGCTGCAAATAGCTCAGGACTATGCTTAAGTCATCCATGCTACTCTTTTTGGGATTATTTTCGTAAAAATACTTAAACTCGAAATTTTTAAAAAAGTACACCTCTAGCAAAAAAAAAATTCGTAACGACCAGGTTATTAAACATAATTACACAATACTTTTCATCTGCATTTAGTATAGTTAAAGAAATATTTCCCTAAGATTTCATTTATACAGGTTGGCAACTAAGTAATTGCGGATTTTTTTTGGAAAATAAATGACAATTTTCCCATGGAACGAAATAACTTTATTCTGTAATGTATTGTCCATTTTGAGCAATGACCTTTTGCCATCTTTCAGGCAGCATCATAATTCCACATTCATAAAACTTCTGGTTTTTATCAGCAAAAAACTGAATTATTATTGAAATTTTTACCATTCAAGGAGTCTTGCAAAGATCGAAATAAAAACTAATTAGATGGTGCAAGGTCAGGACTATATGGTGGATGTGGCAAAACATCCCAACCAAGCTCCAATAATTTTTGCCGAGTGACCAAAGATGTGTGTGTCCTTGCATTGTTATGGTGGTATACAACACCTTTTCGATTTGTCAATTCGGGCCGCTTTTCTTCAACTTTTCAATTTTTTTAGTTTTTAGTTGTTCAATGTAGACATCTGATTTGATCGTTCGGTTGGGTGGTAAAAGTTCAAAGTAGACAATTCCTTTGTAATCCCACCAAACTGATAACATAACTTTCTTTTGATGAATATCAGCTTTTGATGTTGTTTGAGCTGGTTCACCTGGCTTGCTCCACGATCTTTTCCGATTGACATTGTTGTAAACAACCCATTTTTCATCACCAGTTATCAATCGTTTTAAAAGTGGATCATTTTCATTACGTTTCATTAACAAATCGCAGATGTTAATGCGTTGATGATGATGATTTTCTCTCAGTTCATGAGGAACCCATATATCGAGTTTTCGTACATAGCAAAGTTGTTTTAAGCGATTTTCAATGCATGTATGTGATACATGAAGCTATTCTGCAATCTCACGTGTTGTACTGTGACGATCCGAATCGAATATTGCTTTGATTTGGTCGTCATCAACTTCAACTGGACGACCACAGCGTTTTTCATCTTTGAGTAAAAAATCACCAGAACGATATTTGGCAAACCAATTTTGACACTGCCGTTCTTTTACAGCTTCGTCACCATAAACAGCACATAACTTTTTGTGAGCTTGCGATGCGTTTTTTCCTTTCCGGAAATAAAAAAGCAAAATATGACGAAAATGTTCGTTTTGATATTACATTTTTCAACAGACGACAAACAAAAACTACACAACTGATCAAAAAAACTTTTTTACTGATTGACAGTTGAAGTACCAACTATCGAATAACAAAATGTGTTTGACATTTCGATTACGTCAGCAAACCTAAAAACTCAGCTAAAGTCATCTATGAGTGAAATCCGCAATTACTTAGTTGCCAACCCAATATTTTTTTAAATTTGGATTTTTCGATATATTTTAATCTAATAAGAGCAAAGGAGTTTTTTTCGAATAGCAAAAAATCACGACTCGGCTAGTTTTTGTTTAATTTTTAAGTTTTATAGCTTAGTTTAAAGAAAAATTAAACAAAAAATCAGTTTTTTGAAAAATACAAAAGGATCCAAAATAGGATTTTTTGAAAAAATTAGCACATTTTTTGCCATATCGCAAAGTACTGACCTGATTCGATGCAAGTCGGCACGGGTTTCCGTGGTCCTAGGCACACGATATTTTATTTCCATTTATATCAATATCATACTAGAAAAGTAAAAGGGGAACCAAAAAAAAAAACTTTTTTGGAACACCCTAATATACGGCCTCGGTTGTTAATGTTTTGACCACCACTGTATATTTAATTACGGTAATTTTTAAAAAAATGTTCATCAAAATTATTAACTTGTATCAAGTGAAAGAAAAACAGCTTCCAAAAATATGTAAAGTTGAGATTTAAGAGATATAGATTAATCCTTACTTTGTCAAGTTAATTTTTTAAGTCTGAATATCTTATTGAGACCATTTTGGATCATAAAAACATATCATGTCGATGGGAAAGGATATTATTCATCACAGGCCATACATCCATATGGTATATGGGTATTATTCATTACAGGCTATCAATTCGGGACCCTTTTTTTTAGAATCAACTTATTATGACCAACAATGCAATAATCTATTTTATTTGAATATCTACTATCCGAAAAGACACTGAATCTAAATTGATTTTGGAAGGTCAATTTGGCCAAACAGTTTGGAAATCGCTACCGAAATTAATTATTTTTAATTATTTTATTTTAGGCGAGTTATTTTTTCATTTCTCTTGCACAAACAAAGTAATTGTTTGCATTTTAAAGAAACTGGTCTTTAAAGAATTGCGACCAAAACCATTGTGAATTAAAAAAAAAAAAAAGATAACTTGTAAGCTGCCATAAAACTGTAATCCTCGCTTAAAATAAAGCTTATTCTTGCTGTTTGATTATCTCGACCAAATTGAACAAAGAGCTACCAACTCAATTTTAATCAACTCCAAAAATATATCCACCTTATTTGTGAATGGCGAATACTTGTAATAAAGACTTTCCACAAAGCAAACTCTTCGGCTACCAGCTAGCAACATAGCTAAAGACAATAGCTGCATAGATAGACAAACGACGATAGTTGTGACAAAATAGTTTCGCCTCATTTACAGTTCAGCCATGCAGCAGCACTCATTATCAAATTCCCAGAACAGAATGCCAAGCCCACAAAGACAACGATGATGCGCGGGAGTTGTTGGCAAAACAATGGTGTACGAAAAAAACATTCAAAAGACATTCAACTTACCTTGAATAAGCAGCAGAATTCAGTGGTGATAGAGTGGGGCTGTGTTCCTTGGGTGTGCCAACTGCATGAAAAGACAAAAGAAAAGAGAGGAGAGTAGAATTGATGAGTTGAGTTATAGTGACAGCATTGCATGGGGGAGCAAGATTTTAACACGTGCACACTTACATTGATACATGTTCTGGCTGGAAACCAATGAGATGCTGTCGGGATCTACGGTGATGCATGGACCGTTCTCGCAAGTGCCATCGCTGAAGTTTAAATCGCCACCGGTACTTTCCCGATCGCTGCCGCAACGTAGGCCCGAGTCAGCTGAACAGGAACCACGGTCACCAGCAGTGGCACCGGAAGCACCACTTAAGCTGCTACTAAAGGCAGACAGAGAATTTGAGTTGCCGCGACCACTGTCATCGCCACGCTGACCACAATTAGCACCGCTTGTTCCAACGCCACCCATGGCGCCCATTTGATTGAGAAGCCCAGATGTTGCTGAAGGTGGTGTTAACGGTGCAAATGACAGCAGACTCTCTTGATCCGACAGGCAACCCGAGAGCTGACGTCGCGCATCTTGTAGCTGTTCCTGCAGACGTTGCAACTGCATATCGCGTGTGCTAAGCTGTTGTGCCAGTGACAATGAACGCTCCGCCTCATCACGTGCCTGTTTCAACAACTGCCACCGCTCGCGTTCACGATCTCCGGTCATCTTAGCATTGGTGGTTTCACTCTCGCGCACGCGATCTTGAAAATTACGTATAAAATCACGCAGCTCTTGCTCTTTCTCTTGTAGAGAAGTGCATAGCTGACGCACTTGAGCCAGCAAATCGTTCTTGTCAGAGCGCAGCTTTTTGCGTTCAATACGCAAGGCGAGCAGCTGATCTTTGGCCGAACGCAATTCGGCTTCCAGTTGATCGACGCGTTGGTGTGAAGTACTGCAGCTGCCATCGGTTGAGTGAGCATCTCCGCAGCTGTTGGAGTCGGACATATCGATGCCACCGACTGCGCCATCGGGTGAGTTTTCGAGCAGTTTGCGTAGTCGCAGCAGCTCGGCGCTGAGGCGTTCGTTCTCCTGACGCAATTTTGTCGGAGAATCTAAAGAAAGAGAGTTAGCGTTAGAAAGAGTTTTTTTAAATATTTGAAAACAGCGTGGCATTTGACTTCATAGGATGCTTCAAATGTGCATTAAGTCGGCCCTGGCTACTTTGATTTATAGTCAATAAAATAAATGTGTTGCAATGTGCACGGTGTGTGTGTGTGTGTGCCACATTGGGTAATAAAAGTTATATGAAAAGTTACTGCTTCGCTAAAGTTTAGTTAAGTCTACATATATTTTTTTTTGCTGTGGCAATTGTGCTGTGAAGTGCTAAAGTTGTGCTACACTGTGCCGTAGACAATATTGAAAAGATTCGCATATTTGTACGTTTTTTAATACATTAACTCCACCTTCGAGAGCTTCGGTCATAGTGTTGTGTATGAATCACAGATAATTCTCAAAAATTCGCATTTTTGTTGAAGGAAATCATGTCAGCCCAGAATTTTTTTTTTGTGTGAGAAACTCTCATTTGAATTTTGAAAAATCATTATATCGTGAATTTTTTAAAGAGGGTCGCCAACTCCTTATTCTTTCAAAATTTGGCAGGTAAATGTGCTGTACTGTACTTCAGCTGCGCTGTAAAGTGTTATAGAGCAATTTAGAACTGTACATATCTGTGGCCATAAGCAATGAGTTCTACGAATATATCTTCATGTACACACAAAGTCTGTAGCTTCTAGCCGAAGATATTACAAAAAAACCAATGAAGATTCATTGAACTTATATGTTGATTGAAAACTTTGAAGCACGATTTCTCGAAACATGCAAGTCAGACTTCAGCTGTTATTGTTTATCGGCACAGATATTTTTTTATATTTTATTTGCATTAGAATAAATAATTGTTATGCGGCCCATACACGCTGCAACCAAAGCAAGGCTAGAAGTGCTTTCAAAATTGATTAAAAAACTTATGGAATATTGGCGTATAATATGGAAGACCCTTTATCGTATTTTGGAAAATAGAATTTAAGCGTGGCTAACATTGCAAAAAGTCTTCTGTCTAACTATAACAAATCTTGAGCATTACCGGAATTCGAAAAAAAGGGGAAAAATATGAAAGATGATGTAACTAAAAACGAAAATGGACATTTCAGCTCTTGAAAGAACTTTGACCGAGCGTTGTGAAATGTTTGAATACAAATAATTGAGAACTAGACCTACATGTTTTGTGTCGACTCTGAACGGCTTATGTTCTCAAGAAACTTTTCATGCATTTTTTACTCTCTGAGGCTTACCATTGTCTGCAGAGAGGTGACGGCCGAACAGAAAAATTAATTCAATTAAAAAAACTTTCAGTGTCAGATGGGGGACTCGAACCTCTGGCATATGAGCGACACACTCTACTCACTAAGCCACGGCCGCCACTAGGTTGATATAACTAGGTATTCAAAAATTCGCAAGCATACAATTTAAAAAAAAAAATCTTTACTGCACTTCTGAGCACAACTATAGCACATAACGGCACAGTACCTAAAAATTCCACAAAAAAATAAAAAATTGGGTTTACTTTAAGAAATTTCACATATATCCCAATTTTAAAAACTTTTCTATGACAAATTCCAGGTCACTTCGAGCACATTACAGCACAACTAGCAAATAATAAAAAAAAAACAAATAATAAAGTGCAGGGATTGTTAAGAAAAACAACATACTAATTTTTTTAAGATCTAAAAATGCAGACATCAGCAAAACTTGAGCACATCACAGCACAGTTAACAAATTAAAAAAAAAGTTTAATGGAGCTTACTTCAAAATTTAATGATATTCATTAAATTATAGTTCGAGCACTAACAGTCGCTGCATAAATAGCATACATAGCATAAATAGCAATAGCATTTATATTTTCAATGCAGCACATGATAGCACACAACGGGCACATTGCAGCACATTTCTTTTTAGTTTAAAATCGTACTGAATACTTCACACACAAGTGTTTCAGTAGGAATGAGGGTCAGATCAGTTGAATAAAAGCATATAGTGAATCAAAAAAGTTTAGGCACAGCCAATTTTTCTGAGAAGAACTTTGCTTTAATATTTAAAAGCAACTAGTTTGGCCAACTTTTTGATGCAGTTAGTATCATTAGATGATTTTTAATTGAAATACACAAAAAACTTCCATCACTTTATACACTACTCGAAATATAAGCGGAAGAAGAAAAAATGCATATGAAAAAGTTTAGGCACAGGCTGTATGTGTACCTTGCTTTTGCAAATTTGCAAACGGTAATCTATAAGTTCTCTTTGATCTATTCCGTTTTGTGCACATAACTATTGCGCAGCCATCCAATTGTCAATTGATTTAAGTTTAAGTGTTGATCTTGATTTCGTGATTGAATGAGCAAAATGAGCAGTCGTACAGAAATTTCGGTAGATGTTCGAAAAGTTATTATAAACCTTCATGTGCAGCAAAAATCTTATTGCAAAATTGGTGCTATAGTGCAGAGACCCTATACAAGTGTGCGAAACATTATAAAACATTACATAAATACGGGAAAATTAGAGCGTAAAAGCAGATCTGTACGCCCAAAAATATTAACACCACGCCAGGAGCGCACTGTAGTAGCTGCAGTGGCACAAAATCCTAAGTTTTCGGTTGTAAATTATGCAATTAAATGCAGCAAAGTTTCAATAAAAACTTCGATCCCCAAACAATACGCAATACTCTACATAGAGCTGGTTTTCATGGAAGAGTTCCTCGGCGCAAACCATTTATTTCGGGTATTAATAAGAAAAAGAGGCTGAAGTTTGCAAAACTTCATGTACATCAATCGGAATCATTCTGGAACAGTGTAATATTTAGTGATGAATCGAAGTTCAACCCTTTTGGATCAGATGGTGCACAAAAAGTTTGGCGGAAACCAAGAAAAAAACGTAATTAAAACAGTCAAATATGGCGGTGGTAATGTCATGGCGTGGGGGTGTATGGCTGCTTCTGGAGTGGGAAATCTTGTCTTTAAAGATGAAAAAATTAATACTCGTAAGTGCTCTTATTTGAATATTTTGAAAGACAATTTATTTCCTAGTGTTGAAAATTTGGGCACTTTTGTTCCAGCAAGATAACGACCCGAAACATGCGTCGTACCTTGTGCAGGAATAGCTTATTTACCATTGCCAACAGCTCAAAACTCCTCCACAGTCACCAGATATGAATGCTATTGAACATATTTAGCAATTATTGTAGAAAAAAATTCGGAGCCATCGCATATCATCAAAAGATTTACTAAAGGAGGCCCTTCGCCAAGAATGGGAAAATATAACACCCAAACAGACATCAAACCTAGTTGGGAGTATGCAAAGGCGCTTACAGGCAGTAATTCAAGCCAAAGGAGGCCTAAAAAAATATTAAATGTATGAAAACCAAAAATAAATTAAAATTTTTTACACATGTGCCTAAATTATTTTTATGTAAAATTGTGACTTTTTTGTTTTATAATTACATAATACTGAAAACAAAAATGAACAATGAAATATATTTGCAGTGCATAATAAAAAAACTTTCAATTTTCAAATGATGCCATAATATTTTTTTTTTCATTAGGTGGTAAAGTTATTTAGATACAAACTTTGAGAATAGCTCTGTGCCTTAAAGTTTTTGATTCACTGTAGATACATTTTTTTTTTTGAAATAAATTGATTTCTGACGTATCTCCCCTTAAAAACTTCAAAACATTACTGCCAAGTCCAGCATAAAAATTAAACATAAATATCAGGTGTATTAAAAAGAAATATATTATTTTTCCAATAGATGCATTTAGTAATCTGTATCTCGCGTTGTGTAAGTTTGATTGGGTTAAGCTAGATGGCATTAGAAAGATAACATTTCACACTTAAAAACTTTTTAGATGGTTTTGGGATAGCTTGACTCAGTCTTGTTGAGCGCGCGTCAAAAATGGACACCAGTAAAGACAAAATACGTCAAATTTTACAGTTTTTCTTAGACAAAGAAGAAAATGCAAGCCAAGCGGCTGACAATATGAATATTGTTTTGGTTCTTATACCGTAACAGTTAATTTAACTTTTAAATTACACAAAAAACGGTTTGAAACTACTTGAATAAGGCTGAATATATAAAACAAGCTCGATGGTGCTACATGAGTTAACGCAAAAAACCTCATGGATCAAATTTCCATCTGCGAATCGCAACAATATTGATTGATTGGTGTTGAAAAGTGGGTCACTTACGACAACGTTAAGCGCAAACGGTTGTGGTTGAATCTCGGTAAGATGACGCAAACGGTTGCCAAGCCAGGATGCACGGACAGGAAGGTTTTGCTGTGTGCTTGGCTGGATTACCAGGGAATCATCTACCAAGACTCGCTCCCCTACACCGAGAAAAAAACTTAAGTTAAATCAACTAAGTCAGCTTGGGTAAAGAGGATTGTATGGGAATTATAAATTTATGCTTATTCACCCAAGTAATTTATTGTTTATGCATTGCTTTGAAAGTACATACTTCAATACCCTGCAAAAAAAAATATATTTGATTCAAAATCCAAAAATACAAAATTAAAAAAAAATAGCATGGATGGCTTAAGCATAATTTTGACCTATTTTTTGAAAAAAAAAACAGGTGTGTCGTTGAACACGCGAAAGAAGCGAAACTTTTTTGCTGTTCCATAGATTTGGTTGTATAATGGTTTTTTTTTTTTTTTTTTTAATAAAAAAATTGGAGAAATAATATATTTCTTTTTAATACATCTGATATTTATGTGTAATTTTTATGCTAGACTTGGCACCAATGTTTTGCAGTTTGGCTGTTTTTATGGCAGAAAAAAAAAATTCCTTAGCCCGATCGTGGAAGTTGCGATACCCAGTCCATCGCTCTACGCAATGATCCAAACAACCTTGCTACTATATAACTGCAGCTATCATTAACAGATGCAGCATATCACAGTAATCTGTTGATAGCCAAACAACAAAAATCTTTAATAGATTATTCTGTTGTGCTGCAGCATAGCTTCAGTTGTAATTAATATTGAATCAATGACTCTGCGTATCGAAGGAGTTTGATTCGATGCGTAGTGTAGTGAACTCTCAATCGGTAGGTGTGGGTTCAAATCCCCACGGTACACAGAGAGGTTAAATGATTGAAAAGTGTATTTTTATTCAAAAAATTAAATACAAGCATCCTCCTAGTTTATAGTAACCGATTAAAATAGATAATATTCTCCATCTCTAATCGATCGAGCATTGTTGCGTGAACATAGTGAAAAAACGAATAAAGCCTATATTTTAGAGTGAAATATTACTAAAAATTTGTTCAAACAAAAATAAAATTGTAGTAAGAAGTCTTTAACTTCAGGTAATTTTCAATGTTTATTTTTTAAAAGGAAAAGTTGAAAACGTCTAACAAATACTTTTTTCTTTTTTTTTCAAACAGCTTAGAAATTTGGGATGCCGTGGCGTAGTGGGTAGAGTGTGTGACTCTTACGCCAGAGAACCCAAGTTCGAATCCTCCATCTGACATAGAACAGTTTTTCGATTGAATTAATTTTTCTGTTCGGCCGTCACCTCTTTGCAGACAATGGCAAAAATCAGAGAGTAAAAACTGCCATGAAAAGCTTCTTGAGAGAACATAAGCCGTTCGGAGTCGGCGTAAAACATGAAAGTCCAGTTCTCGATCATTTGTGTGCAAAGATTTCAAAACACACACAACACAATTGATCATAAGAAGCTCGGTCAAAGTCCTTTCAAGGGCTGAGATGGCCATTTCGTTTTTTTTTTTTTTAGATATTTGGGTGTTTCTTATGAATCGAAAGACAAATAGTTGTGTTTCAGGTTTGCACAATCAAGTTTTTTTGATTTAAATATAATCTTTATACTCTTGTTTTGCATTTCCAAAAAGAAAATGTTGCGAATGTTTGCGAAGGACTATCTAAGCTAGTGTTTTCGGTTCTTAATCTTTACGAAATTACTGCTTGCATAGTATAAGCATTGCGTTGTTGTTGTTTTCGTTTTCTGTTTTGTCCCGTCTTAAAAATTTAAGTGATTAAAACGATGGTAATACGGCCAGGCGACTTTTAACAAACGCACAAATCTCAATAGAAATGAAAATTTTGTTTTAAACTAGAATATGTGAGCTTCCATATTCAGCAATAACAAGTTGCGAATTTTTGCGCGAACAACTTTTATTAAATAAATTTTTCTAAATTTCAATTACTGAAGCTTTTTATATTATGCAATGAATTAATTTTTGAGGAATTAATAAAGGTCTTACTATTTAGATGACGTCATTTGGTATAGGAGGTGGAATCTTCATTATATTCTACCAAATTTCAAACTCAGAGTGCATTCTTAAAAACCTTTTTTATACCTTCACCATTTTTATAAACTTACTATGTATGGAAGGTACGTGTGGACTTCTTTCGATTTGGTTGAATTTCATACACAGAGTAAACATAAAATATCAAAGCTCATTTCCAAAATTTCAAGGCCATATATTAAGTTTTGTTTAATTTAAAGACATTTTACCGCTTTGATGACGTCACTTTGTATAGAAGGTGGGCGTGATTTTCATTCGATTTGATTGAGTTTTATACTCAGAATAGATATAAAATAGCAAAGCCCTTATACAAAATTTCAAGTTCATGTATTAAGTTTAATGGAATTAATGAAGATTTTACTGTTTTAATAAAGTCACTTTGTAGGGGAGATAGGCGTGGTTTTCATCCTATTTGGCTTATATTCGAACTTGATCTTAAGTTTTCAGATTCAAGCTTAAATATTAAATTTCATAACAATTGCTTCAAAATTACGACTGTAATCATGTCAACAGACGGACAAAATTTGTTTTTCTTACTAGGATCCATTATAAAGTATAATAATTATAACTTTAAATTATAATTTATAACTAAAAAAAAAAAGACCAAAGTTTCCTCCGACTTCTTGGTAAATTAATATCCATTTTTGGCGAATTCACCCTACTGTGCGGCGGGCGAAAGAAAGATTTTGATATTTAAATGAATGTTCTTGTTATAATGCGCAAGCAGCAAAGAAGTTATCAATTTCTAGGAAAAACGGTGACGAAAAAAGTAAAGTTTTTAGTGTCGATTTCAGTCAAGCAAATTACAGAACGAGACGTAAAAAGCATCGCTTCAAAAAAGGAAAAAAAAAAAATTAAATAAAAAAACCAAAAACCGAGAAAAAGTTATATATTTGAAACTTAACTTTTTTAAAAATAATGTATAAATTATCAAATACTTTGTTAATTTAGCGCCCAAATAAAAGTCGGCAAGTTAACATGAAAAACTTAGGCGTTTTAATGAAGTACTTGGGAGGCTGAAAACTGCCAAAGCCAGTTTATACATTATACCATGTTTTTTGTTAATTTAACATAAGTTTTTTTCTCGGTGTACGGTGAAACTCTCAATTCGGACATGTAATGTCAACAGTTGGAACAGTTGGACCGTCTGAAGGAAGCAATCGCCCAGAAGCGGGCAGCTTAGGCCAGTAGGAGGGGAATTTTGTTCCATCAGGACGACCTCAAGCAACACACATAGATAGTGACTCGTCAAAAACTCTTCGAGCTTATGCATCCACCGTATTGTTCGGATCTGGCACCAAGTGAATGATTTTGCTGCCTAAATAGTCACCTCAAGAGAAGCTTGGGAAAATCGACTGTCCCAGTTTTTTGCCAATAGGAACCAAAGTTGCTATGAGAGAAGCCTAATGATGCTTCCTTCAAAATGGCAAAAGTTTTGCAAACAAAATGGAGCATATTTAAACTAATTCGGATTATTTGAACTATGCTAAATAAAGCCTTCAATTTCATGCAAAATTAATGGTTTTCTTTTTACTACACCGGATACATTAGATATAACATTATATATTCAAAATTTGTTACCACTCCACGAAGAATAAAGCATTAACTAAAAAAATTTGTTTAGAACTTCATGCCAAAAACATTCAACCAACAATTTTAACAGCAAAACTCTTAACCAGACAACACATATCAAAGTTTCTATCAAAATAAGCTCCCAACTTCAAACTATCTACTTTTAGCTCAATAATAACAACAACTACAAAAAAAAAAAATAACTTTGGAAACCAATTAAATCCAAATAATTTGTAGATGTTCTGTTACTGCTATTGTTTCTTTTTTTTTTTTGTTTTTGCTTTATTGAGAAGATTATAAAAGTGTCTGATGATGATGATGCTGATGATGGTATCATGAATGGTTAAAAAAAAATAAAGCAAAGGAAAGAAAGTTATAAAAAAATGCCCTGCTTACCTTTGTCATAAGGATGATTGAACTTGCTCATAGAGTCATCATTCCGATTGCCATCGCAACTGTTGCTGCTTATACTGTTGCTGTTGCTTGTATTTTTCTTCATGTTGTCAGCTGTGACGACTGTAGCAGCACCACTCGTTGCTAGGTTAGCTAAGGCTGCTCTTGCTAAAGGTGGTACCATTGCTGTTATTGCTATACTACCCGAGCCACCTGCTGCTGTTGTTGTTGTAGTTAAAGTTGTTGTTGCTGCTACTAAATCCATTAATTTAACAATTGAACAGACATCATTGGCGTTTTTCTTATCAACTACGATGAAAAGTATGATGAAGGAAAGGATTTTCGAGCAAGTTTGGATGATTCAGGTTATATGCATGAATAAATGAATCAATGGTAAAGGAAGTTGAAGTTGGGATGAATGCAGCGGTTGATAATTTAATAACAACAACAATAAGTACAACAAAAACATTTTTAGCAATGATGATATAGGTAAATCATCATCATGATGTATCATAAGTCGAATACAATAATCATAATATTGATTGTGATGATGATGATGTTGATGTTAGTAGTGAAGTTGATGAAGTTGATTGACGATTTAATGTGTAACGAACGAACGAACGTGCAAGCATTAACAATTATTACAAAGTCAAAAATAAATTTTGCCGAGGAAAAGAGGATAATAATAGAGAAAAAACACATTATGTATGAGAAACATTAAAAAAATTCACATTTAGATGGTTTAATTAAAATAATACTATACACCATAGACACACTCAACAAATATATATGACTTTAAAAAAAAGCACTATTTTCAACATACGAGTATTTACGAGTTCTTCAATGAACAAAAAATCACCACACCAAAATTATTTAAAAAAGTTATTTTTTATAAAAAAAGAAAAATAAGATACACAAGTGTGTTTTGGATTTCGTTTCACTTTACAGTAATTTCAAAGTTTAACCAGTGGCAATATGTTAAAGTAGCTTATGCTAAAAAATTAGATTTGTTCTATAAGTATTACTAGTATCACCTGTGGCCGAAATTCGATCTCAAAATCGATTTTTCTTTTGATTTTTGCTTAGCGTATCAGCTCACAGCCTGAACAGAATAAAATCGGTGTTCTCTGCTGTAGCGTCAGCTTGAAAAAAAACCACCACCATCTGCCAACGTTACATTCGCATGCATGCTTTGTTGAAAAGTATTGAACAAAATAAACAAGAATTATAACCGCCTCCGTATGTGTTATATGAAGCAAACGTTATTTTGGCTTGTACGTTTTTGACTGTTTTTTGATTTTTTCATTCTGTTTAAACGCCTCTCCGCAAAATCGCCCAAAGAAAAAACGAAAAAAAAAAATGAAAAATCACCTAATTTTTTTCATACAAATTCATATTTCATCGCCAAACGTGTTGGGCGAAATTTCATTTTTTGTTTTAGGTGATTTTTCGTTATTTTTTTTTTTTTTGTGATCTTTCGTTTTCAATATTTGACAAAAAATATCAATCAGTTCTTAAAGATAACGGTATTTAAAGTAAAAGCAGCAGGTTCTTCTTTTGTTTTTCTTGTTTTTTCCCTCGTTCGAAATGTTTTTATATATTTTTAAGCATGAGATTATTAAAAATTTAAATGAATTAAATTTTTAAATTTAAATGATTAAATTAAAATGGTTTTAAAAAATAAATAAAAAAAAATTTTATTTCATACATGGGAATTTCATATCTCGTGTGGGAACACAATGCGAAAAATTAGCCAATTTTTTCATTTTTTTTAATCAATTTTCGATTTTGTTTTTGGGTAATTTTCCAAAAAATTTTTGGGCTTTGTTTTGTTTTCTTGTGTGAAATTTAGTCTTTCCGTTTCGGGCGATTTTTCATTAACATATTCGAATAAAAATGATCACCATCCCGAGTGAAAACAATTTAAGGAAAACCCTATTTATGTACTGATATCATCTGGCTATGATATTGATAGCGCTTTCAAGGAAACCTTATCAATATTTAATCAGGCGTATATAAGGTTTTCCTGATGCTATCTTAGCTCCGATTTCCTAGATCCGTTTATTACCAGAATCATGTAATCTGATCAGGATGAATGTTAAAAAGTGTGTCACTTTTGAAATTCGTTCCTTATCAAAATAATGATATCTTGATCATTTTTTGACTCTAATGATAGGAAAATTTCCACTCAGAATATTCTATAAGGGATTTGTGCTGCTAGCGTATGCTGATGTAACCGATATCATTGGCCATAATCATTCTCAAAATTAAAAAAGAAGTCGAGTCGCATGGGCCTTGCACTGTTTTGATAACATTTGATTCGCGCATATTATTGTTTAATCCATATCCGGATTCGCATCCTCGAGTAAGGTTTTCTACAGATACGTAGCCTCAAAACGATATCCGTCACAACTGTAGAAAATTGCGATGATATTCAATGACCCATGTGGCAAAAGTTGTACAGGCAAGATAAAGTAAGGCAAGGAGTTGAGTTAAGGAAAAGTAAAGCAAGCTAAAGTAAAGTAAGGTAAGGTCAGGTCAGGTCAGGTCAGGTCAGGTCAGGTCAGGTCAGGTCAGGTCAGGTCAGGTCAGGTCAGGTCAGGTCAGGTCAGGTCAGGTCAGGTCAGGTCAGGTCAGGTCAGGTCAGGTCAGGTCAGGTCAGGTCAGGTCAGGTCAGGTCAGGTCAGGTCAGGTCAGGTCAGGTCAGGTCAGGTAAGGTAAGGTAAGGTAAGATAAAGTAAGGTAAGGTAAAGTAAGGCAAGGTAAGGTAAGATACGATAATGTAAGGTAAGGAAGGGTAAGGTAAAGTACCCGAGTGGAAATCAGTTAAGGAACACCTTATTATGATATGGATATGATATGGATTGCCCTTTTAAGGAAACATCATGAATCAAAAAAATCAAAAAGGTCCATATAATGTTTTCCTGAGGCTACTCCTACCTAAGGAGTCTATATCAAATTTTGATACAGTTACTATCAGGATCAGATGACCTGATCAGGATGAACATCAAAAAGTTTGAAATCAGTTCCTTATCAAAATAAGGATTACCTTATCATTTTCTGAGTCTATACTTAGAAAAATTTCCACTCGGGTAGTGTATGGTAAGGTATGATAAGGTAAGTTAAGGAAACGTAAGGTATGGTAAGGTAAGATAAGGCAAGGTAAGGTGAGTTAGGCGAGGTAAAGCAAGGTAATGTAAGATATGGTAAGATATGGTAAATAAAGTAAGGTAAGTTAAAGTAGTTGACTTCCGTAGATTGGTGAAGCGAGAGAACGAACCAGAGAGGGCTCGTCATTCTGTAGGATTTCGCTTCGTTAGATGTTGAATTTTTTAGCACCTTTCTCCAACGCAAATGGCAGCTCAGCAATTGACCTGACATTTGCCAGTAGTGATGTGTGCACGCGAATGCAGTGGCAAGTAAGCGACGTCTACACGCATAGTGTACCAAACCAACCGAAGGAGCAGAGACCCCCATAGCCATCATACAAGATCGAAACGCTTGATGAAGGTATCTTCACTGCAATGATGGCTGACATACACCTCACTGGCTCAGCGCAGAATATGGCTAGGCAAGCAACAGAGCAGCTAAAAAGAGCTTGCAAGGCACCGATGATATTGCGAAGTCCAAGCAAGCACCACCACGAACCTGTGTACTGCTACACAGCGCAGCTAATGCCACCAAGTCAGAAGAAGGTACTACCGCACCAGAGAGACCGACAGATTTGAAGAGCTGCGCGAGGTCTATAGAGAGCGAAGGAAGCTACTTAAGCACAAGATCCGTTTGAGGAAGTTCGAGTGCTTCTTCAAGTTATGCGACGAAGCAGGCGTAACCCCATAGGGTACCGCATATAGGCTTGTAATAAAAAAGATGAAGTCGTTTGGACAATCATTACCCACGTGCCCTCACATACTTAGCCGAATTGTAACTGTGTTCTTCCTATAGCAACCACTGATGCAGCCCGTCATTGACCATAGCAACATGCAACTTATTTCGATGGTAACCACCCAAGAGGTTATGAAAATTGCCAATGCTGTTATTAACGACAAGGCCCCAGGTCCAGATGAAATCCCGAACCGCGCGCTAAAAATTACCATCGCAGCCCAAGCATAAGCTTTCGTACAGCTGTATAGAGCTTGTCTCACAGAGGGCATATTCACCGCACAAAAGACGCAAAAGCTTGTGCTAATACCAAAAGGTAGTGGCTCTCTGGAGGATCTCTCAGCATACCGACCTATATGTCTGCTTGACACTATAGGCAGGATCTTCGAGCGATTGCTATACGACCGCCTTGAAGAAGCAATACAATCCATAGGAGGACTCTCGAACCAACAGTTTGGGTTCCGGAAGTCACACGTAACGACCGACGCCATAAAATTCGTTACAAGCATAGCAAGTAAAGCTATTGAAGGCACAAGCTGGAAGAAGGGGGCAATGCAATATTGCCTCGTGGCAACGCTGGATGTGTGAAATGCTTTTATTTCCACAAACTGGGATAAGATAATGAAAGCGCTCGAAAAATTTGAAATTCCACGCTACCTTTCTAAGATATAAGCGAACTACTTCGATGGAAGAATACTACGCTATGTAACAGACGAGGGAATAATGGTGTATAACATCTCCGGTGAAGTCCCGCAGGGGTCAGTCCTAAGGCCCCTGTTGTGGAACGTTGTGTATGACGACGTCCTTATACTCGCAGTTCTTACAGCCAGCAAGATCGTCGGCTTTGCGGACGACCTAGCAGTTGTGGCCACTGCAAAACACCTCAAAGAAGTTGAGGCGCTCAGTAGTGTTGCAATTGGCATTATATATAACTGGCTTATGTCAGTGGGACTTTGCCTTGCCGAACATAAAATCGATGCGGTGCTCATAAGCAGCCGCAAAAAGATGGAAGTTGCAAGCATCATTGTTAACGTGACGCCGGTGCAATCAAAGGAATTCATTAAATACCTTGACGTGATGATTGACTCCCGATTAATTTTTAAACAGTATCTCCAGTATGCCCACAAAAAGGCATCAGACGCATGTATGGCTTTATCGAGAATAATGCCGAATATGAGAGCCCACAAACAGCCGCGCTGGACACTACTCCTTAATGTAGTACGATCCATCGTGATGTATGGGTCAACGGTGTGAGCTACAGCAACGAAAAAGAAGTCATACCGACGTGGTGTTGAATCTGCGCACAGACTCGACGTACTCAGGGTATGCTGTGTCTTCAGAACAGTTTCTGAAGATGCAGCACTAGTCCTAGCAAGCTCGATACCTATCGACCTTCTAGTCTACGAAACGCTGTTCGAAGCAAGAGACTCGCACGGGAGAGAAGCTTGCTAAAGTGGCAGGATCGCAGGGATAGTTCAGTCAAAGGTCGGTGGACTTATCAGGTCATCCCTAACATTACCGATTGATTTGGTAGAACCCACGGCTCCATGAACTTCTACATTACGCAGATTTTAAGCGGGCACGGTTGCTTCAGAGCATATCAGAAAACGCGGCCCATGTCCTCTTCGAGTGCCCCAAGTTCCAAAATGCCAGACTTGAGACATCGGTCAGTCTCGGCAAAACGGTGACAGAACAAAACTTGGTTACCCTTATGCTGAGAAATAAAGCTAACTGGTCAGTGGTTAGATAATGTGGATGTTATTGACATGCCCATAACGAAATTCTATTGAATACGGACACAAGTCCAACAGTTTTCAGCTTAGTGCTGTTCCCCTACTCCGTGAAGTCATGCACGTAAGAATCTGCACCTGCACGGTGGTTCTCCCTTCGCAAATAAAATAAAATAAAAAAAAAGTTAAGGTAAGGAAAGATAAGGCAAAGCGAGATAGAGCAAGGTATTGTC
The DNA here is from genome assembly GCA_914767935.1 of Coremacera marginata. Taxonomy (NCBI): domain Eukaryota; kingdom Metazoa; phylum Arthropoda; class Insecta; order Diptera; family Sciomyzidae; genus Coremacera; species Coremacera marginata. Next base: position 142,142,538 of record OU612044.1, read on the forward strand.
GGGTATGATAAGGTATGGTAAGGTAAGGCAAGGTATGTTAAGGTATGGTAAGGTATTATAAGGTATGATAAGGTATGGTAAGGTATTGTAAGGTATGATAAGGTATGGTAAGGTATGGTAAGGTAAGATATGGTAAAATATGGTAAGATATGGTAAGGTATGGTAAGGTATGGTAAGGTTTGGTAAGGTATGGTAAGGTATGGTAAGGTATGGTAAGGTATGGTAAGGTATGGTAAGGTATCGTAAGGTATGGTAAGGTATGGTACGATATGGTAAGGCATGGTAAGGTATGGTAAGGTATGGTAAGGTATGGCAAGGTATGGTAACGTATGGTATGGTAGGGTAAGGTAAGCCAAGGTATGGAAATATATGGAAATATATGGTAAGGTATGGTAAGGTATGGTAAGGTATGGTAAGGTATGGTAAGGTATGGTAAGGTATGGTAAGGTATGGTAAGGTATGGTAAGGTATGGTAAGGTATCGTAGGGTATGGTAAGGTATGGTAAGATATGGTAAGGTATGGTAAGGTATGGTAAGGTATGGTAAGGTATGGTAAGGTATGGTAAGGTATGGTAAGGTATGGTAAGGTATGTTAAGGTATGGTAAGGTATGGTACGGTGTGGCAAGGTATGGTAAGGTATGGTAAGGTATGGTAAGGTATCGTAAGGTATGGTAAGATATGGTAAGGTATGGTAAGGTATGGTAAGGTATGGTAAGGTATGTTAAGGTATGGTAAGGTATGGTACGGTGTGGCAAGGTTGGGTAAGGTATAATAAGATATGGTAAGGTATGGTATGGTATGGTAAGGTGTGGCAAGGTAAGGTAACGTAAGGCAAGGTATGGTTAGGTATGGTAAGGAATGGTAAAATATGGTAAGGTAAGGAAATTTAAGATTAGGTAGATTTATGCAAGGTAAGACAAGGTAAGATAAGGTAAGATAAGTTAAGGTAATGTTTACAACAATTTTGGAAAAACATTCTTGGCTATTTATTTTTATCTATTTAACTGACAAGTTTTTAATCCAAAAAAATGTTATTAAAACCGACTGTACTCTAATATTAACTTCTTCAAATTGACTGCCATATATAATTAAGAAAATTGCATTCAATTGGAGGCAAATAAAATTTAATTTTGCTCTCGTGTTGTGTGTCAAAGTATGCAACAACAGCTAAAACAAACTTTTAAGCAAATACATACCCAGCTCAACCCGCACTAACGTTGAGCACTTCAATGAATGAATTTTGACGGACTGAATATCTCCATCTAGACTGCCGCAGACACGAGATGTGAGACTATTTGTATTTGTTTGTACTTGCGGGTGTGTTTGTATCTGCGCTTATTTGTGTTCGAGTGAGTGGGACTTGAATGGAGCATCCATTAACGTGATTTTAGCCATTCGCATTGTTGCTGAGATTTTTTGGCCAAAAACCTTGTGTGAGTCTTTGCTTGGTTAGAACGTTGGTTGGACATCGTTTCATTGCACTTTCGTGGGAGCTGTACTCTGTGGCTTATGCTATGGTACGGTACCGAGAAACAAAATGGTTTTAAATGGTGTGCTTTTATATTCGTTGCAAGCTGCAGCTAGTTTATATTTTTTTTCTCCAGCGTCTAATGCTGGCCTTTTTGATGATTGTTTTGGCTTAACGTCAAAGTCGTTGTCTTTGTTGTTGCTGTTGCTTTGTGTTTTATTGAAGCAACTAAACCATGCTATAGTGAATAAAGTAATGCATGAGGGAATGTCTGATAAGGGTATTGCAAGCGGAACGTCATGAATTAAGCAAAATTTTGTTGCAAATGCAAAAGCAAATCTAATTTAAACGTGCTCGCTTCAGTTGGTAATATTTTCCTAAATGTATGCAACGAAAATGTAAACAAAGTAGCTGCTGCTGTTGCTACTGCTGCATGCTTGACTGCACTAAATTTTAGTTAATTTTAGTGAGAACTTCACAAATTTCATGGAGCGGAAAAAATATGTATATGAAGAAGGCTCTTCTGTTGCCTCAGCCTGGGCAAAGTCTAGCTTAGAGCTATAAGGTAAGTAAATTATTTTTTTCGTTCTATTTTGCTCCACACACTTCAAGTCCATTTTCTATTAATCGCCTGTTACAGACAGCTTGTGGTGAAAGGACTTTTTCGACATCTGCTGGAAAATTGCCCATCGATGCAGTGGACGATTTTTTTGATTGCAAATTTATGCGGGCAGATGCTTTGAAGAGAAATCTCGATTGGTCTTTACTCTTCTATCTTACGGTGAGAATGTTGGAATGAAGTTAAAATATGAAAAAAAAAATTTCTAGTATAGGTCAACAAACTAAACCATTTTGGAAATCACCAAAAAACTCTAATCTCTTATATAGGCTATTTTAGTAGATGCCTCATTTATGCAAGTGTAATCATCTGTTTTTAAACTTTCTTATCAACTGAGTATAATAGCAATTAAACCGGCCACTATTGAATCAATATTGAAGTTTTTCATTCAAAAACCTCCTTGACCTCATGAACTAAAAAAAACATTAGTTTCTTTTTTTGCTGACCAATGAGTTTTAGTCACATTTGACAATTGCTGACACTTGCTTCCAATTATAGCGAACTCGCCCGTATGTTCTGATTGGCAGGCATGAGTCGGGGAAAAAATGTCGTTCATATTCCATGGGCAATGAAAGCAGTGTAAAACGTTGACACAAAAAGCTTAAAGTGGTAACGGAAGTGCATGACTTGCTATTACAAAGCGTTGAAAGCAAAAATTCTATAACTGTCGGTTTGTTAAAGTCGGAAGTTCATGTTAAGCAAGTTCCACATATGATTTAAATTTAAACAAAGTCATTTGACATAATCTTTTTAGATAATAACACACCGATTCCGACTAATGCTAACTTAACTTATGAAATGTATTTTATCGATTATTTTAAAGTTATGAGAACGGTTTATGATCTCAAGAAGCTTTTCATGGCAGTTTTTATTCTCTGAGGTTTGCCATTGTCTGCAGCGAGGTGGAGGCCGCACAGAAAAATTAATTTAATTAAAAAAACATTGTGTGTCAGATGGGATTTGAACCTGGGTTCTATCGCATTCAAGCCAAGCACCTCAACGAGTATGCCACGGCCGCTTAGCAAGTGCAGAATATTATTTCAGAAGGGGGCTACTTTGAAGATGATACAATAAATTTGAATGAATAATAAATATTTTGTCTTTTATTAACCAATTTCTGGTACTTTTTTGACAGAATGTATGCCTTTGACATATTTATTGCGTTCACAGACTTGTAGTAAAATTTTATAAAAAAAATTTGTGTTAAGTGTTTTAAAAATCTAGCGCCTTTTTGAATGGATTGTTTAAAAAAAAATATTGAAAAAAATATTCTGCAAAGTTGTCACTATCTATGAAAATGATACCTATAAAATTTCACTATAAGTTACTTTGGGCAAGATTTAAGATTTTGGGCTTCTCTTACGGAGAAAAAAAAAATATTGAACTAAGGTTAAAAATTTCCCTACACTATGCACTTCAAATTTCTTCCAATGGTGCATAGAGAACATTACTGCAGATGATGAACTTTTTCCATAGAAGTAAACTGTAAAAAAATTTGTGTCCAAAGTGACTGATAGCGAAATCTTACAAGGAACATTTTTTTGGAAAATTTTAAAACTCTACGACTGTTTTTGAATGCACTTCTTTCAAGCATTTTTTGAAAATAATCACAAAAGACCTATAAATGAGGACACTACAGGGTTAAACGATTTTACAAAAATATTTTTCATAAAATTATATGAAATCAAAAAGACAAAACCATTAATAAAAAGTTCCATCGTATCGGATAAAACAGTTTGAGTAAAAAAAAAATATATATCGTTAATAGACTTCATGTAAAATAATTATACAGGGTGTCCCACAATTGAGTGAAATTATTTACGGAGGTGAGCAGTTATGTGGAGCTGAGCAAAAAATTGTATAGGAGGGGGAGGGGGGGGGGTATCTATTTTCACAATCCTAGGAGCTACAGGGTTAATTAATACTTTACGACTTTGATTCACGTTATTGTTTCTTTCAGAAAAACTAATTTACAGAAAACTTATTTTTATAGCTCATTGCAAAGGCAAAGGCAATCTTTCCAATGTTATATCAACAAACCCCCACTTAAACGTTATCGAGCTGTGCTCGTGTGAAGATGAAATCAATCGGTTGAAACTACCAAATTTCAACTTTGAATGCAAACTTCTCAGAATTTCGCGTAATAAATTGAGTTTGTTTTTGTGATCAATTTTGTAATTTATTCAATTTTCTTTTCAATGACACCAAAAACATAAACATATCTCAAAAAATAAAAAAGTTGGCTGTACTAAAAATATTATACTTATTAGAAAAGAATGATACACTGATGAGCAAAATGATGAGACCGACCATATTTTTTTTACACAGTGTTATGGAGAGCAAAAGTTAAAAAAGTAAGTATGAGGAAGGAAAAAATATTGAAAATAACTGTTTATCTGCCAACAACAGCAATATTGTATTTTGTTTTATTTACATTTTATGCATTTGTTTACTTTTTGGGATGAGCAAAAAGATGAGACCACGTGCTTACATTTTATTCGTACTGCTGTTTTTGTGAATTAAACATTACTTAAATTTAAATTTATTAAATTAATTAAAATTAAATTAAATAAAATTTGTGAAAAAATAAAAAACAGGGAGGTGGAAGCAGCTTACAGAGCGAGAACAAGGAGAAATTTCTGCTTTAAATGAGACTGGACTATCAAGTAGAGAAATAGTCAGGAAAATAGGCCGATCAAAGACAGTTGTGCTAAATTTTATTGAAAAAAAGGAATATTATGGAAATTACAAGAACTGTGGAAGAAAGCCAAAGCTCACTACTAGAGACAAACGGCGGATTGTGGCAAATTCAAGTAACGCAATGACAAGTGCCAATGAAATAATCAGGGCTTGCCAACTAAACGTGTCTCGTTTCACGGTGTACAGAGCTTTAAAGCAGTCTGGAGTTGATTTTGGAAGGAAAGGCCATATTGGCCACGGATTGGACCAATGTACGTTTCTTGTTTGTGCTTTTGAAGTGTGTCTTTTGTAATAATTTTTTTTTCTGATAATTTTCTCTGATGAGAAAAAATTCAATTTGGACGGTCCTGATGGTTTCAAGATTTACTGGAGAGATCTGCGCAAAGCTACTTTTCTAAGAGGAACTTTGGAGGAGGCTCGCTGATTGTTTGGGGAGGATTTTCTGCGAAACGAACTATGGATCCGGCCTTTCCAAGCTGTAGGATGAACTCGGCTGAATACACAGACATATTAAAAATGAATTTGTTGCCTTTTTTAAGCCAAAACCAAGACAAAAAGTACATTTTCCAGCAAGGCAATGCCTCTATTCATTGCAGCAAGCAAACCAAATCTTGGCTTTCCTTGCAAAATATTGAATTTTTGGACTGGCCAGCATGCTCTCCAGATTTAAACCCAATGGAGAATGTTTGGGGTATTCTTGTTCGAAAAATTTATTGCAATAACAAACAATTCATCAGTATTTCAGAACTGAAATTAGCAGTTATAGAGGCCTAGGACTTTTTGGAAAGCGCTGCCCTGAAAAGGCTTATAAATAGTGTGCCTAATCGCATTTTTGAAGTCATTCAAAACAATGGAGCCTGTACAAATTATTAAAAAGAGTTTTTTTAATTTATGTTTTCGATATTTTGGGAATAAAAAGTTTTTTTGTTTAAATAAAGCTAGTGGTCTCATCTTTTTGCTCATCCGAAAAAATAAACAAATGCACGAAAGCTAAACAAAATAAAATTCAATATTGTTGTTGTTTTAATGTACTTTTTTTCCTCATACTTACTTTTTTATCTTTTGCTCCCCATAACACTGTGTAACCAAAAATATGGATGGTCTCATCATTTTGCTCACCAGTGTATTATCTACTGCATAACTAATTGTATGTCATTATTTATCACTATTTTGTAATAAGTATAATTTTATTAGTACATCTATGTTTTATTTTTAAAGCTGTGTTTAAGTTTTGGTGTCATTGAAAAGATAATTGAATAAAGTACAAAATTGATCATAAAAAAGAATCCATTTATTACGCGAAAGTCTGAGAAATTCGCACTCAAAGATGAAATTTGGTAGCTTCAATCGATTGATTTGTTGATATACCGTTTGTTGATATATCGTATAAGTTTTCGGTGAGTTAGTTTTTCTGGTAGAAACAATAGCGTGAATCAAAACCGTAAAATATTAATTAACGCTGTTGCTCCTAAGGATGCAAAAATAGACCACCCCTCCGATATGGTTTTGCTCAGCTCAATATAACCTTTCCCCTCCGTAAATAGATGCACTCAATTGCGGGACACCCTATATATACAATGGTTGGTGCGGGTTGGTGTCCGTTATGATCTCAAGAACTGTTACACCTAAGAGCACCAAATTTGCAACATTTGTTGTCTAAGCTAAAATCTCGAATAAAAAAAAAGTTGCCACACCCCTTATTACCGCTTACAAATGAATAAAAACGCCATATTTCAGACAAATCCGGTTGTATTGGAATAAAATTAGGTCCTATGGTAATTTAGTTCGTATGGTTACTTTTGGCAGCTCCACTAAAAATAGGCGTGGTCGAACTATAACTGCGCCCACTTTTAAAAATCCCTATTATTCCTGACATACATGTACATGACCAAGTGGTGATCACTATATACAATGAATCAAAAAAGTTTAGGCACTGAGCTATTCTCAAAGTTTGTATCTAAATAACTTTTTCTACCTAACGAAAAAAAAAAAAATACTATGGTATCATTTGAAAATTGAAAGTTTTTTTATAGTTCACTGCAAAAATATTTAATTTTAAATTTTTGTTTTATGTATTATGTTATTAAAAAACAAAAAAGTCACAATTTTACATAAAAAATGTTTAGGCACATGTGTAAAAAATTTTAATTTATTTTTGGCTTACAAACATTTAATATTTTGTTAGGCCTCCTTTGGCTTGAATAACTGCCTGTAAGCGCCTTTGCATACTTCCAACTAGGTTTGATGTCTGTTTGGGTGTTATATTTTCCCATTCTTGGCGAAAGGACTTTAGTGAATCTTTTGATGATATGCGATGGGCTCCGAATTTTTTTTTACAATAATTGCCAAATATGTTTAATAGCATTCATATCTGGCGACTGTGTAGGTCTTTTGAGCTGTTGGCAATGGTAAATTAGCCATTCTGCATAAGGTACGATGCATGTTTCGGGTCGTTATCTTGCTGGAACAAAAATGCCCAAATTTTCAACACTAGGAAACAAATTGTCTTTCAAAATATTCAAATAAGAGCACTTATTCATTTTTTCATCTACAAAGACAAGATTGCCCACTCCAGGAGCCGCCATACACCCCTTCACCATGTCATTACCACCACCGTATTTCACTGTTTTAATTACGTTTTTTCTTGGAGCTCATGTTTGGTTTCCGCCAAACTTTTTGTGCACCATCTGATCCAAAAAGGGTTCAACTTCGATTCATCACTAAATATTACACTGTTCCAGAATGATTCCGATTGATGTACATGCAGTTTTGCAAACTAAAGCCTCTTTTTCTTATTAATAGCCGAAATACTCTTCCATGAACTCTTCCATGAAAACCAGCTCTATGTAGATAGATAGCTCTATGTAGTTAATATTTTTGAGCGTCCGGATCTGTTTTCACGCTCTAATTTTCCCGTATTTATGTAATGTTTTAAAATGTATCGCACACTTGTATAGGGCCTCTGCACTATATCACCAATTTCGCGATAAGATTTTTGCTGCACATGAAGGTTTATAATAACTTTTCGAACATCTACCGAAATTTCTGTACAATTGTCGACATTTATTCGACTTCAACCAAGTTTTGCTCACATATTCTGGGGTATAATGAGCTGTCTGTAGCTTAGAAACGTGGACGGGATTAGACAAGGGGCGTTGCAGTTTAATTTCATTACCTTCTACATCGTTTTTCCTAATTAAGGAATAGAAAATTTTGCGGTATTATGCAGGGGGTGTGGCACTTGAATTTTAGTTTAATTTATTTCTAAACCGTTTGCCCGTTCATTCATCTAAAATTTGTACATTCGATAGTCTAGAAAAGTGGCGACATTAGATAATGGGGCGTGCCACTTTCATTTTAATCGGACTGCTTCTACACCGTTCGTCTGGTTTCAACCAAATTTTGCACATTTTTTTAGTTTGGTATTTGAGATAGTCTGCAGAATAAAAAAGTAGTCGGGATAAGACTAGCGGGCGTGTCGCTTTAATTTAAATCGAACCCCTTTTACACAGTTTTTTTAACCTCAACATAATTTTTCCAATGTATTCTTACTGTTATGACCATTTAGTAGCCTAGAAAATTTGTCGGGATTAGACAATGCGGCGTATTTATTTTCACCATAGTATTTATATTTGATATACAGATGTGACAACTTTTAAGAAAACTATAAATCAGTTTTTAAAAATTGTAGGTGAGAAATAGTTTTCTTTAATGCAAGCAATTAAAATGTATTCAGTAAGCATCTAGCTTGCCATGCATATCCAAATTTAAATATTTAAAACATCGTAAACAGAGACAATTTGAGCTGGAATCTTTGTGTGATAAAAAAGTTTTATTTGAACTGGATTTATAGCCACTTTATTTGTAAGGACTGAAGCTTAAGTCCTGAAATTAGAAATTTTAGAAACAGAAATAATGGCAAAAAATATATTTTTGAGATTGCACCGATGGATCGCTGTGCATTGTGCGTTGTATTGCATTCTATACATTATAAACACCCTGAATGCTATACCACCCCCGAGCGGCGCCGGGTATTCTAGGTAGTACAATATAAAAATAAATACTTATTTGTATTTTTTTTTTCAACAATGCACTAACGGATATAACAAATATTAAAATTATCGGCGCACGTGTATGAATTGTATTTTAATATTTACGCGGTGAAATCAAATATTTTCCTTATAACACGTTAATTTGCGTATTTAAATTTTCGTAAGCAAACTTAAATTTGATTTTAGCTAAACTTGCTGTTATTAGTTATTGAAAACAAATTTTTTTCAATTGAGTTGTGGCATACTTGTTAAGGTGCTTGGCTTGTTAATGAGGAAGCCCAGGTTCGAGCCAGCGGCTGACGCATTGTTTTTCGTTTTTTATTTTGTTTTATTTTCAAAATTTGCTGTTATTAGTTATCCTGTTATTAAAAATGAAATATTACTACTAAATTGGGGTGGTTGTGGCATACTGGTAAAAGTGCTTGCCTTGTAAGCGTGGAAGGCCAGGTTCGAGTTCGCGGCTGTCGTTTTATTTTTCGTTTTTTTTTTTGGTTTGTTTCATAAATTGGAAATATTAACGAATTTGTTTTATGCAAATCCGTTAATGGTTCAAAAACGAACTTGTCTTTGGATAAATTAAAAATGTTTTTAGATAAATTTAATATTTGTTTCCACTAGTGTATTCTTTCAATTAAGATTTTCATACCAACAGGAAAAAATTCTTTTCTAAACTTTCAATAACGATTTTTTATGACATACTATAGCAGACAACATAATTTCTTCTATTATTAAATACATATTAATAATTTCGAGGTTATTGTCCATCCCCAGAGACCAATTTTATTGCATGCTTTTTACATCATTGCAAGATTTGCATTGGTTATTTTTATGGAATTATTGATATATTTCTCATTTAAGTGGAAAATAATTTACATGGCATTCATAAAATTGAGCCATACAATGACCACATCATTGCATGATGGATATCAACAAAACGATTTTAATATGATTGCATACATGTGTGCCATTTAAGCCCAGTTAATATTAAAATTTTTTGTTAACAGTGGTTAGCCAATTAAACTGTATTGACAGCCATAACTAATTGAAAATCAATTGGAAATGATATAAAATTAATAAAAATTAAGAAATAATATCAATACATTCAATCAATATTACACACACACTCTGACAATCACAAGCACACTCATTAAACAAAACAGGCACATTTATAGAGTTAATTATAAACATAACAATGATAACAATAAACTGTTTCAACAGTAATAAAGAAAGCTCATTAAGCCAACACAAATGAAAAAAAAAAATAAATAAAAATGGCTAAAATAAATAAATAAAAAGGGGTGTAATGAAAAAAAAAAAAACAAAACACAAAAAGATATATTCAACACATAGAAGTGAATTAAAAGCACGCACACATAATGATTTCAGTACGTAAGTATTTGAGATAATACACAAAACTACTAATGCATACCTAATGCTGCTTGTGCGTTGTTGTGATTTGTTGCTGCTGCTATGCTTGCATTGTTGCTGCCAATGCTGCCGTTGATCAATTGTTCAGCCAACACGCGCTGTCCGCCATTATGTTGTTGCTGCTGCTGTAGTTGCTGCTGATGCATCAGCTGATTATTCGAATCGCTTTTATTCAAGTTGCTATAACGCTGCAAGTGTTGCAACTGCTGCTGTTGTTGCTGTTGTTGTTGCTGGTGCTGCTGCTGGTTGTGCTGTTGTTGTTGTTGATGATTATCAAGCATCATTGGCGATGTGAGCGTATGATTGCTGCTACTGCCATTCGAACTGATTGGTGAGCTGCTGCCGCTTACCGTCGCCTGCTGAATATCGATGCGTTTGTTGAATAGATACGCCGAAGGCGAATGTGCTGTGGTTGCAGCTGCTGTTGTTGAATTTCTTATTGTTGCTGCCGTTGTTGCTGCAGCTGATGTGATATTGTTATCCAGTGATAGAATCGGTTTTAGCGGCTTGTTGTTGTTGACAAGCTTATCGTTCGTGTTGCTGCTGCTGCAGTCCAGTGATTTTGTGGCTTTCTGTGAAGAAAGAACAAGCAAATGGACACAAATGAAGGCAAAGTTGTGGCAAAATGAATTAGAAAAATTAGAAAAGTTAGCGAAAATTACAAAGAGATAGAATATGAAAAGAATTGTAATGGAGTGAATGCATTCTAAGGATTTTGAGAAAAAAGAGAAAACCAAATAATTTTAAAGTCAAATCGATAGAGATACTTTAAACTCTAATAGGATACAAAAACGACAACAATTTTTAAGTGTTATCCTCTAGTTAAAAGTTAAAGGGGCTACATTTGAAAAATAGTTCAAGAAGATGTTGCGGAGAAGAAGGTTGTGAGAATGTAAGTTGGTAGGCCTCGTTTTGCTGCCACAATTTATGAATTCATTTTTTTAATTGGATTTTACTGATAAATAATAATTCAATTATAACAATTATAACACTCATATTAGCATATGCCAATTTATTTAATTTTACTCGGCAGCCAATGCTAGACCGTAACGAAAACGCTCGCATGTCAAAATAGTAAAACAGTTCATGAATAAACCTGCCACGTATTTGCTGTGCAAACAAGCCGGGGTGGCTATGGGCACATTTATAGTGCCGGCCGGTTGTTGTGCCGAGCCGAGCCTAATCGAAAAGGAAAGCTGAAAAACGCTGTATATAAAATCGTATGAAATAAGCTCAAAGTGCGTACAGTGTCAGCCGCACAGGCAGCTTAGGGGCTGTTTATTAATAATGTATCATGTTTTTGGCCAATTACAGACCCCCTCCCCCCTATGTCACACTTCGTCAGAAAGTCTTCAACTTGCTGTACTTGTTGAAGGTGTGTCAAATGCTGTTTATTTCTTTGCTCGGTTTAAACATAGTTTTAGCTGTCTTTTTCGGCTTGTAGTTCTTTCGTTTTGCTAAGTGCTTTTTTATTGATAAAAAATAAAAGAAGTATTTATGATAAAATTATAGCTTAACAAAATTTAAAATTTTGAAAACAGAATTAAAAATTTTTGCTGTTACGTATCGCACGTCCGACCATCCTCCCTTCCCCCCACGATGCACTTCGTGACATATGTTCGATCCCCCTAAAAGTGTTACGTTATTAATGAACAGCCCCTTATAGCCCTTTATAGCAACTTTGAGCTTATTTCATATGATTGCATGTGCAACATATTTCAGCTTTCCTTTTCAGTTCGGCTCTGCACAGCAACCTGCCGGCACTATAAGCGCGCCCTAAGAGATTAAGCAGTGGAATAAAATTCTTTTTTGCGCTGTATCTATCCTACGAATAAGTCCTAAAACATACACAAATGATAACCAGTTATAAATTAAAAGCGATGTAAAAAAAAATTGTAAAAAGTAAGAAAATAATTGAATCCATTTTAAGCTCAGTACATACTATTTTGTGTTCGAACACTGAACACCGGCAAGTGATACTTGCGCCTAGAAGATCCATTACAATGTTAAGCAAAATATGCTTTTTTTTGATTTTTTAAAGATTTTGGTAAGATTTTCTTAAAGCAGCTATTTCTAAAACAAGTTTGCACTTTAAAAGTGCAATAACCACACCCAAAATACAATCCCCTACCCTAACCTTTTTCTAAACAAATCCTTAAAAGGCATTTCTCCCTAAGTTCTTTGAATTCCTTAGCTGCTCCTGTATTGCCCTCTACCATTCCAGTCTGTTTTGCCTTTCAGCTGCTTCCTGTTTGTTCCGAGCTTGCCAAAGCGTTAACTAAGCCAAACAAAATTATATCCTATGGCTACCATAACATTACTTTAACAACAAATAAAATTGCAATCATGAAGTTCACAAAATTTTCCATTTCAAAATTATATAAATCGTATAAAATAACAGTAAATGGTTTCCTTCGGCTTGGCCATAAACGCAATAGATTCAAATCCAAAAATTTAAATGTTGTCGAGTAGCCAGACTAAAACCTAAATGCAACAACACAAAGGAATATTGTTGCCAAGCTTAATAACAACATCAACTAATTTGGGAAAATGGAGAGAAAATAGTTCTATGCTTATTTGCAAACAAATACATATATTTACATTTTGCTAAGAGAATTATTAAATCATGAAGAAAAACAAAAATGTGAAAGACAAATAAAAGTTGGGAGAGCACATTCAGATAAAATGTTGTGGGACAGAGTTAAGTAGTATTTTTTGGAAAAAAATATTTTGAAAAGTTCTATATGAAAATAATTATTGTAAAGAAGATACGGAAAAGTTCGCTTAAGAAATAAAACTATCATAGTTTATTAAACTAATGAAAAAGTTAAAAGACAAGTGTTAAATGCGTATATTAATTGGTGGCTCAGGTTTTGGTTTCTTATGGTTGGTTAGATATTATAACTAAAACCAAAGTAAATAACCTTATTCAGATCACAAGTTCCCTTCTAAAGATTAGATTAATAAACAAACATATCTAAGTTTAATATTAAAATAAATATGGTCTAAAATAATATAAGGCCTCTGTAGTCAAGTGGTATATCAAATTTAATTAAATTTACAAGTGATAAATTAAAATTTCTTTTTGCCAGCTTCTTCTACCACTTCTTCCGGATCTAAAACCGCTTTGAGTTCTAGAGATTTACTGCCTTTAAAATCCACAAACACTACGAATATCCAAGACCTAATCAATATCAGAGGTCTCAGAGATAGATTTCAGAGAAAAGTAATCACTCGTCTCAAAAAGCTGATTTCGGGGAAAAACCCATTGAAAGAAATCCGCAGTAAAAAAAAAAAAATAATAAGAAGAAAAAATTCAAACGGTTTATACTCTATATCAGCATTTACAAAAGAAAAGATTTAACCCTTAAGATGTCGCGCCGCTGCAAATTAGCCGCAAACTGTTTAATTTGTGTTTTTTCAAGTATTAATTATAGCAGACTGCCGCTGCCACTCAAGTGATTTTGTAAGTTTTGAGATGCAGCGTGGCTTACCGTTAGCCGTTGGATGCTACGTTATGTGTTTTAGTTGCTGTTTGTTATCTCGTTTTTACGGATAATTTGTCGCGACGCTTTCTATCGTGTACCTTTTCAGAGAGCGACCTTCGGAGGGTTAAAAACACTTATAAGCTACTGCAAAAAGAAATTATAAAATTTTGAGACTTTGGATTTTTCGTGGAGTAGTACAGTAAAATCTTATCTTAGTATGAGAATATTAATTATTAATTATTATTACCGATTATCTCAAAACATTAAGAAGTTTGCTATATCAGAAAGCAAAGTGGAAAATGCAAAGAAGTTAGTAATTCTAAGATTTTTTATTATTTATAAGTCTTATTTACAATTTTTTAATAGACATCCAAAATTCGAACAAACTACGCAGAAGCACCTGCTATTTTATATAGAATTCTAAACAAAGGTGTTTTAAGTAGACCTGCCGTTAAATTTTTTTCTTTCGTTGATCTTTTTCATTATCAACATTTAAAAGAAGTAAAAATTGTTCCATTTTTCACAGTTTTATTTATTTGAATTCAAAATTATATTAATTTATATTATTTTTATATTTTGCACAACAATTTTGATTTAAGATACTATCGTTTTTAAGATACTTTCTGTCATTAACAAAATTGTAAGAAAAGAGCTTTTTAATTTTTACCATTATACAGAACATCAACAACTTGTTTATACTGACAATTTTGTTAATATGGTTAGATTTGTTAAGCTGCCAGAATAGGGCTGTAAAAATATTACTGCATCTTGCTGTATAACGAAACGAACACTTCCGACCGTGCGAGACACGGTAAGCACTAAATTTTTTCATACCAAATTATATTGTCGCTCGTTTCTTCGTTCGTTATACGTCTTCTTTTCGTTATACAGCAATAAGTTAATCTAATCTCTTGACAGCCATTGGGTCTCATGCATAAAAGTGAGCAATTGCTTTTTACTTAATTTTTTGAGTAGTTAGTCGTTGTCGTAAGCATAAGAAATAAAATTTTTAGTTTTTCTTTTATTTTTTTTATTTATTTTTTCTTAGTAACTCGTGTGTAAGATGGATCTCAAGGCATGAAAAGGTTCTTAAAACGAAAGCTCTTAGTGAGTAAATTCTCAAAACGATATGCATATGCCTGAGATGCAGCTCTGATAACTTTCTCAGTAGGAAAATTTTCGTGTTAAATGGTGAGTCACCTATTCAGTGACCTATCAATTTTTTAAAGTTGTAAAGATCGGTGAAGACTATTGAGAAAATAGTTCCATATATCTTGATAGTCTCCGAAAATATTTATTCTGTCATAACGATTCTAAATAAAGTGGGTTGAGTCATAAATTGCTAGCCTAGCAAAATTCATGAATTAGTTTTTTAATTTAATAACAATTTTGAAATTGATATCTTTATTTATCTTAAAGAAGTTTTTCAGAAAGAAAACTAATATTTATGAGTATAGAAAATTGTAGTCTATTGCCCTGTAGTTTGGCAGGTGGCAGCGTATCCCTTTGGACATATTTCTCAAGCCAATACGTGTATGCCCCTTACCATATCACAAAGAATTAAGCGAAAGGATAGACTTTCAGTACTCTCAGTTGTTTCGTGAGCATTTTTCTACCACGCGACATATTATACAAGCAACAATGTGGATTTACAGTAAATTTCTCTTTTCAAGGCTCCTGCTTCTGCTTTAATTTGTGCTTGCGAAAAATCAAACAGTCGCAGCATAAGCAGAAAACTACACTGAGAAAAAAAACATACTTTAAAATTAAACAAACAATTTTAATATATATATTTAACGCGTTTGTGTTTCTACAAAACAAAATTTAAAACAAGAGTGTTTAATTTTTTTTTGTATAATTCTCATTTCATATTCTCATTCTCATATACAGCTTATTTTTTTTTTTTTTTTGTATAATTTTCTCTTATTATTTCTTTTAATAACAAAAAAATACGTCGCTATTTGAGATTGAATTAAAAAATTATGTTCAATAAAATTATTGACCAGACAATTGAGACCAAGCTGAGAAAAAACATTTGATTATTTGAAAATATTTTTTAATTGGACTTACAAAATTTGAAGGTAAGATGAAATACAAACTAAAAAATTATTTTAATACATAAAATATTTCAATATTTTAAGAAGGAATAAAACAAACAGACTTCATCGAATGGAACTAATTAAAAAAATGGCATCGAAAAAATGGAGAGTAAAAATATTTGTTACAATACTAAAAATTTTTGTTTTAAATTTTATTTTTGAATAAATGTTTTTAAACTGAAAATGTTTACTTTAAAAGTATATTTCAAAACATTGTTTTGGAATCAAGAGCTTTTGTTTTAAATTTTACTTTACAAGTATTTGTGTTTAACTTAAATGAAATTGTTTTGCTCTATTTCAAAAACATATTCATTTATAATGAACACAATTTTATTTAATTTTAATACATATTTCCCTCAGTACAGTTTGAATAGTTTGCAAAGTGCTTCGGTAATCGACAGCTTCGGGAGTCGTTGTTTTGATTGACCGCAACTGTTGGCAAAATCGAAAGTCGAAGCAGCAGCAGTTGTTCAACTTTCATGAGTCGAAGCAGCATAAGTTTTTCAACAGTCGTAGTAGAATGTTTTGTACTTATGATTTTTGCTCACTACTTCTAACTTTTGTTTTAACGTTCACTTTATAAAATTTTTTCAATTTTGTTATGATTATGATTGCATTATTATTATAATTGTGCAAAAGTTAGAAAGAATACGCCGAAATCATAAGCGCAAAACAGTCTGAAAATTCACAAACCCATAAGGATTTAAAAATTCGCATGCCCCTTGTGACCAAAGAATTCGAAGGCCCATTGAAGCAGGAGAAATCTTATGCCCATGGTAATGCACGTTGGGTCTGTTCACCCCTGTCAATGACATCACTATGTTAAAAGGGCATTGTGAGTGGATAGGCGAAGGGCATGCCTCTTCCACTAAGAATATGAGAGTTCGCATACCAAGTGGTAGGTCCACCGAACTACAGGGTAGTCATGATTGCTGTCAATTTGCTGTTTATCAATACAATTCATATGGGCATTTCTTAACTGGCGTTGCGTACGATTTGTACGAATAAATATTAAAACAAAAACAATAAAAAAGTCAAATTTTTTAAAAAGGTTTTCTTATATTTGCGTAGTAATTAAGTAGCACTATATTAAGTAAAAGAATTACAACAATCGACCCTTAGGATTTAAAGATATAAGTAAAACCATGCTTTGGTGTGACGTTACAAAAAACAGAAGTAGTTTTCGACTTAGAATACAAAATTTGGAAAACTCTGCAAATTGGTCAAAACTTTTTGTATACGAGCTATTTTAGAAGGATTTGAAATAATATAAATTTATTTTCCTGTGGCGCCCGTGGCGCAGTGGGCAGAGTGTGTGGCCCATACGCCAGAGAACGATGGCTTGAGCCCCACCTGACACAAAAAGTTTCTTCAATTGAATTAATTTTTCTGTTCGGCCGTAACCTCTCTGCAGATGGCAATGGCAAGCCACAGAGAGTAAAAACTGCCATGAAAAGCTTCTTGAGAAAATAAGCCGTTCGGAGTCGGCATAAGACATGTAGGTCCAGTTCTCGATCATTTGTTTTCAAACATTTCACAACACACACAACACACTTCATTATAACTACACCGAGAAAAAAAGCAATAGGTAAATCACCTAAGTCGGCTTGGGTAAAGAGAATTGTATGGGAATTATAAACTTATGCTAATTCACCTAAGTAAGTTTTTTTACATTTCATCAACAAAAAGAAAAGAAAAAATAAATTTCTTTGCCCGCAGTGCGGAATTGTACCCGGAACTTTTGGTGCCAGTCCATCGCTCTACCCACTAGACATATGCATGAATACATTTGTTTTGCCTGCAGCAAAATGCACACTTTCGTACTGTACCACATTTTATAGTATCTTTAAAACTTGTACTTTCAAATCTAACACAGGCTGAAGTGAGTAGTGTACAACATCTGGTTACAACAACAACTTTGGGTTAGTTGCACAGCTATTTTCCTGCAGACTACTTTATCTTTTCAAAACATTGCAAGTACACCAAGTAGATTTTGCTGTACTGCTCAAAATAGATAAGAAGATCAAGCTCAAAAATCATGTCTAAAAAAGTCCGCTCTTTTTACTTTATTTATTTATTTACTTTATTTTATTCACTTTCTTTTAAAAGTATTGAAGTTTAAAAAATTTAATTTTATTCTTTTAAAGGTTCGTATGAATTATTTTCACATTCTTTTATTCAATCTAAGTTATATACATTTACTTGGTATACGAGCACAAGTAGACGAGGAAGTTTCATACAGAAAACATTTCGGTTTAGAGTGCAGTGCTTGAATATTTTAGTTTTGTTTGGTAGTGTACTCACTCGTAGTTGGTTGTTGACAATGATAGAGTGTAAGTATACGTGTTTCGAGCAAATGTTTTAAAGAGGCATTCGGATGTATTCGTGCAGATGTCTACTACCCACTGATTCAAACAGCCTTGCTACTACTTGCTGACATAACTGCAGTTATGTTAACAGATGCTGTATTAACAGATGCAGTATGTCGCAGTATTTTGTTGATAGCCATACAACAAAAGTCTTTCAATAGATTATTGTGTTATGCTGCAGCATAGCTTCAATTGTAATTAGACAATATTGAATAAATCACTCCGCGTAAGAAAGAAGTTTGGCTCAATGCGTAGTGTAGTGATTTCATACACAGTGGTATCGGTTGATGTGGGTTCGAATCTCAAAAGCACGCGAAGGTAAAATTTTTTTATTTGATATTTAATATAATTTGATTTAATGTTCTTGTTATAATAGAAGTCAAGCAGCAAGAGAAGCCGAGAAGTCATTAATTTCTAAGAAAAAAAAAAAAACGGTGTTGATTAAAAAAAATTTGTGTTGTTGCCGATTTCAGTCAAGCAAATCACAGAACGAGAGGCAGTGGCCGCTTCAAAAAAAAAAAAAAATAGGAAAATAAAAAACCAAAACCCGAAAAAAGTTATGTATTTGAAATTAATTTTTTTTTTTAAAAGTAGTGTATAAAAAATTACCAAATACTTGGTTAATTTCTCACCCAAATAAAAATTGGCAAGTCAACATGTAAAACTTATGTGCTTTGATGAAGTACTTGGGAGGCTGAAAACTGCCAAAGCCGTCTTATAAATTATACTAGATTTTTTTTTTCAATTTAACATAAGCTTTTTTCTCGGTGTAAGATGCTCGGTCAAAGTCCTTTCAAGGGCGGAAATGGCCATTTCGTTTTTTTTTTTATGAGTAGAGACATTTTGGAAATGGTTTACTATAGCTTGTAAACATGAATTCAAAAAATATGAATTCTATTACAAAAACCTTGAAGCTTTTCTTATATCATTTTCTTTACTTTTTTTTTCTTAATAGAATAGAATAACTTTTGTTTTAAATAGTTTTATTCACATTTTATGACTTTCTGGACCCTATGGTGGGTTTCAACCCCGAAAACCTTCCCTACAAAAGTACAAAATATTGTCACAAATAGTGTATATCATAGAATTACAGAGTTCTGCATCAAATATTTCGAGAATTTGCCATAACACAAAAGATATTTTTTTTTTGCAGTGTACATATTTTTTTGCGATTTTTATTAAATTACGTATAACTGCTCTATGTTTTGCCTAATTTTCAATTCCGAGGTATAATTGGAAAGGTGTTGACTGCTACTTTTCATTAATGTCACTAATATTCTAATTTTAGAACAGTTTTTAAAAGTAGTCACTCATGATTTTTCGTGACTTTTGAGTTTGACTTAGAGTAGTATTGTATTATTTAACTGTGTGTTTTGGAATAGAAAAGTTCACTTCTATTTTTTTTTTTAATTTTAATTCACTTCACAAAAAATTCACAAATATTATTAAAAAAAAAAGCAGTTCGTTTCACGCGAGTTAAAAACAAATCAACTACCGACCAAAATCCATGTGATACAGCATTTATTAGTTTTGCGCAAAAAATTAATAATAAATTTGCTTTCGGTCTATCCAAATTTTATCAAATAGCACTCAATGATGCTCAAAGTATATGGAGAAGAGCAAAAATTCCAGTTGTATCAAAAACAAAAGTTCGCAGAAAACTACAAAATATAACGGATCTCTATTGAGATAACATGAAAATCCCATCACATTACAAAGCAAGCGTCTGGGCCGAACTTTTTTCTATCTGCTCATGCAAATGTGCTCTAAACTTAAGAATGCCTCGTAATTGCCTAGATGAACAGTACATGCCACTGCATGTATGAACATTTTACCTAGATCAGTCCGGCCGATGGATGACGATACAAACCCTTTTCCATGCAGTGCTATAACGGAGAGTGAAAGTGAGAATGAAAGCGAAAGCGAGAACGAAAACTATAACACAATAAGTGCTAAAACAACAGCAAGTTTTGTCCCACAACCAAGGTTGATTTATAAGGTTGTCGCAGGGCTGATCGCACTCTCTTCTCAGTACCCATAATTGTCAAAACCAGCCAATTTTACGAATGACTACGAAAGAAAAACGGATGATAAAAGAGAGCACTTGCAGATTTTCTATGAGCTGTTAACTTCGATTTGACAATTATGGGTACTCGCTCTCTCCCTTGCGACAACCTTATAAATCAACCTTGCCCACAACTACATGAAATAGATGTGGATGATTTATACTCATCATCGTCCGAAAAAGATATAGATCTTGGCTCAAACGTTGTAATATCACCTTGCCGACATTCAGTGCTGCATTGAATCGTGCTGGTGTTTCAAATCAGTTCAGGGCTTTGCTGGCGACAACATTATTAAAAAATTTTAAAATTACAAAAGTTTACACATTACAAAAACTACGGTTAGGAAATGCAGCAGTCAGCACTTTTCCAATGATAACTCGGAATTGAAAATCTGACAAAAGATGGAGTAGTTATTAGAGCCCTCCATGAATATATTCATCAAGTGAATACAGCCCTGATTCTCTGCTGTAGCAGTCACTGCAAGCAAAGCTGCAAGCGAATAAATATAAACAACAGATCGTGTAACAACAGATCATGTAGCAGCAGGTTGTGTAGCGCAATAGAATAACTTTTTATTTGTTCTCTGTTCTCTTTTCATACACTTTTGCACTAAGGTGAGCTTGCGATCTACGCGTTGTTTTAGTTATTTCTCTGAGTACTTAATAAACTACACGAATACTTAGGAATCTGCTGCAGTGACCTGAGTAAGAATCAGGTATGTTGGTTTTTCCCCGCAATAAGCTTTATGTTATTCTTAATGCATATTTGTGTTATTTTTTGTTGCTTTATTCGCTGCCTTCGATACTAAAAACACTAAAGCTGTCGAAAATAGTTTATATTATTTTTTGCTCCTCCACATTTCTTCCGAACACACCTACCCCCTATCAACCACCCTTCTTTGGATCCCAATACAAAAAACATTCTTTTCGTTCTACAAAGGAACGAATGAAAAAATATTCGCTAAATATTATGGTATGGAGCACTGATATTTTTGTTATTTTTTATTGCATTATTTGCTACCTGCTGGTGTAAGTAAAGCATCGTGCTATTGTTCTCTTCGTTTCTTATATCTGAATAAAACAAAGAGAGTGTAAGATCAGGTATGAGTAAAACAGAAAAGAGAGAGATGAAATTTTTTATTCTATAGCAAGAGAATATATTCAGGGAGACGAAAAAGCATACTCATGTAGGGCTCTAGTAGTTATACATTGCAAAAAAAAAAAAAATATATAAAAATCACTGAAAAACTAAAATATTTTTTGTGTTAGGGAAAATTTTCCAAAAATTTGATGTAGAACTCTGCAATTCTTTGATCTACTTTTATACTAAAAATATAAAATTATTTATTATACTAAAAATATCATAGCAAAAAAATTATCCACACAAAACCCGATTTTTAGAGGTTTTTTCGGACCATTCTAGCTAGCTAAAGGCTATTGTTAGAGCCGAAATATTTGGGGAATCATCAAAACATAAACCAAAGTTTATTTTGAGGGGATGACCTGGATACCTTTTTTAGTAAACAATGAGTTTAAAATTTTATTACTCTTAACTCTTAACTTGCATTTCAATAATTATAGAAAAATTTAAAAATGTTTGTAAATAAAAATATTAAAAAAAGTGCATAGTAAATAAATAGTTTTTATAATAGCGATAAAACAAAGTTCGAAATTTTTATTAAATTAAATGCGCCATAATTCTAGGCAATAACGTTCACTGATCCCTTTAGATATGATTGTTCATCTTTAATGTTAACAAAAAAATTCAAAAGTAAGTAAATCGTTTCTTATAAGGCAGTTAATATTAATAAATTGATATTTGGGAAAATATAGGGTGAATAAATGGGACTAAGCAGAGGCGATTTAGTGAAATTTGTCAATATGTCAGTAGAGTAACATTGCATGGTCGAAATGATAAAGATTTGACTGATATACATACGTGTACTAAAGTGGGTGTAGGTGGAAATCTAATGGGTGAATATGGGGTGAATGAATATCATGCAAAAAAGTAGTTTTGGAAATTTATATATTTAACTTGCACTACTTTTTCTTGCTACTGTTTGAGAATTTTTAATGTTTACTTACAGACTCGCTGAGTTTATTAAGCGAAGCATTTATACGATCCGGATTGCGTGGCGGTGGTTCTGGTGGCTCTGAAGCAGCCATGGTTGGTCCAGAGGATGTGCCGTTTATTTGCATAATTTATAAGGCGTAAAATTACACGCGCACTCTATTGAAGCCCAGAATGGAAGACACTCAAGAAATGAAACCCAAAAAAAATAAGAAAAAATTCAGGATAAGAAGCACAGAAACGTGCATGAGCATTCGAAGTTTGTCTGAGTGGTGCAGAAGTGGCACAAACAATTGTGCCTCAAATGGGAAACTTAATGAAGTAGTTGTAGTAGTAGCAGTAGTAGTAGTAGAAAACTTTATGCTTGAATAAGTTTTAAGTTCAATTCGTTTGTTAAAAGAAAAAAAAATTGTACCGTTAGTTTGTTAGTTTTGTCGAGTTTTTTTTTTTTGTGTGTTGTTTCTTTTTTGCTTTTGTTCTATCTATGCTCGATTAGTTGCTGTTCTTTACTGCAGTTCTTTGAGTTTTTGTAGCGTATAATTTTTACCAATGTCCTGCATTTGTTTTGCGTAGCATTGTCAGAGTCAGGCAATTCAAAAGTTTTTACCCGCACCCATATTTCACATTTTTCAGGCCAGTTTTTTTATATGTTTTTTTTGTTTTTTGTTTTACTTATTCGCAACTCACTGAGTTGTATTTTATTGTTTCAACCCTATTTAATGGCGTTTCTTTTATTTTTTTTTGTTTTTTTAAAAACTTTTATTTTGTGTAATCCTCGTTTTTTGCATATTGATTGCTCGTTGTTTGTTGAAAGATTTTTCGGAAAAGCATCTGCAAATAGATGAAAATTTATACTTGTTAACAAAGCAAAGTCTGGTTACTGGTACGTATTTAAATTTAAATTTTTCGTCAAAAAATCAACAAGAAACAACAAAAAAAAAAAAAGAAAAACAACAGAGAGTAGAAAATGTTGCCAAAGTATTTTATGACAATTCCCGCGGAAATGGATTGTTTGCAGTTCGAAAAAAAAAATGAAGGTAATAAAGCAAAAACTATTCAGCCCATTATTCGTTATCGCATGCCAACAGCTATTGTGGGCCAAACTTTATTTTGCACTACAAGCCGAAATTTGTTAGCTATTGTGTTTATCTACTACGTTTTGTGGTACTTTTTTTTTTTTTTTGCCCTATGTTTTGCTTGTATTCAAATGGTGCATGTTCTGAGGAGCATTTTATTTAGGTTATTCGTTTGTTGTGTGGCTTTTTTTAAGTTTTTACTTTGAGTGTTGAGTGTGTTTTTCATGAATGCAATTATATGCGTTTTTAATCGGATGCACAGTTCAAAAGCTCTTGGAATAAAATTGTTTTTGCTACCTAGTGGCAGTGGACCTATTTTTGAGGTGAATTGTTATACGTTGTGAGAAAATTAAGTTCTCCAGCCATGCTTTACTTTTTATAAATATGCAATTTTTTTTTTAACATTCAAAATAACACTTCAAATATAGGCTTTGAAATCCAGCGGCAATCATGTGGCAACAAGCTTAAATGTTGCCGATATGTGCATACATACCAATACACACAGCCTCACACTCACAACAAATTTTAATTTTACCCATATGCTTAAACATATCTAATACCTTTCAAACACGCCTACACATACCAGCACACACAAAGCCACACACACACACACATACATCCTTAAATATATATATATAAATATTATTGTAGAAACCTATAAATACCTATGAATATACCAAAGTCAGCATATTTAAATTAAGTTTCATGTAATATTAATCATATTAAATTTTATTTTAGCAATTAAAATCAACAATATTGAACACATTTGTGTAGATTCAGCTACCTAAACGTAAACATAAATATGAAAGTATCTCATAACCACATGATTTGAATAACAGCTTTTGTAAGTGTTACAAATAAACATTTGCGAAAAATTTACTTCTATTGGTTTGCTAAACGCTTATCTCTACTGTGATTCGTAAGAGTTTCGCAGTCTCTAGTTTTGTGTGTAACACAATATATGTCTAGAATGAATGTAACAATAAAAGTGCAATTTAAGACATTTATGTTCAAACTGTCTTCCCCACAGATTTTTGGATATAATTAAGGTAGGTAATATTAAAGTTGAAAGATATATATTTCGGACAGGAACGAAGTTAAAATCTTTCCCGTTGTCGAATTTGAGTATGAAAGCATGAAAGTATGAAATAAATCCATTCTTAAATTTTGGTGTTTTGCCTTAAAGTTCGGTCTGCATTAAAGGCCGGCCATACAATTAGAGAAGAGTAAAAAGAGTGATATTGATCTAATGGTTTTTATTGGAAAAAAATTGTCTGTAGTTTTCAAATTTATTAAAAAATACATGTATGATAAAAAGAATTTTTTTTTTAAAAAACAAATATGGCGCTGGCTACTACAATTGTTGTAAAAGGCCTTTTTTCGCACTTCGGCAGATAAATCGCCTCATAGGCTGAGCGGAAACCAAAAAAATTGAAAAATTTTAATACATATTGCACTCTAGGGTGAATGAGACTGAATTTTTAAAAAAATCTTGAGAAAAAAATATATAATTTTCCACTTTTTTTTTAACTTTTAATAAAACGATTTTAAAAGGCTGTTTTAAAACTCAGTTTAATTCATCCTGGTTAAAATATTATTAAAAATATCCTTCCAATTATCCTACAAAATATACTTTTGAGAAAAAGGACTTCATGGTCGGATGATATAAAACGAGACAGTTACATATAGAAAATAATAATTCTTAGGTGCAACTTTGCCACATGGGAAGTATTTTATATTGGTAAGATGATAGGATTTAAGTCCAACCCTTAAACTTCGGATTTGGATTTTTGTCATTAAAAATAATAATAAAGAAAGTAATTTGTAGTGGAAGGTTCTTAATGATTATTCAAAATTAAAATTAAAACTACATAATTTTAAATTCTGATTGATATTGCTCAATTTTCAGTTGAAATGTAGTATAGCTTCACATCTATACATAAAAAAACATTTAAAAATTTTTGAACAGTTTCAAGTTCCTTCCTTTTAATCGTTGATAAAAAGTTTTCAGTATTTTGAAAGATATGTGAAGAATGTGAAAATGTCAAGTACCGTACTTAAGCAGCTTATATGTTTTTAACACATAAGTTCAATCAGTTAACATATTTTCGGAAAGTGTACATAAAGTGTACAAGAAAATCTATTGATGCTCAATTATTTTTCAAAAATTAAAATGCAATAAATAGGTTTTATTAAAATATATGAGTATTTTATATCTTGTTAAAATTTTACTGAATTTATTTACAATAACAAAAACAATATTGAACTAATTGAATGGAGGCAAGTGTTGCTGAGCATAAAGTATCAACCGCATGAAATAAATTATCTATGCATTGATTTCATGGTGAGTGCTTTCCAAGTATGCACCTCCACAAATATACACAAACACTTAAATGCATATGGTTGTTATAATCAAAAACCTTCGGAGGTAAATTTGCCAAAATCATTGGCTCGATTTTCCTCTTGATGCTTTTCAAATAAATTAACAATTAATGAATTTAAGTAGAAAGAGAGAGAGAAATCGACAACGACGTGAATTGGGTCAAGTATGTTAATTTGAATGAAGTACTCAGAGTCGCTTGTCTGCTTTACACATAAACACAAAAGCACATAAACTTCAACAGTTTTTATGGCTTTCGGAGAAGTGCATATTTTTTATATGGTTCTCTTGGTTTTTCGGATCTTGCTGCTTTTGTTGTTGTTTTATGATTGCACATTTGCAGTAAATTTTGATGCATGTCAACAATGGCCCTTAAACGTCCTTTCAATAATACTGCAAGACAAAAATTTAATGAAGTTGAAGAATATTTGAAGGAAATCTCCAGAGATACTTCAGTAAAAGTCACAAAAAAACACACATTGCAAAGAAAAACAGAAGAAAAAATTCCAACCTTATTAATATGTTATATAATATAATATGGATATGGATATTGATATAGATATGGATATGGATATGGATATGGATATGGATATGGATATGGATATGGATATGGATATGGATATGGATATGGATATGGATATGGATATGGATATGGATATGGATATGGATATGGATATGGATATGGATATGGATATGGATATGGATATGGATATGGATATGGATATGGATATGGATATGGATATGGATATGGATATGGATATGGATATGGATATGGATATGGATATGGATATGGATATGGATATGGATATGGATATGGATATGGATATGGATATGGATATGGATATGGATATGGATATGGATATGGATATGGATATGGATATGGATATGGATATGGATATGGATATGGATATGGATATGGATATGGATATGGATATGGATATGGATATGGATATGGATATGGATATGGATATGGATATGGATATGGATATGGATATGGATATGGATATGGATATGGATATGGATATGGATATGGATATGGATATGGATATGGATATGGATATGGATATGGATATGGATATGGATATGGATATGGATATGGATATGGATATGGATATGGATATGGATATGGATATGGATATGGATATGGATATGGATATGGATATGGATATGGATATGGATATGGATATGGATATGGATATGGATATGGATATGGATATGGATATGGATATGGATATGGATATGGATATGGATATGGATATGGATATGGATATGGATATGGATATGGATATGGATATGGATATGGATATGGATATGGATATGGATATGGATATGGATATGGATATGGATATGGATATGGATATGGATATGGATATGGATATGGATATGGATATGGATATGGATATGGATATGGATATGGATATGGATATGGATATGGATATGGATATGGATATGGATATGGATATGGATATGGATATGGATATGGATATGGATATGGATATGGATATGGATATGGATATGGATATGGATATGGATATGGATATGGATATGGATATGGATATGGATATGGATATGGATATGGATATGGATATGGATATGGATATGGATATGGATATGGATATGGATATGGATATGGATATGGATATGGATATGGATATGGATATGGATATGGATATGGATATGGATATGGATATGGATATGGATATGGATATGGATATGGATATGGATATGGATATGGATATGGATATGGATATGGATATGGATATGGATATGGATATGGATATGGATATGGATATGGATATGGATATGGATATGGATATGGATATGGATATGGATATGGATATGGATATGGATATGGATATGGATATGGATATGGATATGGATATGGATATGGATATGGATATGGATATGGATATGGATATGGATATGGATATGGATATGGATATGGATATGGATATGGATATGGATATGGATATGGATATGGATATGGATATGGATATGGATATGGATATGGATATGGATATGGATATGGATATGGATATGGATATGGATATGGATATGGATATGGATATGGATATGGATATGGATATGGATATGGATATGGATATGGATATGGATATGGATATGGATATGGATATGGATATGGATATGGATATGGATATGGATATGGATATGGATATGGATATGGATATGGATATGGATATGGATATGGATATGGATATGGATATGGATATGGATATGGATATGGATATGGATATGGATATGGATATGGATATGGATATGGATATCGATATGGATATGGATATGGATATGGATATGGATATGAATATGAATATAGATATGGATATGTATATGGATATGGATATGGATATGTATATGGATATGGATATGGATATGAATGTCGATATGGATATGGATATTGATGTACATACGGGCAGTTCCCAACTGACGTTACGTATGATTTGTACGAAAACATATTAAAAAAAAGGATCAAAAAGGAAAAATCAAATTTTTAAAATGTTATTTAATTTTGTGTTATAATTCAGTAGCACTATATTAAGTAAAAGACTTATAACAATCGATCCCAAAGATTTAAAAATATAAGCAAAACTATGCTCTGGCGTGACGTTACAAGAAACAGAAGTAGTTTTCGACTTGGATTTCAAAATTTGGGCAATACTTTTTGTATAAATCCTTTTTTTAAAAGGATTTAAGATAATGTAAATTTATTTTCCAAGTAATCAAATTTGAAAATCTTTTCTAATTTTTTTGGTATTACGCTTAGTAATCTGATGCGACGTTACTGGCGTTACGTTACTTAAATTTCCATTGTAATTCAATGAGGTAATTAAGTAATTATATAATTTAGAAATTAAAAACAAATGTAATACATTCTGCCTCTATTTGCATCAAAGGTTTTTCATTATTTCTAGTCAATGCCATCCATTTTTATTAAAATAGAAACGTTTACGAAAGATTTCCTAAACATTTACTAAAAAGAAAAATTTATTTGTGAAACAGTGGAGACGATTTGATCATCATGGTAAATGAATTTATGTTCAAATTGCTTAATTCAATAAAATTAAAATGTTTCTCTAACATAATATCATTAAATAATAAGATTTTAATAACTTTTAATTTTTGAGACACAGTGGACTTTTTTCTGGAAATGCCCGTATGCGTATGCCTATAAATATGAACATGCATAGTGATAATGAATGTGGACATGTATATAGAAATGTTTATGAATGTTGAAAACAAGAAGTTTTCTTTACCTCTAAAGTTATCCCAAAAATCTTGGTTTTTGGCTGATTTTTGCCAGTTCGTTATAATTACAACATATTTTAAATTCTTCTGACTGCTTCGCAGTAGCTTTCGTTTGTCAAACCTTTCACTGCGTCAAGTGGAGTTGTAGTGCTTGTGTGTGGTATGTGCGTGTTTGTGTGTGATTTTAACTTGTTGTGAGCTTTTATTGTAGTTGAGGTATTACTTTAACGTTCCATGGTTTGTTTGAAGTGCCTTACTCATGCCATGCATGTGGTTTCAAGACCTCAATGTTTTTTTCCTCTGTCTTGGATATCTTTGACTAGCTCACTAACACAAACAGTCGTATTGTTACACTCACATACTCATTTTCGTATGCACTTTCCTTGTGGTTTGTCTTTATTCGAAAGCCTCCTCACTACAGAAAAATCCCTTTACTTTTTAAATCTTCCAACTTTCATTTGATGAGGAAACACACACAAATATACACACACACACACACACACACACACACACACACATATATATATATATTTATGTGTATATTTATGACATTAACAAAAGTGGTTAAATAATTAACAGTAGTGAGGAAATCCTTCGACTTTATGTTTTTCAAAGTTTGGTCGAATTAAAAATGAGACATTTTTTAAGTGAAAAGAATTTAAAAGAAGATTGACCTTGAGAATGGTCAATGAAGAAATAATAAAATACTTTGAAAGTCTTCATTACAATGTTGAGACAGGTCAGTTTTTTAACATTTGAGAAAGTTTTACAGTCGTCATAATGCTATGTGGGCAATTAAAACATTTTATTTTTCAATGAAGTATGTTTTTATCGATACTTAAGCATCCATGCTACTTGACCTTCGATGTGGGTCTTTGTTGTCGTTGAACAAGTAAATATAAGTTTAATTACAAGCTAATCTTTATTCATCATGAAGAGGAACAAATACATCCAACATTTTTAAAAATTCAATTGTAGCAAAAATCAACAATATTAAATATTCTTGGACAATGAAATAAAATGAAATATATTGTTAATAAAGCATTGTTTTATTTGTGAACTACCCAAGCAAATAGTTGCAAACTTTTAAATAAACGCTCAAACAATGCGAAATATGGAAAGTAATTCAAGAAAATTGTGTACAGTAAACTTTTTGTGTTTTTAACTTACAAACATTTGCTGGAGAATTGCAATCATTTTTGATGGAAATTTTACAAAGTTTTGAAATACATGCAAAACATGACGGACATAAAAGTGTTTTTGTGTAAGTTTTTTTGTTATTTATTTTTTTCGCAGTGTTTATGTGTGAATGCCTGTGTTCACTATGGAATACAGTTCTCAGCAAATTGAATGCAAAGAACTAGGCATGTGTGTGTTAGTGTGAAAATGTGAAATATGCACTGTATTTTTATAGTAATGCTTTTTTGTTTTGTTTTTTTTTTAAGAAAAAATCTGAAAATATTATTTTTGAATGGCTGTTTTTGTGTTGCAGCAGCTGTTTGGTTACATTAGCAAATGCCTGTGTGTGTGAGTGAGTTGATGCACAGATGTGCATTTAGTTTGAAATAAATAACACCCGCACGCACATAAATAGTAAAAGCAGTTATCTTTTTAGCTTAATACGAAAAAAATTAAAGCTTTTATTAGCTTAATTTTTGAAATCAGGCGTATGAGCTTACACCTAACAGTAGGCTCTTAAATTTAAAATTTTAAAAAAATCTCTCGCTGAAAAAATATGTAGACATAAGTGAATGAAGGTGATATGTCGCAGTAATCTTGTATTGAGAAAATTGAGTTAAAATTTTCACATTTGTACTGACATTTATATTGAAATCAAACCTTGTCAAGAAGTTCATTGCACATAAGACCTTCATCCTTGCATAGAACACCGAAAATCAGGAAATGCAACATATTACCTTCATCCACTCATGTCTTCAAAGTTAGTCGTATAAATGTGTTGTTGAAAATGTTTTAAGTTACCTCTGGCTAGGAAAGGTTAAATTCTCCTGTCTAAAAGTTTTCGATTTTATCTAATATTGTGGTTACTTGGCCTAAAAACACAGGATGCCCATTATTGATTTGCTCTAGCAATAACTCTTGTCTCCGCAGGTGGCAGAATCTCTACAAGGTGGATGTAGATTTATGTTTACAGTAGATTTTTAAGTGAAAACTTCTTAGGTGGGGCTCTTGCGCGTTGGATTAAAAGTTTAAAAAGTATTAGTTTCAGAACATAACGTAACACAACGAAAGTGTATTACGGCTCGATTTTATGTATGCACAAAAACAGAGATGCTAAGTGGCGGGATTTTCCACGTTTGTCGGGATTTGTCGGTTAAAATGGGATGCCGGTAAGCAATGATTAAAACGGAAGAAAAAAATGGAGCTAGTTATAGGTCAGTTTTTAAATATTTTATACCACCTTCTCGAGTCGAAATATAGCATTTCTAATTTTAAACCAATTTAAATAGGTGTGACTGCTCAAACAATGAGTAAGTCCTTAAACTTTTTAATTTTATAGAACCAATGTGAATGAAAAACATAGAACTGTCATTGGTTCTGATGGGCACATTTCTTTCAGAAGTTTCTCAATACAAATGGAACGATTTTGGCATACTATAGAATGTAGATCTCTACGAAATATTTTTAATTTTTCGAGTCCAGAGTTTTATAGGATATTGATTTTAATGCTTAGTAACCAAAAAAAAAAAAAATAGTGTCGAATGTTTTCTGTGCTTTTCTTGTTCTTATTTAGTAACAAGAGTGACCAAAGTATTAAAAGACTATTTTGTTTCTATTTTGTATTGAACATTTATGAAAATTTTAATAAAATCGATATCGCCCCTTCATGCAAAATCAAAGTGAAAAAATAACAAAATAACATTATACTACGTTCACACTGAGAGCTAAATGCGCATTTAACGAAATGCGTATTAGCAATTTAGAATGCGTGGCCGTATGCTCCTTGTTAGAGTGAAAGAGACAAATATATGCATTCGATTTCGTAAATGCTCACTTAGCTCTCAATGTGAAAAAAATCCTGTATTTTTAGAGAAAATACTGCTCTTATAAGAGGACTAAAAACAAATATTTTAAAATTTTTTTATTATAACATTTTTAATATTTTATTTAAAGTAAGTTATAATTTAGCAAAAATATCACTTTCTTATTAGGTACTATGTAATAAAATTAACAGAAATAGATTAAATAATAAGTTTTTAAAGCAATTCATTCGCAATGTTGAGATCATTGAACATATCGCACACTAAATACAAAATAGTCACTACTCAAAATTTACAAATTGTTACTTTGTAATTTTAAACTGTTTGTAGTGATCATATACATTGAATGCAGCACATCAAATACATTTTTTACTAGAGTCTAAAAATTTAAAAATTAAGTTAAAACATTAAATAAACGACAATTTCCTTATTTTACCAGGTTTTGTTAAGTATTTGTCCATTTGTAATTTGCAAAAGACTAGCGAAAAGAAATTAACAAAAACGATGACAGAACAATAACAGGAAAAGCGCTGCCACATGATCAAATTTTTGAAAGGATGTAAAAAGTAGTAGCACCTTTATTTGCTACTTTTATATAAGTACTTACATATAATTTATAAACTTAAAATTTTTATTGTTTTTATTCAACGAAAATTAAAAAACTGAATTAAAAAAAAACCTGCCCAAATCCTGGGAGGAATATGATCTGCTCTACCTGCTCAAAATATTGCCCAAAACAGGATTAACTGCCCATATGGTAACGCTGCATGAAGGGGACGATACGTAACAAGTCAATTCTAAAACATGATAGTGAGAAGGAAATGTAGCCAATAGGAATTATTTTTCTCATTCATATGGAGAGTATTTATTTATTATCTGGTAAAAAATTTTAGATAAGAACTGATTATTACTAAATTAACGAAGCGGTTAATACGCTGTTAAAATGAAGCTGTTATAATATATGTGAATTTGTAAAAATTGTTTTAAAATTAAAAAAAAAATATAATAGGGCTATCACAATCTTGAGTATTTGACATTGCAAATTTAGGCAATTGTAAAAATTTGCCATCAAACGTGAGCGCTCTTTTTCGGTTGAGCTTGCAATACTTGCTGCAAAGAATAAAATTAACGGCTGATAGCTCACTGACTCATTAATGAATTATTTATTGGGTTTCTTCCGTTTATTTTTTTTTTTTATTTACATATTTCGTATCTTTGTTTCTTACTTTTATTTTTTTGACTTTATTTTTTTGACAATCAGCTGTTAGCTTAGAGTTTAGTATTGCATATGTATAGGAAATATAAACTATGGGTTTTAAGTGTTGCATATTTACACAATCGTAGTAAATGCATCTCTGTATGTTTTGTTAGAGTAGAGTAAAAATATACTCTACCATTTTGCAAACACTATGATGCAAGAATATTTGCACTTGATTGTGAACATTATATTTAATGGCTTGATTTTGTATTCCTATCCGATCAATCGTTTCGTTCAAAACAGTGTCCGTTCGAGTTTTTGAAATTTGTAATTCGAACAGAATCATACAACGATAACGGCTGATCACCCAGTGAACGATGGCGCAGTACAGTTACATATTTGCAATATGTTTTTCTTACGATCACTGAAACCACGAATTCGAACGTCAAAATCAAACGAACACTTTTATGCTATCGTTGTGGTTGCAGTTGTTAAAAGAATGGTTAAAAAATGGAAAATTCTGAACCTAAAGGTAAATAAATTATGAAATATATTAATATATACAGTGTCTGAAAACTGCAATAGCTGCATACATTTTATTTTGTTATGTCAAAAGCCATCACTCAATAATTAAAAACAATAATAATGAAAAACAAATCCGCAAACCACTTAATTGCTCAAAGTTTATTTATTGAATACACAAACCGAACAAAAGCAAAAAGCACTGCTAACATATAAGAAACAAAGCAACATATTTAAAAAATCTGTGAAGTAAGTAGACAATTTACAGAAAACTTCGCTAGTGTCTGATATGGCAGTGCCACATTTGACAACTGCTTGTGTATACAGTTTGAGTGTACATATCCAACAAAAGCTTGTCGAATGAGCTAACGAGTTCGAAACACATACCATATTTCAGTTTGAATTCAACATCGTTCGTTTAATGCTTCGTTTGGTATACAAAATGAGGCTATAGGTATCCATAATAATAAAATTAGTATTTAGAATATAATCTTAGACTGATTTCTAAAATTTTGAACCAAGATATGTACCAATTGTAGGGCAAGGGAGGGTGGTGTGTATTATGGGGTGATATGTAACATGGCGGTTTTTCGTACAATATGTTAACATATGAATGAATGAACAACTGTGATATGTTTCTTTTGACAGCATCTAGTTTTTTTATAAGTGTTGACATGCATTTCATTAGAGTTCTTAAAAAGCGTGAAAAATTTATGTAAAAAAGTTTCTTTAAATTTACAAAAAATAGCGTTTCGGATAAAATTTTCTTCAGATTGTAAAAGTGAGCAGATGTAAATGTGGTATTGTTTTATATCTTTAAATTTAACAAAATAATTAACATATTTTTACGTTGTGGTAAAATTCCATCAATGAGATAAAAGTGACTTACATTGGGGTGATGTGTAACACATCTTACACATTATAATTGCCATTAAAAAGGTAACAAGGTTAAACTCTGAAATGCCATCCACATCAATGACATTAAAAGAGATTGGCTTAGTTCATACTATTCAGCCCAGACCAATATCCAATCGTGGTAGGAAGTCAATGAAAAGCTGTGTTCTAACAAAGCCACAGAAAAGTTTACAGTTGCAGGACGTGAACAAAAAATATGGAAAAGAAAGCCAAACAAATAACAAAGAAAGCTGCAGGTGCTCGGACACGAACCGGCGCTCTTCGTCGTCATCCGAAGAAGATAGAGATTTTTGCATGGTTTTTAGCGATTTTTGGCCAAAACTTTTAAATCATAAATATTGACTTGAGTGCAAGTGCATTTTTATATTTTTTTTGAGCCATTTTATTTGTGAAAATTGTCACTCCAAAAAGGATATTTCCGACAATTCGACATTTAACATTTAAAATGTAATTTTTTTTACAATTAATAAAGCCAATTAATATATTCCATTGGAGGTAACGATCAGTTTTTTTAATTTCAACGTATGTGTGTGTGTGTGTGCATTAAGAATCAGATAGATTTACAAGAAATTACTATTATTTTATAAGGTTCTTATCACAATACATTTGCTAAACATAAAAAGTCAAAATAAACATAAAAAATTATTGTTCCTGGTCTTTCAACCAACATTTTGTTGGTGTTTCACATCACTCCACCGACATGAAAAGAAAAACATGTTTGAAATTTTAATTCTACTTCACCTATTTCTCAAAGTATTCAACTAAAACGAAAATGCGAATAGGTTCTTCTGCAAGCGTTAGGCCTTTAAACCAATCATAAATTAAATTCTTTATACTTTTATTGGAGCAAATAAAAACGTGTTACACATCACCCCACTTCAGCCAACATTATTGTTTACTTATAACTTTCTAAAAGATATGTACTAGGGACTAGTCTTTTGTTTTTTTTTTTTAATTTATAGAATTGTAATGTACAAATTTGACATCATATAGTATTCGATATATACCACCCCAAATTACTCTAATTACGAAAAGAATAAAAGATTCAACGAATTAATTTTTGAGAAAAAGTGGCAAAAAACATAAGAACAAAAATATTTTAAAGTGAACACTTTTTGGCTAGGTATATATATAAAGGGTGGTTAA
Source organism: Coremacera marginata (assembly GCA_914767935.1). NCBI lineage: Eukaryota > Metazoa > Arthropoda > Insecta > Diptera > Sciomyzidae > Coremacera > Coremacera marginata. Next base: position 142,178,398 of record OU612044.1, read on the forward strand.
ATTTTAAGGGCCGATGTTGATTTTGAATTAAACACAAATTATTTAGGAAATTTTTATCATTTCTTTTTATTATGATAATATTGGTATGGTTTAATTATGTATGGAACTAAATATTGGCCAAATGGCCGCCGCGACCACGGCGGCACACCTCCATCCGATGGTCCAAATTTTCGATGACGCTGAGGCATTAGTGAGGTTCTATGCCGCTAATGTGCCGAATTATCTCGTTCTTTAGCTCTTGAATTGTTGCTGGCTTATCGACGTACACCTTTTCTTTCAAATAACCCCAAAGAAAGAAGTCAAACTTTGTCAATTCATATGATCTTGGCGGCCAATTGACACCGCCACCACGTGAGATAACACGTTGCCATTTCTTGCCACCATTCTGACCATTGACTTCGCTTGAAATGGTCAAGAGGCTTAAGTTCTTGAGTCAATTGCCCCTTGTAAGCGTGTAAATGCAAGTCTTATGCATAATGTTCATCAACGACGAGCGTGAGAGGTGCAATTGTTGGGCTCGACGACGAGGTGGACGGCTCTTCAGCGACACTATCGCGAACAGCAGCAATATTTTCTGCAATACGAGCTGTACAAGCATGCACTGGTGTTTTCACATATCTTACAGAACCGGTTTGCTCAAATTTTTGCACGATTTTTCCGATTGTACGCACATTTGGACGATTAAATTGACCGAAAAAATCACGAAGTGCACGATATGCATTTTGATTTGAACGCCCATTTTCATAATAAGCCTGAATTACTTAAACGCGTTGCTCGATTGTGTATCTTTCCATGCTTCAAAATGAGTTAGTCTGAAATTGAGAAATGTCAAATGAAATGCAGAAAACACCCTTTACATATAAACGACTTAAGACGCTATGATCATGCTGCAAGAAGTAAGGACATTTTGGGATATAGCATAATAATAGGCTACTTAAATGCAAGAAACTGCATATTTTTGCACATAAATAATTAATAATAAATAAATAAATAATAAATAATTGGAAGCCATTTGAAAAACAACGTTTCAGTGTATTCAATAGAACAAACAGGGCTGTCAATATTCGAAGCGCCCATCTGGCAATACTGTAACTTTCCGCAGTGATGCCAAATCGACTAATGACATACCGCGTTTGAAGCGTCATTCCAAGCAAATGTTTACAATGGAACAGTACACGCCACGCGAACGCTCTAAAATTGTTGAAATTTACATTCAACAAAACAAGTCAATAGTGAAAACTCAACGTCCTTTCAAAAAAATAAATAAAGTGAAAAGTGCGCCTTCCAAGAAAACAATTTATCGTTTGTATGAAACTGAAAATCCACAAGAGATTCAAGAGGTACCTCTTCACGATGCAAAAGTCACTGTTTGGTGCGGCGTTTGTGCTAAAATGCTCATTGGGCCGTTCTTTTTCGAAGATGATAATGGCCACAGAGTTACTGTCAATCAGGAGCGTTAGCGCGATATGATAAACAATTTTTTCATGCCAATCGTTCGTCGAAAGCGTATCAGGCACTACTGGTTTCAACAAGACGGCGCGCCACCACACACAAGCCACACTACAATCGATTTTTTGAAGCAATTGTTCCCTGGCCGTTTGATGTCAAAAAATGGTGATTTCGATTGGCCGCCAAGATCACCAGATTTAACGCCTCCAGACTTCTTTTTGTGGGGTTATTTGAAATCAAAGGTTTACGTCAACAAGCCAAAGGCCCTAGAAGAGCTGAAAACCAGCATCCGTCAAGAAATAACCGCCATTCCCATCGAAATGTTGAAGAAAACCATAGAAAATGCTGCAAAACGGGCACAATATGTCGTAGAGGCCAATGGCGACCATTTACGAGATATCATATTCAAGAAATGATGTAAGCAAATCTACTTGAACCCAATTAAATGATATTTATGACGAACAGACAAAAATTGTGGTTTCTTTGATTTATTTAAAAATAAAATGGGCGCTTCGAATATGGACAGCCCTGTATAATTTAATAATAACGAAATATTTATGTCTACATTCTATCCGTGTCATTTATTCAAAACGGAAATCGTAAATTTGCAAAAAAAAAGGGAAAAGTAGTGGCTAGCGATGGAAAATACTTTGCATATAATACATTGCACGTAACAATTTTTCACAATAAGGCCTCCATTTTAGCAAAAAATACACGGTTTTTATTGCATACTCCCAATATATCCTCTACTTTTTTCTCTACTACCCGTATATTTCTTAAGAAAACTAAAAAGTGACTATTGTTACTGGCGAAAAAATATAAATTCGTAAGGGAAAAATAAATTGAATAAGACTTAAGTGTTTTAATGATATGCGTAAGTTTTAAGGTATACTTTAAAATTCCTTTAATTTTACATAAAACTTATTGTAAGAAATTTTAAATTTAAACTGGCAAACCCAACAAACTGACCTCGTAAAATTTCATAAAAAAGTATGTTTTTAGCTCTATCGTATTTTTTAACAACAGCTGTATTTACAATCTTTGCAGCACATAACCGTTAAAAAAATTAATTGTAGTCGCATTAAAAATTTATTTACTATACTACCAACAAAGGGACACCTTATAAAAATGTTGTCCAAGCAATTTTTTATTGAGAACTTGCTGCAAAAGAAGAAAAAGAGTCTTAAAAATCAAATATAAGAAATGAACTTTGCTGCAAAAGCTGATAGCATGAAGTTAATTACAAACATACAAATCATTAAAAGCAGACACAAGAACAACAGCAAAGTAAAGGACGAAAGTGCAAAGAATGCATTTTGATAAAGGAGCTGAGTGGGAAAGCAGGTTGTTGGCTGCAGTTTATGCGCATAAATTATCAGCAGCCAAAGGAAACACAAGAAGTTCAAAAAAGGTGAAGAAGAAGAAGAAGAGGAGAAAATAAAAATTTCAAAGGAATACAGAACATTAGCATAATTTGTGAAGAAGGTGCTGGGTGTGAAGGGGTGGGGGTGGTAGTGAGAATATCAAGCTATAGTTAAGATAGGTGAAGGAAAGCTTGATAAATGCCGAACATAACACAAAGCATGGCATATTGTGGGTGGTAGTGGTTAGCCGGAATGCTTAACGAGATTTTAATCGCATATACCAGACACACATACACAAACCTACATTAAGTTTATATGTTGCCCGACACACTCATCGCAGCCGCACGTCACAAAGCATTCACGTCATACGCGTACTGGCGAAAAATAAGTACAAAGCTGTTAAAGTCCCCTAACAACATTTTCCAAAATATCTTCGCTTTTAAGTTGTTTTAAAGCTGTACTTTCCCCAGCAGAAAACAAGAAGTGCTTCCGAACAAGTTTTGGAATTACTTTTTTGCATGCAAAAGTTCGACTCCAATTATGACTCCGGTCAATACTATTACTGCAGGCGATGTATACAGGACAATAAAAGTTATACTCTCGTTTCTATCGGAACCTAACTAGAACAACTTATTATCCAGCTGAAATAGAAGCGTTGAGAGCAATACTTCCCTATTCGCTTCTATTGGAGCCAACCCATAACAATTCCTTATCTAGGTGGAATTGAACCGAATCTGTTGTTCTCGCTTTTTCTGAGACAACGTAGACTTTATGTATATAAGGTGTTAATAAAAAAAAGTTAGAAATTAATCCAAGCTAAATTAAAGAAATTCATTTTAAGTTCATTTATATGCTAATATTTAAAATATTTTTTTGATTTTAACAGATATTTGCATATCTACATATTTTGATACAGTAATTTTGCTTCACCCAGATAACAATTTGTAAATATTTCCAATTCCTAAAGTTTTGAAGATATTCCAGCTCAACTTAAAAAAAGGCCTTGCATAAAAGTACTCGCATGCCACAGTGGTACGCGGCTTCGCCACGGACGTTTTTTTATCATTAAAGAACTTTTGAACGCCGTTCATACGATCACCGTGTGACATCAGCTCTTAAGACAATGCATGTCAATCGAAATAAAAAACGTTTTTTTTTTGTTTTGTTTTCTTATGCAGCTCAGCACTGCATTTATATGTATCTCTCTTTTCGCCTTGCGCGTGGTTTTTTTTTTGTTGTACTGTGCTAGCTGAGCAGAAAAAGAGAAGAGAACAACATGAAATTTATTGAAATTCTCGCAACACAAACACGTGCAAAGAAAACGATAAAGCAATTTATGGCATTGGGAATGATTTCTTAAAAAACTTAATTATTAAAATTTCGAAATGAAAATATGACATTTTAAAACTTATTTCATAAAAATCGATCTAGTGCTTTTGGTGTTTACCTGGAAACGAAAACTTCCACTTCAATTTTATATAAAAGTATAGATAGATAGATTTATTTTAGCTTTGCTTAAAAGAGCATTGTAAAAGCCTTAAAAATTCCATTAACTTGTACTATTTCTTATATAAAGCTTTATTCAAGGAAACATTTTTAGGAAGTATGTAAGAAGATCTTACTTAAGTAATTATATATCATAAAAAAACTTGTCATCACATGTTTTTTATTTAAATAATTAAAAAAAAATTAAAATAACTTTTCAATGCCTGGCGTTGAACCACGGAACTCTTGACTGATCATCTGTTTGCTTATACCGCAGAGCTACCGAAGCAATTTAAGGCAGAAATTTAAATGCTTATAGGAAATGATTTTCGTTGATGCTTTTATAAAGTTTTACTTAAGGAAATTAAAAGAAAATACTTATTAAGTTTCAACGTTATTCATTCCTAAATGAACGAGTGAATAGTGTGAACAGCTGCCGAAACAATGGTTTCGAGCCCAGTCCGCGCTGGATGGTGGACATCGGTATATACAAAAAGTTTTAAAATGTACAAGTTTTCTTTTCTAAAATTAAACAAAATTAAATGAGATGCACTCGCAGAAATATACGTATAATAATAATAATATATAAATCAATTTTTTTTTAAAGTTTCAAATTTTCTGAATAAGCCTTGAACAAAAACCTTTTTTAAAGAAATATGAAACTTTATATAAGTTCTAGAATAAAGGAATTAATTTCGTATGGCTTTTCTCCTTGCATCGACCTTGTGTAAAACTTGTTTCAAGGATCATTCAAGAAATATTTAATGAAGATGAAATTCTCCTCCCTATGTAATCTTACTATTATATAAAAATGAAATTTGAAAGATTGGCTTTTTGGCGTTGACGGAGGGAAGCTCAAGAATTGCTGCACCGATTTTAGTGAAATTTTTACTATACTTACAATAATTTATTGTAGAGTGTCTATGTAAACTGAGAAATTTTAAATATTGAATAGCTGAGAAGGAAATTTTTATCAAATTCAGGCCATTTTGTGCCATTTCCTGCCTAAACAATAAAATATATGCCAATATGATAAATTAAAGATCTTTGCGATTCCAACAAAAAAGTCAAGGGTGACTTATATCTAGGATTAATAATTTTGTCGCAAAAGTTGTATTTAAGTGGAAAATTTCATTAATTTTTTGCTAGCAGTCATTTGTTCATTGGCCTCGACGCTGTTATTGCTTGAAGCTAGCAGAATGTTGCTTTGGTTTCGTCACAAAATGCTGCGCAGTGCTCAGAAAAGAGACTCTCTGCATGCAAGAAGAGAAACTCTTTGTTATCGAATAGCAGAATGCCAACAATTCAAATTTAAAACATTTCTCCAAGCGCGTCACCTGTTGCTGCTGCGCCAATGCTACATTGTTGACAGAAACTCTGCTGTGTGCCGAATTCTTAAGCTGCGTTTTTAGATGAGCATGTAATTTATGGTAACAAATTAAACTCAAAGTGAAACGACGTGCGCTGCAAATTACATCGCTTTAAAGCTGCGCACTGGTATGGGTTGAATGCAAAATAGAAATATATTGTTTTACGTCACTGCACAGTGTGAACGTTGACAAATTTTAAAAGGGGAAAAAATTGGATTTCAAAAATAAGAGATGCATAATGATTCAAATAACAAAATAAACATATTTTTAGAGTTTATTAAGTTAAAGAAGACATTTACAATGTAAAGTAAGAAAACAATGCCAATCAATAGTTTGAATGTAATGCTAAGCTGGGGTGGAGATGGTATTTTTCGTTCGATTTTAACAAACATTATATCATTGGAAAGAGAAGTAGGAAAGAAAAAAAAAATTACGAAAAACTATTTCCACTGGCTATGAAACAAAAATCAGCCGATATATGTTATGTCAAAGCAAGACATTATTTAAATGTCATATTTTTCCATATCTTTATGCCATCTAAAATTGACTGTACAAAATAGTGTAAGAGAATATGTAGACGGCCTAATATATCTGCGTACTTAAGTTGGTTTTCAACTAACAAAAATACTTTTGTAGAAATATTTAATTTTTTTTTTTACTTTGGAAAGTAAAACTCAAAAACGGCAAAGTCAAACGATGACAAGTGAAAAGAGTGATTAATGTGTCAGCTCAAGAAAGATATTTTGTATGAAGCACAAAAATAAATAAGAGTTTTTAAAATTTATAAAATAAAACATTTAAAATTTGGATATTGCGAATGTTCATTATTAGAAGTACAATTAAAATTTGGATAGTACGAAATACACGAGTAGTACATCTACTAATATTGTAGTACTAGCGGCAGCATTGGTTATCGTCTTTATTGACAAGAGAAAACGTCCGTGACGAAGACGCGGACCACTGGGTTTTGCTAGTTCCATATATAAAGCTTTATTCAAGGCTTATTTAGGTGAAATTGTTACCTGGGCTAGAATTTCAATATTTTTTATAACATATTTTTGCCCGCTGATTCCAAAAATTACAACTATTTAAACATAATTGAAGCCGTTTTCTGAGATATTTACAGTAATAGTTATTGCGGTTTTTGTGGTCCTTTCCACAAAATTCCAGAGTTTCATTCGCCATGTTACTGATAATTTGACATTTATTTTAGCTTTGTACGATGAATATTAAAGGCTGTGTGTATACTCCAAGAGATGAACATGTCAGTTATTAAATTTGCAAATATATTTAGCGTGAAATAAATATAAATTTAAGAAATAAATTTGATTAAATTTAAAAAAATAAATCATTAAATTATCATAAATTTATTTGATAATTCTAATCGAATAAAAGATCGCTTTTTATAAAGACTGAAGCTTTACTGACAAAATAGTTCACGGTTGAAATTGATCGTAGTGCATTGTTGGTTATATCACGTTTCACACATTCTACACACTCTGAATGAGAGTATGTCGGCTAATTCCAAATAAACTCTGGGTGACGAAATTAACTTCGCGAGACGTAAGGATGAAATCAATCTCACATACCAATGTAGTAGTTATGGAACAAGTTCTAAATGAAAGTACTTCCCAATTTTCTAGTGGGTTGTTTTTATTGTTGTTGGCTATGGGAGTGAGTTCATGTATGTATGTGTGTGTTGCTTGTTTCTTGGCAACACGTCAGTTATTAAATATGCAAATATATTTAGCTAAAAATAATCTCATATACATACATTTAAAATATGAGTATGTGTGAACGATTGTTTGCAATTTATTTGCATAACAATGAGTGTGAATGCTTGTTAGTGTGTGTGTGTGTTCTTAGAAGGAAACGGATATTCGCTGCCACGTTGTTATCAAAATCGTATTTCGCTTGTGTACGTCAAACACATGCATTTGACATATTTTGAGTTTATTTCAAGTAATTTTTATTTTGTAGTAATTCTGGCTCTGGTTGGTAATTCATTCAATCAATTTTCTAAACGAGCGTTAATAACATCTTTTCGTTCAATAATAGCAATTGAATTATATGACCAAACTTAGGAATGGGGAATTAACACAGTTTTATAAACTTTGAAAAGTTTTTGAAATGTTGTAGGTTAGGAAATAAGTATGTGACCTTAGACAATTCGTCGAGTTAGTATAGTCATTTAAATCCTTTTTTATTATCTGCACAGATATTAACAGATTTTAATAGAAATTTTTTTACTTTTGGTAAAGCCATTACGTGCAATGAACAATTGCACAAAATTCAAAATTGATAATTGTTTAATTCAGAAGAGATAATATTTAGCCTTAAAAATTTAAAAAATTTAAATCATGTTCAGCCAAACAATTAAAAAACTTATTAATCAAAGGAAATAATTAGTTTATTTCAAGAATTTTTTTTTAATTTTACTTAAATTCTGAACTTAAACATATAATCGTTTATCCTTATGTAATTCACTCTATACTATATCTGATTATTCGGTAAACAGAATTCCATATATATTTTGTACGAAATGCTGTAACGGTACGTTACAAATATTAAAAACTTTTATTATTTAGTATATAAGAATTACTTATTAGTTCTTGAAATTATTTTTTTATATAAAAGTTACAATTTCAAATTAATGAATTAAATTATTTCAAAACTTATTGTTTCTAATGTTTTATCAGTTATCATTGGAAGTAATCAAAGAGAAAAGAATAAAAACAAGTAAAAATATAAAACCATAAATATTCCAAATGTTCATCTGTGCAACTGCAGGGATGCGGGGATTGAACTCTGGCACCCAGAACTATATTTATTAGTTATATTTATAAGTAGAAACTAAGAAAATGTAAGAGACAATAACAACAAGGCACACGGACAGACATGTTTACCTTAAACATCTACTGACATATAATTCACATTAGGTTCATAAAGTCAGATACGTAAATAGGTTAGGAAATGTCACATCAGGATCGACTAGCAGGATTACACCGAGAAAAAAACAATCACCTAAATCACCTAAGTCGGCTTGGATAAAGAAAATTGTATGGGAATTATAAACTTATGCTCATTCACATAAGCAATTTATTGTTTAATACATTGCTTTGAAAGCACATACATCGATACCCTGTCAAAAAAAAATATTTAATTCACATATGTTAACAGATGCTGTATTAACAGATGGAGTTTGGCTCGAAGCTAGTGTAGTTGCTTCATATACAGTGCTATCGGTTGGTGTGGGTTCGAGTCTCAACGGCATGCGAAGGTAAAATTTTTGTATTTGATATTTAATTTAATTTAATTTAATTTAATTTAATGTTCTTGTTATAATAGACGTCAAGCTGCAAGTAAAGCCTAGAAGTCATTAATTTCTAAGAAAAAAAAATGGTGTGCTGATAAAAGAAAAATTTGTGTTTTTGCCGATTTCAGTCAAGCAAATTACAGAACGAAAGGCGGCAGCTTAAAAGAAAGAGAATAAAAAAAACCAAAACCCGAAAAAAGTTATATTTTTGAAATTCAATTTTTTTTTAAAGTAGTGTATACAAATTTACCAAATACTTGGGTAATTTATCACACAATAAAAATTGGCAAGTCAACATGTAAAACTTAGGCGTTTTGATGAAGTACTTGGGTGGCTGAAAACTGCCAAAGCCATTTTATAAATTATACTAGGTTTTTTTTTAATTTAACATAAGCTTTTTTCTCGGTGTAGTACCGCTCAACCAACCTCGCTTCTTTGTTTAACTTACTGCTTAAACTTAAAGCTTTTGGTCTATAGGTTTTTTGCATTACATATGCTTGAATTCTGTTCGCCGTCTTATCTGTCTTTGCAACAGAATTCAAGCGTCGCAGTCGAACCTAGCGGTCATCTACCTTCGTAAGCTCTTCAGATTTTGCTCGCTACTCAGCTTCGTTGGCCCTTGCAACAGAATTTGAGTGTTTACGCAAGTGAGCTTTGTAAACTATTTTTTTTCCCTGTCTGCACAATTTCTGCTTGCTGCGCCGTCTGTCTTCTGCCTGATACAGCTTTCAGACACCCTCGCTGCAGGCGAGGACTTTTGTTGCTGTACATAAGCTGCGTCACTCGAACTAATTGAATAAACATGAACCGATTAAAAAAGAACCGATTAGATGTTATAGCAACTGATTACATGTCATAAGAACAGATCACCCGAACCGAGTAAATATCATAAGAACCCGAACCGTTTAAATTAATAAGAACCGATTAGATATTATAAGAACCGATCACCCGAACCGCTTGGATAAGAACCAATTAAATGTAATAAGAACCAATCACCCAAACCGATTACATAAATAAGAACCTATTAGATGTTATAAGAACCGATCACCCGAACCGCTTAAATAAGAACCTATCAGATGTTTTAGAAAACTACTAAAAAAATAGTATGAAAATAGTCGAAAAATCTCAATTTTGTAGTGAGTTTGGTGGCACCGGACTAAATTATTCGGTAATTCCAAGTCCAGAATCAGATTCTACACAAAATTAAACATCTAAACAGATGGTTTGTGTTTTTTTTTGCACAAATCTCAAATGCATAATTTCTTATTTTAAAAATATCATATAAAAAATCCCAAAATATATTGGTTTTTCAAGCAGAACCGGTCCGGTTTCGACAATTTTTTAACTTTTAATAGCTCAAATTATTTCACTTGCAACCATCGTTTATAATTCCAGGGGGCACGCAGGATCACAAATATTTAAGCATTTTAAATACAAATTTAACGCAGTCTAATACAATACATATATATTTTTAATATAAAACTAGTAAGGATGGAGCTTCGGCAGGGTACCGAGGCTAAAATATCCCCCCGCGGCCATATTGGAGTATATTCGAAGTCTTTAGCCACGACATACACGATGACATTCAGTTTTATATATTAACGAAAGTTTTTCTATTTTGAAGACGTCATTTTGTATGGGAGGTAAGCGTGGTTTTGATCCAATTTTGCCAAATGTCATAGAGATGGTTCATATTATATATCAAAGTTAATGTGCAAAATTAGTTTTGTGGATTAATTTTTGTGGATTTTTAAGAGATTTTACGTTAAAATAAAGCCACTTTGTATGGGAGAGGGCTTGATTTTCATTCGATTTTGCCATATATTATACAGATGGTTTATATTAAATATCAAAGCTTATGTGCAAAATTTTAAAACATTTCTTTAATTTTAGCAGATTTTTAAGAGATTTACATTTAAAATAAATCCACTTTGTATGGGAGATAGGCGTGGTTTTCATTCGATTTTTCCAAATTTTATAGCGAAGATTAAGATTAAAGAGCAAAGCTAACGTGTCAAATTTCAAGGCATTTCTTTAATTTTTGTGGATTTAAAAGACATTTTACGGTAAAATAAAGTCACTTTGTATGGGAGGTAGGCTTCGTTTTCATCCGATTTGGCCTATTTTCCAATTTGGACTTCCTTTTTTAAAAATAAACATCTATTTTGAATTTCAACGCGATAGCTTTAAAATGGCGGCTGTAATCGTGTCGACAGACGGACAGACAGACACACGGAAATCGACGGAGGTGATGCAAATCAAAAATATATATATTTTTCTATACCTGCCACGCCTCCTTCTTGGCGTTACAAACGGAATGACAAAGTTAATATACCCCTTACGCACCCCTTCGTGAAATAAGTTGGAAAGGAGATATTAGCAAAAAACTGTTTTTACCCGCCATTTTGCCAATATGGCGGCGCGAGCGGCAACAAAACGAGGTGGCAAAATTGAAATTCGGAAAAAGAACATCGAAATCTATAAAAAATACCCATTATCAAAACTCCTTGAAAACTTTCCACGTAAAACTACCAAATGACTGTACTAAAAGAAGCAATGTTGTTCACGCAAAAAAAAAAAAAAAAATACATTGACAATCTCAACTGGAATAAAGGTTTTTTATTCCATCGAAATACTCTTTTAACTTTGCATTTAAGGTATATTAAACGTATATTATACTTGTAAATGTAAAAAAAAATTTTTTTTTTGTTTGCTTAATATGTTCTTCATAGTTTTTAGAATATACATACACGTTTTTAAAACGATACCTGACATTGCAGATTAAATAACATTGTGGAACAAATTCAGGTTAGCAAAAGTTAGGTCGAAATTAGAAGACCCGCATCGCGGCGTTTGTTTATGTTAGTTAGAATTTTTTTGTTTAATCGACCTTTGAACTTTGCAGTCAAATGCCGATTTTCAGCATATTGCTTATATGGTTTTTTTGGCTATAACTCGTCGACTAATTAATATTTTTTCAATCTGTAAAAGCCAAATTATTGCTAGGGAGCTGTGCAACAATTAAAGTTGTTTTTTAAAAAATTGATTTAGAAAATTTTTGTGGTGCTTATGAAGCAAAATGTTGGAAAAATTCTTTTTTTTTTCATGCTTTTTGAAAATATTTTCCACAAAACTAAGTCTTTTTTGCTTTCTGTTTGATCTATAATATGCTTCTCAGTTTCTGCAATAAATTTCATTTGAAAGGAACATGGTCTTAGTCGATAATTTGCGTCAAAATCCCAAAACCATTAAATAAATAGCGATTTAGGTAGAAGTAATTAAAAAGGGAAGTTCCAAGAATTAGGAATTAGTAAAACAACTTTTTTGTTTTCAACCACCGCACAGGTAGCGATTTTTTTTTTATTTCGTACAAGCGAACTAATTTCAAAAATAAAGCTTCAGTTAAGACTCGAAACCAGCGTTGCCGTTTTGGTAAAATATTACCAACTTTGGTAAACATTTTTTGACTTGGTAAAATGGTAAATTTTGTTTCGTTTTGGTAATATTTTTAAAGCTTAAAAAAAAACTGAGAACCTCAAAATTTAGAAAAAATAATTGTTTTCAAATTGGAGTAGTCATTATCACTATTCAGCATCACCTTTGTCATTGTAAATACTCTTTCAAATGATTAAACACTATTAATCTTCAATAAAAGAGCGGCAAGCTTTTTTATGTAATTATTTTATGTAACAAAAAAATGTAATTATTATTATTACATTGCGTTTCACACATTCTGTCCTATGAACAAAATATACCTTTCGGAAAGTGGGGGAAAAATAAAAATTCACGTATATCGTCGTTTTTCATGTACACGTCAGTATATTTATTTTTTTTTAGTTGTAATTTCTGTAGTGCCTCACGGTGAGATGACTCGTTAAATTTTTGGAAAAAAGTAGTAGGAGTAGTATGAAACTTAATTTCAAAATTTATAATGGTGCGATGGTTCTAAAATTGCTATCGTTTTTTGTACCGTTTTCGGTTAATAAAAACAGATTTTTTTTTCTGACGTAATTTTGTTAATTACTTAATTCCTTATATATTTTAACACTTTAGGTAGTGATTCATTTAGTTTTTTTGTATCAGTTACGGTTTTTTATTTATTTTTTTCACAATTTTTTTTTTCTCAATATTCAAAATTCACAATAAGTACGACTTTAAAAACGATATTAAAAATCCTTAGTTAATTTGTTAATCGCAGGAAAGCAATCATTTCTATGTTTTCTATATTTTTTCGCTTTTTCCGCCAATGAAAAAAAAACAAACAACAAACAAACAAACAAAAACAATAAATCAAAGTAACTAAAAATAAATTTGGTTCATGATGGGTCATACTCATACTGTGAATTTTTAATATTGTGAAAAATTTTTTTAAAAAAATTAACTAAAACTAGTAAGGAATGGAGCTTCGGCAGGGTACCGAAGCTAAAATAATCCTCCCCCTCGCGGTCAAATTCAAGTATATTCGAAGTCTTTAGCCATAACAGACACGGTGGCATTCGGTTTTATATATTTGCGAAAGTTTTCCTATTTTGATGACGTCGATTTGTATGGGAGGTAGGCGTAGTTTTCATTCGATTTTGTCGAATATCATAGATATGGTTCATATTATAAACCAAAGCTCATGTGCAATGTGCAAATTTCAAAGCATTTCTTTAACTTTTGTGGATTTCTAAGAGATTTTAGTTTAAAATAGCCACTTTGTATGAGAAGTAGGCGTGGTTTTCATCCGATTTTGGTAAATATTATAAAGATGGCTTATATTAATTATCAAAGCTCATGCATAATTTCAAGACATTTCTTAATTTTTGTAGATTTTTAAGAGATTTTACGTTCATACAAAGGCCACTTTGTATGGGAGGTAGGCGTGGTTTTCATCCGATTTTTTTCAATTTTTATAGTCAGAATTTATATTGAAGATCAAAGCTGACAAGCAAAATTTCAAGGCATTTTATTAATTTTTGTGGAGTTTTAAGAGATTTTACTGTGTTTTTTTTAAAGCAATCTTATATTTTTAATTTCATCGCTATATCTTTAAAATTACGGCTGTAATCGTGTCGACAGACAGACAGACAGAGAGACGGACATACAGACGGAGACACGGAAATCGACTCAGGAGGTGATGCTGATCAAAAATATATATACTTTTCTATACCTGCCACGCCTCCTTATTAGCGATACAAATGGAATGACAAATTTAACATACCCCTTACGCAGTAATGTAATGTCAGTAATGTCTTTTAATTTTCGGTCGTGATAAAATTCGCTATTAATTTTTTTGGAACTTATTTCATTTTGTGAGTGATTTAAGTTAAGTGCATCGATTTCATAAAAATAACAAAGAAAACATTGTATAATAAATATTGTATTAAAAATGTCGGAACCAAAATGTAAAATGGACCATTTTTGTAATGTTTGTGGATGTTTCATAGCAAGCGATGAAAAATGTGGCAATGCGAGCAATACTCGCTGAAATTTGTTGGTGGTATAAAAACACCTTTGAAGAAAAGGAAGACGAGGAGAAAGAGGAAGAAGGGGAAGACAAAGATGATATTCCAGAGTATATGTTGGACGAAATTATCCACCTTTTTGATGATGATGACGATGACCAAGATATTAGAGAGAGCAATGATCTTGTTCCACAGCCGCCTGCTAAACGGCAACTGGCCAAATCATTAATTTAATTTATTTAATTTTTTTACTTAAACTTTTCATAACTAACATTTCAAAATTATATTTTTTTCCATATTTTTATAATTTCTTTTTCAATGTTTCTTCAAAACCAACACTGAACAAAATTGGTACATAAAAAATGAAAAGTAAATTAATATTAAGCTGGAAAACGCAAGTTTTGTATTATGATTGTTTTCTTTTCAAATGAAATTTATTGAAGAAACTGAGAAGTATATTATAGATCAAACGGAAATCAAAAAAGACTTAGTTTTGTGGAAAATATTTTCAAAAAGCATGAACAAAAAATAATTTTTCCAACATTTTGCTTCATAAGCACCACAAAAACTTTCTAAATCAATTTTTTAAAAAACAACTTTAATTGTTGCATAGGTCTCTAGCAATAATTTGGCTTTTACAGATTGAAAAAATATCAATTATTCGACGAGTTATAGCCAAAAAACCATATAAACAATATGCTGAAAATCGGCATTTGACTGCAAAGTTCGAAGGTCGATAAAGAAAAAAATTCGAACTAACATAAACAAACGCCACGATACGGGTCTTCTAATTTAGCCTCTATTTTCACCCCTCACTCTCAGAATCGACCTAACTTTTGCTAACCTGAATTTGTTCCACAGTGTAATAGTAAGTTTATCAACCGATAATTTTAAAAATATAGGCAAAAACAAAAGTTTTAAACGCAATTTCCTCGAAACTAGTTTTTTTAAAACAGTTCGATAGATAACGTGAAATCTATTGGTCCAATTTCAATGAATCTTTTTGCATTTTGTTTCTAATTTTGTCCTTTAAATTCACATATGTACTCTCCTAAATTCAAGTACCTACTATTTATTGTTTTCTTTTTTTATTGAAAAAATAGCGCGCGAAAGTCTACCTCTTTTTTTAAGTTTTTACTTTAACTTTCGCTATAATTTTTAAAAAAAATTTGAAATTTTTGGGGGATGCCAAAGTGGTGGTCCGTACTTTAAAATGACATTTGATTTTTTTAAAAGGCGATATTTTTTTAAAAGGCGAAAAATTTGGATGTATTTTTTAATGTAATTTTCAGCGCCCTCTATATAAAAGCCTGAAAACCATTTTAGAAAAAAAAATTATTTTTATAATGTACTTTTTATGTACAATAATCTATTTAAATTTGAAAAAAATAATAACTCCTTGTATCTAAAAGAATGTTTGAAACAAGCTGCGTTTTTTTAGTTTTTACACGTATATTATACCTTAATTTAACATTTTTACCCATGAGAATAAAAAACTTAAAAGTTTGCTTTTCTCGATTTAATTGCCGCAAATTCACATATTATGTCATCGTAATTTTAAGTCGTACCAGTTTCACATACTTTTGAATGAACTGCAAGATTTGATAGTCTACTTTGACTCATGAATGATCTTAAGTAAGATTCGATCAATATAAGTTTGCTCAATGACTTTCGCAGCATGCAACGGAAAAGGGTATAGTAAGTAAAATCTTGCCGCTAATGTCTTGCAAGCTTCTAATTCCATTGATGGAACGTATAATAAAAGTTGCTCAGGCAATAATTTAAGCTTTTCTCTGTTTTTGCTTCTCTCCGTTTTTGCTTCGCTCTTTTCAGTAGAAGTAAATATAACGTCATAGATATCGTTAAATAAGTATTTGCAAATTTCAAAATTGACTGTTTCGCAGAAATGGTGTTAAGTGGCGGGGGCCGGAAGATCTTTACTCGCCCCTGGCACTCAATGCTTAAGCTAGTCAACAATAACGCATGGTTTTGGCATGGTACACGCGCATAATAAAATAGACCACGCTACATATTTGTTATATCCACAAAATATTTTGACATAAATATGACATAAACTAACTATGTTAGGTTAGGTATGTAGAGTTGTGCATCGTTACCGGCACTTCCGCGGGGCCTATAGGACGATTGCAAATCCCTTTTTATATTTTTGGTACCATGTTAAATCATTGATCTGATTTTTTTCTCAAACCATCCTGTGCTTTTTATGAACCTCCGGATGTCTAGCAGTGGTGTGTTTACTAACTCTTCCAAGTCTTTGAAAAATCTGTTCCCCATATGTCGGAGTCGACGATTCTGTAGACTTGGACATCCGCATAGTAGGTGAGTTATTGTTTCTGTTTCCTCCGGATCTTTGCAGCTCCGAAAGAAATCTGGCGCTGTTATGCCAATTCTATTGGCCATAACCCTAATGGGGCAATGACCTGTTAGAACTCAAACAAGAATCCGGATTTCCCGTTTGACCAAGGGCAGAAGGCTTTAAGTGCTTTTCTCATTTAGCACCGGCCAAAGCCTTCGAGATATGTTGCAGTCACCTATGCAAGCCCAGTTTGTGTTAGCAATATCTCTGGCTTTTGGGTCTATACTCCTTTTAACGACGCCTATTGGAATGTGCACATCTGTATCAGCTTTGTTTGTACGTGCGGTTACTCCACTCTTCTATGGAGAACTCTTCTATGGAGAGAAGATTTAGCATATATCCAGACCCGCCTGTGGCGTAGATCTCCTGTCTCCTGTTACTCCTATGCACGCTAAAGTTTAAACCCTTGTTAGGGAGCTAAGGTAGCTCTTTTTAAGCGTTATCGTTCACCATACAAGAGAACCGTAAATTAACTATAAAATAATATAAAACTGATAACAAAAAAAGTGTTGATCATAGTTTTGAATTTCTAACAAAAACAAGATACTCTAGGAAGCTCCATTTAAAAAACACCTACTTATGAACCATTATTAATCTATTTTAAATCTAACTATGTGTGCAGGACACATAAAAAACAAAAAGTGAAAAGAACACAAGCTATCCTAAAAAACAACAAAACACCTTAAAATCGTCATTTCGTAATTTACCTAAAGAAAGGCTTTTCTACAAGCTGTTCCTGGGAAGTAAACAAATAAAATCAGAGAAAAACCACAATTTTTATTATATTCAACTAACAGAAAAGAAACTTAAGTTAAAACAAAGCAAAACAAAAGCAGATACAATAAAAATTGTGTATAACGCATTGAAGATCAGTTGAAGTTGATCAGCTAGGTTGGAGGCTCGGCTAACCTCGAAAGTTGTACTCTGAACGACATAACTGACCTGCCAATATTGTTGTATGCTCCAACAGTTTGGCCGATTCAAAGCATAGAAAGCTTTTTTTTTATACCCCAACGCGTACTGCGTAAGGGGTATATTAACTTTGTCATTCCGTTTGTAACGCTAAGAAGGAGGCGTGGCAGGTATAGAAAAATATATATATTTTTGATCAGCATCATCTCCTGAGTCGATTTCGTATGTCCGTCTATCTGTCCGTCTGTCCGTCTGTCCGTCTGTCGACACGATTACAGCCGCAATTTTAAAGCTATCGCGATGAAATTCAAAATATAAGTTTATTTTTAAAAAAGGAAGATCAAGTTCGAGAATGGGCCAAATCGGATAAAAACTACGCCTACCTCCCATACAAAGTGACTTTATATTAACTGTAAAATGTCTTTAAATTCTACAAAAATTAAAGAAATGCCTTGAAACTTGGCATGTAGGCTTTGCTTTTCAGTCTTAATCCTGGCTATGAAATTTGGAAAAATCGGATGGAAACCACGCCTACCTCCCATGCAAAGTGGCTTTATTTTAAAAGTAAAATTCTTAAAAATCTGCTCAAATTAAAGAAATGTCTTGAAATTGTGCACATTAACTTTGATATATAATATGAACTATCCCTATGGTATATGGCAAAATCAGATCAAAACCAAACCTACCTCCCATACAAAGTGACGTCATCAAAATAGGAAAACTTTCGTTAATAAATAAAACTGAATATCATCTTGTATGTCGTGGATAAAGACTTCGAATATACTTCGATATGGCCGCGGGGGGGTATTTTAGCTTCGATACCCTGCCGAAGCTCCATCCTTACTTGTTTTTTATAAAGATTTTCTATAAAGTTCATCGACCTTTAGTATATTAGTATACCAAATTAGTATATTTTATGTTGAATTAATAACTAAATACTTTATTCTATATGCATTTAATTTATTTTATTAATTTATGCCCACAAAAAAATAATTAAATTTTTACTTTCTTCTTCTTCACAGTCACTGTTTAAAAGTAAGGTGATTTTATGTCATATATCATGTCATATATCTTCTCATATATCATGACATATTGCAAGACATATGTCATGTTAAGTCATGTCGAATGTCACATCATATATTTTGTCATATGTCATGTTACAAAATTGAATAAAACGGCAAGGCTTACTTTGTAAAATTTAAACTATCATGCGATTAGTGGGTGGAAAAATCTACTTTCAGCAGATTTCCGCTAAACCACATAAGCCCGAATTATCTTTGAGTTAATCTTAGAGCTAATTTAATTTACAATATCCATCCATAGTGAGCACTTTTGGCGCATGAAAAAAGTTTTGTGATTATTTAACTATTGCTTCCAAAATTCTTCAACTAGTTCAGACAAACATTTCTAGAAACCACCATCAAATTGAAAAAAAAAAAAATTCTAAATTAATTTTTAACAAATTCGCAAAGAATGTGGAATATCTTTGAACACTTAAAATATTTACTCTTGCATCGCTGATTTGATGTAAACAATTTTCTCAACTATTTCTGCGCTGCGCACAACTGAGTTGATAAAAAATAAATCTTGCTTTAAAATTTCTTAGCCTTACCCATGGAATACTTTCCGCAGCTGCATGCCGTAACTTTTTGCGATTACCATGTTATCCGTTGCTGAAGTCATGTCTTTGTTTTCATAGTTTTTTTTTTTTATTTTTCATAAAAATGCAGAAATGCAGGCATTAAAGTTAGCTTTTATGTAATGTACAATAAATATTTTTTTGTTCCTTTTTAAAAGCAGACTTACAGCTGTTTTTTACAGAAGCTGCCACCCGCTTGTATCTACTCCCAGATCATCAGCTTCAGCTGAACATCTTCAACATGCAACGCTGGACTGGAATAGTTATGAATATTTATATAATATTATAAGTAAAAATAAAAATTTATAAAAAATTCCACTTAAAATCTCCAGCCTTAAGAGAGAAATAATAATAAAAAATAGGTAAAATCAAAATGGCGGCAGAAGCCAAGATGGCGCAGTAAGCAAAGCAACTACAACAACAATGGCAGCATGAGAAGCAGCCGCCAACATTATGACCGAAACATGTTTTCTTCATTTGTGCCCGGAAGTGCCTTTTTAGCCATGGCTTCACTACAGCGAAGTGGTAATAAAAGAACGTGAAGCAAACAGCGCAAAGTGGCGAATGGCAAATGGTGAATGGCGAATTGCGAATGTTGGAAACATGCTGCACCTAACAGCTGTATCCTGGCACAGTTAAGCTTAAGCTGCAAATAATCTCACGAAAAAATGGCCAACGCGCATTATTACTTGAAAGGAAAAAAAAAACAAACCGACGGAAGTGCCGGTAAGAAATCAAGAAAATTATAAAAAGCATAAAATAACTACAGATAAATGTGAGAAGATATGTATGTTGTAGGTGTTGGTGTTGGTGTTGGTGTTGGTGTTGCAAAAAAAAGAAACCTTTGTTTGCAACTATGAATGAAAACGTTTTCCGATTGTCAGAGCAATTAAATCATGTTTAAATGTTTATTCATAGCTATGCAGATAAACGTCAGAAGCAGCTTATTTAGCATTTTGTTTAAATGTCAGAAGATAAACAAAATAAAGTAAACAATTCAATTTAACGAAATGTAAAGATATGATTTAAGAACTCACAGATATAAAAACAGATTAACATTTCAAATTGCGCTACAAGTACATTTATCGCTATAATTCAGTTGCATAAAATAAATATCTCTAATATAAAGTTACGACATCGGAAAATAGTTCAATTTCGATAATTTTCGTAGATGATAGGCCATTTTGCAATGAGAAAAGTCATTTCTCTATATCAATACGATGTCATCTCAAAAATTGTTCAATAGAAAAATTAAAATTATTAATTATTAGTTCAATAGTATTATTTACGATACCACTTTTTATCTCGGTGTTAAAACAAAATGTTTTGCTTTGCTGGAGTCATTGAGTACAACGTTACAGTGGCGTAGAACGACTTTGGATATACATAGATAAAAAAAAATATGTGTGTGTGTGGCCGCCACACACGGTAGAAGTCAAACTTATTATTTAAAAATTTAAATTCTTACTGCTTTACTACAAAGTGGTTCACTTATTTACTTGTTTGTAGAGTTTTACTAAAAATGTCCATTTCAATAATTGATTTGGATACATTCATCATTCTAACTCATCATACCATTATATCATCTTCATCATACGAAAGCATCATACCTTACTCATCATACAATATCATCATACAGAACTGTAAAAGCTTGCAATCATTTCACCTGTCAAGTCGTTTTGGTTTTATTGAAATAGATT
This sequence comes from Coremacera marginata, assembly GCA_914767935.1. Taxonomy (NCBI): domain Eukaryota; kingdom Metazoa; phylum Arthropoda; class Insecta; order Diptera; family Sciomyzidae; genus Coremacera; species Coremacera marginata. The sequence continues at coordinate 142,199,457 of OU612044.1, forward strand.
CCAATACATAATTCTCTTTCTTAATTTCCGACTTCAACATTTGAAATCACCAATAATTTTTTATTATTTGATTCCAGTCTCACATTCATTTATGTGACGACTGATTGCATTGAAGTCACTTGAAGTCAGCTGGAACTTTAAATGTATTGATTGAAATTTTTTTTAATTGTTTGTAGCCATAGAGTCATTACAGATATTGAGGCCTGATATTATATCACAGGAAAACGACTACTTTTTGTACCTAGCATACTTATCCACATCTACTGAAGTGTTGCACAAATATCCGAGTTCAAAAATGCATACATAAAATTTATTACACCTTTTTATTTTTGTGCTTATTTTTTGAGAAATAAAACGGGAAACTGCAGGGACTGAGAAAAGTCGTTTATTTTGAAGTTCACCCATATATATTTTATATATATATATATATAAACGGAATGACAACCTTATATACAACCTTATAACAACATTATCTTATATGCACTACGCGTGGTCATATAAATATGCATTCACGCTTTGTTTTTTAAAAGAAGGATCGCAGACAATTTTTATTTTTAGATGTTTCATAGTTGAAATGTTCTATATGACATATATTAGGCTGGGTCGATTTGTATGGAGGCAAAAAAATGTATGTTGCCTGGGCGATTTTCGGATTTGGCATGAAAAGTTATTAAAAAACCAAAAAAAGGGACAATAGTGGTGCACTTTACCCTATCAGATCTTCAATTTTGTGAATTTTTATACCCCAACGCGTACTGCGTAAGGGGTATATTAACTTTTTCATTCCGTGTGTAACGCCAAGAAGGAGGTGTGGCAGGTATAGAAAAATGTATATAGTTTTGATCAACATCATCTCCTGAGTCGATTTCCGTGTGTCGATTACAGTCGCAATTTTAAAGCATCGCAATGAAATTCAAAATATAAGTTTATTTTTAAAAAAGGAAGATCAAGTTCAAAAATCCAAATCGGATGAAAACCACGCCTACCTAACATATAAAGTGACTTTTTACTAACCGTAAAATGTCTTTAAAATCCACAAAAATTAAAGAAATGCCTTGCAATTTGGCAGATGAGCTTTGCTCTTCAGTATTAATTCTGGCTATGAAATTTGGCAAAATTGAATGAAAACCACGCCTACCTCCAATACGAGTACAAAGTGGCTTTATTTTAAAAGTAAAACATCTTAAAAATCTGCTCAAATTAAATAAATGTCTTGAAATTTTGCACATTTGCTTTGATATATAATAAGAACCATCTCTATGATATATGGCAAAATCGGATCAAAACCACGCCATACAAAGTGACGTCATCAAAATAGGAAAACTTTCGTTAATATATAAAACTGAGTGTCATCGTGTATGTCGTGGCTAAAGACATCGAATATACTTCAATATGGCCGCGGGGGGTATTTTAGCTTCGGTACCCGCCGAAGCTCCATCCTTACTAGTTTCCTTAGGATTTTTTTTTTTTTAATTTTTGTATATATACGGGCACAGCTATAACAAAACTAATGCCAGATATGAAATTTTCGAACCCGATTCAACCTAAAACCAATCTCCTATTTTTACGTTTTAATACAAAGATTGATCGTAAAAAATTCCTAAATAAAAACATTCACAAAATTGAAGGTATAATCTTAACGTTGGTGCGTATGTATTTTCGACCATCAAGGCTGAACCACTGAAGCTATCCACCTCATATTCACAACATGTGGTGGTTGTGTAGTCCTCCGAAATTTTTTTGTTTTTTTTAGATCCCCCTAGGTGGTACTGCGGTGGATTTTTAAAAGAAAATATATTTGTAAACCGATTTGGCTCAAATTCACACTATATAATATTTGAATAAAAAGAATATCTTTGGCAAAATTTGGACCCAAAAAATAAGAATATATTCAGATTATCAATATCAAAAATATTAATTAATGTCTTTGAATATCTATTACACTCAGTTCTGTTTTTACACGGTAGAGACGTTCCCAAAGATTTCGTGCAAAAAAAATCGTGTAAAAAAATGCATTGCACTTATGGAAAAGTAGAAGATTGGTTCCAAATTTAACAAATCTGTAGAAATAATACAATAAACCATTTTTAAACTCATATTGGAGCGTTATAGCTAATATTTGCGTATATTTTTATTTCATAAACTTATAAAAGAATGCAAAAAAAAAAAACAATTCAGAAACTAAGAAAAGAATGCAAAAAAACAATATAGTACACATACAATACAGTAGGAACGACTGTTGACATGCATGTTTACACGCGGCAACACGGGAGTATAATAAAAATTAAAAATTTTATAGCGGTTAAAACTGTTAATACTAAAATTGTTATTTTCAGAATTTGGGTCAATCGTGTTAAATCAAAATAAAGCGTGTAAAAACAAAATAAAGATTTATTTTTAATTTGTGTTAAATCAAATTCGAGTAAAAAAAAGTCGTGTAAAAACAAAACTGAGTGTACAATATTATACCTTGAATTAGGTGAAATTTTTTCGTTAGTAATTTTCTATGAGACCGGTTTTAGGTTAAATCGGGTACGAGGATTTCATTTCTGGCATCAGTTTTGCTCTACCTGTGCACGTTTATATACAAAAATTACTTTTTAAAAATTCCAAAAGAGAATTCAGAAAATTAAAGATGTATAGTGCACCCCTATCGTCCCCCTTCTTTTGGTTTTTTTAATAACTTTTCATGCCCAATCCGAAAATCGCCCAGGCAACAAAGGTTTGCAAATCGACCCAGCCTAATATACATACATTAGGGTGTCCCAAAAAAGTCTAAGTTTTTTTTATGTGGTACCGCTCAATTTTTTTGTATAATGTTGAAATAAATGTAAGACAAGATTTGGTGTACCTAGCACTGCGGGAACCCGTGCCGACTTGCATCGGTACATGTACTTGGTTATATCGGATTTTAATAACTTTAGTATATGGGTTTGGGAAAAATATATATAATATTTCTTTAAAATAAGCTATCAAACACGAAAATTAGACAAAAACCTCCAGAGTTGTGATTTTTTTCTTTTCGAAAAAAAAACTCATTTTTGTTTTTGTTGTATTAAAGAAAATCTAAAAAATTCAAACTTGAAAAAATTTCAATGAAACCTTATGGAAATATTTTTTTAAACTATAACAAATGGATATGTGTAATTATGTTGAATAATCTGGTCGTTATGAATTTTTTTGCTAGAAGTATATCTTTATGAAAATTTTGAGTTTGAGTATTTTTACAAAAAATAAAAAAAAAAATTCTCAAAATATAAAAAAAATGCAAAATTTGGGAAAAACAGCACGGATGATTTAAGGCGGTCTTCTCATTGAGCAACTTTTTTTTTTTTGCCTTTTTTTTTTGCATTTATTTATAGCTTGGGTAGTTGTGAATATGCCCCTAAAAGGATTTTTAGAAATTCGAAATACTTTAGAAGATACAGTTTTTTTTGTGAAGCAAGGTCTTCGTCAAAATGAGCTATAAAAAAATTACTTCAAACTTTAAACGCGTTTATCTCGAACCCACGTTTTTCGAACTGGCGGCCATGATATCTCCAGTTCAACTGAACCGATTTTCATGAAACAAAGTGGAATCGACGCAGAATTGTCACCATTCTTGGGTGAACCTCGACCATAATTTTAAAAAATTTTTTACTATTTTTTTTTACACTAAACTACAAAAAAAAAACCCGAAATTGAAATTTTTTTTTTGTCAAAAAAAATCACAAAACTAAGTTTGAGGTTCACCCGAGAATTACATCTATACTGATTATAACCCCGTTTTTTTTTTCATTTCAGACGCTCCGGAGACCCGGAATCGTGGCCGCCGTGACGACACCTTTTTTTTCACCACCAACTTTGAAGTCTCATTACTTTTTGAACAGCCCACGTATCGAGGCAAAACAAATTTTTTTATTTACTTTGAACCTTTTGTAATACAATAAATAAAAAAAAGTTTTCAATTATTCTTTGCGTTTTCAAATAAGAATTTTTTTAAAAAGGGTCCAAAAAACGGGTTTGAATGAGAAGACCGCCTTAAACATTGCCTCGAGCTATTTTCTACAAGAAATTGAAAAAACCGAAATTTGGGAAAACTAATGTGTAATTTTAATAACTAAGAAAAATAATTTTTTTTCGAAAAGTAAAAAATCACAACTCTGGAGGTTTGTGTTCAATTGTCATGCTTGATCATCATCGTTTCCTCGCGCTCCTAGCATAGGGCCTCATTCTTGATAGCTTATTTCAATGAAAAATTAGATAGAAAACGAACTGTGAAACAGCTTTATCAAAATTTACACTTACACAAAAGCTATTGGGGTTTTTTGAAAAATTTCCACTTTTTTCACATATAACCAAGTACTGACATTTATCGATGTAAGTCGGCACGGTTTGCCGTAGTCCTAGGTACACCAAAATTTATTTTAATATTTATTTCAGCATCATACGAAAAAATTGAGGAGATACCACACAAAAAAAAAACAACTTGGACTTTTTTAGGATACCCTAATGTACATACATATATATAAATGGCCATCAAACTTTGAAAAGTGGAAAAAATTTGGTCTTGATAAGGTTATCTTTTTTTTTTATAAGTAATAAATTATTGTTTTTTTTAATTTTTAATTAACAAGATAAACAATATTTATTATTGAAAAAAAATTGTATTGAATACATTACAAAATTATATTTAAAAATAATTTACTGGAAAAAAAGCAATTATGTTAAAATGAAACGATCTAAGACTATGACTTGTTTTGACAGTAAAAAATTTTTGCGAATTTCAGTGCTCTTCCACAAAAATTGAGGAGACTACTCTCAGAAAATGTTTTGGAAATTTAATTTAAATTCCACGTCGAACGCGACCACTATTAAACTAATGTAAATAATATGTAAAAGTACGAAGTGATATAATTTATATTTTTAGTAATGAAAAATGCAATAGAGCTGAATTTTTTACTACTTCAATTACTTTAAGCACCGCGTTGCTTCCCAAGCTAAAAACTTTACAAACAATAGAACAACAGAAAAGTAACACATTGAAATGAATTAAAAGAATTTTTTTTTTGTGCATAAACATACCACTTTAAAAAGATTTGAATAAAAAAGCTTGCTTAAGCCGTTATAATTAAAAATTTTAAAGCTTCAATCATGATTGATAAATTTTAATTGGAAAAGAAAAAAAAAGAAAGTAAAAAATTAACATAATATTACGTAAAGCCGCAGCAGGCACGCATACAATGTGAGATTTAAATAAAATGCGAGTATAAAAACTGTCAAAAAAATAACATTGCTGAATTTATGGCAAATATGGCTATTATAACACATTTTCAGTAACAAAAACTTTAATATGGAAAAAAACTTTAAAGGCTTACTTTTGTTAAAAGTGTGTCACCAAAAAATTTGGTTATAACAAACAATCAGAAATGTAAAAATTACTTCCCGGAATATAATAAAATGGTAATAAATATATATTGACGACTAAGGCATTGGTCACTGCATTTTTATTATATGCATTATATGTCGTCTGGTGAAGTAATTTTATAGAAAAGTATTATGTGAATGTAATGCGAACCACATTACTTTTAAGCTAAATTGTTAATGTTAATTTTTAAGAATAATATTTATGAGCCTTATGCCAAATAATTCATTACTATAATTCAATCCATTACCTTTGTTTTTTGATACTTCTCAATAAACATTGTGGCGAGGGATGATTCGTTAACGAATCGCTTATGAATCGTTTTTTTAATTGTTTTCGAATAGTTTCGTTCTGACTTTACCAGAGGTTGGCTTAATGCTTAAAGAAAGTACCGATTGAAATCATGGCTCTGTTAAATTCCATTTTAGATGTTTTTAGGCCCATTAAAACAAGAAAACAATTTTTTTTCGAATATATTTTTTTTTTTCAGTTTCAACGATTTGCTATCGAATCGTCTTGCAACATTTTTGTGACTCCTTAGCGAATCAATTCTTTAAATAGTAGCAATTCGTTAGCAATTCGCTTCTCTCATGTTTAGCAATTCATGTACAAATCACTTTTTGTGAAGCATTTTGTGACAAATCCCAATAAACTCCACAACACAATATTTTCCTAAAAAAAGTATTATAAATATATCAACTTGCTGCTATAAATACGTACTTTGAATGAATTATTTTTTTTTTCATCAATTTTATATAAAAAAGGAACTCCCAAAAAATTGGGAGTAAATTCGTTTTTATTGGGAATTGTTTCACTTTTCTATGAAATAACTCCCAATTATCTAATGACTCCTAAAAAAATTTGAGAATGAAATAAGTCCCAACTCAGGCCCGTAGCCAGGATTTACCTTAAGGGGGAGAGGGGTGAGGGGTGAGGGGTTTTAATAAAAAAATATATAAGTAGATGCCAATAAAAAACTAAACGCAAGGATATGGAAATTTTTCTAACAAATTCGTTTTCTCTTAAGACTACTCGTGAATATGCCCGTTTTTAAATGACCATAAGAGAGATGGCCAGAGCTTATTGAATTGTTTTATGAAATTAATTTCTAGTACTAAGTTTTCGACTTTTGCCTATATTTTTTTGAAAAATAGTCCAAATTGAGAATTTAAATTCTTTTTTTAAAAAGCCTTTTAAAAAATTTAGTTCCGAAAATTACCACAAAAAGTAAAAATGCCTATGACGAAATTTTACTAATACAACAATATTAGTTTGAGAGATAAAAATAGTTAAGATTTCTTGCAGTTTATTAAAATTAAAATTAAAATTAGCTATGAAAAATTAAAACTTTTTTTGATAAGTTCACCTGTTGAAACTCGATTCACAACTGTTACTTGACATTTTACATAAACGGGAGAACAAAAAAATTTTAGTCTTTAGATTTGGTTTCTTTTTGGCTATCTTACGCTTTTATTGATCCCCAGCTTCTATACAAGTATTTGGACCTGTGTGAACCCTAGTTCGAGTTATCATAAAAGACCAAAATTTTACTGCTTTCAAAAACGATTTCGGCCATTGAAATTAAATTCAAAAGGAAATATTTTAAAATCTTTAGAAATTCAACTGTTCCATTTCCTCATAAAAAATTTATATCATGACTGACAAAGTCATTCAATTCCAATAACAATTACTATATATTTTTTTTAGTTAAAAATTTTTTTGAGCAGAGGAATCGACTCTGATAAAAGTCATAGCTCAGGTTATTTTTCAAAAGCCGAATATATTATTTAAGTTATCACATCGAAATAAGTCTTTCTTTGAAAACCATTACTCAGCTGGATAAATTTTTATTAAACAGTTCCTTTTTTTTTTTGGATATTTAAGAATTGAATCAGTCGTTGGCTTAAATTTAAACCTTTTGCAAATTAAATAATTAGAAAAACATTTTTTGAACTTCCAACTTGTTTTTTAATTTTTTGACACAAAAAATATAATTTTAACATGATTAAAAAAATCATCAAATCCCCATAGAATTGGACGGTATAAAATGTTTTAAAAATTTTTTTATTGAGAATTTTTTTCTAAAAAAGGATATTTAATTTTGTACTTCGCGCAGAGCTATATTTTTGAACCAAGTTTGAGATTTTAGATGTCTGGTATACCAAGAAAACAACAAAATAGAAGGGGCAAACTTTTTAGTCATCCGCTTTACGTGGAATACCCCATAATGTGTTAAATTTCGTGGTTCATATTTTTTTGCTTTATACAGCTTTTAAAAATTTAAAAAAAAAATCCATTGAAACAAATGCTTTCTCACAGGTGTTGGGTCCAATAAGCTTAGATATTGCATAAAAAGTGTCAACCTTATTTTCTATAATTTATGTAATTATATTCGTTCTAGGTATAATTTCAAATATAAATTTTTCCGGATATCAGGGTTTTTTTGAGCATCAAAATCCACAACTGGAAACGGTTCTTGAATATACAAGCTACTTGCAGCTAAATTCCAATATAATGATTATGACTGTTATAAGCAAAGTTAATCTTTAATTCGGCCAAACAAATTTTTCATAAATTACGCAAAGTTTTTTTGAATTGGCTTTGAAAATGTTTAAACTTTTGCATCTTCAAGTAAATTAACATCATTAGTTTAGTATAGTTTTTCTTAAAAAAAAAAATTACATTTTGAATTTAATAGTCTCATTTGTGTTATTTTTTTCATATTTTCTGGACCCTAAGGGGGGTTTGAACACCTAAAATCGCCCTTTGGCTACGGGGCTGTCCCAACTTATTTGGTTGAGTGTTATTTCATTTAACTTGGGAGTTATTTCATGCTTGCTTCAAAGAATTGTAACTTATATTCACGGTTAAAAAGGCAACCAGTGCTGCCGAGCGTGCGACAATAAAATAAATTTTCACGCAATTTTAATAAAAATTTTTTTTATTGTTTTAATTATATTTCAAAACTATTTTTGATAATTTGAAATCGTTTTGGTAGTAATAGGGTTTTTATGCGGGTTGCATTCAGGGCTGCAGTTTTTAAATTCATTTGGGTCATACTGTTGCAGGTTTTTTAGTAGTATATAGCAAATTAGAAATTTTTTGATTGCAATATAATTGCTGAAAATATTTTTGCAAAAATTGTTATTGAAAATCGCGCTAATTTTTATAACAATTTTTCGCCTTTAGCGCTTTTTATAAACAATTAAAAATTGCTTTTAAAAAATAACTTAATGGTTTTTTATCAATTTTTCGCCTGCAGCGCTTTTCCCCCACAAAGCTACCACAAATGGTTTTGAAATATTAGTTAAACAATTAAAAAAATTGTTATAAAAATCGCGCTATTTTTTATATCAATGTTTCGACTGTGGTACTTTTTCCCCTATAAAACTAAATTATAAACTGTTATTAAAAATCGTGTAATATAACACTTTTTCGCCACCGGAGCTTTTTTTCCTATAAAGTAACCAAAAATAGTTTGAAATATAGTCAAAACAATTAACAATTGTTATTAAAAATTGCGTGGTTTTTTGTAACAATTTTTTGCCTGTGGTGCTTTTTCCTTATAAAGTTGCCAAAAATAGTTTTGAAATATAATTAAAACAATAAAAAATATTTATTAAAAATAGCGCAATGTTTTATGTAATTAATAATCAAATATAATTAATACAATTAAAAATTGTTATTAATAATCGCGAGATTTTTTTATAGTAATTTTTCGCCTGAGCTGCTTTTTTCCCTATATAGCTACCGAAAATAGTTTTGAAATATAATTAAAATTTGTATATAAAACCTCACGATAAAAAAAAAAACAGGAGAGAAGCGAAGCTTTTTCACAGTTACATAGATTTGATAGCTTAATAATTTTTTCTTTTTAATAAATTAACTTTTAAATTCAAAAAATTAAAATAACATAACATAAATTCCATATATACAGAAAACATATCTACTGCTTATTTTTTACTGTTGAATGTCAAATTTCCACGCCAGTTACATATACGGGCATATAATGCCAGCGACTCTCCATTTTAACTCTCCACACATGGTTGGGAACTTGGCTGCACTGAACAAATTTTTTCCTGTTTTCCACAGAACATAGAGTAAAAAGCTTCGCTTCAAAAATATATATTAAAGAGCGCACACGAAACATAATTTAACAAACATTTTAGATACCTTGCCGATGTCATGCATGCGTTTGTTAATTCCATATTTATTGATATCATCTTATCGTTTTTGCGTTTTTGACACTTAAAAATGCACTTGTCAACGCACTTGTGGGCATTACTAATTTTCTTCGTACCAACAACACCACAAGCGCATTCACAATACAAACACACCGATGCTGGCAAAAGCAAATTTTTGTAAGTTGTAGCATAGCAAATACACAATACTCTATCTATTGATAGATGGTGACGATCTACTGCAGCATAGCTTCTGTTATAATTAACATTGAATTAACAACAGTTTCTTACAAGTCTTTGTGGGCTGGTGGATAGTGTATTGGACTCTCATTTAAGAGGACACGGGTCCGATCCCCACGGGCAGGCCAAAAATATTTTTAGTTTTAATATTAAAGTATTAAAATTGCTTGTTGTAATAAGCGCAAGCAACAAAGAAACCATCAAATTTCCAAGAAAAATTCTGTCGAAAATTTTTCAGATTTCACTCTAAGCAAATCACAGAACGAGGAGTAAAAAGCTTCGCTTCAAAAACATTTTGGAGTTATTTCATTTTTCTTGGGAGTTATTTTATTTTTCTTGGGAGTTATTTCATTTCTCTTGGGAGTTATTTTGTTAATTTGATTTTCATTGGGAGTTATATAATTGGGACTTATTCCGTTTTTGGCTTGAGAGTTATTTCATTCTTATTGGAAGCTATTTCATTTGGACTTTGGACTTATTTCATTTCTTTTGGGAGTTATTTCATTAGAAGTTATTTTATTTTTTCATTTGGGAGTTATTTCATAGGCAGTTATTTCACTGCGCAGTAAATACTTATTCTTTTTTTTTAAGTTTTATTTGAAAACCGTTGGTCAAAATATAATAAAAAAATACTAATTTCGAACTTTTGCAAAGAGTTAGTCCAAATTAGTTAGTTCCAATACTGGTTGCACCACCATTTTTAAAAAAGTTGATATTATTATAAACAGTTGTCCAATGTATTTGAATCTCAGGCCTGCTTTAAAAAAAAAATTTAAGTCTTCTTCTTTCAAAATGGCAGATATATTTTCTTTGCAAATTTGTTTTTACACGTGTTCTCCAGCAATATTTTATCCCAAAGTCAGCAAATTTCTCAGAACTTTTTTTTTCTTAAAGAATGTTAAAATTATGTTTAAACAACTGGTTGAAATGTACTCTAGCAATACAATTTATGACTGCAACATACTGCTTCCTATAAAAAAAAATTCTTAAAGTTGCAAGATTTCACGTCTTAAATACAAAGATATATGTATTAATTTTTTTTAATATGAAGAAATTATTTTATATGCTTCTCTTATATGTCAGATTAAAGGCCAAAGTATGCTTAATATTATGGTTTTTAATTCATCATTCTATATATAAAAGGAGCTGCGAAATATAAGTTAACACAAATGTATGTATCGTAATAGGTAGCAAAGAAAATATGGCCGCAGTTTTGAAAGAAGAAGAAGAACATTTTTTGCAAGCTGTTCTGAGATTGAAATATATTGAGCAGCTGTTAATAAAAATATCAACTTTTTTAAAATTGGTCGAGCAACCTACTCTCTTTTTTTTTTTGTATCAGTTATTTGGACTTAATCTAAAGTCAAATCTGAAAAAAAAACCTTTATAAGCAAAAAAAAAAAAACGTTTATAAGACAAACAAAAATTGTTTTTGGTCCGAGTTGGAGTTCGAGTCCACGTCCGCGAATGCTTCCTTTCATTATGATGCAAGTTAAGCCACACGTAAGGTAAGGTAAGGTAAGGTGCTGGACTAGCATTCAGATGACGTGGTTTTGCCTCTTGATATGGTAAGTTTGAAATAAATTTAAAGTTAATAATTTTAACATTTAGAGTTTTTCCGTCAATATGATAATTTATAACTTCTCATTTGTTATTAAAATCTCCGAAAATAAATCTTTTGTTTATTTTGTTCACATAAAATGAGTTACAAATATATAAAGAATAACTTTTTTCAGCTTTGACGATTCGTTAACGAAGGAGGAATTTCTTCCGCTTTCGATATTATAAGTGAATCGTTTCTAACAATTACTAACGAATGAAATGTATGAGAATGCGATTCGTAAACGATAACATTGAATCATTTAGTTCTCAAACTAAACTAGTTTTCTCAAATATGTAGGTATGCATGTATGCAAAATTTATGATAGGAAATTTTTCAGGTTTACTCGATGTTGTCGTGATTATAGCGTCGGTTTCAAATAACCACCACAGGAAAGCCTTGATGATTTCCTTTACAAAACATTTTTTCCTTCTATAAAATTGAATATAATGATGTATCAAATATTTAACAAGATCCATAAACAAAAAAATATAAAATTTTTCTGTAATATTGATATCTAGCATTTATAAAAGATGTTAGCGTAGATTTCCTTTAGACAATATAGTTCAGCTACTACAGCTATATCGCACTTCCTCAGCATTAACCCATCTAAAGCCACTACCCAGTAATCATTGAAAATATCAATGTTATGGATAACCGTGACCACAAACAAGTTAATGTGGGAAAAATTTACCCACCAATAAATGGGTTGGGCTCAGGGACAACACAAGACGTAACAACTAACCATGCGTATATATAGATCTAATTACACAACTAATTTTAATCTACTTTTGAGTTGACCTTTTGACAAATTAACATCAAAAACGCTACAACTGTTAACAAAGGAACTCATGCGACTTAAAGGAGCAGTAGCCATATAATTTGTTCTACTAAATGGCAAATAAATCTCTAAGTGAGGCTCCTAGTGAGGACGCACGATTGCATAATACAACGTTGTAGTTGTAATCATGCTATTAAATTCTTTGGCCCAGCGTTTTACAAAACCAAGCATTGAAGATGCTTTTTTACAAATATCAATATGAATGTTAAACGACAGCTTAGAATCCATGCATATACCTAGGTCTTTGACGGTGTCTACACGACTCAAGGCAGTATCTTTAATCTTATAATCAAATATAAAATTATTCCTTTTTCGCGAAAAGGTCATAGTTTGGCATTTATCTGAATTTAAAAACATATTATTTTTAGAACACCAAACTTCAAAGGATTTTAGATCAGACTGGAGTAGATCTGAATTATCTCTAGAATTAATCGTTCTGTATATTTTCATATCATCGGCATAAATAAGCAGATGAGAGTGTTCAATGACGTGAGTTACATCATTGATAGCTAAAATAAACAGAAGAGGACCAAGGTGACTACCCTGAGGAACACCTGATCCAGCAATAAATTCAGAAGACAATGCGCCTCGGAAACGTATTTGATAAGATCGCTCTACCAAATACGATTTAATCCAGTTCACAAAATATTGTGGAAATCCCATTAACTCAAGTTTAAATAAGATTAGATTGTGTGGTAGCTTATCAAATGCCTTACTAAAGTCAGTGTAAACACAATCGACCTGGTTACCAGAATCAATAGAATTTAAGCAGAATGTTGTAAAATCGAGAAGATTAGACACAGTGGATCTGCCATTCACAAAACCATGCTGACGAGTTGTTATGACTTCCCACAGTGAATTTTCACCCGATCATACACCATCCGCTCAAAAAGTTTTGAAATCGATGAGAGCTTAGCGATAGGCCTATAGTTACTAACATCGTTCCTGCAACCCTTTTTAAAAATAGGACTTATAAATGATTTTTCAAAAAAGTGGAAAATAACTTTCGTTAATAGATTTATTGAATAATAAAGAAAGTGGTTGACTCAAAACGGAACCGCATTGTGTTAACACTGCGGCAGGAACACCGTCAGGTCCAGCACCAAACTCCTCATCGATCGATCTAATATACATTAAAATATCCTCTGGAGTGAAGGATATATGTTCCAAAGATACTCTGGGTTCGGAATTCATATATTCAAAGTACTCTCCATCAGGAGTAAAAGAATCTGAACAGAATGATTCTTTAAAAAGATTGGCGAATAGGCCACAGGTTTTAGGTTTTTTACACCTTCATATTTTATCACAAAAAATCAAACTAACGATAAGAAAGACACGAGAAGCAATATATTTGTGTACGGAAGATAATTTTGCTTTTTGTGTCTTGCCCTATCATTGCTGTGCTTTTTCAGGACACAAAATGAAGGAGTTAATTTGAGTTAGTTTTGAGTTTAGGAAAATTGCATGCAGCTTTATTTTAGGTGTTCTTTAAAGATCCTAAAAATGGTGTATGCTGTAAATTTGATATCAGTCATTAATTACTTCCTGGGCTTGCTCGGAAACGTTGCATACCTTTAGGCGTACGATTCAAGTTTCAAAAATAGTAGTTTTAAGGCATGAATGCATAAAATCAATCGAGAAATTATTTTGAATATATTCAAGCTTAACAAACTACGTACTGCACAATTTGCGGCTCATGTTGTTCAGAGTTTTTTAATAATTTATGTTACTCAAAATTCAATTTATGAAAACTAAAATATTTAAAGCAATATTTAGAACAATTTATAAATTTGAAAACCTTCTACAATTAAAACAGTGAAAAAAGCATGCTGTAAGGCATGTATAATTTTTGTGCTTTACGTGTTTGTTGTTTAGCAAAACTTGATGTAGACCTCAAAGAACACAACAAAACCAAAACAATTGCTTATTAGTTGAATTTTGTTCAACTTAAAAGCGCCTAAGTGTATGCAATAGAAAAACAAAACCAATATAATTGCATGCATTGCGGCCACCCAAATTTAATTTAAATTGCTGCTGATATTGTTGTTATTGTTGCCGGCTCTTTGTTTAGCAACCGCTCTATTAATATTCACACTATTAGGTGGCAGCTCTATGAAAACCAGACACCATCAAAACATGGCATGCAGCACGATTGATAAATTATTATTTTTGTATTCAAATTGTTTCAATTTCAAATTTCAGCCATGTTTGAGAAACAATTTCGCATTGGTTGTGTATGTGTGTATGTGTGTGCGTGTGTGTGTGTGTGTGTGTGTATGTCTGTTAGAGTTCATGGAGTCCCCTCATTTGGTGTGGTTTTTGTTGCTGCCGCTATTGCATGTTGGTGCAATGATGCAATCGTCTGTGTCATTTGTCGATAACTCATAAATCAAAGGCGCGCTTTTCTCATCTCAATTTATTTAACACAAATTAATCTGATTTGTATATTGTACGCCACTGTATATTGTTGTTGAAATATGTGGATGTTGTTGTTATTGTTATACTGTTATTGCTATTATGGTTCGCGGTCAAAAGGCCATAAATGGGCGTGTAACGCATTAACGCCTAGCAGCTTTATATCATTGAGCTCACACATATACACATATACACCTAGTTATGAGTATGCCTGTTCTGTTGTATAAGCAGTGCACGCATACATCCAACATATTTTGCATCCTGCATCCCATAAAACGTTGCACTTCGTCATTATTTAAATAATAAATAAAATCCTTGCATCTGCATATTACATATGGAGTCCATCACGTGTCACTGAGCTTCAATGCATTTATCAGTCATGCGTCCATCTGGCAATGCTGCTTGTTCTAGGCTATTCATGTGTAATATACACACACACTTAGTTCTCTTGGGTGGTGTGAGCTATCCGTTTTGGTTGAAAAATTGATTTAATAATATATACTTGTATTTCAGAAAAATACTTTAAAATTGCTACGTTTAAATTTTCATTTTACTCCGTTTAAGTGTTTTTACCAGGGACTGAAAATAACTACATATTATGTTCTGCTGTTGATCTCAAAAACGGAAGGTTTGCCTTTTATATTTTTGAGTATTAGCATAAAAGACAAAATGTAACTTGTACTTCCTGCCGTTTATTTTTTTGTACAAACAATAACGACTATTTTCTATTGGATATTTTTAAAGTGAAAACTTCTTTAGGCGCGTTGACCGCTTTTTGGTAGAGAGCAAAACTTTAGATTCGCGATATCATCACGCTGTTAGCGATATCATCACGCTGCTATGTTAGAAATTATTGCTGTACAGCATTTCTTCTCAGGAATTACCTAGCGTTGACCAAGCCGAAGTGATTACCGAACCGATCACCGATTACCAGGCCGATTACCGAACCAATTACCGATAACCGAAGCAATTACCAACCGAGCACCGAACCAATTACCGATAACCGAAGCAGTTACCAACCGAGTACCGAATCAATTACCGATTACCGAAGCGATTACCAACCAATCACCGTACCAATCACCGTACCAATTACCGAAACAATTACCAACAGAGTACCGAACCAATTACCGATTACTAAATCGATTACCAACCAATTACCGGAACAATTACCAACTGAGTACCGAACCAATTACCGATTACCGAAGCGATTACCAACAAATTACCGTACCAGTTACCGATTACCGAAGCGATTACCAACCAATTACCGTGCCAATTACCGATTACCGAAGCAGTTACCAACCGAGTATCGAACTAATTACAGATTACTGAAGCGATTACCAATCGATTACCGAGCCAATTACCGATTACCGAAGCAATTACCACTTGAGTACCGAACCGATTACCAATTACCGAAGTGATTACCAACTGATTACCGAACCAATTAACGACTACCGAAGCGATTATCAAACCGATTACAGAAGTGATAGCCAACTGATTACCAATTACTAAAGCGATTACCAACCGATTACCGTAGTGATTACCAACCCATTACCATTTATCGAAGGGATTACCAACCGATTATGAATTACCGAAGCGATTACCAACCGATTATCGATAACCGAAGCTATTACCAACCGATTACCAATTACCGAAGTGATTACCAACCGATTCCCGCGCCAATTACAATTACAATTACATATATATTATATATATAAACATTAAAAAATAGCAGTTTATACATTCAATAATGCATAAATTGATAAAAAGAATTAAAAAAGTTGAGCGCATCTGATTATGCCTAATCAATTGGCAGATGGTAAAAAAATAATAAATTCATGAATTTTATTTCGATTAAGTTAGATTATTGCATAGTTTTCAAGTTGCAAGGATATTTTCGAAATTTCATAATATAAATATAATGAGTTTATTCTAAAAAGGGGCGTGGTCCACCCACATTTCTTAAATAAACTAATGCCAAATTTCATTGTCATAATGTTCATAAATATTCTTAGTTTTAGAAATATAACAAACTGCTGGATATTTTTTCCATTTTTTAAAAATTCGTTATTCTTATACGAAAACGGCAGAAAGTAACAGTTAAATTTTGTGTAAAAAGTTATTAGACGGAAAATAACTATAACTTCCTGTTTTTTTTTTTTTTTTTGGTAAAAAAATAATCGCTACTGTCCCAGGTTTTTACTAGGACCTTGTTTGGCTGCTCGACACTCAAAACCGGATAAAAAGCCAGGGTATCTCGAGAGCCCGGGTATTCGGTCATCATCCGGGTAATTTGAAAATCAATGCTCGGCTAGGTTTAAGCTTTCGAGCTCATGCGCAATGCACATGCAAAAACAATGCAGAAGGTATTTGTGTTTTCAGCTGGCGGACCTAAAAAAGGTGCCAGATAGGAGATGTGTGTGTGTGTTGAGAAGAAATGTTAAAGGGGAAAACTAATATGACCAGCTCATACATATGACCCCTCTAGGGGTCAATTTGGTAGACATACAAACTATAGTCGACATTTTTTTTCAAATTTTGTGCTTTTAATAGGGGGACCTCAGAAAGGTGGGAGACAGGGAGTGAATGTGTTAAAAAAAATACTGAGGGAGAAAAATAATAGGATCAATTCAAACATCTGACCGCTCTAGGGGACAATTTGGGAGATATATGAATAAGAGTTAGGTTTGTTGGGGGTGAAAAAATATTGGGATCTAATGATACTTTTTTCTCCTCTAGGGGTTACTCCGGAGGATCTATGAATTATTTTTGTCAAACTTACGCGAACTATGAAATGTATGCTCAAACTATGCTACATTGCAGAAATGCTTAATATCTAGAATAAAAAAAATATGTCCAAAACATTTAAATAATTGCAATGGACAGAGGCAAATAGAAATTTTTATCTATCAATTGAGCAAAATCAAGAAGTTTGCTCAAAGTAACCAAATCAGACTTTAAAAATTTCAACAAATTATTATACAGGTCACAGTGTACTCAGATATCAACTTAAAGAGATATGCATACTGTACCAGCTATTTACTTATCAATATTTTTTGACGAGGAATTAAGCCTTGCAGGGCGGTTTATATGGTGGTCTTATTTGGTCTTAATTGTTTAAAGCACATGCAACGTTTTTAGTCACTTTTTGGGGTACACCTAAAGCCTTTAATATTCATCGCATAAAGATAGAATTTATGCCAAAATAACAACTACATGGCGCATGTAACGAATATCTAACTTTATTATTATATTATTATTGTATTTATTATTATATTTTAAATTTTAATAGACCCAACAATTAAATTTTCTATTAAATTTAAAATATATACAAGTTCTTTACTGCCGGTAAAATAATGAATTCACATTTTTTCGAAATATTTATTTCCATTTATTAAACATAGCAGTGGATTGCACTTATTTTTAACCAACATAAAATGAACAAGAACAACCAATTTATCACTAAATATATTACACAAGAAAGTCTACGTCTACACCTACGATTTTATCGAAACTGTTATTTTTTTTAAATTTAAATTTTTATATTTTATTGTTTGCGTTCATTTCAGAGAAACCATTTTAATTTTTTTAAGATACTCAATTTTAGTTATCTAAAAAAATTTATTGCTTTTGCATACGTGTATTCTTCACCCTTTCAAAACAGCCCACATTTCTTTATCCTCACACACTCGACACTGTCCATTCTCTGTACTTTGCAGTGTCATTCACTGCAAATGTGTCACAAAACTGTCAACTCATCCAAATGCAGTTCAACTCAACTTGACTTTATCATGGAAAATGTCAAATAAATATACAGTGTCAGCAAAAAGTTAACAACTTTTGCAAGCACACGTCCACTATTGCTGAACTTTATTATTATGCGCACAACATTTAAATATAAATCAGAATGTTGTTGATTTTCTATTATTTATGTGTTTTCCAACCACTTTGTTACACACTACTAACACTAGCTTATAAACAAAAATCGTTAACCTCACACTTGCACTGCCATCTTTATCCGTTTTGTTACATGTCCTCATTGTCGTCGTTGTTCTTTTTGTTGTACATAGTTTTTTATTTTTTCTTTCCTTCTGCATTATAGCTAAAAACTTACGTTTACTCTATACACTGTTTTTCACACACATACACACGCATGTTTATATAAGCTCATGTATGTTTGTGTTGAAAATTATCACAAGTTAGTTGTTTATTTCCCACTTAAGCCTTTAATGTGACATTTTTCCTGTTTTCCCCGCCTCCTTTGCTCACTCAGTATTTTTTGCTATACTTAATGGATCTCATTATTTTTATATGATATTCGTTGAACCTCTCTTCGTTATTTTGTTGTCTTTAGAACTCAGCAAAGGAGTTTATTTATTGCACAATATAAAATGTGTTCTTTTTAGCTGCTTGGATTTTTCGTTTTTATTTTATTTTTTAAAGGATGCTGCTCAGGTTAAATGCATGTTTTGAGTCTATTTTTCAAATTCAATTCAAATTGTATTGTAAAAGACCCAATTTTATAATGAAATATAATGTTTATTTTTTTTTGGCGTGCAACTTTTCGATATGCTTAATAGTGTTTGGTAGCATGATTTTATAGTTATTTTTAAACATTTTATATTTTATGAATCAATTTGTAAAAAAAAAGTTTTTCTGGTACATAATCAATTCAGAAATGATTTTCACTCGACTTTGAGGAATGCTTTTATGCCAAGTAATCACATTTTAATCACTCAATAAAATCATATAAAAATGCAATAATAAGTCATAAAATATTGAAACTTTTTTTATATAAGGGACATAGAATACAATTTGTCACTGTTAGAAATGCGGAAATTTCACAGACATGTTTTGATATAAAATACTGGTGAATGGGCAAATACAAAAATATATATATTTTTAAGAACTCTTGACCAAAGAAAACACTTAAATATATTTTAATGTCCCGGTTTCAATGAATCAGTTCTTTAACTTAAGAAAGTTTCAACTTCAATTTAGTGTATCGGTTCTTTGGGACAATGCACATTATTCCTCAATCCAATACATCAGTTCTTTAAATTTAGGAACTTTTTACATGTATACAATAGATAAGTTCTTTGAGACAAGAAACAATGTTACTTCGGGCAAAGTATTTCTTCTTTGAATTTACGAACTCTTCATTATTCCAATGAATACATTTTCTTAAGCTTAACTTAACTTAACTTAACTTAACTTAACTTAACTTAACTTAACTTAACTAACTTGACTTAACTTAACTTAACTTAACTTAACTTAACTTAACTTAACTTAACTTAACTAAACTAAATTAAACTAAACTTAACTTAACTTAACTTAACTTAACTTAACTTAACTTAACTTAACTTAACTTAACTTAACTTAACTTAACTTAACTTAACTTAACTTAACTTAACTTAACTTAACTTAACTTAACTTAACTTAACTTAACTTAACTTAACTAAACTTAACTTAACTTAACTAAATTTTTTAATGTTATTAGGAGGTTATAAAGTTTAGGCGCCATATTGAATCCCTCATTTTGAATTTAAAATCAAATCAAGTTTGAAATAAGTGTCCACGAATAACCGTTTCTAAGAGCTATTAAGGTTTTTGAACAGAAAAAGTGTTCATTGAGACTATGGTGTGATGTGAGCTTTTGTGCTGTCAGCATACATAATTTAAAGCTCCCAAATTATATGATGTGTTGATCAAAGGTAAAAATTTTATATAAGACAACTTTAAAAAAAATATTTGGGAGTACAAAACAGCGTTATAAGAAAAACAATTTTTTGTTAGTAGAAGTTCGAACTAAGATTTTTTATAAAAAAATATTTTTTGAGTTTGATCACTTTTTTTTTGTGCGCACAAAAAAAGTGCAATAAGTGTTTATTTTTATTGAAAGTAATTAATTATATTTTGAAAAGAGTTCTTACATCTAACGTAGCTATCGTAAAACTTTCAAAGTTTTTGATTAAAAACTGACATTGCCTTAAAGTAAAAAGTGACATTACCTTAAAATATGAAAAAAATTTTTACATACTTTTGCTTCTAACTAGGAGGGAGTGAGAATAAAGGCCCCCTTCGTTGCGATTATTTTTTTCTTGTCTAGAGCCAACAAGTCACCATCTTCCGGATTGACAGTATTCAAACCAATAAAAAAAAAATCTTTTTTGACGTTAGCAAGAACAAAAACCAACAGTTGAGCAATACATGTAAAGAGGTAAGTGATCACAATTACAGTGCCTTTAATAGTATTATAGCCAAGACACAATCCGACATGAATTTCAACTGATTCATCGTTATAATGCGGCCCATACAAGCTGCAACCAAAGCAAAGCTGGAAGTGTAACCTGGAACATTTTGATGCTTATCAGAATGAAGTCTCAGCGTGTGTGTCGAAGTTACGCAACTCATTGGCCGCATTCAGCAGTGACAACTTTTGTGAACTATTTTGGTGGCGATTCTTTAGTAAGCGATGCTTTTGTCTGAATGCGTTGTTACTCTAAGTGTCAAAAAAGTCGTCAAAGTTTAACCCTAATTTTTTAAAAAAAAAGAGAAGATTATATTTCTCTCATTATTTCACCATTCATTTATCTTACGCTCAATACATTTCAAGCTTTCAAGAGTGTGAATGCTTTTGCATTGATCAGTCGTGTTGTCATGTAGGCTGTTCTTTGAAAAAAAAAAACATCAATTTGCAACTACATTTTTTGATGTGCACCAGTTAAGGGTTCAAGCACTCAACAGTTGTATTCAGATACAATAGAATTTTTCAATGGATTAAATAGCGCCGCTACCTGATCAGTTTCAGTAAGCGCTCCCATAATTGTATCATTCAGCGAATTTTTTTTAACTGTTGACTCCGCTGAATGCGGCTAGCTAGAGGTTACACCAATATTAAAATCTTTTAATATTTTGCACGCAGGGAAGGCTGTTTGCTGCAACCAACGCAGTGTGTGTGTGGCAAAATTTATGAAAATATCGCTTTCAGGTTACCTTTCTAGGTTTGTTTTGGTCGCAGTGTGAATGGGGCCGCATAAGC
The DNA here is from genome assembly GCA_914767935.1 of Coremacera marginata. Taxonomy (NCBI): domain Eukaryota; kingdom Metazoa; phylum Arthropoda; class Insecta; order Diptera; family Sciomyzidae; genus Coremacera; species Coremacera marginata. Next base: position 142,221,177 of record OU612044.1, read on the forward strand.
AAAAACAATTTCATCTCAAGGAAAAAGTTTTTCCATCTTCTGTTTTCAATCAGACAAGGCTAGAAAAAAAGTAATAATAATTAATAATCAACATCTCCTTGTAACATATTTACTTGGCGTAGAAGATAGGAGATTCGTCTTAAAAATTTGTAGTCGCAAGTTTGAATCACAGTGCGATTAGATGAAATATTTTTAAAACTTCACATTAATGAAGTGGGTGATGTGTAACACGTTCTCATCTGATCTAATAAAAGAGTTAACAAATTAAATTTTTGATTAGGTGAAAGACCAGATCCTTGCAGAACAACAAATTCGAAGTGAATGTTTTCATGTCTCTTGAATATTTTGAGAAATGGATGAAGTAAAACAAACATTTAAAGCTTTTTTGGACTTTGTCAAATGGATGGGGTGATGTGTAACGCTAACAAAATGAAACAAATATACAAATTGCTTTACGTACTTTGAAAAATCTGAAAGATGAATTATTAATGGTCGGAAGCACCTATGTCATAGTGATTCTCATAAATAAAATGACTGGTTGGGTGCTGTACAGCTGGAATGAAATGGGCGCTTGTATTTGTTGCATTCAAGTTAATTTTAAAGATTTAAATGTTGCGACAAAAAATCGCAACAAATCATGCAAAAATCTTTATCCTCTTTGGATGACAACGAAAGGCACCGGTTTCGTGGCCGATTTCTAGCAACTTTCTTTGTTGTTTGATTCGTTTTATTTTTCTTTTCCATTGTAACTGTAAACGTTTATGTGATTCTGTTGGAACACAACTTTTCGTTGACTTCTTACCACACGATTGGATTTTGGTTTGGGCTGAAAAGAATAAACTGGGCCGATCACTTTTAATATTATTTGAATAGATGACGTTGATGTGGATATCATTTCAGATTTGGACGTTGACCTCTTCAATAGCATCAACCGTATTCTCATCGTAACATAACAGATACCATAGCTATGAGCAGCTGCACACGTAGCGACTTTTTTTTGTCGATTTTTGCGATTTTATTTCAAACAAATCAACAAAATGGGGCATATATAAAAAAAGGAAAACTTAAAACTATAAAATCACAGAGCTGTTATGACTTTTCGTTTTGAAGTAGCTACATAGAGTTGTTAAATCAGACGCGTTCTACTTTTTTAACTCTTTTTATCAATTTATGCGTTATTGAATGTACAAACTGCTATTTCTTTATATTTATATATAATATATTTATAAAACAATTACTTTGTTTGGGTAATTGGTAATTGGCTTGGTAATCGATTGGTGGTCGCTTCGGTAATCTGTAATTGGTTTGGTAATCAGTTGGTAATCGCTTCGGTAATCGGTAATTGGTTCGGTAATCAGTTGGTAATTGCCTCGGTAATCTGTAATTGGTTTGGTTATCGGTTGGTAACCGCTTCGGTAATCAGTAATTAGTTCGGTAATCAGTTGGTAATTGCCTCGGTATTTGGTTTGTAATCGCTTTGGTAATCGGCCTGGTAGTCGGTTGATAATCGCTTCAGTAATCCTTAATTGGTTTGGTAATCGGTTGGTAATCTCTTCGGTAATCAGTAATTGGTTCGGTAATTGGTTGGTAATTGCCTCGGAGATCGGTAATTGGCTTGTAATCTTTTCGGTAATCGGCTTGGTAATCGGCTTGGTAATCGGTTCGGTAATCGCTTCGGTCTTCGGCTTAGTACATGCTAGGTAATCACTAAAAAGGAATGCTGTACAGCAATAATTTCTGTTATGCTTACAGCGTGATGTTATCGCTAACAGCGTGATGATATCGCGAATATATAGTTTTGCCCTCTTCCAAAAAGTGCTCAACGCGCCTAAAGAAGTTTTCACTTCAAAAAAACCAATTCAGCATATCAGGCCCCTAGAATGGACTTTGACTGAGCTTCAATTGAGCTTCAATTATGCTGCAATGGATCAATTTGTGTTGTGCGTGTTATTTAATATTTGTACACAAATGATTGACTAGTTTCACATTTCTAAACTAATTTTACCATATGAACAATTTTGCGCATTCAAAAACACACAAATTGTAAAAAACCTTCTGCAAAAGAGTTTTTCCCAGCATAATTTTATGAACTGCATTGTCACTCTTTTGAAGTTCTAATGAATGTTCTAGATACACTCGCTTAATTGGTGTAAGAGCAAAAAATAAATTTGGCGCAAAGGCACCATATTTTATGTAATAGTCTATAACACAAAGTTGCTTTGTTTTGAATTTTTTTTTTGTATGGTATTAGTTGGAAGTTTAGAGGCAAAAAGTAACGTTGTCAAACTGCAGCAGTTGTTAGAATTTAATAACGAAAAGCTTTAAACAAAAAGCTGCAGTGAAAATTTTGCTACAGCGCATGTTTATTGCATATCTTTGAGCGCCAAATTTGCATGGTTTTACACCGAGAAAAAAGCTTACTTTAAACTAACAAAAAATCTAGGATCATTTATAAGATGGCTTTGGCAGTTTTGAGCCTCACAAGTTTTTCATTAAAATGTCTTAGTTTTACATGCCAACCTGCAAAATTTTATTTGGGCGATAAATTAACTAAATATTTGCTCATTTATACATTGTTTTATACAAAAAATTCCAAAAGTTATAACTTGTTTTCAAAATTGGGGTTTTCTATTCTTTTTTTTTTTTGCAGAAAAGAGCTCAAAACTATTCTTAAGCCAGCTATTTTTTCGATTTTTTTCGGTGGAATACCCAAACTCCAAGTTATTAGACAGGGTTATTCAACATAATTGCACAATTTTTTTCAGAGTTTTTAAGTTGTTTTATGTAGAACCAAAAAAATATTCTCTCAGTTTGTCTTGTATAATTATTCAGACAATAATCTCATGTTATAACGTATGAGGAATAAAATATGAACAAATTTAAAAACTGAACTAAAAAAAACTAAAGCATATAATTTGGTAAATTTTATTTTAAATGAAACTTATAAATTTATAGTTAATGAAGAAAAAAATTGCGTCCCATGCGTGCGGCCTTGCGGCAATTTAGAGACACTTTTGCCATTGGATCTGTAAATACCGATGTTGGCACTTTGATAAGCTCTGTTTTTATTTTGGCTATCAATCAAGTTTTTCGTAGTTTTGGGCCGAAATTTATTGGCATATATTCTCTAATTAAGTTTAGCCCAAAAGTCTTCGATTGGACGAAGTTGCGGCAAGTTGGGAGGGTTATTCTTCTTATGCACATAAGGTATCGGAACCTATCCATAGCTTCTAAGCTCTGTTGACAGTAATGGCTTGATGCAAGGTCAGGCCAAAGCACTACATTTTTATTGTTGTGTTTGCTTCTTATAAAGTCAGCTACTTTTAGCAAACAGAAGTTGACATACCGTTCACCATCGACGGCTAAGCCCGACTCAAAAGAAACTGGTTAACCTACAATGTTCACATTGTCATGTTCACAAATATTTCACATTGTCTTCGACTTGCTTATTGCGGTCAAAAAAGTGCTGTCCTTGCCACTCATTACTATCGAATGTGAAATATGACTCGTCATCCATAATGCAAAATATACTTTTAACCAAATTTGCCAAACGTATTTTTTGGACACATTTTTGAGTTTCCGACACCATTAGCTTACTTTTCGTGACCTTTTTTGGATTCCCATTGATAGAAGATACTTCTTCATTGCTTCTCCATCACATTGAAATTTTTTCTCCAACTCTCTGTACGATTTTGCCACTTTTCCATCAGTTATTCGCCTTAGCTTAGACCTTGTTGCAGAATCATTTAATGTGAATCTTTTACCAGAGCCAGCTTTTTTCCATGTGGTCTTTCTGAAAGCATATGTTGTAGATGTTTCGGCGATTGATTCTTTCTTCAACAATATGAGAAAAAATATCCGCTTTTGTCCAATCAGAATAAGATTAAAAAAAAGTTACAAATTCTCTCGCGACGTTGCTTTTCTTTTTTCGACATTTTGAATACACGTAAGAAGTTACCAGCATAAAATTTTATAAAAAAATCACAATGGTCTCTCAGATAGCTATCGATATATACGCATCATTTCAGCTATTCATCTTTTTACAAGGTTTAAAAAGTTGTCCAGATTTCATTCCGCATGCGTTAAGTCATGAAGAATCTATGTATAATAACGCAAATGGCTTCGATGGTAAATTATTTACATACCATTTTGATAAAGTGTCGAATTTTCGGTGTTTTTTTTTTAGATTTAACCAACACTCAGGGGATGTCCCCTATAAATGCGAAACATTGTGTTGATTCGGAAGTCGGGTGATAGTTAGTTGGAGTCTGGAAAGATGGAGTAGTGTCGGTGAAGATTTGATTTAAATTTATGAAATTTATGAATGAAACTGCCGGGAAACACGCTCGCAGGGAGATTGTTCCACAATTTTACTGAGCGACCATAACGATTTATCTCGGTAATGCGATGTTCTATTGGGCAAAGTGGCAATGGTAAAGGGATAGGCTTGGAGAGCTGCCTGAGTGGACCTAGGAAACACACGAGCTGGTGGCGTCAGGCCATGTATCTCCCTTGAACACTTTCCATGGTAGTACCTGCACAGAACGCTTAGGCATCCAACATTGCGACGATGCCCAAGAGAATTGAGAGAAGATGAAATATTTTCATCACCTATCAAATATATCGCACGTCTTTGATTCCGGTCCAGAAGCTCCAAATATGTTCTTGAAGCCCCTGCCCAAATGTGCGAATATAAGGTGCGGCTTACCTACAATATTGGTTAATATATTGTATACTTGGCTTAGGTGAATCAAATTATTTTTTTTGACAGGGTATCGAAGTATGTGCTTTCAAAGCAATGTATTAAACAATAAATTGCTTGGATGAATAAGCATAAGCTTATAATTTTCATACAATTCTCTGCACCCAAGCCGACTTAGGTGATTTAACTATTGCCCTTTTTCTCGGTGTAGTAACTTTGACGGTTTTACAGTAGTTAAACTGAGAGAAATTTCCAAAAAAAAAATGAAATAAATTAAACAACACCGAAAAATGACTTGAACCTTTATACAACTCAATGCAGCGCAAAACTTTTTTGGCATGGCATTTCGTATTTTTTTTATTTTTTTGTTTATTGTTGTGCTTTGGTGTTGTGGCTTTTATATTAAGGTCATGTTTTTAAAGTTTAATTAGCCAGCTTTGAGCAGCTTACTCGAAGACCAAACCAACTCGGTTGATTTCCAAAAACGCTTAATACAAAAATTTTGTGAAATTATTTTATGACATTTGCATTCATATGCTGCTGTTACATCATAAATTTTCCTCAATTTGGCAACAGCTGTATTAACTTCGAATTTTTTTGTAATTCTAAGCAGTTGATGTGCTCGCATACTGTTTTTTTATGTGTTTCACAGCATAGAAGTTGCTATTATTTACTCACTTTATCACATCACATTTCATCTCATTAAATTCTGAAATCCCACAAAATAGTTGCTAGAACTATGCACAGTTTTTTTGTCAAAACTTTTAATGCTCAAATAAAATAGTTATTTATGCTGAGTTGATGAAAATTTGCTGTCATTTAATGTCTGGGTGTAGTTTCATAACAAGCAATATCATCAGCTTCCTTTCGCCAAAATTATGCAACCAACTGTCTTTTACGCTCCCATCAAAATAAGGAAACTTTGCTTTTATAGATTTGTGTGCGTGTGTGTGTTTATATGTACATATTTGTTTTTCTTATCACTCTAGCAATGAATGATACAATTTGTCAATAAATAATTTAATGAAATTAAGTTTTTGTCTTCTAGTTATTATGAGTGGGGCTACATTCAGTGCACTAAAATCAGTGGAGAGTATAGGAAGCAGACGTTAGAATTGTAATGATTTTGATATATTTATAGGGCAATCCGTTGCAAGCATGGAAATTAGTGATGTTTTTTGCAAAATTAATTGTTTTTGTTGAGTGCATCTAACTGCACAATTATGTAAATCTTATTGCTTATTCTAGCATAAATTTATAATTTCTCAAAGATTTTAGACATTAACTCCCAAATTCTTCAAGTCTTATGTCACTGAGTGATAGTGTAGTAAAGCGTTTATTGTACAGCTACATAAAATATTCAGCTCATCATGCTGCATTTATATACTTTTTTCAGTAAAACTTTACATTACGTTCTGATGACGAATCTTAAGCTTATTTTTTTCTATCGTGTCTACTTCTCTTCAATTTTTCTGTCATAAAATTGCAGGAATAAGGTTTTCGAGATCTACAAAAAAGTAAAGCAATTCAAACAGGAGATACGGAATCAACTATCTGGAAGAAAGTGTTTGCACAAATGTGACACAAATGGCAAATGTGAGTTTACTTTAACTCATATTTTTAAAACACTTATGAAAAAAAAATGAACACTTCAACCCTAGAAAGGACTTTGAGCGAGCTTCTTATGATCATTGCTTTATACTGTCGCACAGTGCGGTGACTACAAGCAAACGATGGACAAAAATATAAGGTGTGGTTTAGGATTAAACGAAATTTCAATGTTAAAAAAAAAATCAGTGTAAGTTCCCAGTGTGCCAAACAGATTCGTTTCGAATCCGAGACGGAATCACTTCTTCGTAGATTTCATCTGAAACGGATTGCATTTCGGATCCTTCACCGACCCGTTTCCGTATGAAATTTCTCTCAAAAACGCGAATCGGTTTTTTTTTATTTTAACGGAACCGTTTCGAACTCAGAACGGACTTCATATACGAATTTGAAACGGATTCCTCTTTTCAAAGTAGCTCGAATTCGAGACGGACTCGTTTTCTAAACAATGCAAATTTGCAACTGACTCGTTTTTTTAAATAATACGGATTCAAAATGGATTCAAAATGGATTAATGCTAAATTTCATTGTAATTAGTTAAAAGTAAGTAATTAGTAATTAATGTAATAAGTAAAAATGTGTTTGAAAATATGTAAAATATAGTGTAACTACTAATTAGTCTTATTTATTTTTTCTTGAACTTTACTCTTCTTATCGTTAGTAATGCGATCATGAGCATGGTGGAAGAAATTATATACCACGTGAATTTTGTAGAAAACCAATATCAATTTCTGAAATAAATAGGTGGAAGGCTACAGAGCTCAGAATGTTTGGCTGAGTTCTTAAATGCATTTACAAGGTTGGTCCCAAAAGTGGCGGTACCTAACAAAGGAATCACAATAAATTTGGGAACTAACCCAAATTTGGGAATTAACGTTTGTCAAATCGGATGATTTTGTTCAAAAATTGATTTTGATGATTCCGATTTTTTTTCAAATTTTACACGTCGATACTACTTTAAAAATATAAATAATTACATCTATAATTATATATAATATAACAATTATATAATATATAAATATATATAAATATATAATAAATAGCGGATTTATAGCGCTTTTTGTGAAAAATACTCTTTTAAAAATAATTTTCAATTAAAATTCATTAAAAAGAAATTCAACTATTTTGATACTTTTTTTTATATATCAATAGATTACATCAAGTTACATGAAGTTCGGCCGTCACCTCTTTGCAGACAATGGCAAACCTCAGAGAGTAAAAATTGCCATGAAAAGCTTCTTGAGAACATAAGCCGTTCGGAGTCGGCGTGAAACATGTAGGTTTAGTTCTCGATCATTTATGTCCACAACATTTTCACAAAATACACAACACAATTGATCATAAGAAGCTCGGACAAAGCCCTTTCAAGGGCTGAAGGGGTTTTTTTTTTTGATTACTTCAAGTCTTTTTAAAAAATACTAAATTTACTGTATTCTAAATTTACCTTAAAATAGCGGAAAACCTTAAAAACCTTTACCTTAAAATGCTTTTTGTCAAAAATACCTAAATTTGGACAGAATTCTGAACACTGTTGTATTAAAAAAATTTTCGAATCTGACAATCTTCCTATTCACAACTTAAGGGTCCTAGATACCTTTCATTTGCACCCTACTTTTGGGTAGTTATTTCAGATTGATTAATACCTACGGTGAAAAAACTGTTGATTCACCGCGAAAAAGTAATTTTTTTAAATCAAAACCGCTAGCAGACGGTTCCACCGATTTTAATATCCTTTTGGTTTTAAGATCTACTTGAGTCCAGCTCCCAGAATATTAGTGTCGAAAAAAGTTTTTTTTGACGCAGCTTATTATATATATACTAGCTGGAATACCCGGCGCATGTAAAATAAAACAGGGCATGTAAAATGTGTGGAACGTGATACAACCAACAATGCACAATCATCAATAGATCCAATCTCAGCCATAAATTTTTTTCGCCGGTAGTAAAATATTTAATTTTTGGACTTAAGCTTTAGTCTTCAAGAAGGAGAATTTTAATCAGATTCAAATTATCAAATAAACCTTTTTATCACTTAGATATCCATTTCACTTGCGAAATTGCTTTCGATTTGAATTTTAATTAATTTACAAATAATGCTTGAAGCATAGTCGTGTTATGAATTTAAAACCTGATATAATGCTGGGTGCTTGGAAAAAAGCCTACTCACCTCTATGCGCAGGTCTATCTATGCTCTATGCTCTATGCTCTAAGAGATTTGTACTATAGCTCCCTCTGGTGTTCAAGATAGATCAGAATAAATAAATCTAAAATGGTCACCTGGTCTGAAAATCCCAATACACAAATTCATACAATTCGAATAAACGTTTTCGGATTTTTTCGAGGTTTTTATCAAATTTACTACAGCGCCCTCTGGTCTTTGAAAAGGAACACAATAGATAAGTCATCAACACTCACCGTACCCGAAAACTCCTCTATACAAATTTTCATGCAAATTGAATTTAAAAAAAAATTCCTGTAAATCGATCGCAGGGCCATTACAGTGGATAGATAAACACACTTGAATGTGAACTATCAGCTATTTTCACCTGCCACTATTAATGCATACTAAAATATAGACTTACTTTCTGTTTTAGTTGCTTTTTACCACGTTTTCAAATTTTTTTTTTTTTGTTTTTTGTAATGACACTTCGTGCAGTTTTTTTTCGTTTGCCAGGTTTATTCGTGCTTCGATTGACAGCTCTCGACAGCTCAAAACAAATACATGCATATGGCAGCGTTTGAGTGATGAAATCATGAAAATACGGCCGCATTTGGAAAAAAAGAAAGTGTTGTTTTTTCAAGACAATGCACCAGTTCACACATCCACCACCGCGGTGGCCAAAAAACAATGAATCATTGAGTTCGAATCGCTTCCTCACGGACCCTATTAGCCAGATTTAGCCCCTCGGATTATTTTATTTTCCAAACTTGAAAAAAATGGCTCGGCGGTAAAAGATTTGCCAACAACGAAGAGGTGGAATCTGCGGTTGATGGCATTTTTAAATGCCTTTGGGTTTTTCGCGAATTTTTAAAATATTTGTACTACAGCGCCCTCTGATGTTCAAGGTTAATAAAAATCCTCTAAAAACACTATATACAAATTTTTATGCTAATCGGATGAGCGACTTAGGAGGTCTTAGCGTATTTCAATACAGTTTGTACTACAGCGCCATCTGGAGTTTGAGATCGAGAAAAATATATAGACCAAAATTTTATATAAGCCACTGTACACAAAATTTTATGGAAATCGGCCAGATATCGGCAAAGATATCACGTTTGAGGTGTTGGATTTTAATGAGATGTGCCACGCCCCAATATCTTATACTACCTTTCATTATTTCTAAGTCATCTCGCTCACGAAACTTAGTTGCTGCCAAAATTTGAGCTCAATCGGCAAAATCGTTTTCGAGTTTTAATTCTGAGTTATAAACTCAAATACTGTCGCAACGGCTTAAGTAGGCGGTCTGATGGATGCGGAAAATAAAAGAAATCTTTAAACCTGACCTAAGGCACAGTTTACCTCTCTTCCAAATTTCAAAAAAATCCATGAAGAACTTCCGGAGATGCGTGATATTTTCCATTCAAAAACAAAATTTCCATACAAAAACGCCTATTTTGGTTTTCGCGATTTTCCAAATTTTCGACCAAAGTTTTCTATTTTTTACCATCCTTGAAGAATTACCAACAAAATAAAAAAAATCTCTGCCAAATTGTTCGAGAAATTTTTGAGTTTTAGCGGGAGTAATGTACAGCAATTGATTTTTATATTTTATGTTTGTTTTTTTTTTTGTAAGTTATATCCAGTGGAAAATTAAAAAGAAAATCAAAATTTGTCATTCAAACATGTAATAAAACAACTATATCTTAAAAACCGTTAAAATTTAAAATTAAATTTTTTATTAGAGTGTTGGTAAAAAATTACATCAAAACAACTATATTCGAAATATCTACATTAATAACCTTATTTTTTGTTGTTTTTTTTTTTTAAATCGTTTATTTAGAAATATATACATTAGACCGTATCGCAAAAAAAAAGTTCGCCGTACACCTTCTATTCTGAAGCATTATGCAAATTAACTTGCATAAAATTTTGAAATTTTTTTTTTTTATTTTTTTGGACCGAATGTAGGGGTCGTGCATTTACATTTTTGTTTATAACTTCGTCATTTAACGTCAGATTTTAAAGTATGTTATATCAAAGTTTTTGTCTCGAGGAGACCAATATTATTGTTTCAAAGGTCATTGACCTCAGACCCCCCGTTCTAGTACTTACTCACCAGATCTCAGTTCCTACCATGCTAACATGCCACCCTGATTTCAGAAAAAAAAGCTCGCAAAAAATGTGTAAACTTTTGTGAAGGAAGTATATCGATTGTTTCAGTGCAAATATTTTTAAAAATTTTTTTAATTTTCTTTGACGAAATTAGGTTATTTTTACACTGGAGTATATCTTAAAGGGCTTAGAGCTACCTTGAATTGCTACCTTGCAATGCTAATCATACTCTTAACACTCTCTTTACATTGAGTATGCGTATGATTTATATTCAATTCTACGAAAATGAGTTGAATATTTATGGATATGATGAATATTTTTGAGAGTATACGTGAATATAAGTAAAGAGAAATTAAGAGTATACGATAAGAATACTCAAAGTATGAATCACTCGTTGCAGATCTCTGATATGCATACATACATAGCCTGTCCAAACGCCTCTGGCGCCCGGGTGCCAAATTTTAGATGCTCTTTAAATCCAATAATGCAAAGCAAGCTATTCTTTATATTAAGGAGTTTTAATTTTGGACTGTAAAGTTGGCGGAAATCACATGAAATATTTATGAATGAAATGCTCTTTTAATGACTTTTGGGCTTGCATAATCATCGATTACATCATCGTAGTAGAACTTTATGGCAATTTTATGCTAGATGGAAATAGTAGGCAAGTTGTTCAGTTGATCGTTTTTCAATGAATTGCGAAGGTAACTTTTGTTGATTTTGAGAATGATCGTTCGCCACTAGAAAGCAATACAGGTGTTTTCAACAAAATTCCTAATTCGACACTGCAACGATATAATTCTGGTCAGACAGTAACGCACACTGACTGTCGAATTGCACTCTCGCTTCGTTCCCCTCTTTGCTGTTTTTGCAAGCAATATTCTTTCACACAGAGCAAAAAATCACCACGTAAAATCAAGAAGATCCCTTTATTGAGCTATTTTATGAGGTTTTCTTCTTAATAGTACCAAATAAGAAGTATTTTCCATAGAGAAATCTTCTTGTTTCTTGTATACATGAATACATGAAATTGAAATTAAAATGTTTTATTCAAACATTCATATGTAAAAAAATGTGTGAAATTTCTTTTTATATATTCTTATTTTCTATAAATAAATACATAAAAAAAATAAATAAGATTTTCTATTTAAATATCAAGGAGATAACGTTTAAAATGAAAATGATATCACATATTTTTAAGAAGACTTTCTTATAGTTTTAAAAAGTTTGCTTTTAAAAAACAAGAAGATTCTTCTTGACACTATGTGGTTTTCATAAAAAAAGAATGACATGAATGAATGTTTTAATAAGATTTTCTCCATGGTTTTAATAAGACAGCATTTTTGGATAAAAACCATAGAAAAATCTTTTTGATTTTGTTCTATTTTAATATTTATTTATTTATTCATCTACTGGGCAACTGCCCTCACAGATATAATACAGTAACTTACACTAATAATCTTAATCTAGGGATAACATTTCAACTAATAATTTCTTAAATAATTCTCTATTCATACTAAAGTCCACATGACTAGCGACAGAATTACATAAACTTAAACATTTAGAGATAACCTCATTTTGACTAAAGTTAGTTTTATGGGGAAAAATATAAAATAGCGGTCTTTCCCTAAGGCCTCTTATTGGCGCATACAAATTGATAAGTTCCAGCAATTCTGGACATTGGATCTTGCCATCTAAAATGTCTTTAATGAACAATATTGAAAAATGCTTTCTTCTTTGCTCCAGACTTTGAATTCCAAGAAGTTTGCAACGAACTATATATGAAGGCATGTCCTGATATGTGTACATGTTACGTAAAGCAAAGCGAGAAAACCTTTTTTGCACTTTTTCGACTCTGTTAACATCAACTGCATATGAGGGGCTCCAAATAACACTGGAATATTCCAAAAGGGACCTAACCAAGCTCATAAAAATTGATTTAACTGTGTGTGGATCAGAAAACTCCTTGGAGTTTCTTTTTACAAAACCTAGTTGAGAGTTTGCCCTCGAAATAACGTAGTCTCTATGAGTTTTAAAGGAGAAACTAGGATCAAAATAAATGCCAAGATCTTTTACGGTTGTTGGTCTTTTGAAAAAATTGTTGGCGCTGTATGAATATTGGTGCATAGTGCAAACCTTTTTCCGATAAAATGTTAAAATATGGCACTTGGAAAAATTTAATTTTAAGCCGTTAACCTCACACCAAAGCAAAATAGCGTTAATATCGGCTTGAAAATTCAAGCAGTCAGAGGAATTCTTAATAACAGAGAACATTTTCATGTCGTCAGCGTACATCAAAGTTTGACAGAATTTAACAATATTAGGTAAATCGTTTATATATAAAATAAACAAAAGTGGCCCTAAGTGGCTTCCCTGGGGAACACCTGAGGTAACTTGAACCATAGAAGAGTAATTGTTTCCAATTTTTATGAATAATTTTCTGTTTATAAGGTACGAGTTCATCCATTTTAAAAAGTTGGAGTGAAAACCTAGCTTACCTAATTTGGAAATTAATAACTTGTGGCTTAAGCTATCAAAAGCTTTAACAAAATCTGTGTATAACACATCAACTTGGAAGCCCTTCTCTATGGCACTCATGCAAAAGTTTGAAAAAAAAGCTAAATTTGTGCTAGTGGATCTGCCAGCGAAAAATCCATGCTGAAGAGTCGAGATATGATTCCGCACTTCGGAAAACAATTTTTCGGCAACTAATTTATCCAACAGTTTCGGTATAACTGAAAGCTTAACAATTGGTCTGTAGTTTTCAATGAGATACTTCTGTCCAGATTTGAAAATTGGGGAAATATATGCTAATTTCCATTCATCTAAAAAGATTCCGCTCAAGAGAGACTTATTAAAAATTAAAGATAGTGCAGTGCAAAGGGAATATGCGCAAGATTTTAAGAAAATTGGTGGCAATAAATCGTACCCACCGCCCTTAGAACAGTCAATACTTTGAAGCGCTTTAAACACTTCATTTTCAGAAAACTGTAAAGTTCCAATATTAAAAATTTCAGAAACAAACTTAAAGTCATTTGGACCAGAGGTCTGGCTGGTGTTATCAAAGACTGATCCGAAATATTGTGCAAATAACTCGCAGATGTCTTTATTATTGTTCGCTTTAACGCCTCTGAATTCCATGGATTTAGGAAATCCAGAGCATTTACGCTTAGAATTATAAAAAGTCCAAAAAGACTTAGGGTTGTATTTTATATTTTGTTCCATTAAACTAAGATAATTTTTATACAAAAAGTTTGACAAAAATTCAAATTCACGTCTGAGCTGTACAAATATAAATTTATCTTCATCAAAGTTTGTTTTTTTGAGTTTCTTGTGTGCTTTATTTCTTAAATTTTTAAGTTGAGACAATCTGTGATTGTACCATGGCAATTTGTTTGTCCGTTTAGATTTTTTTAAAGGAACATATGAATTGAGTCCCTGCTCTAAAATGTTCTTAAATGTAAGATACATACTTTTTATGTCTCTTGAACCAATTTCATAGCTCCAATCAATGGAGTAAAAATAATCATTCAAAGACTCATAATTAGCTTTATAGAAATCATAAGAGATATTTAAATCATTCTCTTGATTATTCATGAATATATAAAAACTGAAAAATAGCATTAATGCTTTGTGATGAACTGATTCGGGCGTTAAGGAAATGTCACATTTGAATAACTCATATTTAATATCATTATTCATGAAAATTAAATCTAAAATTCGATTTATATCGTTTTTAAAAGAATTGATTTGGAAAAGACCAAGAGAATACATTGAGTCGCAGAGATTCAATTCAATGTCATTTCTTAAATTAAAAGGAATCAATATTTTATCATTTTCGCATAAATTCCATTCGATATTACCCAAGTTAAAATCCCCTAATATACATGGAGTTTGATGCGGAAGAAGTGAATTCACGATAAAATTAATATTAAATAAGTGGTCATCATATAAAGAAATGTCACTAGTTGGTGGAATATAGCTTAAAATAAAAACTATTTCAGTGATCGAATGGAGGCAATCCGCGCTGAATGATACCGCAACACAAATTTGCTCGATCTGGTCTAAATTCCTTGGCAGTTGAATTTGTTTGCTTCTGAGAGCAGAATTGACAGCAATTAGAACGCCACCGCCCCTGGTGACACCTGGATGTAAGACCCTGTCTCTGCGATAAACTTCGAAGTATGAATCGAATAATTCTGTCGACAAAAAATGAGAAGTTAACCATGTCTCAGTGAGAGCGATAACGTCGAAATCATGCGAAGCAGCGGAAGAGTACAAATCATTTGTCTTTGTGCGCAAACCACCTGCGTTGTGGAAATAGAGAGAAAATCTACGTTGCTGTTCTTGATGTTGTTGTTGTTGCTGAACTAAAGAGTTTGATGGTATTAAAGAAACAATGCTGTCAGCAGTGGTGGTGCCAACAGTAGTGTGAACTTTATTATTGATGACATTAGAAAGTAGAGAAGCGGGAGAGCAATTTACTGATTCCTCGACTGAATGGGTGGAGGAATGGTCACAATGCCTTTGTTGAAGTTTTTTGGCTCCGTAATAAATCGTGAGATTTTTAAAGATAATGGCCAAATTGAGTTATCAAACGCTTTTTCAAACAAATGTGCAGGAACACCTAACTTAAAATTAACGAATTTAAGGTTCTCAAGGTTTACATCTTTTTTTGTAAGTCTTGTACATTTGAAAACTTCTGGCGCCACATTGAGAGCGTTCGCGATGTAGTTGCAAACCGCCACTGGTTCCGTCTGCACATTGAATTTGGATAGGTGAATGTATTTATAATTTTGCACTACTTTGAGAGTGTCACACATGGGAGCTGTGCCGATAAGGCGCTTGTTGTTGCTAGGTTTAGGATTTATATTTTCCTTCTTCTTACTCACTGCAGCATGAACAGGTTTGTGTGCATCAGTGTGCGTAGGAGTGGTAACAACATCAGCAAAAGAGCGACGATCATCAAACATGTTTACAGCAGCAGAATTTCGCTCATCAGCCGTCGCTACAGTAGGCAGAATTAAAATAGAAGATAACCCATTTGAAGTGGCTGGCTCATTGGGTTTCAAGGTGGACGAACTTGTTGGTGTAGGGTACAAATTAACGTCCGCAGCGGGAGGCTTAGCTGCTGAAGTTAGTATGTTCTCGCTATCAATTTGAATTAGATCATTGACAGAGGAAGAGGAACCACTTATGCAACTTAACTTAGAGTGAATTGTAGATTTCAGCTCTTGCATTTCACTCACCAAATTTGAGATTATGTTTCTGAAATTCTCAAAAACAAGGGAGCATGCGTCACACTTAGAGCAAAACAAACATCTCGGGTCACTAATACAGGCGGCATTAGGTTCTGGCTGATCGACCAAAGTATTCTCTTTGCTATTGCAGTTCATGTTGACGTTGTTGTTGTTGTTGTTTGGCAGCTCCAAATTAAGCTGAGAATTTATCAGAAGTTCTGCTTGCTGATGCTCTTGATGAACCATGTTAGCAGCGCTAGACAATAATGACGATGAAAGGTCAATGACCTCTATCATTCTCTTCGGTTCACTTTCTGCACTAGTTAAATTTGCAGCAGGCTTAGCGGCGGCACCCGATGGCGAATGCCTAAGAGATGCGCGTCGGGTCGAATGGCACGCGTCGCATACGTATTTTTTATTGATTTGCAACATGAAATCAATATCAAATTGATTAATGTTGACGCACACACAATGAAAAAATTCATTGCAATTAACGCACAGAATCTTTTCGTGGTCGCGTTCAACCTTCTGCTTGCATACGCACGGCATTTTAAGAAGTCTTTAGTAAGTAATAGATAGATTACGAAAAATCGGATCGAGTGAGAGCGCAAAGAAAAAACACGTCTTAACACTTCGACGACTACGATAATATGTTGCAATTTTTTAAGCAATTTTTATTCAGTTATTGCATTTGTTGTAAATGTACTGAAGCAATGACAGAATCATATATACTTTCTTATTTTTTATTTTTTTTTTTTTTTTTATTTTTATTTATTTATTTGCCTTTATTTATTAGTGTACAATAAGAACTATGTTCTTTTATAGTACAAAGGTTATAGTACATTTGGTACATTGGTAGAAACTTAAATTAATTTAACATTAAAAAATTAACATACAATCATTAAATTAAATAATTATGAATTGATTAAAATTTAAAATAGATAAAAAGAAGAAAGAGAAAGAAAGGGATAGTATAAAAGAAGCTGTTTATTTATGAAATGGTCTGTGATGAGAAATGTTCCAAAATGGCATGCTTGAATTTTTCCATTGTCTTTATAGATTTTAAATGACTTGGTAATGAATTCCATAGTCTTACAGCGTTAATAAAAAAGAATCTAGTAGAGTTAAGAAAACTATAACTTGGTATAATAAGAATTTGACTTCTGGACGACTGACCAAATTGCAATTTTTCAAATAGATATTTTGGTTTTTTTAATTGAATTAGTTTGTGCAAGAAAATGCAATTTCTGACATTGAGGTAGCTTATTATACTACAGCCAAGTATACCATTTCGAAATGTATTTAAGTGATCATATTTTCGAAGCCCATAAACATAGCGTGTAGCATGATTAAATGCAACTTGTAATTTATGTTGCGACTGCGAATCTAATTTACTATAAACAACCTCAGCATATGTGATTATGGGAATGACCAGTTGAACAATAAGCTTGCGTCTTGTCTTAATTGGTGTATACTCGGCTGATAGTCTAAGATTACGCAATATGAAATATATTTTACGGACCACATCGTTGACATGATCTGTACACGTGAGGGAGGAGTTAATTTTAAATCCAAGACTTTGAGCACTGCAGACAAGTTTTAGGTTTTTGTCACCTATTGAAAGATCTGGAATATCCCTAAAATTGATTTTCTCTTTAGAAATGGGTAGCACAAAAGATTTAAGCGCATTTAACTGAAGGTAATTTTTAATGGCCCACTGGTTTATACTATTTAGATCTTCATTTAACTTCCATACCAGATCTTCCAAAAGGTTCGGTTTGCCAGACAGGTATAATTGGACATCATCAGCGTAAGCATGCAACGATGCGTATGTGCAACTATTAAAAATGTCATTGATAAAAACTGAAAAAAGAAGTGGGCCAAGAACTGACCCTTGAGGGACACCACTGCAGACCAATTTTTGCTGTGAAAGACCAGAACCAACTTTTACTCTTTGCACTCTTCCCATTAAATAACTCTTTAACAGATCGACAGCATCGTTGCAAAATCCATATAAATATTTGAGTTTGTGGCAAAGAAGTGCGTGATTAACGGTATCAAATGCTTTTGAAAAATCAAGAAGACAAAGTAAAGTTACTCGGCTATCATCATAATGTCATCCAAAACCTTAAGTGTAGCTGTTGAACAACTATGACCTGCACGAAACCCAGATTGTAGCGGAGATAAAAGATTATTTTGGGATAAAAATGACGATATTTGCTCAGCCATCATTGCTTCAGCAACCTTCGATAAACACGACAGGATACTTATAGGTCTGAAATCTTTAGGCTCACAAGCTGCAGATTTTTTCGCTACAGGCATTATAACAGCAGTTTTCCAAGTATGTGGAAAGGAAGATGTGGTAAAGCAATGGTTAATTATGTGAGTAAGTGGGCTTAAAATATAGGGTAAAATAAGTTTAATAAATTTTATGTTGATGCCATCATCACCAACCGCATTCGATTTAATTTTCAATAGAGACCTTGCTACGTCATCTTCTGTCACTATGGAAAACTGGAAGCGTTGCAGGGTAGGATGATCGGTAAAATCAGGGACAGTGTTTTGCAGTGGATGTGTGTTGGAAAGAAAATAATCATTTAGAACGTCAGGATCAACCTGACAGTCAAAAGTTTTATTTTCACCAATGCCAAACTTTTTTAGGTTTTTCCATAGAACGTTTGAAGGAAGAGATGCCTTCAGTTTAGTAGAACAATAAGTTATTTTAGACTGTTTTATAATTGACATTGATGCATTTCTTGCACGCTTATATTTTTCCCAATTCTCCGGAGAGGGTGTTTTTTTCCAAACACTTCGCAACTTGTTTCGCCTCTTTATAGCATTCTGAACGCTCCTTGAAAACCAAGGACATGATACATTTTTAATTGTGACAGACTTGACAGGTACATGCTTAACAAAAATATTATTAACTGTATTAGTAAAAATACGTAGTTTTTCATCAACAGACGGACAAAACCAAATCTCATTCCATGGTGTCATAAGTACATCACGATATAATGCTGGATAGTCAATAGACTTGAAATCGTGAAAGGAAAACGTGTTTGACACGGCTGTATGGGACAGGCTAATATTAAGTGTACAGAAAATGAGGTCATGATCAGATATAAAATATATCTGGTCAAACAGTAAGACAGTTGAGATATCCGACACTATAAAATAATCAAGCAGACTAGGACAATCATTAGAAGAATAACGTTGTGTAGAATAACATACGAATTATGTATGGACATTTCATTTTTTAATTTTAAAAATTGATATAATTGTCTTTTCCTTAGCGCTCTTGTATTTATATATATATTCTGAATTGCAAACAAGCGCTTTCTTAGTCTAACATAATTCTAATAATATCGCGCTCGAACGCCCTCTAGAAGCTCGCGCCTATTTATGTATATTTATACTATTTCAATATAATTTTTGATCTCATCAAGCCCTAAAGCGTTTTTCGAGTGTAACTTCTATACAATGAACTTTAGAGTATCCCTATAGGAACAAACTAACTTGTTTTTAAAAACATCTAATTAAAAACTAATTTAAAATAAACCAGTATATGAACTACTTTGAATTATATTAAGGCGGCAACTACTCTCATTTTGACATGTTTTAATTGCAAATTTTTATTAGATTACAAGTTTATATATATTTAACCATGTTATTTCATCAAATATTATTAACTTTAGGCCATCAGTAATAGTTTTCAATTGGTTGTTTTAAAGTCATTAAAAAATAATTTAAATATAACTAATTTAACAAGTAGTTGAAAATATATGCAGACGAAAGTCAATTGACTTATTTAGCGGACATCACCATACAAAATATGTTAGTTCATTCTATGGAAAAAAGTCAGAATTTCAACTAGTTCTGGTTGACAAAAAACTACTTTATCAACTACTTTTAAATTAGTTGATTTTCCTACAGGGATCTTCTGAGACATATTCAGTAGCAGAAGTTTCAACCTACAAGCCATTAAATTGCTTGATATGTCATTAACCATATCAGTGTTAGCTTGGTTATTGTTTAGAAATATTTGGAAAAATGCATTAGCTTTTTCTTCATTTAATATTATGGTTTTATTTTCTTTTATATAAATTTTATACTCATGAAGCTGGTACTGTCATATAAGGTTTTGGCGTTGTTGTGCTAGCTAGTCTATATTAATAAACAAATAAATAATAAAATTTTTAAAAAAAACCATTTTTGATGATAAATATTTCTTTTACTAGTCTGCTACAAAACTTATGCACAGAGCTTATGCATTTTTAGTGCAATTTTTTTATGTTTTAGTAAATACTTTACAATTTTATGTGTATTTTGTGTGTATTTTTTTGATCTTAACTTGACCATCTTTTCTCGAAATCTTAAAGCTAGTTTAACTTGATTCAATCTTGAAATACAATTTTATGATCCTTAAGTTTGAAGTTCATTAGTTTTATTACTGAAAAATTCTACAGCTCACGTATTTCTTCCAATTTCGTAATTTTCTTTTTCGAAATCTCGGAAAAAGTGATTACTTTTATAAGATTTTTAACAAATTTTATTTAATTTTGCAACAAAAAAAAAAAAAAAATACTGTCCAGTAAAAATTGAATAAGAACAACGTGTACATACTAAAATATATACAAATATGAGCACTGGAATACACCAAAAGAGTTTTAAATTTTAGTTTAAAAATAAAATTTGTTTGCTTTCTAAAACAATATATCAATATACGAGTTTGTAAATATTAGATGTAACTAAATATTTTCTATATTTGCACAGTTTATTTATAGTGCTGCCCTACAAGCATGCAACAATTTTTTGCTTAGCTTAATCAAATATAACATACCGCTTAATTGTTTTTGAAACAAACAATAGTGTAAATATTTGTGTACTTGTATGTTTAGTAACAGCGTAAATTTTTTATTTTAAAACTAATGCTTTTACTGAGCACAGTTTAAGTGCATTTTTTTCAAACGCCAAAAAATAGGCTGCTTTAGTGGTGTAGCTTACACATACCAAATGCCAAAAATAATACCAGAAAATTACAAAACACGTTAAACCACATGCCCAGCCACACAAAATACACACTCAAAACACTCAAACACACTAAAAATACACTCAAATCAAATATGCATCATGGTTGAAGTTCATTACAAAAGCCAACAACAAAAGCAATAACAATATAACTGAGCGCACAAAAACATCTACGTTAACGCAACTACAACAACAAGTAAGACATTAAGTATATGCGTTTCAGCATTTGTGTGTGTGTGTGTGTGTGTTTCATTTACGGCATGGCAGAGAAGCAACAAATAATAAAACAAACAAAACAACAACAACAACAACAGCAACATTAACGACAACGCAAACGCGCGCAATTTCTTTATTATGATGCATTACAATTATTATTGCTCATACGCCCCGCCAAGCATAGCGTAATAAATTCTAAAATTACTTAAACAGCAAACATAAAAATCTTCCTTATGTATATTTTTCTTTTCTTTCTTTGCTGTGCATAATTTTAACTAAAAGAACTTTTCATTTTCTTACATTTTCTTAGAATATTCCTTACAGCTACTGCTGCTGTTGCTGCTGCTGATGCTGCTAGGGTGCATACAAAAAGTCAATGTCAAAAATTTACAAAAAATACGGATGTATAAAGTAAATATAAATGTTGTAGCATATTTTAAGGAGCACCCACAGCATCAGCAGCTATGAACAGAAGACATTTATATTCAAGGCTGCAGCTGCTATTGATGGGCGTGAGTGACTTGTTTGTGTCTGTGTAAGTGTGTGTGCGATGTGTACGACAACTACTTGACATATACTTAATACGTAACGAAGTACGTTGGAAAAAAAAAATAACAAAAACATGCATGCATCGTGTTTATTCATTGCTCTCTAGCAGCATGTCAGAAAAGTGCAAATTTGCACGAAGATGCAGACAAAACAAGCAGCATAAAAATATTTGAGAAAAATGCTACAGCAACATCTAAAAGTGGGCTCCATTTTTGCTAGCTCAGCTTAGAAACACTTTTGCAATTGTTATTGCAATTGTTTTTGTTTTTCTTACAATTATATTTAGCTGTTGTTATGTTGCTGCAATTAAAGCTTACTACACAACAGTGTCACTTGTTGTTGTTGTTGATGTTGCTACCTTGCTGTCACATCGTTAAAGTCATTTTAATTAGATTTCATGTAATTTGTGTGGAACACAAATTAATTCAGTCTTACTATAATGAGTAACATTTTAGCTGCTGTTTATTTTAAGTAAGTCTCGAAAGGAAAGTGCTGCTTTTAATAGTTTATGTCCTTAAATGCAGCGTGTCACCTCTATTTATGCGATATTTTAATTCCGTTTTTTTCCTCTCAAACTTCGTGTGAATTGTGGGTACCGTGTTGAATTCATGAAACCAACAGGATACAAAAAAAAAAAAAAAAATTCAAAAATGTTGCTTGGTGTTTTTTTTATAATTTTCTTTTTTCCTTTTTTTATGGAACGTTTCTTACTTTTGGGAAATAGAAATAAAGGCGATTACATTTTTAAAAAAATGGTATAAATTGCTTCACAGTCCTTAAGAAAAACCACAAATTCAATTTCAATACATATCAGTAATATCAATTTTACATATTTATATGGTATATCAAAGTTTGCATAAGAAATATATTGCAATGTGTGAGTGAAACAATATACCCTATAGGAACAAACTAACTTGTTTTTAAAAATAACTAATTAAAAAACTAATATAAAATATACCAGTATATGAACACTTTGAATTATATTAAGGCGGCAACTACTCTGATTTTGACATGTTTTAATTGCAAATTTTTATTAGATTACAAGTTTATATATATTTAACCATGTTATTTCATCAAATATTATTAACTTTAGGCCATCAGTAGTAGTTTTCAATTGGTTATTTTAAAGTCATTAAAAAAATAATTTAAATATAACTAATTTAACAAGTAGTTGTAAATATATGCAGACGAAAGTCAATCAACTTATTTAGCGGACATCCCCATACAATATATGTTAGTTCGTTCTATGGAAAAAAGTCAGAATTTCAACTAGTTGTGGTTGACAAAAAACTACTCTATCAACTACTTTTAAATTAGTTGATTTTCCTACAGGGTATTTTATGCCGAATTGCTTATAAAACAAATCTAACGGGCAAGGAATTAATTTCTACATGGTCGTAGTTAAAATACTCCTACAGCCGTATTGGCTGTGGAAATATTTTACCCATCTCTAACCAGTAAAGCTGCCCTGAGGCAGTCATCGTTCTTATATGCATAAAAATGCATTTTTAACTTTTTTTTGTGATTTTTTCGTGACTTTTTACAAACCATGAAGAAAGAACCAACACTGATATATTTCTGGTTTGACTACTTTTTTAATTGCTTGCTTCGAAATAAAGGTTTATATCTGTTATATACCATATGCACCAAAAGATTTTTGATCAATAAATAAAAACAAACTTTTGCGTTTAATTTAAGTTTTGCCAAAATAATAAAAATATATTTCCTATTGTTAAGTTCTGGTCAAATTTTCATGATGAGTAATTTATGTATTTTCATTATTGAGAATATAATGGAGAAAAAAATACTGCTTTTATATCGTTTTTTATAAGTTTTGTAATGACAGACAATGCAATGCTATGAGGATTGGAGCGAAATTTTTTGTGGACTACGAAGCTATTATTTGTAGTTACATAATAAAATTCGAAAATTTTAAACTCAATTCCGAGAATAGTATTTTTCAAGTTTATTCAGAGCATTGTGATAGTTTTGGGACTGCTAACAAAGCAGACCGCTTGGTTCGAATTGAGTTGTACGACTCATACGAACTTTCTTCCCTTTTGTATGATGAAAAATGAGGTTTAAGCAAATGCAAGTACTGCAGGAACTCAGCTTGCACAGTGCATCTTTTCAATATGTATTATATACGTTTTTGAAAAAAATGCACAGTTCCGATAGTATCGTAAGTGTAGATGTAGGAATCCTTTATAGACAGTAATTAAAAAAGTCTGTTTTTTCCTGGTTTAAGTTATATATAAGCTTTTTACTTAAAACAAAGATGTGTGTGGCCGCCACGCACGGTAGAAGAGAAACTTTTACCAAAAAAGACACAGTTTCGATGGTATCGTAAGTGTTGACGTAGAATTTTTTGTTTGATATATTTGGTGATGAATTTTATGATCCTGTTCATTTATATGTTTGTTAAAAATAAATAAATTTGAATGTTGTGTTTAATAAACAAAAAATATATATTTCAGATAAAAAAATCAACTCACAGTATCCGAAAACCTCTATATACCAATTTTCATGTAGATCGGATAAACGGCTTAAGAGTTTAGCGACATTTTTTAAAATATTTGTACAACAGCGCCCTCTGGATTTCAAGATAGTTAAAAAAGGATAAGTCCAAAACACTCAACGTATCAGAAAACCCCTAGATTCCAATTTTCATGCAAATCGGATGCACGGTGTAGGAATTTTTCGAGGTTTCTCAAAAAATGTGTACTACAGCACCCTCTGGTGTTCGAGATAGAACAGAGTAAATAAAATATAAGAACTCACCGTATTCGAAAAACTCTACTAACAAATTTTCATGCAAGTCGGATGAACAGTTTGGGAGATGAGCTAAAAAATAGAATGCCTGCAACCCGATCGCAGCGCTCCCTACCGGGTCCAACCTTTTTTACTGGATAAAAAGTAGCCTATATGTTGACTTGGTATATTAGAAACCTAGATGTCAAGTTTAATTTAAATACATCCCGTCGTTTTCGCGTGATGCTTTAACAGACAAACAGCCAGACAAAAATTTTAAAAATGCAATTTTCGGACTCAGCGTCATTCAAAACGTCCATCGCAAAAGAAATTTCAAAAAAATATTTAATGTACAGATTTATTTTTTTAAAATTTTATATATACCTATATAGATCGATATAGACAATAACACAAGCAGTTACGATTCTTGATTTAGATAATGGTTTATATGTAGTAGCGCTGCTTTTTTTTTAATACCAAATAAAAACTAATATAATAACATATGCACCGCTTCTTCATATTGCAACGTCTTATTTTCTCAGGCATTAGCGAGACAGGACAACGCGATGATTGTAGTCTGCCAGCAGACTGAAAGCTTCTTATCGGCGCAAGCATTTATATACGTATGCATTGCTTGTAAAGCTCTTAGAAATTTATAAAGCGATTCTATTTAAGAAACAACACGATGTTGTGTTCGAGATTTCGGCACGAACTAAAGCAACAAGCATATTAACGTCATCAGCAACTGAATCATAAATGCATTTCTTCTCATACAATAATGTGAATTTTTCTTCTTTTCTTTTGCTATCTTTTGTGGCTTTATTAAAAAAGTGGCAAAACCCAAAGTAAGCTATTCCTTTATGCACAAAATGACTGATATTTTGGCATAAATTTTATTTTTGTACGATGAATATTAAAGGCTGTATAAGGCCCTAAAGTGTCCCCCAAAAAAAGTTGCATGGCCACGAAAAAATTTGTGAAAATACCCCCCTACAAACCGCGCTGTCAAACGTAATTCTACGTCAAAATGGAATTTCTGGGAAGATTGCTAATTTGTTTTATTAACATTCCATCCATCAGTGCAACCAAATGGTTAAACAAACAGTCTGAATTCATCCCAGTAGCAGTTCAAGGAATGCTTTTTCTTTCATAAAGCCAACTAGTATTTTTAACATGGCGATATCATGGGAAATATCAGTTGTCTCTTTTGTTTATGGACAGTTACTGAAAAGTTGAATATTCACGTACAGAAATATATCGCAGTTTTTTTAGTTATCAATAGGATTTATTATTTTAATTTGATGGCTTAAGTAGAACCCAGGCTCTATCCTCATAGCACAGACGACAGATCTTGCTGTTTTATTTTTTTGTTAATTATAATTTTATTTAAAAGTATTTAAAAGAAAAAATTTGTCCAAAAACCTGTGTCGGGAATAATGCATTTTCCACTTTCCGTACTCGCATCGAACTGCGTACAATTTGGCTGCAAGTTGAACGTGCTACCAGCGCAATATTGCCTCCCTTGTATCAAAGAGATCAAAATACGAACAAACCCGAAAGCAATCATAGCATACATCTTCCAATTTATTTCATAGGATTAATGACAAAAATATTTTATTGTTTGGGCTTTATTTATATAATATATTTTCAATATTTTAAAAAAAAAAATAAAAAAAAACAGCCAGTATAATTGTAAATAATTTTAATCACAAAAAAAAAGACCACAAAACTTCAACCGCAGAAAGAACCTTTCAACCTTTCAGAAGCTGTCTTTTCAGAAGTCAGAAGCACTGACCTTATGATACCGCGCATCCTTGTTTAGGTTTATTTTACCCTGCCTACACAACCAAACATGTTGATTCGATTTTCGGTACAAGTCTTATGTATATCATATTTTATGTATATCGTATATTTCCCAGTAGTCCAAGTCTTAAAGAATCGATAAACGAATCATGAACAAGTTTTCTTCATCTTCGACAAAACATGCTGATTTGGCCATACATTTCATTGACGAAAATTCCCTATAAAATTCTTAAATTCGTGCACGAACGCAATGCAGAAATATTGAGATTTTTCGTGCATGAATATATAACTGAATCGTTACGGAAGTTTCGTCAACAAACAAGACAGATATATGAAAAAAAAAACGTTTTCTTCTTTTTTTCCTTTTTATTTAATCTTTGATTTTATTTTACATGTTTTCTTTGGATCAGATTATTTCCGATTTGTAATCGTTGATCAAAACCCACAAAAATCAAATTGACACACATCATCTCTTTGTCGATTTTTAAACTGCAGTCGATAGCCCGAGAAGGGATTGCCTATACGCAATAATGTCTGTGTTCGGTATATCTGCAAAGTTGATTAGACTTTGCAGTATGACGTTGAGCTCCGTCAAGATAGGAAATGACCTCTCCGAAACCTTTAATACCGAAAGATTTTTCAGACAAGGCGATACACTGTCTTGCAATCTCTTCAACATCATCATGGAGGGGATCGTACGAAAGACCGGTGTGCATCGTAATGGCACCATTTTCTACAAAGGTGTCCAGCTCCTTACGTACGCTGATGATATTGATATTGTCAGCAGAACCAAGAGAGATGTTACCGCTGTTTTTACCGCTATCGAAAACGAATCAACCAAAGTCGGTTTGACGATAAATGAGGGTAAAACAAACAAATATTTTTTTTCTATAAAAATATTTGGCTAAAACTGAAACTGAATATTTCTAGGAAAAAGAACTTTATAAATTTTAATTAAAGTAAACAAAAAATAAAAAAAAATCGTAAACTCGTAAACGTATGGAAAGAAAGAAATAATTGTATGGCATATTCTTAGGTCTATATTTATGTCTTTATTTTGCTGTTTAACTCAGCTAACTCAAAAAGGCTTAGAGTTGCATTAATAAGTAGGTATGACGCTAACGAACAAGTCGTTCCGGTAAGTTTGAGTTTAATACTCGTAAGAAAATCAAATCACTTTTAAAACTGACGATTAGATCCCGAACCTGTATAGCCCCCTCCCCCTCCTCCCTTCGATATTTGCATTATACATATAAGGATGACATAGAAAATTAAACATAAAACTAATGTTAATTTAATTTTTATACCCCAACGCGTACTGCGTACGGGGTATATTAACTTGGTCATTCCGTTTGTAACGCCAATAAGGAGGCATGGCAGGTATAGACAAGTCTAAATTACAGCCGTAATTTTAAAGATATCGCGATAAAATTCCAAATATTAGCATTTTTTAAGAAAATGGAGATCAAGTACGAAAATGAGCCAAATCGGATGAAAACCACGCCTACCTCCTATACAGAGTGACTCTATTTTTACAGTAAAACCTCTTAAAAATTCGCAAAAATACAGGAAATCTTCAATGTCAATCCTGACAAGAAATTTGAAAAAATCGGATGAAAACCACGCCTACCTCCCGTACAAAGTGGCCTTTTTATTAACGTAAAATCTATTAAAAACCCACAAAAATTAAGGGAATGTCTTGAAATCTTGCTCATGAGCTTTGATAATTAATATGAACCATCTCTATAATACGTATATTTGCAAAAATCTGATGAGAACCACGACTACTTCTCATACAAAGTGGCTTTGTTTTAAACTAAAATCTCTTAAAAATCCACAAAACTTAAAGAAATGCCGGTGAAATTTTGCACATGAGCTTTGGTATATAATATGAACCATATCTATGATATTCGGCAAAATCGGATGGAAAACACGCCTACCTCTCATACAAAGTGACGTCATCACAATAGGAAAACTTTCGTAAATATATAAAACTGAATGTCATCGCTTGAACTATGCTTGAACTTGAACGCGGCGGTATTTTAACTTCGGTACCCTGCCTAAGCTCCATTCCTGACTAGTATTAATAAATTTTTGTTTTATGTAAAATAAATATTTTGCATGAGATTTTGAAGTATTAGTTTCGGTTTCGGTTTCGATTTCTGTTACCGCCATATTAAGGCCCAACAGCCTTAACTGACAAAAAGGCACGAAACTGACCGAAATTGAAATCGAATATTCGGACACCACTAATAATAGAACGAAATGCAAAATAAGTTGACGTTATCTAGTTTACTGTTTTCAAGTTGTTTTTTTTTTATGTGCTTTTTTTATCTTATCTTAAAATTCCAAATATCTCCTTAAAAGTATGCAATGATATTTTCACTTCTGCAGAAAAGCTAGAAATGCAGCATAATTGTGGGTTTGAAGGTACATTGGGTATTATTAACAATTGTGAAAATATTTGAAATTTTTCTTTTCATAAATAAAAACAACACATTCTTAACTTCGAAATTACACCAATAAGTTTAGTGAGCCAAAATTATTTTTTTTTTTTAGACTTTACCAACTCTCAGGGAATGTCCTCTATATAGCGAAAGTATTGTGTTGATTCGGAAAACGGGTGATAGTTAGTTGGAGGGTGGAAAGATGTTGTGGTGTAGGTGAAGATTTAATTTAAATTTACACAGATTGAAACTGGCGGGAAACACGCTCGCAGGGAGATTGTTCCATAATTTTACTAAGCGACCGAAGAACGAATTATCACGGTAATGCGATGTTCTATTGGGCAACAGTAAAGGGATGGCCTTGAAGAGCTGCCCGAGTAGACCTAGGAAGCACACGAGCTGGTCGCGTCAGGCCATGTATGTATCTCCTTTGAACACTTCCCATGGTAGTACCTGTACTCCAAATATGATCTTGGAGCCACTGCCCAAATGTGCGAAAATTGAGCCAATAAAAAGATATTTTTACTTTTAAGTACGCCAATGATATGTGAATATGGAAATAAATGTTCGTTTTATTGCATGTGTTTTTTGAAAAATTAATAACAAGTTAATGTTTTTTTCAATTAAAAAAAAACCAAATTAGGAAAGGGTTTATGTCGAGTTCAGCTTAGAGCTAAAATTGGACAATTTTAAAACATGAAAATTGCATTACTTTGATGAATCTTAATCTGTGAACGTATTTTTAATATTTCTCTTATAAATAGTTTCCTTAGATTTTTACATTTTTCAAGTTGGAAAACAAAATTTTGCCCGAAAATAAATCATAATGTATTGAAGCAAATAGCGACATTAAGCATAATTTTCCAAAAACTTCATTAAAGCATGCCCAAAATTATGCAACTAAATTCAATTATCTTAAATATATTCACTGGCCTTTAAGCATAACACACCCGCAGCTTTTAAAATAATTGAATGCTTCTAAAAATACGCTCTAAAAGCAACAACTTTTTTCCTTTAACTTGTCTTCTCATGTACACATGAAATCACGTTTCTTATCTTGTTGCTGCAATCTACGCAATTGCCGCATATTTTGTTGTCATACGCCCACTGTAGGTCAAGTGGAAAGAGATAAGATAAACATTTCTGTGTCTTGTTTTTTTTTTTTTTTAATATATAAAAAATACTGCGCACTGACATTTTTCAGCAAGCCAGCAAGCATAGGTGATAAAGATAGGTTGCGTTCGTTCGTTGTATTAAAGCTGAATATTGAGGTAAGCAGCACTTAAGGCAAAACAAATTTTTCGATCATTAACAGAATTTGCATTAAGAATGTGAATAAAAAAAATTAATGAAAATTTATAAATGTAAACATTTTACACAGCTCTAAAAAATAGTTGATACTTAAATATAGCTTGTGGTAATAATTGTTTACATACAAAAGTAAGGATCCGCAAAATAAAAAGTATAGGAAAGTTCATATTACAGTTCTTATTAAGCTACAACAACAATACGGCTTTAAGGTCAAACCATTAAGCGCAGAAAAGTTGGCAAAGTTTCCTTTTATTCAACCGTTATACACGGCAAGCAAACGCAATAAATATATATGCCTCATTGAGTGAGGAGGAAAAAAAAATTAACGAAGAAACATTGCATACTTAAAGGCACAAAATAAACAACAGTAGGCACCAACCTTGAGAAATTCAGAATCATGGGCCCCAGCAGAAATTCGTGAATGAAATTTAAGCAGCAACGTTTTTTTTTTTGTTGTGGTTTTTGTTTTTCTTTTGGTTTTTTTTTTGCAACTTAGCTAATTTTGTTTTTGTTTTTGCTGCTGTTCTTTTATTTTGTTCAGTTTTGTTTTGTTTTGTTTTGTTTTGCTGTTGACCGAATTTTATAACTTTTGTTTTGGCAATCTTATCGCCTCAATAATTTTTTTGTTTATTTTTTTCTTTTTATTTCTTTACTATATGCTGCATAAAAACTTTTCCATAGTTGCAAAAACTCGCCTACGCAGCCATATTAACTAACACCAATACACAAATAAACGTCTACGCCAACGACGTCTTTATACGTACATCGCACTAACACACACTAATAGCGTCGACGAAGGAACGCATAAAAGTATGCTATAAAAACAGTCGGTCGAAGGAATACGTTCGAAAGTTCACAAAATTACAAACACGTGTAGCGGTAAATATTCCCTGGCATTATGTGAGTTTTTATTCATACACATACAAGCACTACCACACACACACACATGCACTAACACACAAACAAACAATTATGGCGTTAAGTAAACCGAAGCGCTTCTATCCTTCAACATGTGCGACTCTCTGCGAACAGCGTTAAACAAGGACTACCGTGTTGAGCCGCATTGAGTGTCGTCGTATGCTCAGCTCAGGACATGTAGTACGTGAATGGATAATTTCTGCCTATAGCAACGAGAGTCCTTGACAATCATGTTGAGTGGATATAAATTGTTTTTGCGTCTTTTTAAGGACAAAGCGGAAAGCTTTTAAGCTTTGCAGAAATGGCTGGAAAAAGCTAGGGGAAACACAGGTGTGCAAAATGAGAGCGAGCAAAATGAGAAGAGAATGCGTGAAGTTTTAACTCTGAGTTCTTTCGCAGATTGTGAGAGGCAAACGCTCTCGCAACTTAAGTGTTTGTTTACTATTTTTTGTCTAACCTACAGTCGCAATGATAAAATGCATTGAGTATGCCAGACACAGCGTAAGGGTGGCAGTTGCTGTAAAAAAGTAGTAGTAGCTCCGAAAATGAGCAACAATTGTTGCTACACATTATTTGTATTTATACTCTGTGCATTTTATGCCCTTTTTTATCTGAACAATTTTGTGAAATCATAAAGTATCATTTAAAAGGCAGAGAAGGAGTTGATATACTTACTTTTATATGAATTCTAATGAAAACGCAAACGCACTCGTTTATGTCTGCACTTTATTGAAGCTGAAAAAAGATGAAAAAAAAAAATAAAAATTAATTGATGATAAAAACTCGTAGAAGTTCTTGAGTATATAAAAAAGCTATAAGAAACGGGAAAAAACAATTTGTTTTTAATGTAAATGCATATATATTTTATTTAACATGAATAGCACCCTCGATATGTGCATTTTATTGTTATAGTTGCCATATATTTTTTAGTATCGAGACTAATAGACACCTGTCCGAAATGGTTTTAAATGAAACTTTTTTTATGCCATCTACTTAAAATTATTTTTTATGAAAAATTACTGTACATTTTGATAAATAATACCCACTGTTTGCTTTTATCTATTCAAGAATTTTATAAAAAATTTTGTTTCCATTAAAAAAATAAATTAATATTTATAAATAATTTTAAAAATATTTGGGAAAACTCTTTCTGATCTTAATTGTGTTATATGCTTATATAATGCAAATTTACAAAAATATATATTTTAGAACATTAATTTTGAACAATAAAAATTCAAAGTTGTACAATACAAAGCTAAAATAGAAGAAGTTAATTTTTAGTTTAGTTTAGTTTAGTGTTTTTCTTAGTAAAATAGTAATAGACAAACTTAAAATGAAAGCCGCTGTTCTCGCAGTGCGTCGTGATGAAATGAGTATCAGAGATGCAATTGCTTTACACATAGTTAAGGTGATAAAATAGGTAGTACGGCGTATTTAAAGTAATTTTCGGGATTTTTTTTTTTAAATATAAAGAATCGGTGTCTTTTATTCAGATTTTAAGGTTATTTTTCAGATATTTAGAAGAACATTTACTGATACTTTTAAATATTTTTCTTGAAAAATCCCGGAGATATCAGCTGATATCAGATATCGGCTGTTTGTGTACATCACACAGTGTAATAATTGCGGCCAAAAGTAACTTGTAGTTTTTTTTTTTTAGTATTATGACCTTATTATGTGGATATATCAATCCACAGACAATTCTTCAACTAAGAGAATTCTGCAAAAATTATAAAAATACGTGAAGATTTGAACACACAGCATGAACTGAAAATTGATTATTTATTTTGGAAATTTACCAATTTTCGTCTTTGCATATATGTACCTTCTATAGATAAAATATCATAATTCTCGAACGAGTTGTTCAAAGTATATAAAATTGTATATTTTTGAAAAATATAGAATCTATTGCTTTTGATGGTATTTCTTTTTAAAGAAATCCTTCAATTAGAAAATATAATTTTTCTAAAAATTATTAAAAGATCGGAAAATTTCAGCACTGAAGAAAAAAAAAACAATTTTTTGATTTTGCTTACATTTTTAAAAAAGTGATCTTTTAATTTATTAAACACTGAGAAAAAAAAGACAGAGGTGCGATTTTGCGTTTTTTGTCTTCAATTCAATTATATGTGATGGCAGTTTTTCGCCTAAAATTAAAATTTGTAAATGAGTCATTTATACATACTTCGTGAGTCTGCTATGGGATAAATTTTAAAAAGAACTGAATCATGTTTGACAGTATTAGAAATTTGAAGTCAATTATTTAAATCTAGTCTTTCTTTCAAAAGTTATTCACCATTAAACATTGCGTTTTTAGTGATGTTAAATTTACTGAAATTGAAAAACCAGAAATTATTTTCCAATTTTGAGAGTGAATAGCTAAAAAAATAATTTTTTTTTTGAAATTTTTTATGTGTTATTTACCAACTTATTTAAAAAATCTGTTGAAAAGATAGAGATGCAATTTTGCGTTGTTTTATTTTTAGGTCATTTTTCGTAAAGGATATTCTTGGGTAATTTTTTGGTAAAATTTACATAGAAAATCACGTTATTTCATTTTGGGAAACATTTTTTTAAGCTTTAAGGAGTAATGTTTATATACGTATAGAAATAAGTATTTTTTAAATTTTTAATTCCTTGTGTATTAACGCAAGACAAAAAAATTTTCGTAGAACCTGTCGCCTGAAAAGTTGTGGTCCGTAAGCGTAGAATTATCGGAAGGAGATAATTACATGAAGCTTGGTACACAATAACGTGAATCAAAGTTGTGACATATTAATTAACCCTGTAGCTCCTAAGAATGTGAATATAGACCCCCCCTTCCATACGATTTTTTTCTCAGCTCGACATAACCTTTTACCTCCGTAAATAGTTGCACTCAATTGCGGTACACCCTGTATATTTGCATCTTAACATTATTTAATTGTACCTTAGCACTTGTTGTTTGAATTTAAAAACAATATAATTTTTTTTAAAGAAAATGTGTTTTCATATAAATATATTGTAATTATAAATGGACTGAGAACACTTTTAGTCTATTACTATTTATTTGCTTGGAAATATAATTTAGTCAAGAATAAGATTAAATATTCACGGACAAATATATATTAATTGGAGACTACATAATTTAATTGCAGCCAAGCACTTATTTTCAAAACGATATTTAAGAACAGCATAGTATATTTACCGATGATTACACTATATTTACTTGGAAACATATTTTAGCAAAAGAAATGCCAAAAGTTTTTCACTGTGATTACAAAATATTTGCTTAAAAGTAATTGTTGGTTTGAAGCAAACAAAATATATTAAAAAAACAGTAAAAAGGTTTTTCTCGGATGTAATTATGTTGAGAAGTAACCATATTATGTTGATCCGACATTACAATAATGTTTTTAAGCACACATTTTACGCTTTATCAGCAAAGTTGCTTCAAAACTCACCTATTTTTACTGCTGAACCGCCTTATTTTTCGTATATTTCGGTTTTTATTTTATTAATTTGAAAACACAAACACTTTTTATTTAAACAAACATTTTCAGAAACACTTTTCCCAAGAGCTAAACTCTTCAACACGTTTAGCGGCTGCTTGAAACTTAAAATGACGCCAAGGCTTGGCAACTGTTAAAAGCAAGCGCATAAAGAAACAAGCTTTCCGCTATTTTTCGTGCAAGTGCAAAAGAAACAGATATATGTATGTCTAGGCGAAACACATAAAAGAAAATAGTTCTGTTTTTTTTAAATTTGCAGAGTTTTGTTCTTTTTGAGTTTAACAGTGATGCAAATATATTTTTATTGGGTAGAAACACTTACTTACTTACTTAGGTGGTCGTAACAACCCGTGTCCGGGTTGCGGCCGACCTCATCAGCTCTCGCCAGGCGCTTCTGCTTTGCGCGCGCCTTCTCCAACCGGATACACTAAGTGTGGTTAGGGCTTCCTCAGCCTGGTCCATCCATCGGAGGCATGGTCTCCCTCGTTGTCGTTGACCAGCGACCCTCGCCTCGAGCACCTTTTTCGCTGGAGCTTCGTCGTCCATACGATGGACATGACCCAGCCAGCGTACTCGTACTCAATGTCTTCGTAGAGCTCATACAGCTCGTGGTTCATTCGGATGCGATAGTCATCGCCGACTCGAACAGGACCGAAGATTTTGCGAAGAACTTTTCTCTCGAACACCTCAGCGTCACACCTCGAACCTCATGCCTCAGCGCCATAGAGCAGCACAGGTAGAACGAGCGTCTTGTAGAGTGTTTTGTCGATCGAGAGAGGACTCTGGAACTTAGTTGCTTGCTGAGGCCGTAGTAGCACCTATTACAAATTATTGTTCTTCGCTTTATCTCCGGGTTGATTTCGTTGTTGGTATTAATGGCGGTGCCAAGGTAAACGAACTCCTTGACTACTTCAAAGTTATAGCTGCCGGATGAAACGTGGGAATCTAAACGCCACGCTCCCTTGTTTGTAGACAGCATATACTTTGTTTTACCCTCATTTATCGATAAACCCACTTTGGCTGGTTCCTTTTCGATAGCGGCGAAAGCAGCGGTAACATCTCTCTTGGTTCTGCCGACAATATCAATATCATCAGCGTACGCAAGGAGCTGGACACCTTTATAGAAAATGGTGCCATTACGATGCACACCGGCCTTTCCTACGATCCCCTCAATGATGATGTTAAAGAGATCGCAAGACAGTGGATTGCCTTGCCTGAAACCTCTTTCGGTATTGAAGGTTTCGGAGAGGTCATTTCCTACCTTGACGGAGCTGTGTGTGTCGCTCAACGTCATTCTGCAAAGTCTAATCAACTTTGTAGGTATATCGAACTCAGACATTGTTGCATATAGGCAATCCCTTCTCGGGCTATCGAACGCAGCTTTAAAATCGACAAAGAGATGGTGTGTGTCAACTTGATTTTCGTGGGTTTTGTCCAGGATTTGTCGTAGCGTGAAAATGTGGTCTATGCTGGACTTACCAGGTCGAAAGTCACACCGATAAGGTCCATCAGTGTTTTTGTAATCAATTCAGCTGACAGGCCGTCAGCACCCGCTGCTTTATTGTTTTTGAGTCGTTGTATAGCAACTCGAACCTCTATATGGCGAGGTGATGGTACTTCCACTCCGTCATCGTTGATTTGTGGCTCTGAACTGCGCTCTCCATGGGCGGCATTGGTGGAATCGTCAACAGTAAGTAAATTGGAGAAGTGCCGTCTCCACAATCTCAGCACACACTGTGTATCCGTATTCAGATCTCCATTTTCGTCTCTACAAGTGGATGCTCCGGGCTTGAAACCTTAGGTTCAACCTGTTGATAGAATTTTCGTGCATTCTTCTTGCCCTGGTATTCCTCTAGATCCTCACGCTCACGCTTTTCCTGCTCTCTTTTCTTGCGTCTGAAAAGGCGTCTCTCTTCCTTCCTCTTTTCGTGGTAGTATTTTCTCGCACGGCTCGCGTTGCAGCTGACTGCAGCGTTTTTCTACGAGGGCCGTTCGGAAAGTTCTTAGCCTGACACAGATATGACGGCATAAACAGCAAAAAGTTAAGTCTGTAGGAAACTTTAATCCATCGTATGAACACATGTAAAATTTCAATTGGCTCTGGCAACTCATTCGTATAAGAACAGCTGTTCAAAAACGGTACTTCAGTGATTTGTGTTGCAATGGAAAAATTTTAAATTCGTTGTGTAATTAAATATTTACATAAAAAAGGTTTATCGGGACAAGAAATTCATAATGATTGGTGAATGTATTAGGTGAGAATGCTCCTTCATACGCTACAGTAAAAAACTGGATAGCTGAATTTAAACGTGGTCGTTCAAGCATTGAAGATGAGCCTCGAAGTGGTCGTCCAAAAACTGCAACTTCAACAGAAATCATAGCAAAAGTATATGATATAGTACTAGACGATCGACGAGTGAAATCGATGAAACGATGAAAGTGCGGGAAATAAGTGATGCCATAGGCATCTCAAATGATCGAATTCATTTGATTTTGCATGAAGAATTAAAAATGAAAAAATTATCTGCAAGATGGGTGCCGCATTTGCTTACGGTTGATCAAAAACCCATTCGCATGAAAATTGCTCAAGACTGTTTGGATAGATTTTTGCGAAATAAAATGGATTTTAAACGTCTTTTCATAACTGTTGATGAAACATGGATTCATCACTATACACCAGAGACGAAAGAGCAATCAAAACAGTGGATTGAAGCTAAAGGAAGTGTACCAAAGAAGGCAAAATCAATTCAATCGGCTGGAAAAGTTTTGGCAACGGTTTTTTGGGATTATAAAGGAATTTTATTGATCGACTATCTTCAAAAAGGTAAAACAATTACATCAGAATATTATTGTAACCTTTTGGACGAATTGGATGTGAAAATTCGAGAAAAACGACCTGGTTTGCAACGCAAAAAAGTAATTTTTCATCAAGACAACGCACCAGCACACAAGAGTGTTAAAACAATGGCAAAATTCAACGAATTGAAGTACGAATTGCTTGACCATCCACCTTATTCTCCTGATTTAGCTCCCTCTGACTTTTACCTGTTCCCAAATCTAAAAAAATTTCTTGCTGGCAAGCGTTTTACCTCAAATGAAGATGCAATTGCAGCTGTAAACGATTATTTTGCAGAGCTTCAGGAAAATTATTTTAATCAGGGGATAGAATTGCTAGAAAAGCGTTGGACTAAGTGTGTTGAAGTTTCAGGAGATTATATTGAAAAATAAAGATAATTTTAAAAATCTAACTCTTGTTTTTCATTATTAGGCTAAGAACTTTCCGAACGGCCCTCGTATATTCGGCGTTTTTTACTGCTGTCACGATGCGACACTCCTGATCGTACCATTGAATGACTTCTTCAGCGGCAGCGCGCATGGAGTGGGATATATGCGCCCAAAGTCCACCGGCGTTGTCGGGTGCAGAGGGTTGTTGGTTGAGCTTAACCGAGAGTTGAGCGTAGTAGACTTCGGCTGTGCGTTGTAATTGCAGCATAGCGATATCTAGCTTTCGTTGCATTCCTGTGTGTATGTTCTTCGCATTGCATAATCGCATGCGGATATTGGCTGCAACAAGATAGTGGTCGGAGTCAATGTTGACGCCCCGAAATGTACGCACATCTAGAACACTAGAGTCATGCCTTCCGTCGATAGCAACATGATCAATTTGGTTTCGCGTTTTTTGATCCGAAGACAGCCAAGTGGCCTTGTGGATGTCGAGGTGCTTAAATCTGGTGCTACTAACTACCATGCTTCGCGCCGCGGCGAGTCGATCAGTCTTAGACCGTTGTTCGTGGAGGTCTCATGAAGACTGAACTGACCGACAGTGGGGCCAAAGATGCCTTCCCTTCCGACTTTCGCATTAAAATCGCCGAGGACTATTTTCACGCCATGGAGCGGCAGGTGGTCGTATACGTCCTCAATACTAGCGTAGAAAGCGTCTTTGACGGCTTCGTCCTTTTCCTCCGTCGGGGCGTGCGCGGAAATAAGGCTGATGGAGAAAAATTTTGCCTTGATGCGGATCGTGGCCAATCTTTCGTTCACAGGTGTGAACCGGGAAACAAGGTGGCGTAGTTTCCGGCTAACAACGAATCCACATACAAATTCGCGCCTCTCCGCATGGCGGCTGTAGTAGATATCACTGTGTGCTTGTTTAGAGCAGCCTTGCCCTTTCCATCGCATTTCCTGGATGGCGGTGATGTCAGCTTTTATTGTTTTGAGGGCTTCCGCCAGTTGGATAATGGCACCTTCCCTATAAAGGGTCCGGACATTCCAGGTGCATATCCGTAAATCATTGTCCGTTTTTCGTTTGCGGTGGTCGTCAACGTAATTGGGGTTCTTATCCGAGGCTGGTTTAGTTTTCATTGGGCAGTAGTAATGTGGCGGGACCCAAACCTTGCGCACATTCCATGTTTAAGGTATATGTAGCGACCCGCCGCTCAAATTAGCCGTCAAACTGACAGATGCCAGTTTGCCGTTGCCCGTTGCCGTTGTTTGAGTCAACTTGAGACGATTTCGACATGGATATGCCGACAATTATATTATATTAATATATTAATGTTGGACACAACTTATGTCTTCTTATATCGAAAAATAATGCTATTGAAGGAAAGTTCCTAATGATTAGGTGGTTACCTCTGAATATTTTGTTTTTGAAACCAAATATATAAGAACATATTTTTTTTATGCGTTTAGCGAAAAAATTTGTTCTTGTATGCTTTCGTAGTTGGCTAACATTACAAAAATTTATGATTTAAATTAGCTGTGCAGTAAAATTTTTCTAATTTTTAATAACTTTTAAAATATATCTTAAAATATTTATCTTTCAATGACGCACAGAATTGGCGCTCTTCGCTGATTAAAGTTCGTCGACTGTTCTATGTCATCGAACCGGTAAATCACAGACACAAATCTCTTCTGACACCGAAAGTTTGACTTTTACGTAAAAGTGAATAAAATAATAATCAAACATCTCTGTATAAGGTATTGAGTCAGATGAATAAAATCAAAGCAATTTCTTCTGCTTCTAATGTTTATGAATAAAATCTTAAGTAAGCAAATTTTAGGCCTCCAAGAAATCGTTATACGTATATACACATCAATACATTTAGGCTATTGCTTAAATATCTTAAGCAAAAGCAATTGCTTAATTTTTATTCATCAGAGTTGTCGTTCGAAACAGAAGAAGATTTAAGTTGTTTGCATACAAATATCTTCATCGTGTAATCCATGTTAAACATAGTATATAAAATTCAATACGTAGAAAAACTTTGAACTTGTTCCAAGCTTAAACGTATTTAGTATCGAGCAATTCAAATTCAATATCATGAGTCTGATTTAATTTCCACAACTCAGCAAAACAGCTGAGAGCAAATAAAATGTGTAGAACAAAAATATATGTAATAACAGTAAGCAGCAACTACAGCACAAACAATGAATATGACGGTGCAGAATGAAATAGGAAAAAGTTTCCGGCTTTAACGGAAACTATAAAGATATTTTGCACTGACATGACTGTCAGTTGGTACGCTTCCGCTTTTCCGTTCCAATTTCAATACAGTGGCTGTTAAAATATCTGTCGATCTAAGTCTGAGTCAGTCTGAGTTGTTATGAAAATTTTGTTCAGTGGGCGTCGAAGTGTGTATAGAAATTTCTGATTCATAGAAAATTAATCAGATAAATTGCAATAACATTATTCTTAACAATTTTATCAAGCATTTTTTTTTAATTACCATGTTAATAGTTTTATTTATTATTTTTTTGAAATCTTATTAAACAAATTTGATTATTTTAGAAATCTTAGAACTTGTTAAAAAAAGTTTTCTCACACATTGCCAATTTAAGGCAAAATTCTTTAGAAATAACTTTTTATAACTATTAAACATTATTTAACAATATAACAATAAAATAACTATTTAACAAAGTAGGCAACATTCTGCGAAAATCGATCAAAAACCTGACTCTAGTGCGACTGACAGATAGACTGACTGTTCAACCTAGATGCCAACTAATGTGCAATCTTTTCTTTTTCTTGCTACTAGAGAAGTCAACAAAAGTTTCTGATGCACGTTTTCCAATCATTCACATCCAAACATTTATAAAGCAACTTATACAGCTCCACACATGCTCATTCTCCTAACTCATATGGAAATGAAGAAATCCTTCCTTTGAGGTAGCTTGTAAACAACAACAAAAAAAAAAAAAATTCTCAACAAAAAGTAAAAATATATGTTTATGTAAAAGAGGCTCTAAGGGAAGGCAATTTCTTCGTGAGACATGACGTATATTTGTTGAAAAGAAACTCTTATCAATTGTAGAAAGATTATAAATATTGCACCAAAAGTTGTACACGTTGTTGGAAATTGTTGTTGACAGGTACTGTTGTCAAGATTCCAAGATGACAACAAAAGTGCCAACGAGAAATACAGCACAAGAAGTACAAAATAAGTAGGGCAGCTGCAATAATTTCAGAAGTTTGAATGAAACTTTGAACACTAACAACAGGAGTTTTAATATAAGTTTGTTGTTTTAACTTTAAGCAATTATTATAAATTAGTTATGAAAAGAAAAAAAAATTCTGCAAATGTTATATTAAGTCTCATAGAACTGTCTAGAAGTTAACCTAATATTTGAGAAAAACTTCAATTACTTGCAAAACATTAGTCAACTGTAAGAGT
The DNA here is from genome assembly GCA_914767935.1 of Coremacera marginata. Lineage (NCBI taxonomy): Eukaryota > Metazoa > Arthropoda > Insecta > Diptera > Sciomyzidae > Coremacera > Coremacera marginata. Next base: position 142,262,188 of record OU612044.1, read on the forward strand.
CATATAAAATTTTGATATATTTGTTAAATCATAGTCATAGATCACACTCTAAATAAATAAATGAAAAAGAATTTAAAGAGCATAAAAAGCAGTAAACTCAAAAAGCACTCACACATAGAAAAAAGACATAGTTCCCTGTAGGAAAATCAACTAATTTAAAAGTAGTTGATAAAGTAGTTTTTTGTCAACCACAACTAGTTGAATTTCTGACTTTTTCCCATAGAACGAACTAACTTATTTTGTATGGTGATGTCCGCTAAATAAGTCAATTGACTTTCGTCTGCATATATTTTCAACTACTTGTTAAATTAGTTATATTTAAATTATTTTTTAATGACTTTAAAACAACCAATTGAAAACTATTACTGATAGCCTTAAGTTAATAATATTTGATGAAATAACATGGTTAAATATATATAAGCTTGTAATCTAATAAAAATTTGCAATTAAAACATGTCAAAATCATAGTAGTTGCCCCTTAATATAATTCAAAGTAGTTCATATACTGGTTTATTTTAATCTAGTTTTTTAATTAGTTGTTTTTAAATACAAGTTAGTTCGTTCCTATAGGGTTTCGATAGTATCGTAAGTGTGGACGTGGAATTTTGTGTTTGATATATTTGTTGATGAATTTTCTACGTAAGTATGTAATACTACATTTAACTAAAAAGAATACAAATAAATATTTATTGCGAAAGAGTGTTTTGTGAAAACTATACCACTTTACTCTCAACGCTTTTTATGCATTTTATAATTCAACCAAAGAAAAAATGCTGTAAGCACAATTTTGACACTTTTCGAGCGATTTTTTTTTTAAAGGAATAATGTAAAAATAAAGTTTTTAATATATTTGAAATAAAATTAAATATAGTTAATCAAATATTTAAAAAAAAAAAAAATTAGCTGTTTTAATAGGTAATAAAAAAATTATCTTTAATCACTTTTTACATTGTCATTCATATTGTTGTTTGTTTATTATTCTTTCAAAATCTAAAATATCTCAATCAATTCTGTCTAATTGTTTCAATTATTCCGCTTTAAAAAATGATCTAAAACCATATTTTTCAAAATTATGTGCATTGATCACATATAAATGTTTATTTTTTTGGTACTCTATATCTAACAGTTGGGCATATTAGCTTATAAAAGTCAAACTTAAGCTGGGAAAAATAAAATTGTGAGTGATACATAAGTAGTTACAAATTCTTATATATATTAATATAAATTTTTTTAATTGAATGTTAAGTAATGTAATTTAGTATTAAAACTCTTATTTAGATTCCTTAAAATTTATTTATTAATTGTAAAATGTAGGGTGCTCTCAGCAAACTATTACCACCCTTTTTCTATTTACCGTATTCATCTTCAGTGAAAAAAAATAATTTTTACTAACTTTCACATTCCCTTTAAAACGGAGCATCTTCGATATTTCAACCTTATTTCTAGTAAAAATAATAGATTTACATAAAACCTGATTTGATTTTGAAAAGCAGCAACCACATACTAATCGAAAAAAAAAGAAAAAACGAAATGTCCATTTCAGCCCTAGAAAGGATTTTGACCGAGCTTCTTATGATAAATTGTGTTGTGTGTGTAGTGAAATGTTTGAACACAAATGATCGAGAACTGGACCTACCAGCTTTATGCTGACTCCAAACGGCTTATGTTCTGAAGAAGCTTTTCATGACAGTTTTTACTCTTTGAGGTTTGCCATTGTCTGCGGAGCGAACAGAAAAATTAATTCAATTGAAAAAACCTCAGGGTGATCAGGGGGCGAACCTTCACATGGCAAAGTGTCTGACTCCCTCAACCTGGCGAGGCCAGCCTTATTTATGTCGAAATTGTCCCAAGTCAACTCAAACCTCCTCGTGGTGTTCCCTGGGCAACGGCATTCGTTAGTTTGACGGCTAATTTGAGTGGCGGGTCATGGAATGTGCGCAGGGTTTGGGTCCCGCCACATTACTACTGCCCAATGAAAACTAAACCAGCCTCGGATAAGAACCCCAATTACGTTGGCGACCACCGCAAATGAAAAACGGACAGTGATTTACGGATATGCACCTTTAATGTCCGGATCCTTTATAGGGAAGGTGTCATTATTCAACTGACGGAAGCCCTCAAAACAATAAAAGCTGACATCACCGCCATCCAGGAAATGCGATGGAAAGGGCAAGGTTGCTCTAAACAAGCACACTGCGATATCTACTACAGCTGCCATGCGGAGAGACGTGAATTCGGATGTGGATTCGTCGATAGCCAGAAACTACGCCACCCGGTTTCCCGGTTCACACTTGTGAACGGAAGATTGGCCACGATCCGCATCAAGGCAAAATTTTTCTTCATCAGCCTTATTTGCGCACACGCCCCGACGGAGGAAAAGGACGAAGCCATCAAGGACGCTTTTTACGCTAGTCTTGAGGACGGATACGACCACCTTCCGATCCATGACGTGAAAATAGTCCTTGACGATTTTAATGTGAAAGTTGGAAGGGAAGGAATCTTTGGCGCCACTGTCGGTCAGTTCAGTCTTCATGAGACCTCCACGAACAACGGTCTAAGACTGATCGACTTCGCCGCGGTGCGAAACATGGTAGTAAGTAGCACCAGATTTATGCACCTCGACATCTGGCTGGCCCCGAATCAAAAAACGCGAAACCAAATTGATCATGTTGTAATCGACGGAAGGCATGACTCTAGTGTTCTCGATGTGCGTACATTTTGGGGGGTCAACATTGACTCCGACCATTATCTTGTTGCAGCCAAGAGCAGCATGCGATTATGCAATGCGAAGAACATACGCACAGGAATGCAACGAAAGCTAGATGTCGCTAAGCTGCAATTACAACGGACTGCCGAAGCCTACTCCGCTCAACTCTCGGTTAAGCTCAACCCAACCTCTGGACCCGACGACGCCGGCGGACTTTGGGCGCATATATCCCACTCCAAGCGCGCTGCTGCTGACGAAGTCATTGGTTTTCGGCGCCCGCAAAATCGGAACCAATGTTACGATCAGGAGTGTCGCATCGCGACAGCAGTAAAAACGCCGCATACGGAAAAACGTCAGTCAGCTGCAACGCGAGCTGTGCGAGAAAACTACCGCGAAAAGAGGAAGCAGGAAATGAGTGAACGTGAAGAACTAGCGTGAGCAATGAATTAATTCATGCCTGAGCGATGAATTGATAAGGCGCCTACATCAGCTCATCAGCAAAATATGGCTAGCGGAAGCATGCCTGACGATTGGATCCTCAGCGTATTGTGCCCTATACTTAAGAAAGGAGACCCAACAATCTGCGCCAGTTATAGAGGTATCAGTCTTATTTCCATCGCAAGAAACCTTCTCTGTTAGATGGGAATTGGACGATGGGAAGATGGTTCTCTTTCTCAGGTTCTCAGGTTTCTCTGGGTTTTAAGAAAAACGTACCCACTTTTACCATTATAATACGATACGATTCTTTAACTATTGCAATTTTTTTCAAGGAGGGTTTAGTTATACGTTTCGTAATAAAACTGACAATTTGGGTGTTTTGATATAATGATTACTTCTTGACTGCCAATTTTGCGTCTTAATTTGGTTTGACATAGTGAAATTTCTGTGTTTCCTTTATAGTAGCACAATTTCCAAATCGATCTGCCAAATATTCAGACCCTATCTTATAACCATCGTTATTTTTGTTCATAGCAGTTATGTTGGAAAAAAATTCATCTTGCACAGCCCACTTATATAACTGTAATGCTGTACTTATTTGTATCTCTGACGTTATTTGGAGACTGGCTTTTCGGGCTTTCTTCTTGAAAGCGCCACCAGCCCCATCGCAACGGCCTTTTCCATCAGCCATATCATGGAAATGCCACAGTGCAGAGCGATCAAAGAGAGAATACCGTATTGAGGCTAACATAGCCGAATTAAAGTTACTCTAGACGCAACAATTGGAAAGAAGTTGTAGTAGCCGCAATACTGAATGTATCACAACTGTAACTACGTAGTACAAGATCCGACCATAGGATGACCTGTACCCATCTGTTTTCCAAATGAAAAGTACTTTTTAGCAATTATTGTACATAAGTAAACATATTGCGAATAGGTTGCCTAGTGGAAAGAAGTCAAGACTATATTTAATTATAATTAATATAATGCATTTTTTCTTTTCGATTTCTACACTCTTTGCCAAACGAACTCAATATTAATTGAAAGAAGGAAGCATAAGGAATAAGAAACCGTTGGGTTGCCTATCCTTTTCTGATCAAGAGTACAGAGTTGTCAGGTATGAATAGGGGAATTTAAAAAGAAATTTTCAATCATCTGTTTTCTAATTGAAATTTATATTTCTATAATAGAATAAAATAGATAATTTTATGAAGAACACGATGGTATTGGGTTGCTTAAGTGAAATTGGTCAAGGCTAGGGTTGCCGCAATTTGAAACAGTGAGCGACGCACAGTGTAAGCCACGGACAAAAATAGAAGGAGTTGCTGCAGCATCGTGAAATTTCAGAGAGAATCTTTCACAAAATGAATGAAAAGCCCACCTACCATATAAACGAAATCAGTAATCTGGCATATTTCCCAAAAAAATTATCCCAGAACAATATAAATTTGCATTGAACAATATAAATGTTTGTTAGTTACATACGCGAAAAAAAACGTGACCATCAGTTTGACGGATTTGAAAAAAAATTTCAAACAAAAGTATATACACAAATTAGCTGGTTTTAAAAATACAAGACTTTACTGAAAGTTCGCTCACAATAAGTTGTAAATATTGTAAATTTTTTAAAAATTTTTCACAAATGCATCACATCGTGAATACCCCTATTGATTTCGTTTGGCAAACAGATGAGTGTAGAAATCGAAAAAAATGCATTATATTAATTATAATTTCAATATTGTAGTGACTTCTTTTCACTTGGCAACCTATTCGCAATATGTTTACTGAGGTAAAATAATTGCTTAAAAGTACTTTTAATTCGGAAAACAGATGGGTGTAGGTCGTCCTATGGTTGGACCTTAGACTAACAGTTCTTACTTTCGAAAGACTCAGATAAATTAATCAATTTTTGTTGTGCGAGCTCTCATATGGTTCTTTCCGTATAAAATAACTCCACTATAGCTATTATAGCTTTAACTATTCCATGGCAGCCGTATACGAAATTCAATAATTCCCTGAGTGTACTCTGGCTGGGTCATGTCCATGGTATGTATGAAGAAGCTCCACCGAAAAAGATGTTCGAGGCAAACGCTGACGGCTGGCAATGAAGAGGAAGACCATGACTTCTATGGATTCACCATTTCGAGGAACCCCTAACCGCGCTTGGTTAAACTAATTGGTGAAGGCGCGCAACAATTTGAGTCATTAATAGTATGCAGCCTACAGTAGGAAATTCACAACAGCTGTCAATCTGACAAACTAACTGGGTTAAGTCTATCATCAAGTGGCTGGCTGAAACAAAATAGCATCGTTTACAAAATGAAAATCAATGTGATTAACTTTGAAATCGTACATGATGGTATAAGGCATGTTTTAACCCATTTCCGGAGTACTGGAAAGAAAATGACAGCATTTATTATGTTGATTACAGATGTGTTTGCAATGTGTATTTGTGTGTGCGAGTGTGTACGTATGACCCTTGTATTACGAACCTTTTTTACATTTTCGCATGACGTTACGTTATGTTAAGTTAAGAAATCGGCTTAAATGTGACATTTTGCAATGCAATAAATAACAACTAGGGACAGCTTCAACAGGCTTTGGCTGAGAGGGAAATTATAGTGAATGTTACCAATCACCGTGCATTTCACTGCTTGTAGTCAATTTCATTTGACCTATTTTGCACCCTGTCACTCGCTCTCTCTTTCGCTCACTTCTCTTTATAAAATGCAATGGTTTTCTGTACGCTTTTCATCTTATGGCGGATTTATTGTTAAAATTGCAGCTCCTATTAATTCTTTTCGCATTTTATTTATGCTGACATTCTGTGATTTCACGTTATGATGATGATGATGATGATGTTGAAGTTGATGTTGCCAATAATGATGATGATGATGTTATTTCAAATGTCATTTCAAAAGTGCTGTTGGCAGCTATTGATAGTAGTAGTTCTTCTTTTGTTACTCTTATTGTTGTTGTTATTATTGTTTGCATGAATCCGTTCAAATGGTTGAATGACTTTGTTTGCCTTCGGATTGCGTTGTGATTGAAATTGTTTTATGCAGCTTATAAGAGTGGATTGATTCATCGATTGATTGAATGATTGATTTATTGATTGACTTAGATTTATTTTGACATTTCAAGAGTGTTTATTACAGTTGTTGCACTATCTAGTTTTGCGCTAAGTATGTTTGAGCAGTTAGACTGGTGATACATTTGTAAAGCATGAAAAATATCATAGTTTCAATAAAACAAAAATCATGTTTTAAGCTTCATTGCAAGATACGAGTGCTTGTTTTGAAATGCCGATTGTGCACTGCGTGACGAACAGTTGCCATTTTTTTATTAAAGACAGGTCAAAATGCTTTTGATAAGAGAATACAATGAACTATAGAAACATTCTCAACCTCTAACAATAACACATGTTTACACTGTCTTGGACTAGAGAAGACAAAAGTAGTTACGCATGTATTTTTTTTACGCTAAGTTCAAATACGCAGTCCGTTTTTTTTAGTATGTCAAGTTTTGGAGATATATAGGAAAAAGTTGGAAAAGGTTATTTTCTGTTAATTGGACCATAATTTTTAAACGCATAAATCAATTTCAATGACTATTAAAGAATTTAAATAAGTAATATTAGGACAAACCATTTTTTTGTAGTTTTTAAAATATTGGTCTTCTAAGTTAAAAAATTTTAAAAATTGTACAGTATATACATATTTACAGCCATTGAACATTTTTGTCTTTCCATGCCGAAGAACATATTATTTTTTACTACTCAACATATTTTTTCAACACCCCTACCCTATATCTGCCACCCTTCTGGGGGTTCCCAAACAAAAAGCACAAAACTTGTCGATTATAGAACATATCACTCCTGGATTGATTCCTAGAAGGGTCAAATATATGAACTGGTACACTTATGTTTTGCCCTTTATTATTTATAAAATATGTAGCTATGTTTTCTACTAGCCTGGTAGCTGAATCAGATACGCAGGCAATAAAACTGCAAGCCTTAACAGTGCTGCCAAAAAGCTATCAACACATCTAAAAAAGCTTTCCTTCAAAGATACATATATTGAGAATCATCTCATTTCACTTTGAAGTGCACATTTTTTTTAGGTGCGTTATCACTTTTTGGTAGCGGCAAGAGTTATAAATTCACGTCTGCACTGTTAGAGGTGAATAAATTTCTTAACAGTTATCTCTCTCAATGCGATGTAATTCAAAACGGTATCCAAAATAGAAAAATTACTTTATTAAAAAATTACTATTCTTTGACTTAATATTTATTAATCTTTTCTGGTGAACTTTTTACTTTTAAGAGATGATTATAATAGACCGAATGGAGCGTTGTATAGTGTGGGGAAAATGTCACTTTGCAATCTATTGCGTGAATTCCTTAAGTGAGCGTTTATAAAAAGTTGGAACGGAGCGGCACGAGACATTGAGATCTACAGAAGTTTGATTTTTAAGCTACGTTTCCGTTTATTGAAATTTGCTGCAATTTTATTTATTCTGTATTTGTTTTTTTATTGGATTTTTAATAAGATTTGATTGAATTGATGCTTAAAAATAATAAAATAAGAATATTTAATGTAATTTGTTGTGAAATAAGAAAATGTTGTACAAAATATCAAATTCTTCTGCCGTTGTTCTTATAATCGCTACACTGTTTGTCAACGTTTCGCCAAGCTACGATGACATTAGACTCCGTTCCGATCTGTCTATTATAATCAGGTCTTTAGGCTAAAAACGGAAATATTCCCTCATAAATCTGACTTTGAAGAGGCAAAACATAAATTTATTTTAATATTTTTTCATCATGTCCAACAGAAGCACAACATTTTTGATGTGTTCTTCAGCCCGCATAAAGACTTTTCTCTTCTAGGTATCTATGGATGGAGCTATCAATGTAATCGAAAACTTGTCAATACAAAGATAGACATCATTTTCACAATGCATCATATAACACTTATTTTTCGACAAAATTTGTTGGTAGTTTTTCATGTTAATCAAATTCATATTATTTGTGAGTATTGAAAAAGAGATCCAACTGCCAGATGGATACTTTTTATTTTGAAAAACGATCAGTTATACTTATATGTTCACAATTTATCTCAATTTCTTCTACTCCTACAAAGATGTACAAATGAAAAAACACAGGTGCGCCGTTGGACACACGTGAGAAGCGAAGCTTTTTCGCAGTTACATAGATTTGATAGCTTTATATTTTTTCTTTTTAATAAATTAGTTTTTAAATTAAAAAATTTTAAATATTTTAATTCTCTCCATTTTAATTCTCCACACATGATTGTGAACTTGGCTGACGGAACAAATTTTTTCCTTCAACAGCGTACTACCTACCTTCAACAGCGTTAAAACAATTCCGCTTCCTGTTCGCTTTAAAAAAACTCAATGTACTTCTTATAGGAATTTTGTTTTCGTTTTTACAGTAAATTTGCTTCTACTTGCATAGAGTATAAATTTTTATCTAGAGATTGCATCAACTCTGCTAAATCTCTGGCATGTGTTAGCAGAGGTTAACAGAGTTTTTTTTCTTCATGTTTTTAAGTGAAATAACTCTGTTAACACATGCCAGAGATTTAGCAGAGTTGATGCAATCTCTAGATAATAATTGACACTCTATGCTATTTCTACAAGATGTACCAGTATCGATATGTCAGTGCTAGTGTATTGTTTGGAATGAACGAAAAAGAGATAAGAGAATGGATAGAGACGAAAAGCAATCGTGTTTTTTAATGGCTGGCTTCCACACTTTATCATTTTTTTAATAAACTTCCTTTGGATTTAATGTAATAATTGTTTAAGTTTCTTTAATAATAAAGATTTTTATATTGTAGTGGTAACACGTCTACAGTTTTCCTTCGCGCGTTTACATCAAGAAAAAAGAAAACACACCGATGTTGGTGACATCTTGTTGGCATAAGTGAATACATAATCCTCTATCTATTGATAGACTGTAACGATCTACTGCAGCATAGTTTTTGTTATACTCAACATTAAATCAAGAAGTGTTTCTAACACAGTTTGGTGGCCTGGTGGATAGTGTATATGACTCGTGATCAACTGGGTGCGAGTTCGAGTCTCCTCGGGGGCAAAGAATTATTTTTAATATAATTTAATATTATAATGTATTATATTAATATTATTATTAGTATTTACTTTTCTTGTTGTAATAAACGCAAGTAATAAGAAACTATAAAATTCTAAGAAAAAATCTGTCGAAAATTTTTCAGATTTCACTCCAAGGAAATCACAGAACTATGAGTAAAAAGCTTTGCTTCAAAAATTAATGTAAGAATATTTATTTTATTTTAATAGAAATTCTCAAAGTCAGTAGTGTTGCTAAGAAGGGAATGAGTTTACATTTTTGATTCAGAGTGAAAATATTTTCATTTATTTAATAAATAAAATTTAGAGCGTACATTATAGAAGTGTTTCTCAATCGTGTATGACCTTCCGAGTGGCTTACAGATTCTCAGTGATAACATATCATAGATATCTCAAAATGTCTGTCTATAACCTAACAATTTTGAAATTCGATCACTAGCTCTGATCTTTGAAGTGTATTTTTGAACTAATTCATAAAAACTTTTGGCAGATTTTGGATTTTGTTGTTACCTAAGCAGACACCATAATAATACTGCAACTCTGTTCCTTTTTGTTGTAAAGAAAGTATTTTTCATCAAAATGTCACCGAGCATAAGTTTAAGACGTATGATTCATGATAAAAAAGAAAAGTCAATGGTGATAGCTAGTTTTTTGAAGCGAAGCTTTTTACGCCTTGTTCTGTGGTTTGCCTGCGTGAAATCTCAAAAACCACACATTTATTTTTCGACAGCGTTTTTCTCAGATATTGATGTTTCTTTATTCCTTGCGTCTATAATAACAAGAAAATGTAATTTCAATATATTAAAAATATTTCTTCGATCCTCCGCGCGAAATTGAACTCGCACCGTTGTGAGTAGGAGTTCACTACACTATCCACTGATCCAAATCCCTCTGTTAAGCAGAGTTGTTGATTCAGCATCAAGTATGTATTACTACAGATATGTTGCAGTAGATCATAAACATTTCTTAATAGAAAGAGGATTGTGTATTTGCTATGAATACATTCTACATATTATAAATACATTCCACAAAAAAATGCTTCTACTTGCAAGAAGATGTCTCAGCATCGGCAAAAATTAAAAATTGCCCACAAGTGCGTTGTAATAACAATGAATGTAGCACAGTAGTAATAAAATTAATAAAATAATAATGCAATGTAATGAATTGTACTGGTATGAATATAAACATGTGTTTCTTAATTTACTTAATGCTATTTGAAATTTCTTATTTAACTTAAAAGCTATTAAGAAAAAATCCATTAAATTATTTAATCTATGAAACTGCAAAAAACTTTGCTTCTCTCGTTTTTCTTTTGTTTTACCATTTTATTTCTCAATTTTATACTCCTTTTGCCAAGTTATGATCGCCGAAAGAACTTCCACTACTATCTTGTATAATTACATCATGATCTGATTATGCATATTAACACTCATTTTGCATTGGTCAAGACTTGAAAGCAATTTTTTTGGGTTTTCTTTTTGTTCATAAAGAAAGTTAGAACCGACATGTGTACCGTCAAATTGCTTTGCTTTTCGTAACCACCAATTTGGCTCAAATTACCTGCAAACTGTGGAATTTGCTTTTAAATTTTGACCAGTGTAGATAGGGTCATATTTCAACGCAACACAGCATGTACGATTGTCATAAACCAGTGGTGTCCAACCGGTAGTTCGCGGGCGCCTGTTAGCTCGCGACCGTATTTTTAGGCGCCCGCAAACAAAATGATGCACAGAATAATACTTAGGATTGGCGATTTTTACAAGTATGCTTATAACATGTTCAAATCGATTTTGCTTAAATGCTAAGCAAAAAAGAAGATTTTTTCATTTAACATGGTCGTTTACACTGCCTGAACTAATTTCAAATTGACAGCGACAGCAGATTTGTAGCTGCAGAGCTATTTCTTTCTTCTGCAGACGCTTTCATTCTTTTCTGTGCCACTCATGCTGTCAATTAATTCTTCAGATACTTGCACAATTATAGTACTGATATGGAAGTAACATCTTGCTTTTCTATTTTTCACTATTTATGACTTTTTATTTTGATTCAAAATCTAATTTGTCCACATAAAAGTGTCAAATTTTAAGGCTATTTTTATATTCAACAAGCAAACAAAAAAGCTTTTCTGACGTTAGTAATGCCAAATTTAGAAACTTTTTCAGATTTGGGTGTGTTTAACAAAAAAAAAAAAAAAGCATGGTCATGGTTTTAAAGTAGCCCTAAGTACAAATTCGGTTGGACACCACTGTCATAAACGAATCTATCGCTATTGAAGTCACTTAAAATATTTAATATCCAAACGATAATAAATATATATGTGCCTATCAGTATATGCATTGTGAAATGAGTTGATTTTACTCACCAAATAATCTGTTCAACGATGTAAAAATAAATTATTTCGATAGACAATTAACGTCAAAATAATAAGGTAGTTTAATCAACTGGCAAAGATTTTGAGCACTTTACACAAAAACAACTCGACAATAATAGGCACGATTTATTTATTACGACTTATTTCATTACTTGTCAACTCCTGTAGCTTCTGCCATACTGACATAATTGACAGTACAGCACAGTTCAGTGGTTTTTAGAAATCCTCATGCCTATTATTTAAAAGCATTGAGTCGATGTGAGAGAATCTGTATGGATTACACCAATAAAATAAACGGCTACATAAGCAATGACCATGAAAATTAAATTAACGATAGCAAATTTATTAAAATATTACTACCTTATATTGATAAGCAAGTGAAAAAAATGTTTAGTTACTTTTACTGGTTTATATGTACTTTTATGTTCGTCATTTAGTTGTGCATATATGGTCGGCTAATGAATGAATGGAATTTTTTATGACCATTGTAATAAGTTGTCAGTCAACAACAATAAATATTTTTTGCTTAAACTATTGACGAATTACTATTATTTCGTATGAAAATTCGTATGAATACTAGGTTGGACTGTTAATATATAGAAACTTTGAAAACACATTTGTTTCAATTTTGGAGCCCAGTTTTGGTTGAAAATTACGTTGCCGCATGCACATTCAAATTTGTGTAAACGAAATTGGAGTAAATGGAAAGATAAACGCTCGGAACACTTCAGGAATGACCCCTGTCTGTTAGCGATCCCCATTAATTTTTTATCCCTAACATTACCCTAGAACAGTGGTTCGCAAACTTTTTCAGCTCGCGACTCTCCTTTCCTTATCGGAATATCTCCACGGTCCATCGGTTCATGGTGGAGTAAGAAACCTTATTTGTATTGTATCTCTTGCTTATGTTTATATAATTTGCCATCAAATATTGCAAATATTTTATGATTATATAAAATTGGCCGAATAATTCAATTTTTAAATCAGATTTGAAAAAAATGTGAAATTGAAGTCAATAACCCCTTCCCAAACCATAAATGTAGTACTCTTTGCTATAATTTTTCAAATTTATTCGTTTCCTGCGTATGAATGCACATTTTTTAAAATGAAATGCTGTGGGTTTTAGGTAATTTAATGTAGTTTATAAAAAAAAAAAAAATTTGATTATTAATTTTTTCCAACATTTAAATTAGAATCGGAACACATTTGGAAAAGAAATAATTTTTTCTGTCAAGCCGGATTTTTGACTTTATCTATTTTTCTTCAAATTTGCAATGCAGTCTTTTTCTGTTGCTCTATAAGGAAAAAGTTTTTGATGTGCGTCCACGAGCGAGTTGCAAAACCATCTGTTTTTTGCTTTCTATGTTGGTAACTTTTAAATTGAATTTTGTGATCAAATCATTTTTATTCGTAAATCCAGCAGTTTATACTTACAAACAAACTTATACTTACATTATTCGTAAAAGAGGTATAATACATAAGAAAGTCTATGATATACCAGATCTTTTTTCGTGTAATCTATTGTTATTCAATGAATATTAAAAAAAAATTTTTATAAATAAATACTGTGTCTAGCAGAAAAAAAATTTGCTCATTCAGAATATACTCAATTTTTGTTTTGCTTTTCTTATCTTTTCTTACGGATAGTTTTAAGATCAAATCGCGAACCACCTGTAACTTCCGCTACCCCCGCTATTATGGTTGGGAACCACTTGCCCAAAACATACTCGCCAACTCGCCTTCACGGGGTTCCCATACAAAAAACGGAAATTTCACAAAATTGACTAAAATAGGCAGGAACGAGATAAAGTGAAGTATAAACGCTGTTAATGTGAGCTGTGATCACAACATTACTGCATCGGCAGTCTACGCTTTACAATGTACAACTCTGCAATAAATAGGATTAGCTATTAGAGAGAGACTTGATGTATCTACCGTTTATCACATCACATTTTCAAATTGTTGCTGAAATCGGTGTTCGAAGATAAAAAGGGCGAAACTTTTGCGAAAGATGTGACACTGTTTGGACATTTCTAAAAAAAAAAAACATAGGTCGAAATCAATCTAATTAATACAAATTTGATATACTTTCTTAGCGAGACAGAATACTTCCAGAATGCTTCCAGAATACAATCTATAGATACTTAAAAACGCATTCAAAATGCTTCTTAATGAACTAAATTGGGAAGGTGCAAATTAACATTCTGAATTCTAATATAAGATTTGTCATATTTGAGTAATAATTTACATATTGGATTTAACTCCACAAAAGTCTTCGATCGGTTATAATATCGAACATTCCGTTCATTTTAAGCCTCAAAAAAAATTTTTCCAGTGAAGAAATTTTGGGAGCACTTATGAAGAAGACTAAGGAAAGTACATGGAAAGTACCAATAACATGGATATGTTAAAGAAATGCCTTCTGAGTAAGAAAGTGGAAGGAATGGAATTCAAGTTTTGCCCTTACATGTTACCTTTTTTTGAAAGCACTTTTTTGCTGGATTCTGATGCAATTGCTAGGAGAAATATTTGGCTAAATAAAATTTGTAAAAAATTATAGAAGTGTAAATTTCAATCAAAGCGTAAATTTAAGAATGCAGAAAAATTTAAGACTAGACCATAGAGCCTTATATTATTTCGCTCAATACTTAATTTAACCATATCGTGCCCTTCATGCTTAATCCCACCCACTTTTGTAAGCTTAAAATTGCTCATTGTACACGGAGAAAAAAGATAATGTTAAATTAAAAAAAAACCTAGTAGAATTTATAAGCTGGCTTTGGCAGTTTTCAGCCTCCCAAATAAATACTTCATTAAAACGCCTAAGTTTAAAATGCTAACTTGCCAATTTTTATTTGGGCGATAAATTAACCAAGTACTTGGCAATTTACACATTATTTAAAAAAAGTTAAGTATTAAAAATATAACTTTTTCCGGGTTTTGGTTTTGATTTTTTTTTTTTTTTCTAAGCGAACTTTCTTTCTTTCTTATTATTATTATTATTACGCATCTCGTTCTGTTGTTTGCTTTACTGAAAGGGACACTATAAATCTTTTCTTTTTCGACGCCGTTTTTCTTAGAAATTTATGGCGTTTATTACAACAAGAACATTAAATTAAATATCAAATATGAAAGTCTTTCCTTCGCCCGCTGTGGGGATTTGAACCCACATCCACCGATTAAGAGTTCACTACACTACGAACCGAGCCAAACCATTCGTTAATATTAATTACACCTGATGCTAGGCTGCAGCACAACACAATAATCTTTTAATAGAGTTTTGTTATATGGCTATCAACAGAATACTGTGATAACTGCATCTGTTAATAAAGCATCTGTTAACATAGCTTCAGTTATATCAACAAACAGTAACAAGGCTATTTGGATCGGTGACACGCCCCCTGTCTATTACCGGCTAGTTAAATAAACTTAAGACTGCTAAAATTGCCACAGATAATGTGTGAAAAATTTGGATGAATTTAGAAAAACGGTGTTGAAGGAGTTCGGTTAAAATTAAAGTGTTGCACCCCTGGCTAATCCAAAAAAATATTTGTTGAAAATTATGTTGAAGTTGGACAAACACTGTAGAAGAAATTCGTTTTAAATTAAGGTGCCTCTACACCCCTTGTGTAGAGGGAGTTCGATTAGAATTAAATTGACACGCCCCCTTGTCTAATGATACCCATATCTTAAAGCTTAAAGCTTCTCATTATACTTAAAAATATATGTGCGAAATTTTGTTGAAATCGGACAAGCGGTGTAGATGGAGCTAGATTAAAATTTAAGTGCCACACCCCTTGTCCTAATACTGCCCAATTTCATATGCTTAAGACTGTTCAAATTACCAATGATTATGAGTGCAAAATTACAAAATACACAAAATATAACAAAAGTTCGATGAAAATTAAAATGCCACGCCCACTTTTCTAGACTTAAAACTTCGCATTATACCGAAGAATATAAATGCAAAATTTTGTATAGGTCGGAAAAACGATGTGGGTGGAATTTGGGTTCATATAGACACGATGACATTCTGTTTTATATATTTGCGAAGGTTCATCTGTTTTGTGTACTTCGTATGGAAGGTAAGGGGAGTTTTCATTAGATTTTGCCAAATTTTGTTGTGAGGGTTCATATTAAATATCAAAGCTTATGTGTTATGATTTTTAAGAGATTTTGCTTTTAAAATAAAGCCACTTTGTATGGAAGGTAGGCGTGGTTATCATCCAATTTTACCAAATATCATAATTATACCGTTTATGTTGAATATCAAAGCATATTTGCAAAATTTCATGATATTTCTTTAATTTTTATGGATTTTTAAGATGTTTTACGTTTAAAATAGTGCCAATTTGTAAGGTAGGTAGGCGTGGTTTATATCCAATTTTACCAAATATCATTGCGATAGTATATATTAAATATCAAAGCATATGAGCGAAGTTGCAATGCATTTCTTTAATTCTTGTAGATTTTTAAGAGATTTTACGTTAAAACAAAGTCACTCTGTATGTAAGGTTGGCGTCGTTTTCATCGGATTTAGCTCATTTTTGAACTGACCTTCATTTCTTAAAAATAAACTTATGTTTTAGATTTCATCGCGATAGCTTTAAAATTACGTTTGTAATCGTGTCCTCAGACGGAAAGACAGATGGACATATGGAAATCGACTCAGGTGGTGATGTTGATCTAAAATATGTATAATTGTCTATACCTGCCACGCCTCGTTATTGGCGTTACAAATGGCATGACAAAGTTAATATACCCCTTACGCAGTACGCGTTATGGTTTATATATGATGCATACCATTAAAAGGCATAAACAGTTTTATGACTTAGTTTTAGGAGCCTATGAAATCAATTTCCTTTTCCCACTCTTATTCAATTTCCTTTTTGAACTTGTTTCCCATTAACCAAATCCAACTCCTCCAAGAACATAAAAAGAGGAAAATTAAATAAATGTCATCGTTGCCGCATATTATCCTCGCTTAAGCTTTATCCTTGTTAAATGCTTTTTAACACTTTTTGCCACACATAATTTTTGTCAACGCTTCTTTTGCTAGCACGTTTATTCGCTGTATAGCTGCAGCTATATGATTATTATCTATTTTAATAACCTAAACGAAAATTTCATTTAGCTAACTTTTGCTTCAATTTGGCTTGTGGCAGTGTATAGCAAGCAGCAGCAGCTGGCATGGTCAAAGAAGAGTCAAAGGACGCAGCAAGTTTTATTAATGACTCTTTTAATACTTGGTAGCCAGATATATTTTGGAGTTTTTTTATTGTTTTTTTTTTTTTTCTTTCATTTTATTGTTGCGAAGATGTTGCGCGGAATTTTTCGATTTTCTTTCATTTAATTTTTTCCATGTTGTTTTTATTGTTGTTGTTGCTTTTTTATGGTTATCTTGTGGACTCGGCTGCAGCCTTTAAGCACATTACCAACTGCTGCACAGTGGAATGGATTGCAATAAAATATACCAAAAATAACTGTGTCTTCAACTGAAAACGCTTTCCAATTCAATTCTAAGGAATTTCTTGAAAATAACGAAATTTCTAAGATACTTCACAATCATTTCACCAAAATTAACTTTTTATTAGATAACACTATTTTTTTTTTTTAGTCAAAGCTAGAGAAAAAAGTGATTTCAATTTGTATTTCAAAGCATAACATTCCTTTTCGAGTCAATTCGCTTCGCCTTGCTCGCTGTTTTCAATAACTGGTAGTTTTTTGTTTTTGTTCCGGTACCCTCATTTTTGCCCGACGGAACTTTATGAAGCCTAATAAGTTTTTATTGCAAAAAGTCACGAAATGAAAACAAACGTGTTGTTGTAAACGCATAGTAGATAATAAGCCGGAACAGTCACTCCTTGGTGAGCGAGCGTATCCTTGCTCCACCAGCACCGCACCAACATATCAAAGCAAAACGAGAATTTTGTTTGTTCATTCTAGTTGGGTATATTTTATAAATTCGCAGCAGGATTCAGTTTATTTTTGAGGTTATGCGTTGTTCTTCCATGTTGGTGCCATGTTTGTTTGTTTATTTATGTTTGCATGTTTTTGGGTGTGTATGGCTAGCTATATCTAGTTAATTTAGGTGTTCACGAAAGTGTTTTTAATTTCATTTAACTATATTAAACCGAACGCATTTCTGATATTTTCAACGAATTAGTTTTTGTTGAGTTTTGCCTCTTGAAGCGTGCCTGGAATGAATTTTTCAACACCTTGTTAGCTTTATTTACTTTATCTCTATATTTGTTTTTGTGTTATTTTAGAATTGTTATGATTTGTTTACTTCATAAAATTAGTTGCTTTTTATTGAAGCTTAAGTTAATTTGTCCATATTATGTTTGAGTTTATTTGGCTTCTAATTAAGCAGCTAGTTATGGGAAGTTTTAATGTGGGACTTAATAAAGTTTATTGCTTTGCTGCTTATAGTATGTACGTGCGTTTTTGGTAGACTGGCAGCATTTATGGAGTCAAAGCTAAAGTAACATAAATGATGCCGTAAAAATTTATTTTTTTTTTAATCAAGAAAAAACCAATAAACAATCACAAAAAAAAAAAACCAGTAGCCATAGTAACTCTTTTAGTGCAGGATTATTTTTTATCCTTATATCAAAGTGTTAAAAGTAAAAGCAGCTATGATTATACAAGATGTTGGTTTTTAAGGTTAGTAATAAAGAATATGCTGTTGAAAGTTACTAATATTAAAATCCACGATGGCGGATCCATTAAGACAAACATTAATAAAGACATTTGCTCAAAATTATTTACTTGCAGTTTTGTTATACACATTGGTAATGTAGCAAAAATTCAGGCGCAGCACTTGACTGTATCAGGGAAATGCGCTAACTCAATTGCGCCATTTTGTAGTATGAAACAAAGGGTGTTTTTATGAGGTGTAGAGTTTTGAATTGAAATAAAATACTGAGGATACATAATTTTAAGCAAGAACAAGGGCTTTAGAAAGATAATTTTATGCAATTAGCGTTTAAATATGATTTCGGGAATGATACGCGGAGTATGGTCTCACTCGGTAGCTTATTCTGGAAGATCAATTCTACAACTTGTTCAAGCAATTTTCTCGCCAAGTATCTCCAAGTATTGGATCAATCAATATTATTTTGTAATTTGTTCAAAACTGCTGGGTTGTTTGGATAACACAATGACTTCACGTAACACCAGAGACAATAGTCCAAAGGCGTTAAATCGCACAATCTTAGTGGCCAATTTACTGGTTCATTTAAGAAATGTGTTCGCCAAAGTTCCTTCAGTAGGTCGATTTTTTGTATAGCATGTGGTATCTTCCTGTTAGCAATTCAATTCAATTAAAACACAAAATAACCTCATATTATGGCTCTTTAACGATTGTCGTGGAGGATAACATTCTTGTCGGCCTCACTTATAAAGATGTACGAAGCTATGATTACACCGGTTCATAAAACGCACTCTGCACCCGAATGAATTTTAAATAAAAATTGTAATTAATTTTTTTTATGTAATTTTTTTTTTTTTTTTTTTTTGTATTTGAACGAATTTACGAATCAAATCAAAAATTAAAAAGCTTCATTTTAATTTCAGAGAAAAAGGAGGTGTGCGTGTCGATTGCCTTGGAATTTGATATGTATATAAAAGGCAAAGACAAAGGCATCTCTTACGTAACTGAAAGGATTGCATACTTTTTAAATCTTAAAATATATTACTTACATATATTACGTAAATTTATTATGATGAATTTAATTAATAGTTTCGTCGTTATTAAACACGTGAACATTGAAAGTTACATGATTTACGAATCGTGAAAACATTGCATCAGTGGTTGTACCATATTAATTCGTTTATAGTGTTCTCCCAAAAACTAAATCTAAACTATATTCTTCTTTCAAAAATTGCAACTAATCCTTCATCTGTATGACAAAACAATTATAATTTTCCTCAAATTTTACATATTTTTCACTTTGAGATCAGTTTATTTAAACGTCATCTGTATGACAAAACAATTATAATTTTCCTCAAATTTTACATATTATTCACTTTGAGATCAGTTTATAGACATAATTTATATTAAATGTCCTGTTATAAAAAAATGCAACTAGTTCTTAAAACAGCAAGTTTTATTTAATTGATTTTTACTTCACTACAAAATCACCAGCGCACATATTCGAACACACAAAAACGGCAAAATTTTTTAATTGTGCTGTACTGGCTGAGCATAAAAAGAGAAGAGAAGTGAGCAACATGGAGTTTCTTAAAACTCTTGCAACACAAACGTATGAAAAGGAACGATCAAGCAATTTGTGGCATCATAAAACTTTACATTTTAATTAAAAATATTTATAATTAAAATTTCGAAAGGAAAATTTCTGTGCTGTAGTACAAATATGATACTTTAAAACTTATTTCATAAAAATCGGCCTTTAACTTTTGGAGTTTAACAAAAATTTGCACTTCAATTTTATATAATAGTATTATTTATTTCTTTATTACCATAGTAAAAAGTTTTGACAAGATCATCTCTAAAATTAAACAATCAGATCTAATTATAATTTCACTGCAAGTTTCATTGTAAATTTTCAATGTTTAAAATTATATACAAACTTTAGTAAAATTAAAAATATATGTTGAATTTTGCTGCAATATTAATATTAAACTATTTTTTCATCATATATTTCATTGCCAATAGGGATATGTAAGTGTTGAATATTCAACATCAATTGTATAATTGCATCATATTCTCATTCAAGTTTGGTTATGAGCAAGTAATCAGCTTATTATTCAGTCCGGTATACGTTTCTCTAATTACAAAAATTGTGTTAAATAACGTATTTTAATTTAAAGCTAAGATTGTAAATATATTTTGCCTTGTAATGTACTCAATATTTATGTGTGCGAGAAGTGCTTAATAAATATTTAAAAATTGATTTTAAAAATGCTTTGTTTTATTTCTATAGCTCTAACGACAAATTGATATAGCTTCTTGGTGCAACGGACTTGAAAGATTTTCTTTTTTTTTTTATTCAGATTTGTGTGTTTTGTAAATATTAAATCAATCAGAAAATTAGTTGAAGCTCTCTTCAGTTTTAATTGCCAAACACGTGTTAAATATTAGTAAATAGCAGTAGTAATTTTTATACTACTACATTATTGTAGTAAAAGTAAACCAGTTGTTGAATATTATTCATATAATGGTTGTCATTTTGCAATAGTAATTCAAAAATGATAGCAACATTAAACAACTAATGTTTAAGTTTACTACAACACATTTATTAAAGCTTAAATATTACCACATATTTAAAGCAAAATTAAACACCAACTGTTGAATTTTACTACATAATAATAGTAAACAACAAATGTTGAATTTTATAAAGGTGTGTAAATTTACTACAGTTATAAAAGCTAAACTGTTGCCTACAACTATTGTAGTAACAAAAACATTTAAGAGTGTATTTCAACTTATGAGAATAGCTATTGACATTTTAATATTAATAGAAATAGTGTTAAATGCCACTTTAATACATGTAGTAAAATTAATTAAATTGTGTTTATATGGAAATAGTTCTAATAATTAATTTTAAACAATTTTATAATTAAAGTGAATAAATTGAAAATTAACGATGATATACTTGAAGCAAAACAATTATTTGTTTCTTAAAATAGAGTACATAAGTGGTATTTATCTAATGGAGCGCAACAAAAGTTCGATTTCCAAGTGGTGCAGCTCAAGAAGCCACAACTTTATTTTTCTTAAAAAAGAAAAAAATTTCTCTCAAGACGTATATTTGTAGGTAGTCTATTGTAAAGTCTATAAGATACAATCGAAAAAAAGTTCCGATAGTGGGTGGTGCGAAAAATAGGAACAGTTGAATTACGGTTCGTTCTTAAGTAGTAAGTGTCAGATATTGGGTTCTGCATATACCCACTTCTTTTAAAAAATATTTTAAGAACTTTAAAATAATGCAAATGCCTTAACGGTAAAATTTTCAAGTGTTTAAATAAATTAGTAGATGAAGTCAGTCGATTTACTTTACAGATTATTCTAACAGCAGACTTTTGTATTATTAATAAGGAATGTATATTATGCAGCAATATACCTCCCCAGCAGCTCAATCCATATTGTAATTTTTTTTTTTATTTTTTTTATTTATTAATATATTTTTTTATTTTATTAACTATAAAAAAAAAAAAAATATTGTAATTTAGAGTAAAAAATCCCATAGTAGATTTTAATTAGTGTACTATCAGAGCAGAACTGCCTTAGTTTATAGTTGAAACCACCTTAAGACGATAGCACCTTATAGACGAAAGAAGGTATTTCTTCAACAATGAAATGTGCGCAGTCCAGTTAAGATGTTGATCAACCATTACTCCTAGGTATTTATAACAAGGAACTCTATCGACAACAAAGCAGTTATTACTGCAAGGAACTCTACTATTATAGGTTGAATTCAAGAAATGTGTCATCTCTGATGTTATGCAAAATCGGAAACAATAGTATCCATGAAATACGATATCAATTTCAAGCGACACCATTTCACATAAACAAAAATACATAAGTTTAGTTTTCCTGCAACAAGTAACTTCTGTGCCGCAAACCAAACCTTTCTGAGTGAATGAACATCATGATTTATCTCTGCAATTAAGTTTAAGCGATTCACTGATGCATAGCCAATGGCCAAATCGTCCACAAAAGCGGTAACTTTACCAAAAAAATTTAACAAAAAAATTGAATTAATATAAACTAGAAATAAATCCGGACCAAGGACAGATCCTTGGGGAACTCCTAAATTTATACATTTTGAGTCACTTAATTCATTTCAAATTTTAACTCTTTATGCTCTACAGTAATATAAAAAAACTTTAGAAAATTGTAAATAAAACAGCGAAAGCCTATAATATGCAATTTCTTGAGAAGGATACTGTGCTTAACCATGTCGAAAGCCTTTGTTATATCAACAAAAAGGCCTGCGCAACTTTTATGAGCATCAAGACCTTTATAAATCGATGAACAGAAATCGATTAATGCGTCTTTAGTTGAGAGACTAGTTCTAAACCCATCCTGGCAAGAACTGAAAAAATGTTTTCCGTGTAGAAAAGATAAAATCCTCGATTTTAGGCATTTTTCAAGACAGCAAACAAATAGGTCTGTAATTATTAGTATCTCTTCTGTTACTTGACTTAAAAAATGGGATAACAATTGCGTTCTTATGTTGATCCCGAAATGTACCAGATAGGACACTTAAGTTAAAAATATGTTTTAAAATATCTACTATATTAAGAGCAACATTTTTTAGAATATTGTTGGAAATTTCATCACAGCCGTAAGAGTTCGAGCTACTTAAGGATTTCATTATTTTTAATAACTCAAGACCAGAAATCTGCTCAAAATATAAACTGCCTATTGAAAAGTGTTCTAAATTATAAGAAGAGTTTATACAGGCTTCCGGCGAAGACAAAAGCTGCCTAGCCTATGCAAAATGACTACTGAATTTGAGATTTGTTTCGTATCCCAGATCCAATATTTATCCACAATACCAGATCCACTTCTTAATTATTTACAACTTCTCATTCATTTTTAGGGTTACCTTGAGCAATTGGATAGTAACTATTTCTGCAAGATTTTATACACATATTTATATTTTTACACATCCGAGTATAACGCTGCTTTAAAATTAAATTAAATGGATGTTTTCAGCATTTTTTTTAAGTTTATTTTTTAGCTTAATTTTTTTAAGTAAGCCACGAGTCATCCACGGCTTCAGCATACGCTAATAGTTACTAAAAGCAGGAGTTACAGAATTGGAACTATTAATATAATTTAAGAAAATACATAAAAACATGGTATACACAAGACATACATCTTGTTCGGAATAAACCAGTTCTGTATAGATTGCTGCTGTGTGTATTTTGTTGGTATTTCTTCGTTGTTGGTATTTTGCAGCGCATAGAGAAAACCATGGTAGAAGAGTGAGAGAAAAGGTAACGCTTGATTTCACTTGGTATATTATTTTCGTACCGCGGGCAATATACAAAATCGATTCTAACGGAGTGAACACCGAAAAAAAGATTCATTTATTGGAAATTATTTACAGGCACTCTGATGTGCTTAAATTTTTTTTTTGTTTGCTTTCAATCCTTTTTTTTACGCTGAACAAGTGATTTCCCCTATTGTCTCTCTCTATAATGTGTATAATAATAACAACAACAATAATAACAACAATCGAATGTTTACATAAATAGTTGTATCAAGTTATACAATGTTATTATTATAATCAACTTATTAACTTATTTTTCTAAATTGTATTACAAACATATTCTGCAGTCTCCATTTCTTAAAATTTAATTGCAATAAAGCAATAATAAGACTTACAAATGACTAAAAACAAAAACACAAATAAAATTAACAAATGAGTTTTAACTAAATATCTACGTGACAGTACAATTCAGTATTGAGATAATCTAATATAAAAGAGGCACAGAGAAAAAGAGAGAGTTGCGCACTCTGCTAGGGTCTCGTCTGCTCGTTTGTAGTTTGCTCGATAATCTCACGCATACTCACGCAGCATACCTCACATAGTTACGTGACGATTTTTACGTAGTCACTATACCCGCAAGCCGAGTTAAAG
This sequence comes from Coremacera marginata, assembly GCA_914767935.1. Taxonomy (NCBI): domain Eukaryota; kingdom Metazoa; phylum Arthropoda; class Insecta; order Diptera; family Sciomyzidae; genus Coremacera; species Coremacera marginata. The sequence goes on from OU612044.1 coordinate 142,286,459, forward strand.
AACTTCGTTCCAAAAATATTTTAAGCCGCTCACATACTAGAACCAATCTGTACAAATGAAATGCAGATTCGAATTCAGGGCATCAAATTACGAATTGTTAAGATTTGACCTTACATTCGCTCAAATTCGATCGTTGTGTAATCTGAACGAACAAAGCATATCTCAACCAAACTCAGAGCTCAACATAAACCAAAAATTAACAAATCTTAAATGTCAAGCATGTAGTTTGACCAAGGATATAAAAATTAAGCAGATACATAACGTTTCTGCTTGCCAAAACGCAATTTTAAGGTTGGATTCAAGCTTGCATTTACTTTTAAAACCAAATACGTTTGACTGAAAAAGAAAAAACATTACAAGAGCGGCAAGAAAGAAGAATGAGCACAAATTATTTTGCTTAGTTTGCTATTGAGTTACTGTTATTAAAATAAGTGTATCATTACGGTAACACAGTTAAGTGCTTGAACTCCGTAGCGCAATGCAGCGCTGCTGCGTTAATCATGTCAACGTTATACAGTAAATAGCGGATAGGTCAATAAAACTATATGTGACCGTTTTACCACCAAAGCCAATCAACTTTAGACAAAATTTAATAAAATGAAATACTTCAATAAAGCCTAAAAATCACGATTTTTGTACTCAGAATATATTATGACTATAGTCAAACGTTACTTTTTCCAAACTAAGTGTATCAGCGCAGTAACTCAGTTAAGTGCTTCAACTCAATAAAGCAGTTTGTGCTTTAAAGTGCCTTCTTTCAGTTGTTCTCTTTTTGCATCTGTAATTATATTCTAGTATTTATGGTACTTTGATGGTTTTTTGAAGCATAATAATTTTCTGTCGACTTTAACTATTACTTTTACTTCAGTGGTCAATATTACAATTCTAATTTCTTAGCTTTAAAATAAATTCACAATTTGCGTTTCAAATTTTAAATATACTTAGCATTCTTAAGAAAACTCAAAACATGCAAGTTTCCGACCAGCATGAAAAAGCTTAACAAAATTTCAAATAAATATTTCACTAAACAATCTGAAGCAACACTGAACGCCCCCCCCCCCCCCCCATTAAAGGCATCTGCAAAATTTAGTTACCTTCTATAAAAGTTTGCTTTTAAACATTTTTTTCTTAGAAAAGGCTCTACAGCAAGATTTGTAAGTCAAGATTTTGTGTCGCACAATAATCACCCTTATGTATGGCTTTAAGGCGTATCTTGAAAAGTTTTAAATACTTTTATAAGACTTTTTAAATAAATTTTTTAGACAGTTTTAACCTGAAAACTTTTTCTAATTTACAAAAGCCTCTAATCGATTAAAGATGAAAAAGTTTTTATTTATATGAACAAAAAGGTGGAGACTTTTTAACGCTGTTGTGCTATGTAGCACCTTAAAGTGTGCTGCAGGCTACACTGTGTCATAAGTTAGTACCTGTTTTAAACATGCTGCTTACCTTTTTTTAATAGTTATTTTCTTACTAGGCCAATTTAATAAAAAAAAAGTTATACGTTTTATAAAATTAATACAGTACAAGGACATGCTTTTGTAACTTTGTGTTTTCTGCAAATGTTCAACGATCGAGCTTGTGTGAGTGTGTATTTTTTCTTTGTATTTGAGTGAAAATTTTCTTTCATTTCTTCTTAGCCTAGTTTTGTGCGCTGTTTGCTTATTTGGAGCAGATTTTAAGCTGTTTTGCATAAAGGTTGCCTGCTACTACTTTGCTCAAGTTTATGCTATAAAAGGGTAGCACACACATATATATGTATAGAATATCACCACAAAAGAGCACAGCAAGCGTGCACTGTTGCTTCTTTTTAATATAAAAACATTTGTGCCTGCGGTTGTGGTGTACCTTGGCATGGTGTGGCATCCAAAGCCCTCCAAACACACCCACATTTATGAACCTACTGGATTTCTTTTTAAATTGAAGCTTACCCAAAAGCATTACCTACTTTGAGTCCTCTATATGTTATATTTTCCCCTTTTTAACTTCTTGGTACTCCATGACGTATGAGCTACATTGATTTATTTATTTATTTTAAAGCATTTGCTTGACTTTGAAGCTGCTTATGCTAAGCTCTATTTTATTATTTTTACTGTCAATACACATAAAAAGTGATAACATCAGACAATTGCCAATTTTCATCCAAATATTTCAACCACATTTCAATTGCATGTCAAAATGTGCCAATCTGATCCAGCGACGCTAATAAATTAACTCCAAGCAAACACATGAGTCCTCAGAAAAGAAAAAAGATATGGGAAAAGTAAAAAAATTCAATGACATGCTATCAACAATCTTGTCACAGAGCTAAACCAAAATCAACGGCAACAGAAATATCACAAAACTTGTCGTATTGTGTGGAGGAAAAAAGACTTCAGCAGCAAGTCGAGCAACTTGAACACGCATACAAAGTGTTGGTTTTGACAAAAAAAAAAAAAAAAAATAACATATTTTATTCGAAGTTAGCATAATAAAGGTCAATCAACCTACAAAGTTGCACACATACACACTTGTATTACAGCCAACAACAACTTTATTTGTGCTGCGAAGTCTTGCAGCTCATTTGTATGCTTTCGCCTTTTTCGCTGCTGCTATTGTGTGCATGTTGTTCGACAGTTTTCGATTAAATATGTATGTGTTTGTAAGCGTGTGTCTGTATTTGTCGTGTTTGTGCTATTTTGATTATTATTGTAGTTGTTGGTTTATACGTATTGCCAACACTTTATGCGGCAACTTTTTCTTATCACAACGTTTTTATCAATGACAAGTTTCACACATACACACACACACAGTGTTATTTTTAATTCAATGCAACGCAATGGTTTCTGGTCATTGTATGACATGGTATTTGTTTGATTTTAGAAAAGTATGTAAGCGTGTGTATGTGTGTGTTAACATCCGTGTTTTCTCTATATACGAGTGCGTTCACATCAATTCGATGTGAAAAAGTTTTCTTGAATGCGCTCGACTTAGTATCTGCTTGTTAGAATGAATGAAGCGTCTGTTTGTGGCTCTACATCTGTATGTGCGAGTATGTGTGCCTGTAAAGTGTAACGTGCAATTTCTAGTTACGCTTGTATTGTGTTCAAACACAATACATGCGTGTTTTATTTCTTGTTTTTTGCCTTATTTTCACAACTTTGCTGTTCAATGGAAAATTTTGAAAAATGCAACGACGACTCTATTGATAGCATCCACCGCTGAGTTTTGTGGCGGAAGTTGTGTTTGTTATGTTGGGTGCTACATTGTTGCAAAATAAACGAGTACGCGTCAAAGACATGCATTTATCTTAAATTGAAGTGCATTAAACTGTTACTTAGATTAAGCGTATTTAACAGAATATTTGATGGAATTTAATTTATTTATATATACGAGATACTCGTATCTACTAAATGGGAAGAAATCTTTTGTTTAAATATATTTAAATATATTATGGCTTATATATTAAGCCAGCTCTTCGGTCACAGGTCGAAAAAAAGAGTTGAAATTATAAGACTTCAATATCTCAGGATATTTGACCACCATACTATATATGGGATGAAGGATCATATCCACCTCATGAAGTAGCAAACGAAGTTGAAAACACTCTGAGTTCTTCGGATGAACAGTGTGAACTCTCCATGCATGTATCGTGCATGTTTTATTTTATATCAGGCAATCGACTAAGCTCGTTATTATTTTTCTCCTCTCAAAACGCAGATTTTTCCACACGAAATGTGATCCAAGTAAATCAGCATTTTTCTTGACTCAAACAAAATAGTCAAGTCTACACAAGCATTTCGTCTTTGGGAGTGCAATACCGCGTATCAGCTACTTGCAATACCGCGTATATGGCAAATAGGCCAAAATCGAAATTTGGATTTCAAATCAATTTGATTTAATTAATAAAGGTCAGATTTTCCATTAAATGCTGATTTCAGAGCAAAACAAGTACCTAATTTCAATAAAAGTTTTTAGTTTAGTTAAAAATCCATTCAATAGTTTAAAAGAAAGTGGTTTTTCTGCACTCCTGTAGAATTTTACTATACGCGGATACGGCGATTTTTATGATGCTATAAATAAGAGTGGCGGCCGTGGCGTAGTGGGTAGAGTGTGTGACTCTTACGCCAGGGAACCCAGGTTCGAATCCTCCATCTGACACAGAAAAGTTTTTCAATTGAATTAATTTTTCTGTTCGACCGTCACCTCTCTGCAGACAATGGCAAACCTCAGAGAATAAAAACTGCCATGAAAAGCTTCCTGAGAACATAAGCCGTTCAGAGTCGGCGTAAAACATGTAGGTCCAGTTCTCGATCATTTGTGTGCAAACATTTCACATCACACACAACACAATTTGATCATAAGAAGCTCGGTCAAAGTCCTTTTAAGGGCTGAAATGGCCATTTCGATTTTTTTTTTTATAAATAAGAGGATCACTTATAGGGTCAGGCACTAATGTATTATCGATCAAATCTGGATGTAATCTTTGCTGCAACCATCGAAAGACAAATGTATTTATATATGAGGCAGACAACGTTTTTCTACAGAGACCATGAAGCACTAAGCCTCTCCGAACATTTTGCCTTTATGCAAAAAAAGCATAATTTTTTCCCTGGAACCGATTTCGCATTACTTCAAGAGGGAGTCCGCGTTTCTAAGCGTATGTTACACTTTCGTTACATTGTCCCGGGTCTGGGCTTCGCCTGTTTTGTGTTATGCTGGTAGCTCAGTAGCTTCTAGCACACATTTCTTTTTCCGTAGAACGGTTTCAATGAATCGTGCTACACGTTTCCCGTTTTCATCGCTGCTGACCATAATGTCGAGTACTCGATCTACATTAAAAGCGGCCAACCTCTTCTATAAGAGCGTTACGCTCCGATTGTCATCGTGTACATGGGAAGAAGGTGTACTCCGCATCATCGAGCTTTGCGTCGCCATCAATCGGGTCTTTCTACTTTTCCCATTTTGTGGAGGGACTTTCGAAAGTACCTGTGGCCTGACAGAAACTGCGTGACGTAGAAATTCACCTCGCTGAATGCTCGGTTATACCACCTACCGAGATGGGGAATGATCTTCGCTGTCCACCTGCCTTTTGTGTCGGTCTCCCACCGCTCTTGCCACCGTCGCAGGGCTTGTAGCTTAACCTTCTGCTTTGTAGTTATTTCAGTATTATTTGCGCTCTTGTGCTAGAAGATCGATTGGTATGGTTCCACTGATCACTAATCGAAGCGACTTTCCAAAGCGTGGATCATATCTTTTCAGCTAGCGCTGTTAAAAGCGTTTCTCACGTCCAGGGTGGCCAGTAAGACGATTTCTCTGGAGTAATGATTTCTGCTCTGCGCTTTTTCAAAACTTGCCAGAGCTTCAACCGCCATTATTGATTGCGGTTGCAAGGCGAGGCTTAATCCGTCTTTCTAATAGCTTGCCAGCTGTATCAAGCATGCATAAGGGCCGATAGGCCGAAGGAGACGCCGAATTTCCTTTCCCTTTAGTGATTAGCACAAGGGAATAAATAAAAGTTATAAAAGATTGAAAACTGGTTTGAAAGCAAAATAAGTTAAATATATTTTATTATTGGTCACTATGTTTCTGTATTTTCTTATTACTCAAAATATTCAAAAATAACATAAACTGTTACTCAGATAGCGTGACAGGAATAGGTTTAAATATAAAAGTATTACATTTGAGACAATATTGAGCAATTACTTCAAATTCAGGGCACAATTTAATTAAAGGGAAACAAGTCTTTTTGATTTTTCTTATAGCACAAAAACAAACACTTTTTTTGCAAAAGTTCTTTCAACTTATTATTAAGGCGGTCTTCTCATTCAAAACCCGTTTTTTGGACCCTTTATAAAAAAATTCTTATTTGAAAACGCAAAGAATAATTGTAAACTTTTTTTATTTATTGTATTACAAAAGGTTCAAAGTAAATAAAAAAATTTTTTTGCCTCGATACGTGGGCTGTTCAAAAAGTAATGAGACTTCAAAGTTGGTGGTGAAAAAAAAGGTGTCGTCACGGCGGCCACGATTCCCGGTCTCCGGAGCGTTTGAAATGAAAAAAAAACGGGGTTATAATCAGTATAGATGTTATTCTCGGGTGAACCTCAAGCTAAATTTTGTGATTTTTTTTGACAAAATGGCGGCCATTCAAAAAAAAATTTCAATTTCGGGTTTTTTTTTGTAGTTTCGTGTAAAAAAAAAATAGTAAAAAATTTTTTAAAATTATGGTCGAGGTTCACCCGAGAATGGTGACAATTCTGCGTCGATTCCACTTTGTTTCATGAAAATCGGTTCAGTTGAACTGGAGATATCATGGCCGCCAGTTCGAAAAACGTGGGTTCGAGATAAACGCGTTTAAAGTTTGAAGTAATTTTTTTGGGAAAAAAAAAAAAAATCAAAAATGCTTAAATGCAGTTTTAAAGAGCTGACAAATTTTACTTACAAATATTAGTCGGCGATGCCAGCTCCATACAGGCCACCTTCCTCTTTTTCGTAGAAACTGCTTTCTGCTGCCCTCTCTGCTCTGCGAGCCGTTCTGCCAGCTTTTGATGATGCCGCAGCTCGAGTCTCTGATCGGTTCAATCTGTCTTCATTGCGAGATAGTGCGTATTCGTATGCGTTTTTGTCAATCGCAATACCCATCAAACCCATAATTTTAAGTATGGGTATAAAACCGTCGTTGAAGAGGCACGTTGCAATGAAATTGGCCACTTCGATGGTGCGTGCGCCTGAGTTGATGTGTTTGGGCGAAAGTGACCAAAGAACAGAATTGTAGGACTCATTGGAATTCTGAGTTTCAGATCCAAGGCATCTTTCAAGCAAATTATCTGCCGACAGCGCTTCGTAAGCTGGTTTTATTACCTCCATCACCTTCTTGTCGAGAGGTGCATACGTGTGGTGAAAGCTATCTAACGTGCCTTCAGCAGCTGCTTTCTGCCATGCGCACCAGCTTGACGCACCGGTGGGGCAATTTTGGTGTTGCGGTTTATCATCGGTGGAGCACTTATGGTAAAAAGTGGCCCAAATTTCCTTTTTCATATCCTCCACGGAGTCAGGATGTCGGCGGATCGCAAGGCCATAATATGTGGTCAACTCGGATATTAATTTGTCGGTGAGCTTGCCCGCACCTTTGCCTCCAATGCCCTTATTGTCTTTTTTTATTTTTCGAAGTCGCGTGCCCATTCGCTTCTGCACATGCCCAATGCATTCTTTCTTTTCCACTATAGGGTCACCGTCATAGGGGTCGACATCTAATACACCTTTGAAGGTCTGCGAATCACCATCGCCGATATACTTTACATATTTTATGCCGTGTGTTTCAAACGACCTGGAGAACATCTCTATTACAGCGTCCACCTCCATTTTCCCAGAGCTTCCTTCATGGTTTATGCATGTGCATTCTTCGTCATGAGTATCAAGCCAAATTTGGTAAGCCTCTGGCTCTTCTTCCTTCTTGGCTTCCCAATATTTGCAGCTGTTACACAGACGAGATTTTACGACAGTGTCAACAATTTTTTTGGTATGCTTGGCAATCAAAGTTGTGACACCATAAAGGGAAGCAAGCCCACGCTTCTTCCAAGTCCCATCCCCCGACACAGTAAATAAAGTGGGATCGCACTCTGGATTCGCTTCGATCATAGCCTCTTTTTCTTCTCCAATAGCTTTTGAAATGACATGTTCGTGGCTTTTCCAGCAACGTACAAATTTTGTAGGATAGTATAGTACAGATTGTTGGACAAACTTTGTCCGAGGTCCATGAGGCCACAAAACATGGTTATACCTTTTGGCCCAATCCCTAAAAGCCGCATGGCAACAACCAAGCGTCGATTAATTTCATTTGATTTTCCGATCATAGGTGACGAAGGAATATATGTTGTGCGTGGGCAGGCGCAGTTCAAAGCGATTTTAAATTCAACTCCATTTGGTGAGGCTTCTGAGAACTCAATTTTTTGCTTGCATGAGGCACAAATTACCAACGCTGACAACGTGGTAAACACAGAACAGAACTCGAGAATGCAATACTTCAAATTGTTTTTGATTGATACTTCGTCGTCTTCGTTATTCTTGAATTTCTTGGCCAATGTACTGGTATATTCAGAATCCTCTGGTCTAAGATGCTGATTTCCACTAAACCCGCGTTTTTTAGCACGATTCTGACGCTCACTTGGGCGTTTTTTTTTTTTTTTTTATTACTTTTCCGATCCATTTTACAAAAATCACAATAAATTTATGAAAAATTTACTTTTCCGTTCACTGAAGCGCACGCGTCTGTTGCTCAACTCGATACAAACTGAACTAAATGATGCTTTCAGTTGAACACCTGGACTCAAAAAATGCTTCAATCCCTAAAATAAGCAGAAATGTGTATTCGTATGTTTGTATGAATATGTGTGCAAACACGTTTTTACCTAACAATAAACATTTTCAACGGAATTCGGTGGTTACTTTATGCCGCTTCGTTCGAAAATGAGTCGAAAAAAAATAGCTCATTTTGACGAAGACCTTGCTTCACAAAAAAGGCTGTATCTTCTAAAGTATTTCGAATTTCTAAAAATCCTTTTAGGGGCATATTCACAACTACCCAAGCTACAAATAAATGCAAAAAAAAAAAGTCGAAAAAAAAGTTGTTCAATGAGAAGATCCCCTTAAAGGAAGATTAGAAAATAAACCTACATTTGAGTTGAACTCAGAAAAAATATATACTTAAAAAATTTGTTGATTAAGATCCTCCATTAGATTTTCTGATTTTAAAAAAGCATACTTTACCAGATTATTGAAGCAATGAGCAACGATTGTGCTTTGATTCAATCGATTTTAGCATGAATTTTTGAAATGAAATTTTAAATATTAATTAAAATATGAAGCTGCATTGTTTTAAATACTTGTGCCAAATACTAGTTGACATAACTATTCAGTTTAAGGTAATGTGTGCTGAAATTTTTAAAAGTTTTTGGGATCCGCCAGTCTCCACAAGTTAATATGAAAATCAGAGACATAAGCTAACTTGTGGAGAAATCCCACCAGAAAACTCGCTCAGGCCTCTAATAGTCACAATGGATTTAAGGATTAAATTTCTAAACATAATCATGCCTACATTATTCAGTAATGATTTCAAGGCTTAAATTTAAATTTAATTCATTCTTCCTTTTTACAGACCTGTATACTTACCTGAAATTAAACAAAAGATCAGTCCTCTTTTATTTCAGGCCAGATCTCATATATGAATTTAAAATAAAAATTTATATCAACACCAGAAATCATAGATGAATATTTTAAAAAAGTAATATCAAATATAAGGACCGAAGAGACGGACACTTGTATGGAAAAATCGGGGCTGTTTTTAAGAAAAGGTCAGGCCTCAGTAATGCCTGTCAGGCCTGAATTATTGCCTGGTCAGGCATTACATTTTCTGCTGGGATATTACTGATTTCTGGTTAAATGCCTACAAATAGGTGGATGGAGTAAGCCACAACTTTTTTAGAGAACTCGCGGAAGTGGTAATAGAAATGCTTTTGGTACCAACCATTAATTCATGTGTAGCAAAATTCATTCAATTATGAATTGCACAAAAACCATACAATGAAATAACCCAGCAAAAAATATCATGCCTGATCAGGCTGGAATTCAGGCTTGATAGGCATGACCGATATATGACTTTTCCTTCAAAAAGCCCCGATTTTTTCATACAAGAGTCCGCTTCTTCAGACCTGAAATTTGGTACTACTTGGAATTTGGTACTTTTTTTTATAAATTTTCAATGATCGTTTTGTATGGAAAAAAAAGTCAGCCATTCACCGTCTCAAAAGCTAGAAGAACTCATAAAAACGATTGTTTGCATACTTTTTTTTCAAATCGGAGAAAATATCACGGACTGTTTTTGATTCTCCTGAAAATCCTTTTTGGCAAAAAAAAAACATGTTTTTGCTTATAACTTTTTGTTTTTCACAAAGCGCATACCCAAATATGATAAAAATTTTAAATTTTTTACCCATACCAACATTTTGGCATCAAATTTTTTTTAAAATTATGCATTATTGAAATCGAAATAACAGGCCATTCAATAAGTCCGTAGGATAAGTAAGAAAAAATAAAATTTTGATAAAACTCGATTATATTATTCAACATAGTTGCCTTCGAGAGCGATACAACGAGTATAGCGATTTTCCAACTTTTCGATACCACTTTTATAGCACGATTTCTCTTTTTCGTCAAAATAAGCCCCAGTTTCTGCGATTACTTCATCAATGGACTTGCATTTCTTTCCAGCAAGCATTCTTTTGAGATCTGAAAACAGAAAAAAGTTGATTGGGGCTAAATCTAGAGAATTCGGTGGGTGGGTAAGCAAATCGAAGCCCAATTCATTAAATTTTGCCATCGATTTCATCGATTTGTGACACGATGCATTGTCTTGGTGAAACAACACTTTTTTCTTTTACAAATGTGGCCGTTTCTTGGCGATTTCCGTCTTCAATCGATCCAAATGTACACAGTAATAGTCGCTGTTGATGGTGGCTCCTTTTTGGAGATAGTCGATGAATATTATTCCTTTCGCATCCCAAAATGCAGACACCATCACCTTACAAGCCGACTCGACTGTTGGGCCTTTGCTCGCTTTGGATTCGGTTGGTATACTGCTGTCCAGTCAGCTGATTGTCTTTTGGATTCTGGTGTCTAATAGTGAAACCATGTTTCATCAATTGTCACATATCGACGATAGAATTCGATTTTATTGCGCCGTTAACAGTGCCAAACACTCCTCTGAAGCATCAATTCGTTGTAGTTTTTGGTCGACTGTGAGCTCACGCGGCACCCACTTTGCACAGAGCTTTCGCATATCCAAATGTTCGTGTAAAATGGTAAAAACACTTCCATCTGATATCTTTACAATTTTAGCTAGCTCGTGCGCTTTCAATTCGCGATCGTTCATAATCAATTTGTAGATTTTTTGATGTTTTGTGTAATAACAGTCTGATTTGGGCGTCCACTGCGCTCTGCATCATTTGTGTTGGTATGACCACGTTTAAATTCAGCAATCCACCTTTCTACCATTTGTCTCGATAGAGCAGAGTCCGGGTCATGTTTATCAAGTCATTGTTTGGTTTCCACAGTATTTTTTTTCATCAAAATGCTTTTTTTATCAAAACTCGAAATTCACTTTTTTCCATTTTTTTTCCCAATAACAATAGTTGCACACAAAATCCTATGACTCACGAAACAATCTTCAGATCTTCTTGTCAAATTTTAATACGTATCATTTGAAGGTTGGTACTAAATAAAAATTATATGGAAAAAAAATGTAGTAACGCCATCTAGCCAGTTGGTACTAAATAAAAATTATATGGAAAAAAAATGTAGTAACGCCATCTACGTGTCATCCTATGAATTTTTGAACGTACTGTTATATGCAATTTTTAAAAATGCATTTTGTTAAAACCGCTGTAAAAAATACATTTTTCATTGGATTAACGTAAAATTGATTTTATTGGAAAGGTATTAAATTCAACTTTAATTTAATATATCGATTTGATTGATGCGCTTTAACCGTTTAAGGTAAATAGATGTTAAAGTGGGTCACCCCTTATGAAAAAAAAAAAAATAAAAAGACCCACCCCTCATTTGGAAGTTTATGTTAAGTGGGTTGAAGTGTCATAAAAATATATTTTGTAGGTAGTCCCAAAATGTGCCCAAGATGGGTTTTTTTTTTAATAACTTCACCAGTGTTTAACAATTCGTCGCTAGAATTTTTTACATCCGATTTTATCTTTGAATAGATATTTCAATTTTCGTCTTATTTCTTCAGTACCCCTAAAATTGTTATTTCTTTTTTTAAGAAAATAAATGTTCATAAAAAAATCATTAAACTTTTGTGCAGAAACTTTTTCATTTCATTCAATTTAATTTTCGGTCAAGTTTATCTTAATTTTTGGTCTTTAGTCTTCGGTGCATCTTCGTTCGTCTTTGAAATGACTTTGTTCCATGTTTGGTCTTGTTCGTGAGTCTTCGGTTCAGTTTTGTTTGTTTTCGTTCATTTTTTGTACCAAATTTCTTCACAACCGGTAAAGGCGCTTAAGCCATATATATTTTATTACTTAAAGCGCTCTCTATCGAAAGTTTTTGAAACTTCTGTAAATTTCAACAAAATCGATCCAGTCGCTTAGCCAAAAACTTATTGCATTAAATAGACAAACCAACAAGTAAAGCAGCAACTAAAGGAAAAAAACACAACCTCTTACACAAGCAAACAAAATATTTTTAGTGCTGAAAAGAAACTATTTGCTATCCCTTGGTTTGGAGTTTTTTTGTACTCAATTCTTTTACTGGCGGTCTAGGCGTCAGGCCCATAGCCAAGAGGGGTATTTTAGGTGTTCAAACCCCTCGCCCCTCCCCTCAAGGACCAGAAAGTATAAAAAAACACAAATGAGAACATTAAATTCAAAATGTTTATTTTAAGATAAGCTGAGATAATGATGTTAATTTACTTGAAGATGCAAAAGTGTAAACATTTTCAAAGCCAATTTAAAAAACTTCGTTTAATTGATGAAAAATGTTTGTGGTCAAATGAAAGATTAACTTTGTTTATAAAAGTCATAATCATGATATTGAAATTTAACTGCAAGGAGTTTGTATATTAAAGAACCATTTTTAATTGTGAATGTGGATGCTCGAAAAGTTCCTGATATCCTTAAAAATATATATTTGAAATGGTATCTTTTATACAGTACCAATATCTAAGCTTATTTGATCCAAGACCTTTGAGAAAGCATTCGTTTGAATGGATTTTTTAAAATTTTTAAAAGCTTTATAATGCAAAAAATACATGAACCACGAAATTTAACACATTATATGGTATTTCACTTAAAGCGGATGACTAAAAAGTTTTCCCATTCTATTTTGTTGCTTTTCTTGGCTTATTTAGTTATTTAGCCTTATGCGAAGTTTTTTCCAAATCACAGGTTTCGAAAAATTACCTAAAATCTAAATATGCTTTTTTTCGAAAAAAAATCTAAATAAAAAAATATTTTTGTTAGTAAACTTTTTTGAAAATGATAGAACGGCAAAATGTTAGAAAACTTATCTAAAAGCTCATTAACAGAGAGGTCGTTTCATTTTTCATCTGAATACTATATTTAATTGTGACTCCAAGACTCTTTATTAACCCATTAACCGTCAAGGTATGATTCTGTCGGCCGATTTCGATGCTTTTTTCAGGAATAGTTTATTTTGATCTCTAGATCACAATTTCTGTCAATCCGTAAAGTCAGTTGCTGGATATGTAATAAATATCTAAATATAACGCCCGGACCGAGTTTAATCAATTTTTATTTCAAATTCAGAATTAATTTATAACTGATTAACTGAATTATATTTTAATTGCAGATTTGAAACTTGAACTGAATAATGAAGACATGATTATGTTTAGAAATTCAGTCCCGAATTCCAGTCTGCAATTTTAAGATGCAATTTTAGCTACTTACGGCTATCTTAAGAATTTCGATTTATACGAACAATTTCAGTATGTGCTCGGAAGTTCTAAGCCTAAAAATATATGCTTAAACGTATTACCACTTAAATTATACAACCCAAAGCAGAGGATTTTGAAATTGACGACAGTGAAGAATTGGAAGAATATAATGGCTTGCTTATGTAGCATTTTGATTAAAAACAATAATATTTTTTTAGGAATCTGCTATTAATGCATTTTATGTGAATTTTAGGTTTTCTAATTATTTTTCAGAAAAATTTTGGTGGGTTTTGGCGGTTTCGTTTTAGAGAAATGGCTGTCTGGTGCACCAATAAACTGGCAATATTGCTGCGAACAATCTTAGCAAACAGCAGCTACTTTTTATCTAAAAAAAAGTAAAAACTACAGAATAAAAACGCTGAACTAGCAGAAAGAACTAAAAAAAAACAAGCATTAATTGTTGCTTAATTGAAAAAACCCGCTGAGCATCGTGTTATTTTTCAAAATCGAGAATATATGCCTTAAATTTTACAACATTTATTGTAGTAATTTTTTAATCAGTTTTAAGAGTTTAAATGTAGTTGTTTGATAGTTAAACTTGCTTAAGCAGCAATAAAGGTAAGTGTGTGTCATTATTCCTCTCAGATCTGCGACTTAGAAAACCCCTATACACCAAATTTGGCGGGAGTCGGTTGAGCTTCAAAAATTTCGTCCACCATATTGGATCAGCCATCTTGAATTTTATAAATCTAACTCCAGATTCGTGATCAGCAACCCCGAAACCCTTAAATACCAAATTTGGTGCAAATCGGTGGATTTTTAAAAAATAATATTTTTTAACTGGTTTTGACCGCCACACAATACTCCGTCAGTGGACAAAAATCAAAAAAGTTAGTAACGCCAAATTCAACAACATTGGTCTTATTTTAAAGGTAAAAGTCCAAATAAGAAGGAACTGCAACTTTTTTAGTATATATACATATCTATTTTTTTGTTGGTACAGCTGTTAAAGTTGACGAATATGATATTGAAATAATTAAACATAAATTTAGTGCTCATAAGTGTTTTTAAGATAATTTGGCAAATTACATTTTTGGTTTCAACTATGTAATGTAAAACATTTTAAATTAAGAAATAACTCAGTTAAATAAATTCTTAGAGTTTTTTTAATTTATGAAATTGTAAAAGTTTTAGGAGATGGCAAACATGGAGATTTTCATTTTGGAAAAATATGTAAATTGAGTAATTTCTGGTGTCCGGGGAAAATTAGTTTCTGAAAGTCCGTGAAATGTTATTGCTGTTTCTGCAACAATAAATCATAATTTTTCCGGAAAAACCAAAAACTCTTCCGACTTTTTCCGATTCTTGAATATATTAAATTTTTTCTAAGCGTCCAAACCGCAGTTTTTTTCCTAATATTGCATTTTTAGTGGTGCACGCAAATCAAAATAAGTAGAATTGTTATTGTAAATTTTTTTATTTGCTTGCATATATTTCATTTTGTTTATATTGTTATGCCCCACCCAACTGTCATGCATTTCACCATCAAAAATTACCTACAAAATCTTAGACTCCCACGTGTGGGGCATTTAATAGTTAGTGAGGCCGTCTGTACTCTTTTTACTCGTTTAACTTAAGGTTTGATTTTACAAAAACAAAACTTACAAATGTAGCCTAACTTCGGCTAACAAGCGCGATTAAAATGGTTTTAATTAAAGTGAAAATAATGTCTTTTAAAATTTTAAATAGTGAATTGCTTGGCCTGTGGATTTCCACAGAAACTAATAAAAGAATATCTGAATACCATATATTCTTTTATTGTGTCAAAAATCGGAGACCGAGAATTCGATTCAAAGTTGTTGGGGTCTAAGGTTTACAAATTTCATAGCCACATGATCGCAAATTAGAGAGATTCTTCTTATAAAAAAGGAAGACTGGAAGCTTTGCACTCTTCTTGGCTACAGCGGACAATATTTTCTATGGAAGAGGAAGATATTGATAATGTAAGAGAATCATATTAGAATTATGCAATGCAAATATCTCTAACTATTCTCATTTATAGCAGCCTAGCACAAGCAAAGTTATACGCGGCAGACCTGAAGTTAATTTTTCGGAAGCTTCAAGAAGAACAAAAATTCGTAGAGCGGAGAAATTATAAAATGAACGTGATGCTGATGAGATAACCTTCGCTTTTTAGAACATAAAATCTCAGAGTGGTGCTGAATGCCAAAAAACCTTGGAGCTCTTGCCTCATACCTAGATTTAAATTTGTCGGAAGCAAAATATAAAGTACTGCGGAAAGTTTTAAGCAACTTGCATCAGGATTGTTTCCCCAGCCTGCATACCTTGCGAGGTTTAAAAAAGAAAATTCCTGATATTACTGCAACAGAGATATCAGCAGAAGTTTGTTTGAAGCATTTAATGTGAGTCACAGTGACAGAGATATCAGCATAAGTTTGTTTGAAGCATTTAATGTGAGTCACAGTGAGAGCATCTTTAGTCTCTGTTCAAGTATGCAGTTTGGTAGAAACATTTCTCTTATCTGTCAATGGGGAATGGACGGTAGTTCGGGCCACAGCTTAGTGACTTATCCGATGAATTCATATTTATTATTTCATTTGTGCCTCTTAAGTAAGTATTGACATAGTTTTTATGATTACGATTACTTAGTCATGGTGTTGACTATATTTGCAGATTAATTCATTCGTCCACCAAGAAGGAAGTGTGGGTGAATAAAACACCGTCATCTACACTATTTTGTAGAGTTGTGAAATGTATCCATACCAAACACGAAAAGCACGGACTTGGTTCTTAAGGAATATCAAGCAATGATGAAAAAATAAGCGATTTGGAATGTGATGTATTTCAAACCAATGGTGAAGTTGCCGAAGTGTCATATGAAATGCACTGTACCAAGATTGATGGTTCTGTAGCAACTGTTTTGTCAAATACAGTTCCGCCAACAGATGCTTCATATGCAAAGCTAGTCCGACTGAAATGAATCAAATTGTGCAAGGAGCAAGCGGCAACTCTGAGTACTTTAAGTTTGGTTTATCAATTATTCATTGATATATTCGATTTTTTGAATGCCTGCTTCATATAAAATATCGTCTCCCATTAAAATCATGGTATGTACGAGATGTAAATATAGCTGCATTTTTAGGAAATAAAACCCGAATTTAGAGGGTATTTAGGGGAAAAACTGGCTTAATAGTTGACCAAGTAAAACAAGGAACAACAAATGAGGGGAATACTGCACGCACGTTTTTTTCAGAAGTCGACATAGCAGCAGATATCACAAAAATCGGCAATGACCTCATTTATAACTTCTCAGTTATATTACGGGTGTTATCTAGCAGTTAATCTATAAGAACCTACGAGTTCGGTGAACTCTTGGAAGCAACAAGAGATTTATATCTGCAAAATTATAGCTGGTAATACATGCCTAGCTCGGTACATAAAGTACTGATCCACGGATGCGTCGTTATGAAGTTTTTTGACTTGCCAATTCGTAAATTTAATATTGAAATCACTCATACATCTCATTGTGTAAATCTAACTTTATTGTAGGAAGTTTATCGGAGAAGGCACAGAATCAACCCATAAAAGAGTTCGCAAAAGTCGTTTAGAGCA
Organism: Coremacera marginata; assembly: GCA_914767935.1. Lineage (NCBI taxonomy): Eukaryota > Metazoa > Arthropoda > Insecta > Diptera > Sciomyzidae > Coremacera > Coremacera marginata. The sequence goes on from OU612044.1 coordinate 142,303,536, forward strand.
CACTAGAAAAACGGGACGAGCAGACACGAACAAACACCTTTTACGGCACCTTCTTCAGTCGTCGGATCCTTTAATAGTCAGTAAAAGAAATATTACAAGCAAAAAAAAAAAAAGAAATCCGAAGACAAATTAATCGATTATTATGTTTTGAAACCAGGAGCTCAGGTTGAAGCCAATGAGGACCTGTATTCGTCAATAGTAAATCCTTCCGAGTGTTCTTCCGAAGAAAGCTCGGAAAGCAAAAAGTAAAATGATAAAATTTTTGTGATCAATTTATTTTAATTAGTGAATAAATAAATGGAATAAAAAAGAAATAATTTTCTAAATTCACTGAAAATTTCAGTCTGAAAATAAAGAAAACTGCCATTGGCTAATATTTGGCCAGCATTTGGAGCTTCGTAATTTCAAACATTCTCCAATTTTTGCATTTTTGATATATGATTTGACCTCAGACGTATTTAAAATTAAAGATTTATGCAAAACTTGGTAGATTTTTTAGCCCATAGGCAAAATTTTCTCATACCAATCATATGCAGCCTAAACTCCTGTAAAACCGTTAAAAAATGCTAATGTTTGAAAAAACTATGAGATTCACAAAAAAACTAACTTCATTTTTGAAATCACCGTACTCATTTTAATGAAAAAACCCAAGTTTCATTACAATCGGACCACTCTTCTATTTTTGCCTATCATTTGTATGGAGACGATCTTGAATCCGCCATATTGAACTTCATCTGACTATTGGCCCTATCTTTTAGCTAAACTCAATATACCAACAGATATAGAGATTCAGCACCTTACATCATTAACTTCATGTTCATATTCACGATTATTTAAAAAAAAAAAAATGGTTTAATTTTACATTTTATTGCCTTGAAGCCACCATATTTAAAAAATGGCGGCAGATGGCATTAATCTGGGATAAGATTCGGAAAGAGCATAAGAAACTACTGTGGGATGTGAAGTTTGAGCCTAATTGAAAAATGTTTTTCAACTGAACACAACGATTGAAAAATACATGCAATTTATGACATTTCAGGCCGTGAACGGTTAAATGTTCGTTATTTCTCCACTCTCCATTACAATTAAATCCAAATTATTTTCAAATATGTAAAAGTTGATTGCTGCAATCTTGAATGCAAAAAAAACAGTGTTTAAGTATTTCCGTGTGTATGTTACAAAGGATGCATATTGCAGTTATGTACATATGTACAAACTTATTTATATCAGTAGAATTTCAGATGGTTTCGAAGTAATAATATGTTATATCAAAAAAATTTAATCTAAACCCAACGACAAAGACAAAGCGGATGGAAATATGTGTATGTGTGTGTGTATGTGACTGAGTACAGCTGGGTGTGTCTGCTTGTATAAGCATGTGTGAACTTGAGTCTGCACATCTGTCTATAGCCGCAGAGGTATATACTAGATGTACGCGTACTTGTCACAGGCTGACGCTACCGCTGCCAACAAAGCTGTTTCACGTTTCAAGCTTAGAATAACATTTATTTCAAACTTAACGGGCGTAACGTGAAGCTGGAAGCTGTGGCGGAGAGTAAACCGGGTTGATCCTTGGCAAGTGCTTGCCAGGATGCGTCGCGCCAACGATTGCTATGGGAAATAAAAATTCCAAGATGTCAGAGCATAGAAATGAAACTAATAATGCGCGCGTAATATAGATATTTGTGGCAAGCACACAAAGCCAACGACAAACACAGGAATATAAGAAAGAACGCAATAATAAAACAAACAAGGACAACAAAGGACGCTTCCTTCAACTAAGCTGAGCGATAAAAATAAAACCTGTAACATGGAAAATCGCAGCTTTAAATTAAATATATGCGAAGTTTATGAAGAAGAACGGCATTTGAACTCATACGCGTAAAATAAAAGTAAAATAATAGTAAACTATGAGGACAAAAACAATACCTATACCCATTATGATGTGCAGAAAAAGTTTTGTAGCTTAGAACTTTAAAAGATTCACGCCGATGAAAATTTATGTGCCTTAACTTATGCTGCTAACTTTAACCAGTTGAAGGGGAAGCTATGCAACAGAGTCCCTTGCGAAGCAACAAGCCTTCAAACAACAGCTCCTCGTCATCCAAATCCTTTTGCACGAAGTAGTAAAAAAACAAAAATAAGAACTTACGTAATAAAAGCTCACTGGATGTCACTCAGAGCATACCAACCACCGTAGCGCAACACAACATGTAAGGATTGAGCAAGGACCAAACCAGCTGCGCCTTTGTTTGGGCGGTAAAAATGTGGTTAAGTTGTTAATGAAAAGCATAAAAAACAAATAAAGACAATAACAAAGACAAATAAGGACAAAGCACTAGTGACGAAGGCCAGCCGAAAATTGGAGCAAGTCGTGTTGAAGATGCTTCTGGCAACGACTAGAAAAACTTAACGTAGAAAATGACAACAAAACAAAAACAGAAACAAAGAAGAATCACTTAACCCAAGCAGGCAAGCAGGCAGGCAGGCATGAAGGTAGGCAAGCAAGAACAATGCATGAGATACACAGTTGTTGCTTGAAAATTCATGACAGCCAGGAAGCACGGTAGTCACGATACACACGTTACCAAAAGATTGACGTCCGAGTATAAAGAACGAAATACTACGCTATAAAATTAAGAGCACATTCATTTGTTCACTTGTGCTCGTAAAATAAAATTGTTTAGTAAGGCATTAAAAATGCCCAAGCATATAATTTCAAGGTACTACCAACAAAGAGGTACATTTGTTTAATAGATTACCATTTCGATACTAGGCACGCAACGATCTATAAAGTAGTCCATCAAAAGGGCGTCGTCCAAAAATTAATTTATATACAAAATGTACAGGATTTTTGGAGAAAAGATACTAATGGAAAAATTCAAAATAATAGTATTAGTAAATTTTTACTTTATTCTTGTTGCTGAAAGCTAAGAGAATTCAAATAATTAAACCAGCAAAATACCAAATTGTAATTGGATTAGTGTAATTGTAATTGGATTACAGTAACCTCCAATAACAATTCCTGTTTGTAAATGTAAATGGGTTTCAAAACTTCAATTCCTGAGAAATCGAGATATTCAATTACCAATTAGAACTGCTGTAATGGAATTGACCATTTTTTCCAATTCCATTCCTAAGGAATTAAAAAATTTAATTACCAGTTACAGCTTCTGTAATGGAATTGATCATTTTTTTTAATTCCATTCCTGAGGAATTGAAACGTTAAATTACTTACTTACTTACTTAGATGGTCGTAACAACCCGTGTCCGGGTCTCGGCCGACCTCATCAGCTCTCGCCAGGCGCCTCTACTTTGCGCTCGGCTTCATCTATCGCATACATCAAGTGCGGTTGGGGCTTCCTCAGCCTGGTCCATCCATCGGAGGCATGGTCTCCCTCGTCGTCGTTGACCAACGACCCTCGCCTCGAGCACCTTTTTCGCTGGAGCTTCGTCGTCCATACGATGAACATGACCCAGCCAGCGTAGTCGCTGCACAGTTATACGCCGAACTACGTCAATGTCATCATAGAGCTCATACAGCTTGTAGTTGATTCGGATGCGATAGTCATCGCCGACTCGAAGAGGACCGAAGATTTTGCGAAGAACTTTTCTCTCGAATACCCCCAGAGCGGCTGCGTCAGCTTGCGAAACTACTCATGCCTCAGCGCCATAAAGCAGCACAGGTAGAACAAGCGTCTTGTAGAGTGTTAGTTTTGTCGATCGAGAGAGGGCTCTGGAACTTAGTTGCTTACTGAGCCCGTAGTAGCACCTATTAGCAATTGTTGTTCTTCGCTTTATCTCCAGGTTCAATTTCTTTCTTTATCTAAACGTTCAATTACCAATTCCTAATTCCAAGGAATTGGAATTAAAAAGTAATGAATACTTTTCGACCCAGCTCTGACTGCAAGAACAAAGCTTATATGGGTATGCTGACGCTGATTGAGGGAAAAGAAAAGAAAAGAGGACAAAAAAGCAAACGGTGGGTACGGCATCTTCTTGAACGCTGGTATTGTAAGCTACTCATGTCAAAAGCCAGATTGCGTATCATTATCTTCAACGGAAGCACAGTACATTTCCTTGACAGAAGCATGTAATGAAATAAAATGGCTGCATGACTTACTACAAGATCTTAAATACGATGTTAAAACACCTATCAATATTTTTGAGGATAATCAAAATTGCATAAAAATGCTTCAAAATGAACAATTTAATGTAAGATCCAAACAAATTGACATCAAATACAACTACATAAGGGTTATGTGACAAACAAATTTACTCAAGTTACATCTTGCCCCACAGAGGATGCACGCTGAAAAATAATAGGCCTTCCCAAACATAATTTGCAGGCAGTATAATATATTTCTACAAGTTTCTTGGAAACAAGTAATCATAATTGGTTCCACATATAATATGATTAATTAGTGCAATTTTTCTTTATATATATTTGCACTTTAACATTATTTAATTTTACCTTAGCAGTTGTTGTTTGAATTTAAAAACAATATAATTTATTTTAAAGAAAATATGTTTTCATATAAATATATTGTCATTTTAAATGGACTGAGAACACTTTTAGTGTATTACTATTTGTTTGCTTGGAAATATAATTTAGTCAAGAATAACATTAAATATTCACGGACAAATATATAATAATTGGAGAATACATAATTCAATTGCAGTCAAGCAATTGTTTTCAAAACGACAATTAAGAACAACATAATTTATTTACCGATGATTACACTACATTTATTTGGAAAAATATTTTAGCAAAAGAAATGCCAAAAGTTTTTTACTGTGATTACAAAATATTTGCTTAGAAGTAATTGTTAGTTTGAAGCAAACAAAATATGTTTAGAAAACAGTAAATAAAATTTTCTCGGATTTAATTATGTTGAGAAGTAACCCTATTATGTTTATTTGACATTACAATAATTTTTATAAGCACACTTTATAAACACAAACCGCTTTACCAGCAAAGTTGCTTCAAAATTCACCTATTTTTACTGCTGAACCGCCTTATTTTTGTTTTATATTGTTTTTTATTTTTTTAATTTGAAAACACAAACACTTTCAATTTAAACAAACATTTTCAGAAACACTGTTCATAGGAGCTAAACTTTTCAACACGTTTGGCGCGGCTGCTTGAAACTTAAAATGACGCCAAGGCTTGGCAACTGTTAAAAGCAAGCGCATAAAGCAACAAGGTTTCCGTTATTTTTCGTGCAAGTTCAAAAGAAACAGCTATATGTATGTCTAGGCGAAACACGTAAAAGAAAGGAGTTCTGTTTGTTTTAAATTTTGCAGAGTTCTGTTCTTTTTGAGCTTAACAGTGATGCAAATATATTTTTATTGGGTAGAAACTCACACTTCTATTTTGTCACAAGCATATTAATGTAGACGTTAGTTTTTCAGCTAAGGCAATTATATTAATGTTGGACACAACTAATATCTTCTTATATCGAAAAATAATTACTTGTTGCTTGGTTGAGCTATGGCCGTAGCTCAAAAAAAGCTTTTTTTGTAAAACTACAAAAAAGTTTTTTGATTTTATTGCTACGGCCATAGCTCAACCAAGCAACAAGTAAACATTTTAAGAAGGCCGATTACAACAACTCATCGAAAAATAATGATATTAAAGGAAAGTTCTTAATCATTAGGTGGTTCCCTCTGAATATTTTGTTTTTGAAACCAAACATATATAAACATATTTTTTTCTCTGCGTGTATGATTGCTGATATGCTTACTAAGCCATTACAAAAAACAAGACTTAAAATAAAATGTTTATGCAATTTAGAAGAATTAAACAAAGAGGAGGGGTGTTGAAATATATTGATACATGAATTCTTACTTTACTTTATTTCACTGTACTTATAAAGATAAAACTTTGTTCAATTCAGTCTTTGAAATATTTATTAGAAAATTTTTTTCAAATAAAATTTATTCATTATTCAAGTTTTCCACAAATCAGTCGACTATTATTTAACAGTTTTTGTCTTGAGCAGACCAATTTATTTCGCTCCAAAGTCCATTGACCTCAAGTACCTCGTTCTAGTACTTATTCACCACATCTCAACTTTTACAATATGAATTATATAAAGAAAAGTAAAATCAAATTTAAAAAAAAATCGGCAAAAAAGTTAAAACAATTTTTAAACTATATATCCTGGAATATTGGAAATGCTTCTTTTGAAAAAGATTAATGATTTTTTGCGGGACTTAATTTTTGCCATTTGCGTGGTATATAAAAATGATAAGAACTGAGATCTGTTGGATAAGTACTATAACGGGGTGCTTAAGGTCAACGATTTTTGGAGCTAACAAATTGGTCTCCTTGACACAAAAGCATTGATTGGTCTCCTTGACTTAAAAGAATCTAAGATCGCACTGTATATGCCGAAGATATTTCGAAAAAGTTGTTTTTCTTGAGCTCGATAAAACATAACCTTTAATAATTGAAAAATTATTGGAGTTATATAAACACATAACTTAAAACTTATGAAAGTAGGTCTTAATTGATTTACAAATAAATTCTATGGCAGAGACCGGCCGTTGAAAATATGATTATTTGTGTGTGTTTACACACAATAAATTAAAAATCTAAGTTTTCAAAAGAAACAAGTCTTCATGTCGTCATAGTTTAATATCAGCTAACTGCTGAAGCTAAGATCGACTGTGAAATAGAAGAGCAACAACAACTAGCACAACAAAATCTTTGAGTATTTAGAAAAACTTTGATCTATCTTCGAATAATAGAACTTACTTTCCCTGAAAGTATGCTTCACAAATTAGAAGAACTTTAAGCTGCTTTCATATCATTTGTATTCTCGTACTGCAATTCAGGGTAATTTACTAATTGCATTCGTGAAACAAGTAGAAAATTAAGAGCTTAGTGGATCACAGCAAGAATCACGAAAAAAGGCTACTGATGAGTTGGTGTAGCGGCCAACGATTGATACTCTATATAGGGTATTGTTGTTGTTAGTTGTTTTTCCTTCAGTTGTTTTCTTCGGAAAGCAACATTGACCTTGAACTCGATAAAATATAACCTTTAATAATTGAAAAATTGTTGGAGTTATATAAACACATAACCTAAAACTTATGAAAGAAGGTCTTCATTAATTTACAAATATTTCGAAAAATTTGAAAGGACGACCCCTACGTTCGGTCAAAAAACTATGTTTTTTTTCGAAATTGTCTTGCAAAAATGCATCGGATTCTAAAGTGTGCATCATATTTTTTTTTTTTTTTTTTGTACTGTCTTATATACATCTTATAGGCATACGCAAAAAGAGGCTATAAATATTGTCATTAAAAAAAAACAATAATGCAAATGTTTGAAACACACTTCCGTTTAGGCACGCATTTTAACCGAATCATGCATAAAAAATATGCCAAAACTTATTTGTAGTACAAATTGGATTCGTACAATTTCTCTAGAGAAATTATATGTATTAACTTTGGCTACAAAACCAGATTTAATTCTTACAAAAAAAAAAAGATGCAGAATGCATAAAAATTAGTTGCGCCATAAACTGACACAAATTCGGTCAATTGAAGTGAAATTCCTTTGAGATGAAAACGGTAGAAAATATGGAGAGAAGAACCAAAACGCAACAACACCAAAAGCAAGATTATAGGACAAGCAAGCTTTATAGAGCACCAACAGAACATAACAACAAAAAAAAAACAAATCTAATGCAAAGCCGAGAAAGCAAAGTGCATAAAAGCAAGTCAAGCGGCAAGTTTTTAGTCTCTTAGCTTTTCGACAGGAGTATTTGCTGCAGCCTTCCTTAAAGCTAGCCAAGAAGGCCTTGAATAAAATTTTATTTTTTTACTCTTTTCTTTTTTTTTTTTTTTTGGATAACTTTAACACTTTGAGTTAACCGCAGGAATAGCATGTATAAAAATATGTAGATATTGTGTGTGTTTGTGAGAATCACAAAAATGTTTGCATATTAAAGTCATTTACCAAAAACTAAGCCACTTTAACTTGCGGCTTGCATATTAAGTATGTATGTGTATATGTGTGGGCGTGTGTGTTTTTCAAGGAAGACCATCTTGATATAATTTTCCACAAATCCAGAGCTTATTAAGTTTCTTTGTTTTATGTTTTTCCTATATTCTTCAAATTTGCAAAGCGAACATTTGCATAACGAATATCCATGCGTAAATCTTATGCGTATTTTTTATTGTAATTTTTAAGTGAAAAAGCTTGAACACACACAAAGCTCATGCACATGGCTAGCATAGCCAGTTCTTGTTGCTGTTATTGTTATTGTTATTGTTGTTCTTGCATTAGACCGCAACTTGAAGACGTCGAAATAGGATGCAGGAAAACCACCACACATAAAGAAACACGTCCGTCACATGTCGCAACATTCTGACGTCTCGCTGACATTTCTCATTTATTTCATTGTGGTCCTGCTGCAAGAGAATTTCTTAGAACAGCATGATACTGTTCAGTGTGTTGTGTAGGAAGAAAAAATACACTCGTTGCCTGTGGCAAGTTAAATTATATTTGCAAATTTTAGAAATTTTAATCAAAAGCGTGAAATTCTCTGTTAACAGCAATTCTGATTGTAACAATATCACAAACTTTTTTTGGAACGGTATTTTTTTATTTAGATTTCCTGCCTTTGTTCTAAGGATTTGGCGCAATTTTTGCTTCAGGCAGTTTAAAATCATCACGCCAAGTAATTTGAAGCAACTTACAGCCAAAGCATGAACATTTCATTACAAATTATTATGTGCATGAAGTTAACTACGCCACCTTTGATTTCAAATTAAGAACAATATGTGCTACAATGTGCCCCATGTGTGCTTTTATGTGCTGCATTGAAAACAAAATTGATTTGCATGGCATGGCTTTATAAGCTACTACTTATTTAAGGGAGTTAGTTATTATTTTTTCAGATATTTCAAAATTGTGCTGTATTGTTCCCAGACTGTGCTGTCATATACTATAGGGGAATTAGAAAAATTTGCACAGTTGCTTATTTTAAAAGAGGAAGTGGGAATGATTTTTCTTATGTTAGCATTTCCTTAATAATGTGCTGCGCTATAATATTCATAATATGATGTTATAGAAGTAGATGCCATGCGTAGTGCAATGAAATATAAAAATTTTTAAATTTTTGAAATGTTACTGAGTCAATCACATTAGCAATGCAATCAAAATGTTGCCAAAGTAAATAATAATTTTATTCAAATGCATTTAATCATGAACAAGTTTTCCATTAAATCATAAATTTTCTTCAGCAGTATTTTATTTTTTTCTGTTAACATACTACCTTTAATGAAAAGATATTAAACAGACTATAATATTTTTATTATATATGTTTATTTTTCATTTAAAAAATGATTTTTAAATTTTTACCAAAAAAAATCTAAAATGGAACAAAAACGATCAAATAAATTTTGATGTAGACTTAATTAGGTTTAATTTTCATTATTGTTTGTCAAGATCAAACCACTGATTTGCAAGATATTCCCGTGAAAAATGGGCTTCATACTAACAAAAACTTTATGTAGCAAGCTAAGCAAAACTATGGTTACCGTTGTAGCTAATCATGAGACTTCCCTAAACCCTATTAGGCCGGTCAAACCGCTGAACCAAAACTTTCAAAAATTCTTACAGTGTATCCTATGTAACTAAAACAAAATACTAAGCATAACATGGCTCAAACCTTAGCAACTTGTCGCTCCCTGGTATTTGATGATAGTGATTGGTACACTGAGCGAAATATGTTAAAATTAAATGGAATTGTGTTCATATTAAACAAATGTTTTTGATATAGAGCTTTGAACAATTTCATTTAAGTTAAGCGCAAATGCTTGTACAGTAAAATTTAAAACCAAAGCTTTTGTTTTCAAAACAATGTTTTTAAATAGACTTCTAAAATAAAACAAAAACTTTAATATTTAAGACAAATATTTTAAGACAAACATTTTTTCGATGCCATTTTTTAATTTTTTCGAGCTTTCGACGTCAGATTCGCGATCAGCGACGCCTGGGACCCCTTGAATACTAAATGTGAGTTCTGTTCGATGAAGTTTATTGCGGCTAAATAAAATATGGTAATAATTAATAAGTTTTTATTTCATCTAACGTTGAAATTTTGTCCATTAAAAAGTCCATTTAAAAAATATTTTCAAATATTATTTGTTATAGCAAAGCAGTAAGAGAATAAGCAGTAATAAGAGAAAATTATACAAAAAAAAAAAAAAATAATATAAGTTTTTATTTCAAAATTAAACACGCTTGTTTTAAATTTTGTTTTGTAGAAGCCCAAACGCGTTAAATTTATATTTTAAAATTACTTGTTTGATCTTAACGTTTGTTTTTCTTCTAAGTGTAGGGCTAGTATATTAAGCAGTTTTTGATGTTTTATTCACAAAATTGCAAATTTTCACCTCTTCTTTGCGATAAAGAACAAATCAAATGCACCACAGCACAAATCCCAATATACTGAAAAAAATAAACCGCGGAGCAAATTTCTTCAAAACATTCTATAAAAAAAAAAAAAAAACGAAATGGCCATTTTAGCCCTTGAAAGGACTTTGACCGAGCTTCTAATAATCAATTGTGTTGTGTGTGATGTGAAATGTTTGCACACAAATGATCGAGAACTGGACCTACATGTTTTACGCCGAATCCGAACGGCTTATGTTCTCAAGAAGCTTTTCATGGCAGTTTTTACTCTCTGAGGTTTGCCATTGTCTGCAGAGAGGTGACGGCCGAACAGAAAAATTAATTCAATTGAAAAAACTTTCTGTGTCGGATGGAGGATTCGAACCTGGGTTCTCTGGCGTAAGAGTCACACACTCTACCCACTACGCCACTTTACCCAATAAACGCCACAAAACATTATATTTCCACTATTAAAACAATCAAATGTGCAAATTTTTTTAATTTTTCTATATCACAACTCATTACTCATTATTCAGTAATTTTGTTCGTTGTAAAAACCACTCTTTAAAAGAGTGCAAGGATAGAAGCTGAAAATAGGAAAAATTAATGAAGCACACCCGCTAAAGAAAAATAAGAAATTTCCGCCGGAAATCTTATTACCTTCCTCCCCTAAATCCCTCCCCTATCTACCACCCTTCAGGGGGTCTCCCTACAAAAAGCACAAAAATGTTATAAAGAACTCATAGCTTCCAAGAGGAAAAAATCCACCAGCTAATTTTGTTTTTTCTTCAAAATTTTACTAGAAATTTTAACTGCATTACTCGAGACTGCATTACTTGTGTCAAAAAGTTTTTGAATAAAAGGTAAATTTGAATTCATTGATAACCCATGCATCTGGAAAAAAATTAAGTTTTCTATTGTTGTTAAAACAAGGAGAACATTAAAAAAAAAAAACGACTTTCCTCATTTTCCACATTTCTCATTTAGATAAAACTGCTTATGCCAGTTATTGCTTTATTTTTGCCTCTTTTTTACATAGCTAGTACCGCTTATGGCTGCAATTCTATCATATCAAAATCGATTCTTCTATCGCTTTATTTTCCGAACGTACCAACTTTCCTAATTAATTTGCCACCAGTACTCGCTCAAAAGAGTGCATAATGTGAGCGACAAACTGAAAATAGAAAAGAGTGTTTTTTTGGCAAGATTTCTTGCTCTACACTTTGTGTGGATCTTTAATGTTTATATGGAACTTTCTTTGTATGTACGTTTTGCCACCAAATATACGCTTTAGGTATATAGAGTTGTTATCCGATTAGCTTCTTAGTAGTATATTGAATGATTGATTAGAGCGGTGCTCACATATGCCAGGCTAGACGGACGAAGTCAAGCTCATACATGTGCTAAGCAAGACAGACGATGTCTTGCTCTGGATAATCAAAATCTATCTACAGCGTGTATATCTATATAAATATGGATTAGAGTACAGCTCACGCATGCAAAGATTGTCAAACCGGAAATATGCCGGGTGAGACGAACGTGGTCTCGCTCTGGATAATCATATAAAACTACACAGCTTGATTGTATAAGGTTTTGCCAAACATCACAGGAAAATATGAAGTATCCTTGGAGAGCATGATCCAGATTAGTGGCGGTACTGTAGATAATCTAAAATATTATGTTTAATTGAGTAAACGGATTCATTTAAAGAAATTGCATCTGAAACAAAATTAAAGTCCCCACAAGCGCTTCTGAGTGGTTCGTTTTGCAAGTATTTAGCTCTACATGTAAAGTAACTCAAAAGATCTTCTAGCTCGGAGAAGAATATTAAAGTAAATCTTGCTCAGTAGATATTGACTGTCTAGATATCCATGTAAAAGTTTAAAAATCCAAGTAGCATTAAGCATAATTCTCCGATTATTTGAAGTAGGGAGATTAAAAAGTGGCAGCCGATATTCATAAGGTGGTTGGTGATAATTAAAATTGCAGTAAAGGTGTCTTAAGCAGAACAAAAGAAACTTTTTCTGAACTGATTCAATGTCGCCAATGTAACAACTATATCGAGGGCACCAAACAATTGAAGCATTTTCTAAAATAGGTCGCACTAAAGAGGTGAATAAGGTTTTTGTTATATAGGAATATGGAAGCAAAGTTTAGTATCCATAGTTACTCCAAGATCATGAAAGATATCTAAAGACTCTAATGTATGGTCACAAATTTTATATATACATATGACGGGAGGTTTTCGAGTGAAGGTTATGTGATTGCATTTATTCGTGTTAAGATTCATACGATTCACGTTGCACCAACTATAAAGAAGGCAAGTCTATGTCAGCTTGCAAGAGAACGGCATCATTAGCATTTTTGTAAGGAATAAATAGTTTCACGCCGTCTGCGTACATTAAAATACTCGAATGCTTAATGACAGATGACAAATCATTTATAAACAGTAAAAAAAGAAGATGCCCGAGGTGGCTTCTTCGAGGTACACCAGAAGTGACAGGAAAGTCAGGAGATTTCACAAGTTTAAAAAGAACACGTTGTGTTCTATTGCATAAATAAGATTCAATCCATCTTACAAGTGTTGTAGGAAATCCAGCAAGAGAAAACTTTAAGACTAAGAGTTTATGATTAACAACATCAAAAGCTTTGCTAAAATCTGTATATATAACATCAGTCTGTAAACCTTTTCCAAACTTCTCAATGCTTTTGGAAGTAAATTCAAGCAGGTTTATAACCGTAGATTTTCCAGAAACGAATCCATGTTGGAGTGGAGATAATAAAGATTTAACACTATATGATAATTGTGAAGTAATAATTGCCTCGATAAGCTGAGGCAAAGCGCTTAATTTTGCAATTCCACGATAGTTATCGATTAAAGAGCTGTTACTAGACTAGTGCAATGGAATAATAAAAGACGACTTCCAGGTAACTGGAAAATAGCAAGTTTTTAATGAAGAAGAAAAAAGCACAGTGAAAGGAGTTACTAATTCATCACAGCAGTATTTTAATATACATGACGGTATTAAAAACACTTTTTGGTCCGCCGTGGGGATCAAACTCGTACCCCACCGGTTAAGAGTTCTATACACTACCAACCGATCAAAAAACAGAGTTGTTGATTCAATAATAGGTAAAACACAAGCTATATTACAGCAGATCACCATAATCTTTTAACGGATAGAAAATTGTGTATTTGCGATACTACAAAAACTTTATTTACCCCATATCAGCCACCCTTCTGGGGCTCCCCACACAAAAAAAAAAACACAGAAACATGAAAAAAACATGTAAAATACATATTTTTGCATATATTTATAAATATTTTGAAAAAAAAACATCAGCTACAATTTCATTGTTTGCAAAATTATGACTCTGTGAGAATTTGGAATAGTCTTACGTAATATTTGGTTCGGCCTATTTTGATTTTACCTGCCGGTACTAAAAAAGACCACTGTGATAGTGCATATCTGCTCTTATTATATAAAGCAAAAGTGATTACCTATGAAATCTGATTATCTTTTAAATTTCTCAACCTTTTTCGTAATACGTGTTAGCTTTGTAAACATGTTTTCGTCTGAAAATTTTGCTTTGTCCTGCATATCTTCTTTTATTACATCCAGAGTGACTCACTGTATAAACTGGCTTACTTTTAAATTTCTCAATCTTACTATTGAACAACTTGTATAATCTTATAATATAAATCAACCAAAAAATTAATCGGTAAGATCCAATAAAATTCAAATACCAATCAGTTCTCGAAACATAATTGAAAACATAGAAAATACTAATAAATGACATTTATTATCAGCGGTTTTCTCGAGAGACATTTTATTAACTCGACTTAGCTGTCAACAATTATTTGAAAAAGTCACAAATTCTCAACGTATTTTCAACGGAATGCCGCAATTTTTTTAAAAAATTGAGTAAAAAAAGTTAAAAATTAAAAAAGTTGTGAATGTGAAAAATTTAAATAGAAATCCACATCAATCAACATTGATGGTAGGTATCTAGTGGTTATTTTGTTAAACGAATCACTCTGCGTCACTGAGATTTTCTTTTATTTCCTTTTCGAAGAACTCTACACAAGCTGAAAGTTTTCTTAATGCAGTATATCTCCCAGTTGGAAATTGTCAGCAAACATGTTTTCATCCTGCTTTAACACTCTACACCTAGGTCCTCAGCTGTAAGCTCATGCATACTTTCTGCAAGAGGTACTTTTGTATAGTACTTGGTACGTACGAAGGTGCTTGGTGCATGGTCCAGTTTTGAAATAGTCTAGAATTATTCATTAGTATTTTCTGCTCTTAATATGTAGTAGAGTAGAGTATCTGCATTTGTTGTTGTTTGTATGTTATTCCACTTCCTTTCATATCCTTTGGCATTTATACACCATTGTATTTGTTTTTTTTTTTTTTTTGTTTTTAGTTACTCTGTTTATTATTTTTAAAACCTGACCAACAGCAACTACAACAAACACGAACAGATATAAAAAATGCACCACCAGTGGAAGCAGCAGCAACAACATCGACAAATGCGGCCACAAAAATAGGACAACGAAATTGTACGAATGCAATGAAATCACGTTCGACTCGGACAGAATTGACGGCTTGCATAAAAATCCTTTTTCTAGTTTTTTTTTTTTTCAAACTCTTCATGTTTGCAGTAAATTATGTACATCTCTGAGGTTTTCTTTTCACAGCAATGTTCTATTTTGCCCCATCTCCGGTCCCACATGTTCAGTCGAACGGGTTGAAGTGTCGACGAACGATGATTTTGAAGTTTGGGTTAAGCATTCGTGCGTTTTTTTTTATGGAATTAAAAGTTTTATTGAAGCGGAAATGAATTCAATTTGCTTGGAAAAAAATACGTTTTTGAGTTGCTAAGAGTTGGCCGATTGTTCAAATTTCAACCCATGGCTTTTGATAGTTTTTCTATATTTAGCAATGTCAGTAAAATAATGTAATACGAATAAAAAAAAAAAACGTGCTGAATTCGCAGTAGAAGATGATTCAATCAAGTGCAGCAATGATTTTTAAATGGGTTTTATTTTTATTTGTTGAATTTTAGTACAGAGCTTAAATTTTAAAAAATAAAAAGATTTTTTTATGTTCATATAAATTTCTAAAAAAAAAATTTAAATGGGACAAGTTTTTATATGAAAAATGCACATAAAAAAACCAATGCATATCTATTTCAGTTAGTCATTGTCCCATAGAACGTACACACTGAGGGAGGTTTTACGCAAAAGCGGTTGAAATTAAGACATATTTAAGCAGATGTTTCTAAAAAAGTTTATTAGATATACGTATACAAAAAATACCAGTTACATGTTAATTTGACATCGGCAGTATAAGTAAGAAAAAAAATGTTTTTACCCTATATTTTTTATACATAAAGATAGTGCTATAGTTGGTGTCCTTCAAAAAAGGTGAAAATCGAGCCACAACATAGCGTGGCTCCAGATCGTTTGATAAAAAATGCATTTGAAAATATGAAGACCCCAGAATGCACATCTTTTACCAAAATTAAATGAAAATATCAAAAATTTTGGAAATTATTAAGCGTAGTCGAAAAATTCACGTTATTCTTTACCATATGTTGTGTGTAAAACTTACTTACTTAGGTGGCCGTAACAGCCCGTGTTTCGGCCGACCTCATCAGCTCCCGCCAGGCGCCTCTTCTTTGCGCGCGCCTTCAGCTATCGGATACACCAAGTGCGGTTAGGGCTTCCTCAGCCTGGTCCATCCATCGGAGGCATGGTCTCCCTCGTCGTCGTTGACCAACGACCCTCGCCTCGAGCACCTTTTTCGCTGGAGCTTCGTCGTCCATACGATGGACATGACCCAGCCAGCGTAGTCGCTACACAATTGTACGCCGAACTACGTCAATGTCTTCGTAGAGCTCATACAGTTCGTGGTTCATTCGGATGCGATAGTCATCGCCGACTCGAACAGGATCGAAGATGTTGCGAAGAACTTTTCTTTCGAACACCCCCAGAGCTGCTGCGACAGTTTGCAAAACTACCCATACCTCAGCGCCATAAAGCAGCACAGGTAGAACGAGTGCCTGTAAAGTGTGAGTTTTGTTGATCGAGAGAGAGCTCTGGAACTTAGTTGCTTACTTAGATCGTAGTAGCGTCAATTAGCAATTGTTCTTCGCTTTATCTTCAGGCTGACTTCATTGTTGTTATTAATGGCGGTGCCAAGGTATACGAACTCTTTGACTACTTCAAAGTTATAGCTGCCGGATGAAACGTGTGAGTCTAGACGCCGTGCTCCCTTGTTTGTAGACAGCATATACTTTGTTTTACCCTCATTTATCGTCAAACAAATGTGAAAGCAGCGGTAACATCTCTCTTGGTTTTGCAGACAATATCAATATCATCAGCGTACGCAAGGAGCTGGACACCTTTGTAGAAAATGGTAAAATTACGATGCACACAGGCTTTTCGTACGAACCCCTCCATGATGATGTTGAAGAGATCGCAATACAGTGGATCGTCTTGTCTGAAACCTCTTTCGGTACTAAAGGTTTCGGAGAGGTAATTTCCTATCTTGACGGAGCTGCATGTGTTGCTCAACATCATCCTGCAAAGTCTAATTAACTTAGCAGGTATACCGAACTCAGACATTGTTGCAGGCAATTCCTTCTCGGGCTATCCAACGCAGCTTTAAAATCGACAAAGAGATGATGTGTGCCAATTTGATTTTCGTGGGTTTTTTCAGGATTTGTCCTGTTCAGTGTTTCATCAGTGTTTTAGTAATCGGCTTTAATCTTTCACACAGTGCGCTTGAGAGAACCTTATATGTGATGGAAATAAGACTGATACCTCGATAGCTAGTGCTGATTGTTGGGTCTCCTTTCTTAACTATTGGGCACAGATGAATTTAGCATTGACAAGTACGCCCGCCTTGTAGGCCTTAGTATTTGGGTCTATAGACTGAGGGTATAGTTCATGGAAAGGACCCCATCTCGGACCCGTTTGTGGTATGCAGTTCATCCGGCACACGGTCATCCGGTCATCCGGCAAAGCTAGCACGAACTGGAAGCTTTTCCACAAACAATAAGCATCACCCAGAGCCCTACCATTGACAGCATAACGACTCCAACATATCATACATTGTATAACCATGGAACCGCAATGTTCCCAACAGCAGTACCAGTTTAACTACCATTAGTAACGTACCTTCATTGTCATTGTGTTGAGACGAGACCTATCCAATCTCTTGCATACTAAGCAGGTATGCCAGCACGGTCGTACTACTGCGCGACCCCGCCGGTCAATCTAGACCTGTGTAGCATAAACGCAACCACAGCCAGCACGAGTCTCCCCGTAGGGCCAACCCATGATAGTCACTTGGGCAACTCGGTCCCGTCAAAGAAGCTCCACAACATCCCAGCAAGGAGACAAAAATCTCATGTATGAGTTTTTGCATTTGGCCGTGCCTAATTAGAGCACTTAATTGTACTTTACCGGCAACTTAAATCCAGGCATGAAATTTATATTCACTTACCATGGAAGAAGTGCCTATTTGCCCTGTTTTACAACCACAAGCAATACATCGAATATATGTGTCAGTTACTTCGACACCTCAATTCATTCACCCAATTCTACAACTCTCAGATGTCTCCTTGCCATGAATAAAAAGGGTCGTCCTCTTTGACGAGTATGACTACCCCCGTGCTAACAAGTTTTTGGTCAATTGATATACCTTCGCAGGCTCTTACCATTTCGATATATCGAATATGACCTGCTCCCTGAGCTCTTGGTTGGCTCTAACTTTTTACGGTATGGGACGTATCCCATTACCAATCCTCCTCCTTAACCTGGCTTGGGACAGGCAGGTTTGCGTCCGAAGACGAAGACCCTCCCCTGGCGGAGTTGTATAGGGCACAGTACGCTGGGGTTCCAATCGTCGGGCATGCTTTCCGCTAGTCATATTTTACTGATGAGCTGATGCATGCGCCTTATCAATTCATTGCCTCCGGTTTTAAACAATTCAGCTGACAGGCCGTCAGCACCCGCTGCTTTATTGGTTTTGAGTCGTTGGATAGCAACTCGAACCTCTTCATGGCTAGGTGGTGGTACCTTCACTCCGTCATCATTGATTGGTG
Source organism: Coremacera marginata (assembly GCA_914767935.1). Taxonomy (NCBI): domain Eukaryota; kingdom Metazoa; phylum Arthropoda; class Insecta; order Diptera; family Sciomyzidae; genus Coremacera; species Coremacera marginata. The sequence continues at coordinate 142,322,068 of OU612044.1, forward strand.
GTGCTGAACTGCGCTCTCCATGGGTGGCATTGGTGGAATCGTCGCCAGTAAGTAAATTGGAGAAGTGCTGTCTTCACAATCTCAGCACACACTGTGTTTCCGTATTCAGTTCTCCATTTTCGTCTTTACAAGTGGATACTCCGGGCTTGAAACTTTGGGTTAGACGCTTAACCTGTTGATAGAATTTTCGTGCATCCTTCTTACCCTGGTATGCCTCTAGTTCCTCACGCTCATACTTTTCCTGCTCTCTTTTTTTGCGTCTGAAAAGGCACCTCCCTTCCTTCCTCTTTTCGCGGTAGCTTTCTCGCGCGGTTCGCGTTGCAACTGAGGATGTTGTGTGTAAAAACTAGATAAACTTCTCAGAGAGAAAACACATCTTGGTAAAAGATGTGTAGAAATACATTAAAAATTGGTTAAAAAAAAAAACACATGTGAGTCGTTGGACACACGAGAGAAGCGAAGCGGGTGCAGTGTTTTTTTTTTTAATAAAATAGTTTTAAAATTAAAAAATTTAAAATAACATAAAGTGAATTAAAAAACACATGTTAATATTCACACCAGCAAATTTTATTACATATAATTAATATCTTATTATTTTTTTTATTACGTGCTACATTCATTGTTATTTCAACGCACTTGTGGGCAATTGTTAATTTTTGCCGATGCTGAGACATTATGTATTTATATTATGTGGAATGTATCTATAGCAAATCTATCTACTACAATATAGCTATAACTACAAATATATATGATCTACTGCAACATAGCTTTAGTAATACATACTTGATGTTGAATCAACAACTCTGCTTAACAGAGGGATTTGGATCAGTGGATAGTGTAGTGAACTCCTAACCTCAACGGTGCGAGTTCAATTCCCCGCGGAGGATCGAAGAGATATTTTTAATATATTGAAATTACATTTTCTTGTTATAATAAACGCAAGGGACAAAGAAACATCAATTTCTAAGAAAAACGCTGTCGAAAAATAAAAGTGTCGTTTTTGAAATTTCACTCAAGCAGATCACAGAACGAGGCGTAAAAAGCTTCGCTTCAAAAATGTTCTCTTTTTGAGGCAACATTCATACATATTCATTACGTGAGTTTTATTTTTGAGAATATCGGCATTGCTAAAATTTTTAAATTTTTTAAGTTAATTTTTAATTTCAACCCATCACTATTCACTAGATCAAAAAATCACATCGCCACAATGCAAGTAGCATATTGTATTTGCTTGAATGCTGCGGAAATTCTATCAAATTGCCTTTACTTGATATTAATTAGCTGCAAAGTTTTCCATGCCATATTTTTAATTCACTATTTCTGCTTAAATCTATTTTAATTTTGTTTATTTTCACGATAGAGAAAAATTTCTCCACCGTTATAAATTTTTAACTTCCATCGATCAATGTCAACACCTATTTCAGGTAAATGATTTTGAGTTTTCTACTCTAGCGTACAAGGCAACCTTGACTAGGCATGTTCTGTTGACACCACCTGCTCACCTGCTCACCTGCCTCATTACATGGCCACTCCTTTTTTTTTTTTTATTTCTATTTGTTGACTTTATTTATTAAAAGATGATGTTGCTGATGCTTTTATGTCGCTCACATTTTCACACGCACTCATTTCAATTTCAAAGCACACAACAAATTTTAAATTCAAACATGAACAGTATCTGCATACTTTTAGGCGGCTGGCAAACAAATAGCAATGTCAGAAATTGAGCACATAAATTAATTACGAACGCATGTGACGTCAAGGAATTCACACGCAAGCAAGGCTCGAAGGCAGGGTAGCAAAAAATAGGAGCAAAATATTATGAAAAATGTTTACATTTCGCACATTTTGTTTTGCTAAATTTTTTCCATTTTTTTTCGTGTCTTGTGCTCTTTGTTTAATTACATTTTCAATTTACTTGCTGGTACATATATGGTATGTGTTGCGGCATTAAGTATGCATAAAGGATAATCCTATTTCGGATATGTACGCCGAGAAGCATACTTCAAATTTATGCTAGATATGCACACATAAACTTACACACACATGCACACGCACACTATATCGCTCGTTTGTATTAAGAAATACAATTCCACCTACATTAATTTTAGGGCAGCATAAATAGACCTTGAGGAATATGCTTGGATGTGTGCGAACGTCTGTGCTCTGACCATTCCTACTGCCACTGATGACGAAGCTTCTTGCTCTTGCTTGCTCCAAATTAATTTCAATAAATTACGAAACAGTTCGTCGTCATCGTCTACGTGGCCTATACGAGCCCAGTCATAAAACATTTTCCAGCTCTTTCTTATACACTTCAGTACCCGAGCTGGTGGAAAAAACTTCTTTGTGTTTCTGTTTTTATATATTTTTGCAAGGCAGGAATATAAAATCGCAAATAAAGCACCATCATGAGATGACGGAAAATGTTTTTTTGATTGTGTATGTGTTGCTTGTAGAAGCGTTGAAGCAGCTTATCGGGCAAAAAAAAAAAATCATTTAAATAGAAATAATTAATAGACAAATTTAGTTGCAGGGATTTACCATGACACGGAATTTAGTTCCATTGTGCTTTAGTGGGGAAGGAATATATATGGTTTGATAAAAAAACTTGAGCATAGGTTATGATTAAATTTTAAATAGTTTCTTAACATACGCTTAGTTATAAAACATTTCAATTTTTTAAAGCTTAGTTATCATATTTTTGTTACATACATTTTTACATAAAAACCCCTTATTAATATCCTATACGTTAAGTTTAGTCTATTTCCGTACAATACACGATGTGATACTTATCCGTCACTTTTTAAGAAACCTAGTGTAGGTTGTAGGTCTGAACCCTATAGGAACGAACTAACTTGTTTTTAAAAACAACTAATTAAAAAACTAGTTTAAAATAAACCAGTATATGAACTACTTTGAATTATATTAAGGGGCAACTACTATGATTTTGACATGTTTTAATTGCAAATTTTTATTAGATTACAAGCTAATATATATTTAACCATGTTATTTCATCAAATATTATTAACTTAAGGCTATCAGTAATAGTTTTCAATTATTTGTTTTAAAGTCATTAAAAAATAATTTAAATATAACTAATTTAACAAGTAGTTGAAAATATATGCAGACGAAAGTCAATTGACTTATTTAGCGGACATCACCATACAAAATAAGTTAGTTCGTTCTATGGGAAAAAGTCAGAATTTCAACTAGTTGTGGTTGACAAAAAACTACTTTATCAACTACTTTTAAATTAGTTGATTTTCCTACAGGGAAGGATTGAGTACAACACGAAACGGTGTACACAAATTTTCACACATCCTCAAAATCTGGATTTGCCGGTAACAAACAGGTTTTGCGTACCTTCCAGTACTTATAGGTCAGTTAGTCTAACAGTTATAAGCCTGTTTCTAATTTAGTAACAGTTTTGGAAAGGTAATTCAATGTATAAAATTTTCCATAATTCTTGCAGTTACTACTTGAATTTATTAAGTAAATGTTATGTTATTGACAGTTTTCCGTGTTTTTCAACTTTGACGATCTTTTTTAGAAAAAGTTTTATCGAAGACCAAAACTTTTTGTATCCATATTTGAAAAAACGTTTTTCTGCAAATAACATCAGTGTTCGTTTTTGCAAATCGGCGAAGTTATAGAAGTTTTTCGAGAGACAAAAGTTTTTTAATTCATATAATTATTTAGATCTGAACTTGCTTGATTGCATGCGTTTGCAAGATGAATCCTGAGTTTCATGTTGAAGTGAACAGCAATAATTAATTATCATTTTAATTTACTTTTTTCCTTCGAAACGGGTTTCAGTTTTCGATATTTCTTGGGGGAATCCTTCCGAATCTGTGGCCCAATAAAAACACGTGAATGTTACCATTATAGACAAAATATATATATTTTAAAATGCCTCTAGGAGGTTTATCAAATCACGTATTTTATTTTTGGGAAAATTGGTATTGTTGTTGTTATTAATAGTGCGGAAATTCGCACTTTTTCTGCTTTATGCAGTTAGACTAAAAACCATAGTAAGAACAAACAAGTTGGCTTTTGTGAAAAAAAAATGTTCCTTGTTTGCAAAGCTAATGTGCAATGACAAAAGTATTTGTGCAAACTAAACATGGCTTAAAAACGAAAGCTTCGATAATTTCAACAAAAAAAAATTTGTTTGAATTGTTAAATTTGAAGTTTGTAAAATTGAGAAAATTTTTCTTAAAGTACACAAAGGCTATGTATAAAATTTGATTTAATCATCACTTAAACTTATGTTAGCTTATATAAAAAAACTTGAATAGAACGGATATATGTTAAATTGTACAAAATATCGCCAATTTGTCATTGAAATCAAATTCGATAGATCAAAAATAAAACTTGATTGTTTCGTCCAAGAACTTCGAAGGCACCAAATTGCCGACGCCATTGAAAAAATTAACAAAAGCTTATTGTTAATTTGCCTTAACCCTTTCGCTACTGATATCGTTATTTAAAATTTAATTTTTTTTTTTTCTTTCAGATGAGTTTTAACTGTATATGGCGCGAGTGTGTAACGTGTGGTCACTGAAAATCTGCGCAAACTTTAATTCAAAAATATGCAACACTGGCACATCGTAGTTGATCGTGCTTTATGCCGTTAGATTCGTCATTGCTTTTATGGCTTACATGTGCAAAATTTGTCAGTTGTCAGTTTGCGTTTGCCTTGTGAACATTGGTTCAAAAGAACTAGAAGTGAGATTCCGCGTGTACAGATTCTATCAAGAAAATAAATCGTTGGGCAAATCGTATACAGTACATAATTTTTCTAAGGAAAATATATCAAAAAGAACAGTGTATTCCACTTTGCAACGTTTTGAGAATAATCTGGCTTCAGAAAGAAAAAAAATGTTAAACGAAAAAACGTTAAAATTACAGAAAGTCGCTTAAAGGCCATAAAGGTATTTTTCGACCACAATGACCAAGCTTCACAGCGCACTGCGGCCAGAAAATTTAACATATCGAAGTTGTACGTCCAAAAATTTCTTAAAGAGAAGACTGAAACCCAGTATAGAAAGAAAAAAACAATTTCAAAACGATCGGTCCAACAAATTTTAGCAGCCAAAACAAAGTGTGGTCGACTTTATCGAAAATTCTCCAATTGTGAGTTTGTGTTAGATGACGAGTCGTATGTTACGCTAACACACTCAAAAATGAATTGAAGTGACGGCTTTTATTCAAGCGATGTATTTTTAACACGGACTTCAAGAAAATTTAAAACAAAAGCTAAGTTTGCGCATAAAGTTTTGGTACGGATAGCTATGAGCCCTAAAGGATTAAGTTCCGCACTGATACGCAAATCTGGCTTCGCTATTAATGGAGAAACGTACTTAAATGATTGCTTAAGGTCACGCTTGGTACCGTTTATTAAAGCCAAATATGCAGATGGCAATTATGTCTTCTCACCGGATCTTGCAAGCTCTCACTATGCGAAAACAGTTCTCGAATATTTAAAGGAGGAACGCATACATTTCGTACAAAAAGTTGACAACCCCGCAAATATCCCCGAAGCGCGACCAATTGAAGATTTTTGGAGTTATTTGAAAAGCAGAGTCTATGAAAAGAACTGGTGTGCCCAAAATGTGTACCAACTTATTAGTCGCATTAAGTATTGTCTGAAGAAAATTAGCAATAACGTTGTACAACGCCTTGCAAGAAGTACCATCAGACGAATTGGTCGTATTCGTCGCAACGTAGTTATCGAATGTAACTAATACTTTTTAATTGTTGTATACATAAGTAAATTTAAATTGAGTATTAATTTGTTTGAATAAATTTTTTGTTTAAAGATACAAAACGTTATTATATACAGTCAAATCCTACTTTGCGCCTGATTCTCCGTGCCCCCTCCCTTTATATGACGCTTTCATATGAAAGGTGCTTACATAAAAATAGTAAAACGCCAAAAAAGACTATAATTTTCATAAACTGGATGAGCTGCAGTAAAAACGTGTTTTTCGTGTTTTCATACTGACATTAAAGCTAAGCGAAAATTACAACAAAATTCTCTCCCAATGTAAAATTGTTCGCTAAATCCGATTCCGTACCTAAATTTGGCAGAAAGTTAAGTTTGCGGTCACCAGGAGCAAATAAATCCGAATATCGTTGATTTGTTCCACTCAGTCATTATTTCAAATCTCTCAATCTAGTAGATAATGAAAAAAAAAAAACGAAAAGGCCATTTCAGTCCTTGAAAGGACTTTGACCGAGCTTCTTATGATCAATTGTGTTGTGTGTGTAGTGAAATGTTTGAACACAAATGATCCAGAACTGGACCTACCAGCTTTATGCCGACTCCGAACGGCTTATGTTCTCAAGAAGCTTTTAATGGCAGTTTTTTACTCCCTGAGGTTTGCCATTGACTGCAGAGAGATGACATCTTCCTGTGCCAGATGGGGGATTCGAACCTGGTTTCTCTGGCGTATGAGACACACACTCTACCCACTACGCCACGGCTGCCACAATGATAGATAATGATGGTAGATAATGATGTTCATTCAAAATTAAGCACATTAGTTATGAAGCCTGTTTAATGTAGATAGTACTTACATTTTGCAAATCAAACTATATTAGAGTGAAATATGATTTGTTATATGAATGCAGTTTTTCGATGAATGTGAATTTGTTGTAGTAGTATATATGCGTTTTATTATTTTTATGCAAGCACCTTTCATATGATGGGGAGGGGGGGGGAACACGGAGAATCGGAAACACGTTACTAAAAAACATATAAATGTGAATGTATCTAGTGTGTATACTGCTAGGCTATTGTGTGAGTTTCGTATATTTTTAATTACGAAGGAATAAGTGATGAATAATGAAGGAATAAGTGATGATGAAAACACAATGGAGTTAAATATGAGCACTATCGACCAATTTGCATCAGCCACCTAAAAATTCACACTTTACGGTAAGAATATTGCACTCGATCGCCCGAGGGATTGAGAATAACCCAAAACAGTAGAAACATCAAGAAATATATGACTTGCTTAATATAACTGACAAGACTAAGATTCAAGGGCGACATTCTAGCAACAATCACCGCATTGAATATTACAAATGAAGTAACAATAAATGCACTTGCATTTAAAAGTTAAAATTGAAAATAGTTAAGTAAAAACATAAAGTGGCTCTTAGATATTCTTTTTATTCAAATTCAATAAACATCTTCTGTGACTTAAATCATATCTGGTCCTGTAGGTAATTTTAATACCGATTTTAATTTATTAAGAAAACGTGGAATTTATTTGTGTCCCATTTTATATACTGACTAGCTTATACCCGGCGCGCTTCGCTGCGCTCAGCGCTTATTCCCTAAAAGAGGGCGTAGCTTCAGTGAAGCCATGCTTTTATAGTAACTTCGTACCGAGTTTCATTGATGTGTGACTTATTTCGAAAGCTATACCAAAATTTTTGGGTGCGGAATAAGACCGCGCCCCTCGCCCAACACCCATAATATGTTACCTGTGGAACGGCATGTGTAAATTGAGGTCGAATACTAAATTCCTAGGCTGTGCGACCTATAATTCCAAAACTGTTTGATATCGAACATTTTAGGTGTATGTAAGGTGCCTTTTACGATCGGCACCAGACTTCACAGGAACCCTCTCAAGGCTTTAGTATAAAAATTGGCTTAGCGGTTTCGAACTCTTTACGTGATATACATATATACCCACACACGTATATACATTCAGTCGCCTCACGCTCTTTAGGAAAAAAATTGTTCAGTCCGGTTCTTCAAAATAAACCATGGCGTATGTTATGATGATCCCCAAAATATTTCGACGAAAAATATTGGCTGGTATGGTAGTTAAAAAAAAACGGTCAGAAATAAGAGTTATGATAAAGTTCTTTTGCATCAAAAAATCTTACATTTTTCCCGTTGGACCAAAGATAATGCGAATTTTTATGGATTGTTTTAACTTTTTCCATATTATTTTCACTAAAATTCAAACGAATTTTTTCCTATACTACTTTAAGTCAAATAAATTGTAAAATGTAAAAAATGTGTAAATTTTTTTGTAATTTCATTCAATTTAGTTCTTCACTTTACACTATATTTTATCATCAATAGATAATTTATTTGACTAAAAGTAACATGGCAAAACAAAAAAATAAAATTAATTTGAATTTTAGTGAAAGTAATTAAAAAAAAAGTTAAAAAAGTAATGAAAATCTGCATTATCTCTCGTCCGACTGTAAAAATTTAAAATTTATTGGTGCAGATTGGATGAACTTTTTCATTAATATTATTTCTGACCGTTTGTTATTTTTAACTAACACACCATTAAATATTTTTATAAAAAACTCGATTTTTAGAGCATATTTCAAACCATTGCGTGGCATACTGGTTGAGGTGCGTGGCTTGAATGCCATAGAACCCAGGTTCGAATACCACCTGACATAGGAAGTTTTTTCAATTAAATTAATTTTTCTGTTCGGCCGTCATCTCTATGCAGACAATGGCAAACCTCAGAGAGTAAAAACTGGCATGAAAAGCTTCTTGAGAACATAAGCCGTTCGGAGTCGGCATAAAACTTGTAGATTCAGTTCTCGATCATTTGTGTTCAAACGGTCGAAGTATTTTCAAGGGCTGAAATGGCCATTTCGTTTTTGTTTTTTTTTTTCTTTTTTATTTCAAACTATTCCAGCTCACGGATGGCTATTCCTACAGTCGAAATATTTGGGGAATCATCATAACATTAAGCATTATTTTGAGGAACCGACTTGTTCACCTATTTTTTGTGAGGAGCCTAATTATACATACATACATTTTTTACAGATAGATAGATGAGCAGAAAAAGTAGTCATGGCAACATTTATATATATATAGTGACCGCCACTTGGTCCCATTGCACCTACGTACCAAGTTTCACTATCAAAACACGTACAGCTCAGAAATTAGAATGATTTTTGAAAAGTCGTCGTAGATAACGTGCGAAACGCCCATTTTTTAAGGGTTCTGGCAGTAACCATATGAATTAATCTACCAAATTTTAGTCTTTTACTCTAAAAAAAGTCTGATATACATCCTTTTTATAGATTTGTGGGCGTTTAAAGTAGGCGTGTCAACATTTATATGTAAAGTGAACGCCAATTTGACCCATAGCACCTACATACCAAGTTTGTCTATCAAAACGTTCACATCTCAGGAATTAAAATTATTTCTAACCGATAGCCCTGGCAGCTAGTGCTGACTTAGTTATAATTTTTAAATTGTAATTAACTATAGTACATTAAAAAAATAAGTAAATAAATAAATTAAATAAAATTATTTCTGAAGAGTGGGCACAGATATAGTGCTACCATGCACAGTTTTTGCAAAGCTGTCGAGAGTAAGCGTATGAACTTAATTACCAAATTTTAGTATTTAACGATGATAGTCGTCTGATTTAAAGAAGTTCTATTAATTTGTGGATCAAAAAAAAAAAAACCAAGTGGCGGCCGTGGCGTAGTGGGTAGAGTGTGTGGCCCATACGCGAGAACACCCTGGTCCGAATCCCACCTGACACGGAAAGTTTTTCGATTGAATTAATTTTTCTGTTCGGCCGTCACCTCTCTGCAGACAATGACAAACCTCAGAGAATAAAAACTGCCATGAAAAGCTTCTTGAGAACATAAGCCGTTCGGAGTCGACATAAAACATGTAGGTCCAGTTCTCGATCATTTGTGTTCAAACATTTCACAACACTCACAACACAATTGATCATAAGAAGCTCGGTCAAAGTGCTTTCAAGGGCTGAAATTGGCCATTTCGTTTTGTTTTTTTTAGTGGGTGGTACAATTGGGCGTGGCAAATTTTATATATATATATTGACTGCCACTTAGAGCACCTGCATATCAAGTGTTACTTTCAAACTTGTGCAACTCAGGAATAAGCATGATTTCGAAAAAGTGGGCGTAGATATGGTGTGACCACGGCCCTTTTTTAGCAGTTGCTGACAGTGACCATATGAACTAAATTACCAAATCTTAGTCTTCTACGGAAAAATCCGTCTGATATAAGGCATTTTTACTGATTTGTGGGCGGTAAAAGTGGGCGTGACAACATTTATATTTACATAGTGACTGCCACTTGGACCTATAGAACCGGCATACCAAGATTCACTATCAAAACGTGTACAACTCAGGAATAAGCATGCTTTTGATAAAGTGGGCGTAGATATAGTGCGGCCATGCCCATTTTTTGTATATTGGCCGACTGTAACCATACGAACTAAATTACCAAATCTTAGTCTTCTACGGCGAAAACCGTCTGATATAAAGCATTTTTACTAATTTGGGGGCGGTAAAAGTGGGCGTGAAAACCTTTCTATTTACATAGTGCCTTCCACTGGTACCTTTAGAACCTGCATACCAAGATTCACTATCAAAACGTGTACAACTCAGGAATAAGCATGATTCCGATAAAGTGGGCGTAGATATAGTGCGGGCACGCCCATTTTTTGTATATTGGCCGAGAGTAACCATACGAACTTAATTACCAAATCTTAGTCTTCTACGGCAAAAGCCGTCTGATATAAAGCATTTTTACTTATTTGTGGGCGGTAAAAGTGGGCGTGAAAACATTTCTATTTACATAGTGCCTGCCACTTGGACCTTTAGAACCTGCATACCAAGATTCACTATCAAAATGTGTACAACTCAGGAATATGCATGATTCCGATAAAGTGGGCGTATATATAGTGCGTGCACGCCCATTTTTTGTATATTGGCCGACAGTAACCATACGAACTAAATTACCAAATCTTAGTCTTCTACGGCAAAATCCGTCTGAAATAAAGCATTTTTACTAATTTGGGGCGGTAAAAGTGGGTGTGAAAACCTTTCTATTTACATAGTGCCTGCCACTGGTACCTTTAGAACCTGCATACCAAGATTCACTATCAAAACGTGTACAACTCAGGAATAAGCATGATTCCGATGAAGTGGGCGTAGATATAGTGCGGGCACGCCCATTTTTTGTATATTGGCCGAGAGTAACCACACGAACTTAATTACCAAATCTTAGTCTTCTACGGCAAAAGCCGTCTGATATAAAGCATTTTTACTTATTTGTGGGCGGTAAAAGTGGGCGTGAAAACATTTCTATTTACATAGTGCCTGCCACTTGGACCTTTAGAACCTGCATACCAAGATTCACTATCAAAATGTGTACAACTCAGGAATATGCATGATTCCGATAAAGTGGGCGTATATATAGTGCGTGCACACCCATTTTTTGTATATTGGCCGAAAGTAACCATACGAACTAAATTACCAAATCTTAGTCTTCTACGGCAAAATCCGTCTGAAATAAAGCATTTTTACTAATTTGGGGGCGGTAAAAGTGGGTGTGAAAACCTTTCTATTTACATAGTGCCTGCCACTGGTACCTTTAGAACCTGCATACCAAGATTCACTATCAAAACGTGTACAACTCAGGAATAAGCATCATTCCGATAAAGTGGGCGTATATATAGTGCGTGCACGCCCATTTTTTGTATATTGGCCGACAGTAACCATACGAACTAAATTACCAAATCTTAGTCTTCTACGGCAAAAGCCGTCTGATATAAAGCATTTTTACTTATTTGTGGGCGGTAAAAGTGGGCGTGACAACGTTTATATTTACATAGTGATTGCCACGTGTATGCATAGCACCTGCATATCAAGATTCACTGTCAAAACTTGAAAATATCATGAATTCAAATTAGTGCTGAAAAGTGGGCGTATATATAGTGTGACCACGCCCATTTCTTGTACAGTCACCGAAAGTAACCATCTGAACAAAATTACCAAATTTAAGTTTTATATGATTAAAACCGTCTGTTATATAGCAATTTTTTTGGTTTGTGGGCGATAGAGCCAATTTGGGTTGTATGGGAGGTACCACGCCCCCTTGCCCAATCAACACCAAACTTCACAGGAACACTTCCCGAATGTTGCTTTAGTATCCCTAAAAATTTCATAAAGTTTGGTTCGGTGGTTTTGGAGTCTATTCGTGATATACACACATATCCACATACCCACATACCCACATACCCACATACATACATTCATTTTTATATATATAGAAGAAGATAGCTCATTATAATTAATAGGCTTATATAATTTTATCTCAATTTTATATGCCGAGCACAGCTTGCAACCTTAATAAACTGCGGCCATCTTGACAGAATTATTTTTTCTTGTGATCACATAATATATATTTTAATTTCCTAACCCAGTTTAAGTAGAAGTGGCTTTGAAATTGATGCACAGTATGAAGGCGGCGGGGGGTTAGGTGGGGTGCCATTAGAGAAATCAAACATATATTAAGCTACAAGCACAACACAAACACATACAGAACATACACACACACATACACATCACGTGGACTTAGGCATACTTAGTAGCGCAGATTGAATTTCCAAGCATGAAATTATTATAACTAGCTGAGTGTAAAAGGATATATTTATCAGAACCAAAACAACAACACAAATGTGGTTGTTATGTATAAAAATGTCAGCGATTTATGCGTCATACACGCATGCACACCGTTACACATGTAAAATGGTGTATAAACCTTTTTATATACTTTATATATTTTAGGACTAAAAATCAGCAGTTAATCTAAGGATATGGAAGAGATGTTTAAGGTTTCTTAAAGCGTAATGTATCCCTATAGGAACAAACTAACTTGTTTTTAAAAACAACTAATTAAAAAACTAGTTTAAAATAAACCAGTATATGAACTACTTTGAATTATATTAAGGCGGCATCCACTTCAAAATATGAAGTAATTGAAATACTACTTAAAAACCAGTGATTGATAAACTACTTTGAATTATATTAAGGCGGCAACTACTCTGATGTTGGCATGTTTTAATTGAAAATGTTTATTAGATTACAAGCTTATATATATTTAACCATGTTATTTCATCAAATATTATTAACTTTTGGCCATCAGTAATAGTTTTCAATTGGTTATTTGAAAGCAATTAAAAAAATAATTTAAATGTAACTAATTTAACAAGTAGTTGAAAATATATGCAGACGACAGTCAATTGACTTATTTAGCGGACATCACCATACAAAATAAGTTAGTTCGTTCTATGGAAAAAAGTCAGAATTTCAACTAGTTGTGGTTGAAAAAAAACTACTTTATCAACTACTTTTAAATTAGTTGATTTTCCTACAGGGATGGTATTCATTGTGTGTAAGTGTATGAGTGCGCATCGACGCTGTTTGACTTGTAATATAATATTTGCCATATAAGGACTAGCATACTTTCAGGCTTTACGGTAATGAATTATAAATAAAAATAATGTTTTAACACGCTCTATAAATTATGGATATTATTTCCCCATATTTGAGCTCAATTTCGGTGGATATAAGAAAAAACATTAATTATGACTCTGAATACGAAACAATAGCCTTAATTTTCTGCTGGATTATTATTGCTTAAGTATTGATCGTGTTTGTGTTTTTGTGCAGCATTTTAGATTCATCAATATTGGTGTAATTAAGCACGACTCACCATTAAGAATTTTTGTTGTCAGGCTTTGTTGTCAATCAATTTTCTGGCATGCTGTAATGGAAAGAAAAACGTGTGCTTAATAATAAATTCATCATACAATAGGCAGCTCAATACAGTTAATTATATTAAATATGACTTGAATACAGTTTAAATAATGAAAGATTTGCTATGTCCTAGAAAGGATTTATGTCCAATCAAACGGTTGGCAATATTTAATATGTGCCATGAATTTCAAAATACAAAATATTTAGCTACGTCATCAAAGGATCTTCCGCATTGACATCATAATATTTCTAATGAATGTTATATAAAAAAATAAATTTCTGTTATTTCAACCTCAAAACTACACCGAGAAAAAAAGCAATAGGTAAATCACCTAAGTCGGCTTAGGTGAAGAGAATTGTATGGGAATTATAAACTTATGCTTATTCACCTAAGCAATTTATTGCTAAATACATCGCTTTGAAAGCACATACTTCGATACCTTGCCAAAAAAAAAATATTTTATTCACCTAAGCCCAAAAACCAAAAACAAAAAAATTAAAAATAACTAGCATGGATGGCTTAAGCATAGTTTTGAGCTATTTTCCACAAAAAAAAAAAAAAAAAAAAAAACACAGCTGCGTCATTGCACACACGAGAGAAGGATGGATTTGATAATTGAATGGTTTTTTTTCTTGTAATAAAACCACTTTTAAATTCAAAAACAACATAAAGTATATTAAAAAACACGCGTTAATATTCACACCAGTAAATTTTATTACATTTCATCAACAAAAAGAAAAGAAAAAAATAAAAAAAAACAGTATTTTCCCGCCGTGTGGAATCGAATCTGGAACTTTTGGTCCCAGTCCATTGCTCTACCAACTGATCTTGCTACTGTTTGCTGACATAACTGCAGCTAGGTTAATTCACCTAAGCAATTTATTGTTTAATACATTGCTTTGAAAGCACATACTTTAATACCCTGCCAAACATAAATATTTGATTCACAGATGTTAACAGAGGCTGTATTAAATGATGCAGTATGTCGCAGTATTCTGTTGATAGCTGCAGCATAGCTTCAGTTGTAATTAATATTGAATAAATCACTCCACGTAACGAAGGAGTTTGGCTCAATGCGTAGCGTAGTGTCTTCAAACACAGTGGTATCGGTTGGTTGTGGGTTCGAATTTCAACGGCATTCGAAGGCAAAATTTTTGTATTTGATATTAAATTTAATTTAATTTAATGTTCTTGTTATAATAGACGTCAATCAGCAAGAAAAGCCGAGAAAAGTCATTAATTTCTAAGAAAAAAACGGTGTTGTTCAAAGAAAATTTTGTGTTGTTGCCGATTTTAGTCAAGCAAATCACAGAACGAGAGGCGGCAGCTTCAGAAACAAAGGAAAACAAAAAACCAAAACCCGAAAAAAGTTATATTTATGAAATTCAATTTTTTTTTAAGGTAGTGTATAAATAATTACTAAATACTTGGTTAATTTATCACCCAATAAAAATTGGCAAGTAAACATGTACAACTTAGGCATTTTGATGAAGTACTTAGGTGGCTGAAAACTTCCAAAGCCATCTTATAAATTATACTAGGTTTTTTTCAATTTAACATAAGCTTTTTTCTCGGTGTAGTCAGAAATCTTCAAAACTATAGATTTTCCTAGTACAATAAATTTTTGAATAACATGTCATTACCTAAGAATGAGAAAAACCATCTGAAATAAATGCGATGTCTATCAGCAAAATTTTTAAAATTTGTTTTTTTCCAAAAAATTTCCAAAAATTTTAGAGCATACTTTTTGGACTGTTATATTCCGATTTCAAGTCATTTTTATATGAGAAGAATTTCTGCTAGTGTTTCCTGTCAACCTTTTCTTGTAAGGTTAGAGTATTAAAAACATTTCATTTTTGTCTCAATCACCCACTCAGTCTTTGACGTAAAATAACGCCATACAGCACTGTAAGACCCATACAGGTCTTTTTCGCAAATTTTTTTAAGCCTGCAGCCTTTAATAATCTTCGAATAAAGATAAAATACTTGCCAAAATATCAGCTTCATGGCGAATTCAAAGAATATTTTACTTTTAATTTGGAATATGTATAATAATAATATAATATATATTTTGAGTCAATTATGATATATAAAAGATCAGCGGAGTTTTCATAGCACAACGACGATGCGCAGTTATTGCATATATTAGCCTGCGAAATAGTAATACAATTTTTTTACAGCTACTTATTAATCTTGCTGAAGATTAACAAAAACAATAACAAACAACAAAGAGGAAAGCAACTTATATTTATATATATATATATTTCAAATCCATAACATTGGTTTTCTCATACGAAAATGTGAATTTTTAGTGAATGTGAATTTTATATTTACTATTTTGTAGAACTTTTTGAGGAAGTGATAAAATCCAAAATTAAATATTTTTTATTCGCCATGTATCTGATATTTTGGCATATTTTATTTTATGTATATACATATATATATATCTCATGTTTTTACAATGAATATTAAAGGCTTTAGTTATACCTAATGTGACCACCTACTTTTGATGAAATTTCGGAATGGATTCCGGAAACTGAATAGAAATTTTGTAATGATATACAAGTATTTCTATTCGTCAATTTGACAACTTTTGTGTTCTTAAGGCAGTAATCTAGTGCAGAATTTTGAAAAATCTATTTTTTTTTCATATTTTCGAAGATTATACCTTTAAGAATATATCCTCCAAAGGAACTTTAAAAATTTCAGTTATTTACGAAGTTATAGATATAAGTACAGCGCCCATTTATATGACTTTGACTGCCTGTAACTTTGGTCAAATCTTTAAACGCGTTTATTTCGAAACTACTTTTTCCAACATTTTTGACATGATATTGCAAGTTCTTATGGACCGATTAACATAAAATTTGGTGTGGCCCTTTTTTTTGTATGTATATACCTCTTCTATAACTAGACTAGAATTATGTAAATGCTTTGAATTTCAATATTTTTTAAAAATTCCCAACTTTGAAAAAAAGCCAAAAAATTACTTCTTTTTTTCAAACAGTTTTCATTTCTCTGATATACCGGGATATACCGGGATATTCTATAGGGTGCCTTTTATATTTCGGGATTTGGCAACCCTGGTGTTGCAATCTGTCAACTGAAAGCTCTATCGTAAAGTTTGACATTTGTTGGCTTATACGTACTCAGAACGTTTTGACATACGAGCGCTATTTGTGTTGTTTATAGTAACTTAAAAGATTCATCTCGGTCTAAAAATGGAATTAAATCGTGAACATTTTCGTGCGATTATTTTTTACAACTTTCGACGTGAATTAACACAGCAACAGTGCATGGATGAACTTAATTCAATTTTTGGCGATGAAGCTCCATCAAGTACCAGTGTTTATCGATGGTATGGTGAATTCAATCGTGGTCGTAGTTCACTCCAAGACGAATTTCGTGAAGGTCGTCCGAAATCAGCTGTTGTTCCGAAAATTATTGATGCGCGAACTGATATTGCAAGATCGTCATGTTACCTATCGTGAGATTGAGGCAACCTTAGGCATAAGTGGGACCAGCATACATTCAATATTGCATAAACATTTGACTGTCAAAAAAATTTGTTCGCGTTGGATCCCACACAATTTGTCAATCGCTCAAAAAAAGGCTCGTGTCGATTGGTCTAAGGAAATGCTCAAAAAATACGATCGCGGTGCTTCGAAACACGTCTATGACATCGTGACAGGTGATGAATCGTGGATTTACGCGTATGAGCCCGAAAGTAAACAGCAGTCGACTGTATGGGTGTTTCAAGATGAGCCAAATCCAACAAAAGTTGTTCGCGCACGAAGCACTTCCAAGCAAATGGTCGCCTGTTTTTTCGGAAAATATGGACATGTCGCAACCGTACCACTAGAACAACGCAGAACAGTCAACTCTGAGTGGTACACAACCATTTGTTTGCCAGTTGTCTTCCAAGAAATCAGGAAAACCATCCGCCGAAGACGGATCACTCTTCACCACGACAATGCGAGCTCTCACACATCGGCTCAAACAACTGCATTTTTGTGCACCCAAAACATCGATTTGATGGGTCATCCGCCGTATAGTCCTGACTTGGCACCGAATGACTTCTTTTTATTCCCAACCGTGAAGAATAAACTGCGTGGACAACGATTTTCGACGCCCGAAGAAGCGGTTGCGGCATTCAGAATGCATGTTTTGGAGATACCTCTATCAGAGTGGCAAAAGTGCTTCGACAATTGGTTCAAACGCATGCAAAAGTGTATAGATCTTAATGGAGAATATTTTGAAAAACAATAAAGTGATTTTCGATGATTAATATTTGTTTTTGTTCTCTAATCCCGAAATATAAAAGGCACCCCTAAAGGTATTTATCATTCTTAGCAATTTCTCAAATAATTTGGCGCCTGATTACAGCAATTCAAAGAATTTCAAGCATGATACTTCCAAGTTGTACTTGGCCATGATTTTAGATGATTAAAGATTAAACACTAGGCTTCACTCAATACTTCTATTTTATACTCAAGCTAGAGAGGTATTGAGGTGAAATCATCTAAAATAAAAAATATAACTGGCTTTCAAGTCATACATGGCGGCCGTGGCGCAGTGGGTAGAGTGTGTGGCTCATACGCCAAAGAACCCTGGTTCAAATCCCACCTGACACAGAAATTTTTTTCAATTGAATTAATTTTTCTGTTCGGCCGTCACCTCTCTGCAGACAATGACAAACCACAGAGAGTAAAAAACTGCCATGGAAAGCTTTTTGAGAACGTAAGCCGTTCGGAGTCGGCATAAAACATGTAGGTCCTTTTATCGATCATTTGTGTTCAAACATTTCACAACACACGCAACACAATTGATAAGAAACTCGGTCAAAGTCCTTTCAAAGGCTGAAATTGCCATTTTCGTCGTTTCGTTCGTTGTTCGACTTGCTTTCAAAAACGAGCCCAATAACTTTTACAAAAAAACTAATTTAACTATTTTTATGAGAAATTTGATAACTTTCTATTGGTAAATTAGAATTTTAAATTATTGTCAGAAAAAGCAATTTTAAAAAAAATAAATTTAAATTGAAATTTAAATTGACATAATAAAAAAAGTTTTATATTCCAATATAAAAAAATGTTACTGTTTATTATTCTAATGAAAATTCACCATGATCTTAACCGTATAAATCATTGTAAAAAAGTTTTTAAAACTTTTTTTCAATTCAGAAATCTTTTTCGAAATATCAGGAAATATCAATATAGTAATTATCAGGAGATTTTATGAAGCTCGTTATTCCAAAACTTGACTTCGGGCAGGACCAAATTTTTCCACACATGAGATTTTATAAGATAAGATTCTTAGTTATCTGATTCCCTTGAAGTATCTAAAAGCATGAAGTTTTTTTGGATTATACAATATTAAAACAAAATTAAAACAAAAATGTATTCAAACGATAATTTTCTCAATGTAGAGGGGAAATGTTAACCTCATATTTTACATTTTATAAAATTGTATACGTTTGACGTCAGGGGCGCAACTAGAATTTTTTTTTTTGGAGAATTTTATAATATGTCGGACTTACATATAAAAAAAACGTAACTATAGCGGCTATTGTGCAGTGATTAGTGAGTCCGATTTTTCCACTAATAGTTCCTGGTAAAAATTTCAGCTAGGGCAAGTAACATCTTACCATTCAACTTCTTCACCTCACAGTAGTAAATTGCAACTTTTAGGAATAATATTTGCATGTGAAAGTATGGTAAAGTTAACAAACAAACAAAGAATTTCACCACAATGATAACATATATAATAGCTGCATTCCCGTGGCACTGGATCAGATCAAATCTCAATGAAATAGTTTCAGTTCAACTTTATTGTGTCAAGTGTCAAAATGCGATTGCGAGCTGTAAGATGAAAACTCGTCGAAGAGTAATTCAAATTTGCCAACTATGTTCATTTTGGAAAAAATGCTTTAAACTTGGCAGAATTTTAAGTTCAGAAAAAGAGCCAGGAAAAGAGCCAATGAAAATGTTAACATAATTTTATTGTTTATTTTCTTTTACTTTTTTCGCAGTGTAATTATTAACTGCTTGGGCTTGTATGGGTAGTGTTGCTTTCCTTTAAGATTAGGACTTGATGTCAATAAAATTTTCCACCACTTTTAGTTTTATCATTGTTTCTTATATAGTCTCAATGTAATCAAATATTTTGTGGTCATAGTCGAAGTTGAAGTTTTTGTGGTCATATATAAAGTAGACCTTGTGCAGTTTTATTATAGATTCTAAGATGAGTTCAATGATATGACGAATTAGGTTATTTGAAGCGAAGCTTCTTACGCCTCGTTCTGTGATTTGCTTGGAGTGAAATTTGGAAAATTTTCGACAGATTTTTTCTTAGAATTTTATGGTTTCTTATTGCTTGCATTTATTACAACAAGAAAATTAAATGCTTCAATATTAACAAATATTGAAAATATTTCTTTGCCCCGTGGGGATTTGAACTCGGACCCAATTGATCACGAGTTCTATACGCTATCCAACTTAGAATTAGAAATGGTTGTTAATTCAATGTTAAGTATAACAGATACTATGCTGCAGTAGATCGTTACAATCTATCAATAGATAGAGGTTTATGTATTAGCTTATGCCAATTAGATGTCACCAGCATCGGTGTGTTTTGTTTTTTCTTGTTGTGAACGCGCAAGAAAAAAAAAACACCGATGCTGTGAATTTTTTGTGTGGAGAAAAAGCACTTAATAAACTAAATAAATTTGTTTAATAACATAATCAGCACCAACAAATACTTACTGCTTTTTTTATCGTTGAATGTCAAAATTCCGCTGAAATTAAACGAGCATATAAATGCCAGCGAACTTCTGACATTTTAAATCTTCACACATGGTTGTGAACTTGGCTACACTGAAAAAATTATTTCCTTCAACAGCGTACTACCTAGCAAAAAAAAAATGCTGCTGCCTGTTCGCTGTCAAAAAACTCAATAAACTTCTTATGGGAATTTTTATTATCGTTTCTAAAGCATACTTAGCTTCAAATACAAAAAATATTAAGCTATCAAGTCTATGTAACTGCGAAAAAGCTTCGCTTCTCTCGTGTGTCCAACGACGCACCTGTGTGTGTTTTTTTTTTTTGTTGCATGTGAAATTTTGAATATATATCTCCCACTCCCACTCCCACTTCTCTTTATTGCACTGGGTATAGACAAAAGCCATTGTTTGATTCTATGATAAGTTTCATTATATTAGTTGATTAAATGACTCATTACCTAGTGGGCAAAAACAGGGCTTCGAAGGGCTACTAGCAGGGCTTCTAATGGATTTCGTAGTCCTTCCACGCTCATATCCAAGCCCTTATACTTTTTTATATAAAATGGCTAAATTTTCTAGGCCTTCCGCTCACCTTGCTTTAAAGAGGCCTGCTTTAAGCACTCCTTTAGAATGGCTTAAAGAAGAGGTTAACCAAAACAATTAAAAAAATATATTTTTTTATTTCGTTTTATGTATACCTACCTATTGTCATGTTTTTGTCAGATAAGAAAATTTCAAGTAATGACGTCGATTATAATTCAGTATTTTTGAACTTATATATATTTTAACTTTTAACGAAAAAGTAACCCTGAAATATAAGCAAAACCAGTTTTTGTAGGAAAAATATAATTTTTGTACTGCCCTGGGTAGCGAAAAATTAGGCCTCATAGAAGCGCTCGCAGAAGCATCAAAGAAGTCATGTGTCTTACCGCCAAAAGTATCAGTAAATGCACGCCTTCGTTAGAAGAGGCCTAGCTTCATTGCCTATTGGGTAGTTACCTCCGTAGTGCGAGTAGCAGTGCGTTTGCCTGACACCCATGAGACCCGGGCTTAAGTCCCTGCCACACCATGGTTCTACGCTATTATTTCTATCCTTATTTCTGATCAAGTGAAGTTAAAACACACTAATATTTGAGTCTTCATAGTTGTACGTAGTTGGTGGTAGGGCAGTTTGCGTAGGGAGAGGATAGCTCCAAGGATAGTTTAAGACGAAGTTTCATATTTATGTTGATGGCTTATAATTTCCTACACCCTCTCTACATCAGTACATCTCAACAATCGCTACGAATTAAGTAGGTAATTTTCTGATTTCTAGAAATCGCGTTGTTCTTCAGAAAGTCATGAAAAATCGGAGCATTCATATTATATGAATTAGTTTCTAACTTTTTGTATTTTGCTCATAATGATTGCGCTGCCTAATTAATATACAATATTTTATTACATATTAAAATAAGCGATAAAAAATATTTTGGTAAAGAAAAAAAAAACCATAAATTTCTAGTAAAAGGTTCATAAAAACTATTCACTTGTACTGTATAACTCTTAAAACAAATGAGTAACATAAATCGGTGAAGATCAGTTAATGAAAATATGACCAACAGAACGCACACACTCACACAAAATAAAACTAGCTAAAATTGAAACATCCGGTTCAATGTTTTCTTTATTCAAAAACTATGCAACATTTTTTTTTTTATAAATGGCTTTCAATTAAGTCAATTACTTAAATGCCATCCGCTTCATTTCTTGGTATTGTAGGCTGTCTTCTTTTTATCTCAATTCAATACTTTTTCATCTTTTTCTGTCATTCTGTACAACTACGCTTTCAATTTATCTTTTGGTACAGTAGAAAATAAAAAATTTTTCTTTGCACAGTGCTGTTTCTGACATTCAAATTTAAGTCCTGCAGCAACTCAGTTATTTTGCCTTTATTCCTTTGCATTTTACAAAAAGTTGCCGTTTTAATTTGACTGCATGTTATTTTTTTGTTTTTTCGTTCTGACTTATTTTATTAATAGCTTTTTTCTTTGCTTTTGCTGTCTTGCTTCAGCGCTTGTTTTTTTACTTTTAATTTCAGCTAAGCTTATAGTTCGCTTTGATAAATCTAATTAAAGTGCAACAACAAGAAAAAAAACAACAAATATCATGTTAGTGGTAAAAATCCAACAACAAGATGCATAAGAAAGCGACTTCTCTTTTTTATTTTTGTTTCTTTGCTTGTTCTGTGCTTATCATGTTTCCGTTACTATACAAACACCAAACTAAATAATTATTAAATAGGATATTACTAGCATAGCTTTTTTCTTATTTAGCGTTAAAAAAAATGCAAAATATTTTTTTAATGAATTTATACCAGTTTCCATTGGATAGTTTCTATGATAGAGGATGTGCTAGCTGTGGTTTTGACAGCACAGTTAATCGACTCATTACAAGAATTCAGTATTACAAAAAATTCACTGGAACTTTCTATAAAATGAAAGCAATGGTTTGAAGTATTATTAAGATAAAAAAAGCTTTGAAAGCATTTAAAAAAAAAAACACTGAAAAATCTTTGCCTCAATTCAGAATAATGTTGAAATCTTAAGGTGAACTAAATTATAGTTAAGTATTGAAAATTAGGTTAAAAGCACGTTTAAGATTTTATAATAAACGTTCAATATTCTCTACAGTTCAACACTCAAAAAGAAACATTGCTGGTTTTCTCTATTATAAATACATTGAACAATTAAGTGAATCTAATGGCCATGTATTATTTCCCATGACATATTTTGTAAAAAGAACCTCACACCGAGAAAAAAGCTTATGTTAAATTGAAAAAAAACTTAGTATAATTTATAAGATGGCTTTGGCAGTTTTCAGCCTCCCAAGTACTTCATCAAAACGCATAAGTTTTACATGTTAAATTGCCAATTTTTATATGGGTGATAAATTATCCATGTATTTGGTAATTTATACATTATTTAAAAAAAAATTGAATTTCAAACATACATCTTTTTTCGGGTTTTGGTTATTTTTTGTTTTCCTTTTTTTGAAGCCGCCTCTTGTTCTGTGATTTGCTTGACTGAAATCGGCAACTACACGAAATTTTTCTGTTATCGAAACCTGCTTGCAGTATATTACGTATAGCAAGAATATTTAAATTAAATATCAAATACAAAATACTTACCTTTGCATGCCGTTGAGATTCGAACCACACCCACCGATACCACTGTGTATGAAGTCACTACACTACGCATTGAGCAAAACTCCTTCGTTAAGCGGAGTGATTTATTCAATACTAATTACAACTGAAGCTATGCTACAGGTATCAACAGAATACTGCGACATACTGCATCTGTTAGTTCAGCATCTGTTAACATTTGTGAATCAAATATTTTTTTTGGCAGGGTATCGAAATATGTGCTTTCAAAGCAATTTATTAAACACTAAATTGCTTGGGTGAATTAACGTAGCTGCAGTTATGTCAGCAAATAGTAGCAAGGCTGCTTGGATCAGTTGGTAGAGCGATGGACTGGCACCAGAAGTTCCAGGTTCGATTCCGCACGGCGGGCAAAGACATTTTTTTTCTATTTTTTCTTTTCTTTTTGTTGATGAAATGTAATAAAATTTACTGGTGTGAATATTAACGTGTGTTTTTTAATTTACTTTATGTTATTTATGAATTTAAAAGTGATTTTATTCCAAAAAAACACATTTAATTATCAAATCTATCCTTCTCTCGTGTGTCTAATGACACAGCTGTGGTTTTTTTTTGTTTTTGCAGAAAATAGCTCAAAACTATGCTTAAGCCATCCATGCTAGTTGTTTTTTAATTTTGTATTTTTGGATTTTGGGCTTAGATGAATCAAATATTTTTTTGTTTATGGCAAAGTATTGAAGTATGTGCATTCAAAGCAATGTATTAAACATTGAATTGCTTAGGTGAATAAGCATAAGTTTATAATTCCCATACAATTCTCTTTACCCAAGCCGACTTAGGTGATTTAAGTATTATTTTTTTTCTCGGTGCACGTACAATTTGTACCTCAATATTTTCAATTCAACATATATGGTTTTCTGCAGAAATACCTTTTTGTTTAAACTTCTCAAAGTGAAACTTAAACAACAGAGTCTAAAATACAATTTTTATAAATTGAAGTCAAAGAATACAAACTCAATGATTTTAAGTAGAGTAGTAATATTTTGAAGTTCAAAATGCTAGAAACCGTTCAAGAGCCCTCTTTTATACCATGAAAATAAGAAATTAAGTAATCGTATTAATATTAGTTATTAGTATCAGTATTAGTATTAGTATTAGTATTAGTATTAGTATTAGTATTAGTATTAGTATTAGTATAAGTATTAGTATTAGTATTAATTAGTATTAGTATTAGTATTAGTATTAGTATTAGTATTAGTATTAGTATTAGTATTAGTATTAGTATTAGTATTAGTATTAGTATTAGTATTAGTATTAGTATTAGTATTAGTATAAGTATTAGTATTAGTATTAGTATTAGTATTAGTATTAGTATTAGTATTAGTATTAGTATTAGTATAAGTATTAGTATTAGTATTAGTATTAGTATTAGTATTAGTATTAGTATTAGTATTAGTATAAGTATTAGTATTAGTATTAGTATTAGTATTAGTATTAGTATTTGTATTAGTATTAGTATTAGTATTAGTACTAGTATTAGTATTAGTATTAGTATTAGTATTAGTATTAGTGTTAGTATTAGTATTAGTATTAGTATTAGTATTAGTATTAGTATTAGTATTAGTATTAGTATTAGTATTAGTATTAGTATTAGTATTAGTATTAGTATTAGTATTAGTATTAGTATTAGTATTAGTATTAGTATTAGTATTAGTATTAGTATTAGTATTAGTATTAGTATTAGTATTATAATTAGTATTAGTATTAGTATTAGTATTAGTATTAGTATTAATATTAGTATTAGTATTAGTATTAGTATTAGTATTAGTATTAGTATTAGTATTAGTATTAGTATTAGTATTAGTATTAGTATTAGTATTAGCATTAGTATTAGTATTAGTATTAGTATAAGTATTAGTATTAGTATTAGTATTAGTATTAGTATTAGTATTAGTATTAGTATTAGTATAAGCATTAGTATTAGTATTAGTATTAGTATTAGTATTAGTATTAGTATTAGTATTAGTATTAGTATTAGTATTAGTATTAGTATTAGTATTAGTATTAGTATTAGTATTAGTATTAGTATTAGTATTAGTATTAGTATTAGTATTAGTATTAGTATTAGTATTAGTATTAGTATTAGTATTAGTATTAGTATTAGTATTAGTATTAGTATTAGTATTAGTATTAGTATTAGTATTAGTATTAGTATTAGTATTAGTATTAGTATTAGTATTAGTATTAGTATTAGTATTAGTATTAGTATTAGTATTAGTATTAGTATTAGTATTAGTATTAGTATTAGTATTAGTATTAGTATTAGTATTAGTATTAGTATTAGTATTAGTATTAGCATTAGTATTAGTATTAGTATTAGTATAAGTATTAGTATTAGTATTAGTATTAGTATTAGTATTAGTATTAGTATTAGTATTAGTATTAGTATTAGTATTAGTATTAGTATAAGTATAAGCATTAGTATAAGCATTAGTATTAGTATTAGTATTAGTATTAGTATTAGTATTAGTATTAGTATTAGTATTAGCATTAGTATTAGTATTAGTATTAGTATTAGTATAAGTATTAGTATTAGTATTAGTATTAGTATAAGTATTAGTATAAGCATTAGTATTAGTATTAGTATTAGTATTAGTATTAGTATTAGTATTAGTATTAGTATTAGTATTAGTATTAGTATTAGTATTAGTATTAGTATTAGTATTAGTATTAGTATTAGTATTAGTATTAGTATTAGTATTAGTATTAGTATTAGTATTAGTATTAGTATTAGTATTAGTATTAGTATTAGTATTAGTATTAGTATTAGTATTAGTATTAGTATTAGTATTAGTATTAGTATTAGTATTAGTATTAGTATTAGTATTAGTATTAGTATTAGTATTAGTATTAGTATTAGTATTAGTATTAGTATTAGTATTAGTATTAGTATTAGTATTAGTATTAGTATTAGTATTAGTATTAGTATTAGTATTAGTATTAGTATTAGTATTAGTATTAGTATTAGTATTAGTATTAGTATTAGTATTAGTATTAGTATTAGTATTAGTATTAGTATAAGTATTAGTATTAGTATTAGTATTAGTATTAGTATTAGTATTAGTATTAGTATTAGTATTAGTATAAGTATTAGTATTAGTATTAGTATTAGTATTAGTATTAGTATAAGTATTAGTATTAGTATTAGTATTAGTATTAGTATTAGTATTAGTATTAGTATGAGTATTAGTATTAGTATTAGTATTAGTATTAGTATTAGTATTAGTATTAGTATTAGTATTAGTATTAATATTAGTATTAGTATTAGTATTAGTATTATAATTAGTATTAGTATAAGTATTAACATTAGTATTAAGGCCGGCAATACATTTAGAGGCATCCTAGAATCAATTTTTTTTTTTTAATGACAACAACATCTCAAATGTATGAAAAAAATTTATAAAGATATCTTGAAAATTAAGAGAGTTATAAGGTTAAAAAGAGACCCGCGCGTGGGTTCGATATCATATAAAAATCGAGTTACTATACCTGCTATTTTATTATATCATTTATTCTATATGCTCAAACCGATATATATGAGATAGAAAAATTCCAAAGAAAGTTAACAATATTTATTTTGTGTGTATACGTATATATAGTGATTTAATTAACTTTTAAACACTTACGTCTTCGTATTATTTGTTTCGTAAAATTTAAAAGTCATTTTTCTAAAGACTACGTTTTTCAAAACTGCGGCCAATCTAGCTCAAAAACTACTTGACCAATCCTTACAATATTTGGAAGGACCTTTTTTCAATAACATTTTAATCAATCCGAATGAAACTGATTTTTAAAATAGCTTTTTAAAATCGTTTTATTCAAAATTTAAAACAAAAAATTAGTTAAAGATGTATTGTTTTTTATTCCAAGTACGTATAAATTTTTAAAAAAGACTTTTTTACAATTTCTGTCTCATTCAGATAGGAGATGTTTTCATTATGTTTAAAAATATGAAAATTATTTTTTCGGGTCAACCTAGGAGCCAGCAGAATGCCCGCAGTGCGACAAGAAGTGTTTTACAAAAATCGCTGTAGCCAGCGCCGTCTTTGTTTTTGAAAAAAAAACAAAACCTTTTTTTAAACATAAATGTTTATTTCACCAAATTTGAAAATTTTAAAACTCTAAACAAATTTCTTCTAAAAAAAACCATCACCTGAATATCGTTCTTTCTTACTCTCCTCTAAATGTATTGCCGGCCTTAAGTCGTGGTCTTGTTGGTTTTGCTCTTGGCTTTGTCTAGGTCTTGGTCTTTGGCCTTATTCTAGTTTTGGTCTTGGTATTGGTCTTAGTCTTTTTATTGGCCTTAGTCATGGTATTGGTTTTGGTTTTGATCTCTGTTTTGGTTTTGGCTTGGGCCTTTGTCGTGGTATTGGTGTTGGTGTTAGTCTTGGTCTTGATCGCGATCCTTGTCTTGGTCTTGGTCTTCGTCATGGTCTTGGTACTTATCTTGAATCTTGTCTTGGTCTTGGTGCTTATCTTGGTCTTGGTCTTGGTCTTTGTCTTGGTCTTGGTCTTGGTCTTGGTCTTGGTCTTGGTCTTGGTCTTGGTCTTGGTCTTGGTCTTGGTCTTGGTCTTGGTCTTGGTCTTGGTCTTGGTCTTGGTCTTGGTCTTGGTCTTGGTCTTGGTCTGGGTCTTGGTCTTGGTCTTGGTCTTGGTCTTGGTCTTGGTCTTGGTCTTGGTCTTGGTCTTGGTCTTGGTCTTGGTCTTGGTCTTGGTCTTGGTCTTGGTCTTGGTCTTGGTCTTGGTCTTGGTCTTGGTCTTGGTCTTGGTCTTGGTCTTGGTCTTGGTCTTGGTCTTGGTCTTGGTCTTGGTCTTGGTCTTGGTCTTGGTCTTGGTCTGGTCTTGGTCTTGGTCTTGGTCTTGGTCTTGGTCTTGGTCTTGGTCTTGGTCTTGGTCTTGGTCTTGGTCTTGGTCTTGGTCTTGGTCTTGGTCTTGGTCTTGGTCTTGGTCTTGGTCTTGGTCTTGGTCTTGGTCTTGGTCTTGGTCTTGGTCTTGGTCTTGGTCTTGGTCTTGGTCTTGGTCTTGGTCTTGGTCTTGGTCTTGGTCTTGGTCTTGGTCTTGGTCTTGGTCTTGGTCTTGGTCTTGGTCTTGGTCTTGGTCTTGGTCTTGGTCTTGGTCTTGGTCTTGGTCTTGGTCTTGGTCTTGGTCTTGGTCTTGGTCTTGGTCTTGGTCTTGGTCTTGGTCTTGGTCTTGGTCTTGGTCTTGGTCTTGGTCTTGGTCTTGGTCTTGGTCTTGGTCTTGGTCTTGGTCTTGGTCTTGGTCTTGGTCTTAGTCTTGGTCTTGGTCTTGGTCTTGGTCTTGGTCTTGGTCTTGGTCTTGGTCTTGGTCTTGGTCTTGGTCTTGGTCTTGGTCTTGGTCTTGGTCTTGGTCTTGGTCTTGGTCTTGGTCTTGGTCTTGGTCTTGGTCTTGGTCTTGGTCTTGGTCTTGGTCATGGTCTTGGTCTTGTCCTTGGTATTGCTCTTGGTCTTAATCTTGTTCTTAATTTATTTCTTGGTCTTGGTATTGGTTTAGTTTTGGTCCTGGTCTTTTACTAAGCTCTTGCCTTGTTCTTGGGTATGGGAATGAGTTCTTGTTGAATTGCAAAAATAATCTTCAGTAATTCTTGCGTTCGAAATGGTCTTTAAGATGACAACAGTAATATAAAATGTTGTCTTATTTTAAATTTCATGAAGTTAATTTATTATGTCCATAATTAAATGAAGTTGTAAACTGAAAGCTAAGTGAATTATACTCATGGCAAAAGAAGGCAAAAGATTAGCGCAGAATAGGACCACATAAATTGGTTTAAAGTATTCGCAGAAATGCTAAACACCTGTTTTCATTACTATGCATTAAAGTTGGAAAATAAACTTTTACAGCAGCAAAAACCAGATAGTAGCAAAAACCAGATGCTTGGTTGCCACCGCTATCTCTTCAAAGACATGGTAGAAAGAAGAAAGCTAATTAATTAAACTTTAACGACTTTTACTGAAACCAAAAGAAAAAAAGATTTTTTTGCGTTATCTGCAATTTCTTTTTGCATTTTGATTAACTTGCAAATGATTGGCTAAAGCTGTTTCTCATACCTGATCAAAGACTACTCAAGTTGCGCTGAAAGCTGCTGCAAATTAACATATTTTGCTGCTGTAGTTAATTTGGATGTGTATTTTTTTTTTTGTTAGCGCCAAAATCAAAGTTTGGCAAAACAGCTGTTCTTTTTTTTTAAGAGATTCCCTTATCCTTAACAAGTGGTGGGGAGGGGGGGGGGCTGCTATTGCTGTCGTTCTTTTAATACATTCTTTACAAACTGCAGACGTTTTTTTAATTTTTTGCCCTAAGTTCAACGGATGATTTGAATGCACAGTAAGCTGAAGGACATGCTTTAAGCCAAAGCATTACATAATCTCTACAAAGACTAAAAAGAAACTTATTCTGCACGCTTCTTGCTAAACTATTCAATTAAAGTGCACTGAGTGCAGCTATTAATAAATGCGAATGAATTCTACTACCTAGATTCTGATTTTTTTTTTTTATGCTTGGCTTTCAAGTTGCACTTTATCAGTGAACTTTTTTCCAAACTCCTATTTTCAAGTTAACCTATTTATGCACAGCTGTAGAAATTTCCATTTACAGTGCCTGAGTGGAAATTTATGTAAGAAGAGAGTCCGAAAATTAAGGGAAAGGAACTCATTTCAAACATGACACACTTTTTAATATTCGTCTTGATCACGTTACCTGTTCTTGATAATAATAGAATCAAAATTTGATAAGGCCTTCTTAAATAAGTATAACCTTAGAAAATTCTGATAACCACCTGTGTAAATTTTGGGTTGTGTAAATTTAACCAAAATTGTGAAATTTTTCTCGATTTTAAAATATTATATATATAAAAAAATTTTGTTTTCGTATAAAATTCGGTTTTCATTCTACATGACCGAAAACACATAAACGGACATAAAACGAATTCGTGTTACAACTTCCAAGCAGAATTTGGCAATATTTTAGTGAAATCCACCTAAGCTTTTGCGTCGATTTATAACCAAGGATGCAAATATGCATCCATTTGTTCACACCGCAGTCCATGCAACAGTCAAAATAATGGGTTGCTCCGGGTGAAAGTACTCAGTAGCGTCCAAAAAAGGAAGTATGGACCGCGAAAAGTTATGTCCTCCCTATTTTTGGATGTTCGTTGAATAATATTCATCGACTATCTTGAAAAAGGTAAAACCGTTACTAGCGCATATTAATCATTATTATTGGATAGTTTAACAACTGAAAGCGCAGAAAAACAAATGCTTTTGAAGAAGAAAAACTTGCTCTATCATCATGACATTGTGCCTGCTTATTTATTGTTAGTTGTACAAGCAAAATAGCATGAAATTGGGTTTCAACTAGTTTCTCAATCACCGAGAAGGTTTTCATCAAACCTGACCCCCAGCGACTTCTGCCTGTTTCCATACCTGACGAGATGACTCAACGGTAAGCGCCTTTACTCAAATGAGGAACTCATAGCTGGAACCGATGCCTATTTTGCAGAGCTTTCAAAGAACTACTTTTAGGATGGGATAAAAAAGTATGAAAATCATTGGACTTGCTGTGTCGAGTAAAATTGTATGTTGAAAAATAAAACAAAATAAATTTTTCTTGTTTCACTTATTCCAAGCTTTTTGATTTACGTAGTAAATTTTTATTTATTAATTTTCTCACTTACGCATTTTTATTCAGTATTAGTCGTAATTTTATCGTTGTTGGTAGACTTCAGAGAACTGTAATGAGTATCCGACAAAAATCGTGTCCAACAGAATCAATTTTTGTTAAAATTTTAAAAATTCCAATGTTTTGTTTTTTTAAATTTTCTAAGCACAATCGATCGTGACCACTGATTATTTGTTTACATGTTGGTTTTCTAAGATAAGGTAAAAAGATAAAGATAAAGATAAGGTAAAAACGAAAAACAACACAAAAAGAACACGTTTCGCTCTGCTTCCTATCAGTTGCAGAATGACCCGAGTGATTCGGGTGTTTGTGTTGACTATGAGTATTTGGGTAAGTACAATAGGCAAGCCAAAAACTTAATATCTAAAGTAATTTGAATCTATTACGTGTGCCACGACTCGTGAGTTTTTTGGCATTTGGCGGTCAAAAATCTTTAACTTCTAAGCGAATGAACATTTTTTAAGCAGTTTTCAGCATATAAAAGAAAAAGTTTAGACCTTTAATATAAAGTATCAAAATAGTTCCTGAAATTTCATTTGCTATATTTTTTTTTTTTTTTTTTGGTGGGAAGTTGATTTTTTGAAAATGTTTATATTTGTTATGCCGTGCAACGCATTTTAGGCGTGGTTCATATACGATTTGAATAATTTTTAAATATGTTCTTTATTTTAGAGAGGAAAAGATGTGTGTCATTTTTGCAACTTAACTATAAAATATGTTCTTGCCTCTTGTATGAGAACTGGATATAATTTCTGCGATTTTCTCTTCTCTATTTTTTTTTAATCTAGTTTTTTGAAATTTTCAAAAGTAAAAAATTTCTTCACATAAATATCAATTTTCTTCAGTAAATTGGTTTATTGAACAATTAAATCTCTTGTTTCTTTACTTAAGGGACTATGCACAATTTTCTTCGAATTTCTTTCTGAAACTAGATATAAATGGATCAGATGATATCATAAGCATTCGAAATAGGTCCTCATTTGTTTTTTGCCTTAAAAACTTTCGGGTGTTATGTTCCCTATAGAACCTATAATCCTTATTTATTTTCTCTTGCGCTTCTTCAGATAGCTCTCCAATAGGTAGGATAGGATAGTTTTTGATTTGTTGGCCATGCATTAAAACCTTATGCGGTGTTGGAGACATGGCACCAAGGATATAATTTACTGTATAATTCTACTGCTTCCATTGAATATTGTCCAAAATGCTCTGCTCGTATATGCTCATTGCAGCTAATAACCTGTAAGATGGTTCGCAACCTTGATATGAAGACCTCATCAATTCCAGGGATTTTTGATGTGGTGTGGGGAGCAGCAAAAAATGTACTGGCTGTGTTGACATCGTTGTTGCTGCTTTGGGGTGTCAACAATGAGTCCCACTTTGCAGAACTCAACTTGAATTTTTTTTTTTTGTCCCGCATAGTTTTCCATGTAGAGTTTTTAATTGTGTCCTTTTCACCAAAATCCAAGTCATATGAGACTTTCAAAATGTGCTCCATAAAGCGAATTTTCGCATGCAGCGGTGAAAGACCAAATGTATATCCCAGTTTTTGGCACTCACCAATTGAAGGTTTGCTCAATTTACTTCCATAAGCGCCACAAATAATGCACTATCGAGTGTATTTCGTCTCAATTAATACCTGCGTTACCTTACCATTGTGAGAAACAATTTATGGTGAATGGTGATATTTTTCCCGTTGAAAATTAAGACGGAACCTTCCAAAGTGTGTATTTGCGTATTAATGGCCGCTACTTCTTTTTTAATGATTTCCACAGTTTCCTTCTGAAAGGCAAATGAACGACTCGGATTTTTCCATATATTCGCAGTCTGCCTGTTCTCACTTGCTGCTTTGGAAGCTGATGGTTCTTCATTGGCTCCTTCAGTAGTAATGCAGTCAACCAGCCGAAGGGGTACTAAAGACACCTTCTTCAAGAGTTTGCTTGTACTCGTTTTGTGCCGATAAGCCATCGCAGCCCCATTTAGAGATCAGCTGTAAATTTCGACTGCAGAGCTTGATAACCTCTTCTGGCATAGTTTGTAGTTTTTGCTCAGCAGTATGGTCCAACAAAGATTGCAATTTAGACTCAGCTGAAGTTTCGGTTATATTTACTTCTTCCATTTGAGGCATGCAGCGGTCTTTCGCAATTACGATGATTCTGTAATTTGGGTAGCAGTGTACACCGATGGCCATTGTGGAATTTCTCACCACTTCATATTGATGTTCATATAAAGCGAAGAACAATAATTGCTAATAGGTGCTACTACGGGCTCAGTAAGCAACTAAGTTCCAGAGCCCTCTCTCGATCGACAAAACTAACACTCTACAAGACGCTCGTTCTACCTGTGCTGCTTTATGGCGCTGAGGCATGGGTAGTTTCGTAAACTGACGCAGCCGCTCTGGGGGTGTTCGAAAGAAAAGTTCTTCGCAAAATCTTCGGTCCTGTTCGAGTCGGCGATGACTATCGCATCCGAATGAACAACGAGCTGTATGAGCTCTACGAAGACATTGACGTAGTTTGGCGTATAACTGTGCAGCGACTACGCTGGCTGGGTCATGTCCATCGTATGGACGACGAAGCTCCAGCGAAAAAGGTGCTCGAGGCGAGGGTCGTTGGTCAACGACGACGAGGGAGACCATGCCTCCGATGGATGGACCAGGCTGAGGAAGCCCTAACCGCACTTGGTATATACGATTGGAGAAGGCGCGCGCAAAGCAGAGGCGCCTGGCGAGAGCTGATAAGGTCGGTCGAAATCCGGACACGGGTTGTTACGGCCACCTAAGTAAGTAAAGTAAGTCATATTGCTGTTTTGTCATTTTGTATTTATGAAGAGTGCCAATGCTTAATCAGGAGATAAGCACTTGGTGACGTAGTCATTCTCCTGTGCTTGCTGAGGTGTTGGATAGGCAGTTAATACCCTTCTTAAGCGTTTTGAACTAGCTTTGGATACACGTTCAACCATCTCAGATTGCAAGTGCCTTCGTGCGGATAGTGCCAATTTCTGCAGATAGGCTATTTCGACAAACTCTTTAGCACTACATTCCGAGATCTTCTGAAATTTTCTTCTTTGAGAGTGGACAGAACTCTCAGTGAAAGGCTTCGTAGGTCTTCCTCTCTTAGTGTTCTGTTCATCTCCATCTTCAGGATCGATATCAGAATCACTTTGCTTGTCTAATTGACAATCGTATTCAAGAGTTTTTTTAGCCAAGTCTCGTTTGCCAGCTTAAATTTCGGCATCGATTTCGAGCAGTAGTTAAAGCGTTTTTTTACGCTGTCCATAATATTTGCAACCTTTATCATAACCTTTTGCAACAGCTTCGATCAGTATTGTGACTGACAATATTTTCGCCAATGATAGCCGCGACGATAACACGATTTTTAAATTTGTTTACCAAACACAAACTAGAAACAAAATCCTAAGTTACACTTTTCATAGCTGTTATGATTACGCGTAAGAGTTTTTGTGGGAAATATATTTGCTATGCAGATGCGCGGCTTTATATATAAAAAATTTGCGCAAAAAGGATTCTACCTGTTAGCCAATTAATATTTCTACCTATGGCGTTACCTACGGTTGCATTCATTAACTTTATGATTATGCTTAATTATGGCAATAAAAACGCATGATTAATACGTTTTCATGCGAATGTGGACACTTCAGCAAACAACATGCACAGGTTATGCCGTGTCGTATAAAAATAGTTCAGTTCATATAAGGTGCCTACCTTATTTTGTAAAAAAGTGTTCTCCGGTGGAGAATGGCGGTTAAAGTATATTTGTGAAAAAGTTTTGAAATACTTTAAACTTTCTAAAAAATATAACCAAGCTCTGCCGTCGTACGACGGTGTATGAGTTTTCTCAAAATTTGTTTAAAAAATACCTGAAAAAAATACTATCAGACATAAATTGTAACAAAATTTTTTTAGTAATTTTATTTTTTATAAGGCATTCTACTGACCCGTATTAAAAATAAAAATTGTTCAAAAATGTTGCACCGTTAAAAAGTTACACGTCTTCAAACATCAACAAAATATGTAAAAAATTCAAATTCACAAAAAAATGAGAATGGATCTTTTTGCCTTTACGCCGTTCAATACGTTCCCGTTGACCTATGACATATGGATGACCTATTAAGCATGTTTCTAAGCTAAAATATGCTTAATAAAACTGCATCATTCGATTTTTGAAACAGTGAAATGTGAAAAATGATTTTTGGCTGCCGAAATTTGCCCGTGCACCTCTGTGCGTCGTTTGAAGATAGTTATTGAAGCTCATGGAGGACCAACAAAATATTAATTTAAGTTTTCTTTTTAATGAAAATTAAATTCAGCAAACGAAATAATTTTTTGAATCCTATTTAAACTTTTATCTAGCTATATGTTTACGTTTTTGATGAAAGGAAAATGATCTATGCAACAAATTGATTTTTTTTTAGTTTCGCTTATTGCTTTTTATTCAAACATTAAGAAACTGCATACTTATGTTACATTTGAGTTAAGATGGTTCATTCTGTATAAAAGCGACTTTTAAGAGGTTTATTTACACTTTATTGCATGGCCAAATAAAAATAAATTATTTGATTAATCAGAATAAGTTAATTTTTTTCTTAAATGTGAAGCTTTTCCAAGAATTTTAGTTAAACTTAATTTTAGATTGTGGCCACCCTATACCATATATTGATAAGATCTCTTTCAAAAAACCATCCATATCATCTAGAATCATTTTGTTATTTAAGTAAGGTTTTCCTTAACTGATTTTCGCTCTAATAGCTACTCTGCCCTCTAACTCTTCTGACCATCTTTCTTATAGTTTGCATGTCTGTTTGACTTTCAATCAGTTTCTTGGGCTAAACAACTTTCTTAATGGCACATTTATTCTTTCGTAATTCATTTAGTCACTCAGTTCGACACATTGTCGTCTAGCTGCTAATCTCTCTATTTTCTGTTACGTTTTTGCATTTATTTTAAACATTATTTACTACTAAGCCACATTGTTAAATCGTATTCTTTACCATTGTATCCCATCATTTGTTATCCTCGCACGTTAATCTTATATTCATTCGTCGCCAGCATTCGTCCTGCATGCCTTATCTGTCACCACTTTATTCACCACTGTGAATAAAGTTTGGTTTTATTTATGTATTGCAAAAGAAAAAACTTTTTCAGTATCTTGCAGCTAACTCTACTAATACCATTGTCATTGTAGTTCTTTTTTTCCTCCACCTACTACAAATTTTCTTGTATAAATATCAACAAGAAAATCAAAATATTATATTTGTTAATAATAATCATAGTAAACAGTGTTGAACCAGAACAACGTCATCCACCCACATGCTTCCAAAGACCCCCACCCCCCTTCCCATTCCACCTACACACACAAACAACCAACTCAATCCCCTTCAATTATTTATTTGACAAACTTTTCCTACACTTTCCTTCTTACTGGAAAACATGATGAACTTTTGTAATAATATAGTCGCTGCTATAAATATGCCAAAAAAAAAACAAAATTACGAAAACGGAAATAGCAACGGATCCGGAAATGGAAAAGTATATTTATTATAAATAAAACTGAACGCGGAAGAAGTGCGATGCGATGACTTGATAGGAGAATATTTCTTGTAGCTACATATAAAATGTGTGAATGATTGAACGATACTTTAATAAATCATGTAAACGTTTGGGTAAAACGTTATAATAACTAAATTTATTACTACTTTTTCTCATTTTTTTATTTATGCGTTACTTAGCTGCTCGTAACATATTTTTATCAAATAATTGAAAAAACCA
The DNA here is from genome assembly GCA_914767935.1 of Coremacera marginata. Taxonomy (NCBI): domain Eukaryota; kingdom Metazoa; phylum Arthropoda; class Insecta; order Diptera; family Sciomyzidae; genus Coremacera; species Coremacera marginata. The sequence continues at coordinate 142,359,107 of OU612044.1, forward strand.
AAACCATCCTAGCTCCGTTATCTTATAGGCAATCCACATAAAATGTTATCTATCGCGTGACCAGTCATAGTTTATCACATGTCCAAATTTTATGTTTATGGTTTTTCTCTCCTTTTTGTGGAAAAGCAAAAAAAATTATGAACAAATTCAAAATGTTATAATATATAAAATTGTCTTCAACAACGTGACAAAATGCTTTATAGCTTTTTGTCTTAAGAAATAAAATATTCGGTTGCTCTGAAAGTACGTAGCGAAAGTTGGTATTGCAAAATTTAAGCTGTGATAACTCTGTTAATATTGATTTGAACTGACAACGCTTTGGAACTATTAAATGTTTATATCTCTAGAACTCACTAGAAATAAGCATATCTCAAAATTAAATCAGCTGTTTTTGTATTATGGAAATGAGTGAGTGGTGAATCAGAAAAATACAACAAATTTTACAATATACCTACTTCGAAGAAGGCTGTAATGCTGCGAATGATCATCAAAAAATTATTGTGATCATTACAGTTAAGGTACTTTATGTGAAAGTGCAGTAAGAAAATGGTTTGTTCAATTTCGTTTTAGAAATTTTGATGTCAAAGATGCACCTCGGTCCGGTCGATCTTGCACTGGTCAAAAGTTGACGAAATTCTGGAAAATGTAGCATCGCTGAAGATCTAGGTACGGGTAAAATGCAGTTTCGCACCATTTTAAAGAGGCTGACTATACAAAAAATCTTGATGTTTGGATGTCACCGAAAACAATCTGATTTGACGCATTTCATTTTGTGAATCGCACCTGAAAGGCATTGACATCCCGCCTTTTCTACCATGTTTGGTTATTGGTAATGAAAAGTGGCTCTCTTACGATAATAATGTCCGAGATCATGGTCGAGGCGACATGACCCTGCCCAACCGTCGCAAAGTCGGTATTGACGCCAAGGAAGGTAAAGTTATATTTGGGTGCAATTCGAAGGGTCCTGTGCATTATGAGCTGCTTCTGCCTAGCCAAACGGTTAATTTGTGGCTAACTGACAACAACTTCACCGAGAAAAAAACAATAGAAAAATCAACTAAGTCGGCTTGGGTAAAGAGAATTGTAGTATTCACCTAAGCAATTTATTGTTTAATACAATGATTTGAAAGCACATACTTCGATACCTTGCCAAAAAAAAAAATATTTGATTCAACTAAGCCCAAAATCCAAAAATACAAAATCAAAAAACATTGCATTGATGGCTTAACCCTCCGATGAGTGACAGTTCTGAACTTCACGGCCGTGTGAAAAGGTCCCTACGGACCTTTTTTGTAAATCATGTTTTTTTCATATAAAAAATTTTTTTATTAATTTTTTTTTGTATTTATTGTTTATAACTAAATTCTACATACAAAAATAATTTTTTCAATTTTTTTAATTTTTTTTTTTTTTTTTTTTTGCTTGAATTTTCTTAAGACTATTATAAAAAAGCTTAAAAATTATTGTTGTTGAGCGTGTACTTCTTGTCCCCCGCCCTGTGCGCAAGTGTTGCAGCGATGTAAAAGTGTGCTATGTTCTCCGCAAACAGCGTTGCCGCAGCCGAAGCAGTGTGCCCGCGTTTTCCGCTGCCGCCCGTACTCAGAACGGCAAAGGCGACATGACGGTCTACTTGACCTAGCCGCAAACGACGGTGCATTGCCTTCCATCGGTCTTGGTAATACCTGAAATGAAAAGAAAAATAAAAAACAAATAAATATATATTCTATTCTTGAATTTGAAGATGTTTTTCTTACCCTGACATCGAATGCTTCCATCGCATTGCGTATCCTTGGATATGAGGTTATATGGTTGTTCAGGGCACGTTCTTCGATATTTGGTGTGGCCAATTGTTCCGTTAGCAGTAACAAGAACGACCGCCGTCTGTCACTCCTTTTTATAGGCTTCATTTCGTTGTAATCGTAAAAGCAGCAAATGCAGCGACCCCGTTGTTGGTTTGGCAGTTTTCCAGAATATACCATTCCCTTCACAGGATAATAACTCTGTGAGTCGCATAACCACCATACTTTCAAACCATACTTAGCTGGCTTTGACGGAATATATTGTGTGAAGCGGGTGCGGCCTCTGTAAGGGAACAACTGCTCATCAACTGTTAGTGCTTCATGAGGAGTGTAAGCTGCTGCCAAGTTATGTTGCAACATTTGCCAAATATCGTCAATAGCCGCAGTTTTGCTGTTGATGAGTCGCTGTTGTCGAGTATTTCCATTGTCGAATCGAATAAATTGCTTTATACACATGAAGCGATCGTACGACAACGCAGCTTTGTATATTGGGCAACGCGTCGCGCCCCATAATTCCATAGCTGGTTCATGGTTTGATCTTGTGAGTCCAGCATACAAAAGAATAGCTACAAAGGCGTCAACCTCTTTCACTGCCACTGGCTTCCACTCCTTTTTCTTCGTGGGATTCGCCAAATTCCATGCAGCTGTAACCTCCCTGCCTTTACGATTTGTTTCACGTAGCACTAAGTGTATTATTTCCTCTGTCATGATTGAACGCATTATTGTATAGGGGTCGTGTATATTTCCTGTTGGTCCTGGTTTCTTTCTTGTGAAGTCGACCACGTTATGATTACGAGTGCGTGATGTTGGTTGGTGCTTTTTTACTCCATTGGGTGCCATCTTTACCAATATAGTAACTTTCATTCGTTTCCTGTCCATCATTTTCTTCCTCTTCATCATCGTCGTCATCAGTATCTTCATTTAGCTCGACGTATCCTTCAGTTTCGGCATCTGACTCTTCAGCAGGTTGCTATGTGCGATCTTCATCATCCTCAACTTCATAATTATCAATTGCAGCAATATCAATTTCTTCATCCATGTCTTCGTCCATAAAATCAGCAAATCTACTATCAGCTGCACGCCTTTCATCCGCAGTCATTTGCTGGTAACGTGTACTACGGCGTACAACAATTTCAGCAACGTCCAAATTATTTGCATCTGCCATATTTATATTTTTGTTTCTATCACACACGATTTTACTCTTCGCTGTCTAAACTTTGACTGATTTGGTTTACGAAACTACAACTTCTTTTATACTCTTTCGTACGTCTACCTAAACTCAAAGACATTAGGGATGATGATAAAAACAAAAAATTCTAAGAAAAAAGTCTAAGAACAAAAATACTAAGAACAAAAAATACAAAGAACAAAAAATTCTAAGAACTGGCTTATTGCTAGTAGTATAAAATTAGAATATTGTGCCTTTCCTTGAAAGCAATAAAGTTCATGTCTTCGAATTTTTCTTAGAATTTTTTGTTTTTACCATCATCCCTAATGTCTTTGAGTTTAGGTCTTTGTGTTCAGAACAAGTAAATTATGTGTTGAAACAATAAAAAAATTATAATGATGCCCAAAAACATGCATTTATTAGTGAAACTCAGGACAAGGTCCATACGGACCTATTCACACGTCCGCGTACTATTCTCACTAAAACCTCAATTACTCCTAAAGTAATGATCCGATCGGCTTGATTTTTTTTCCAAAAGATGCGCAACAAAATGCGCTTGGAATACAGAGTAACTTTAGGGGGGGGGGGGGGGGTTGTAGTGGCCGAAGTAGGAGTAATTTCAGTTTGAAAAGGCAAAAAGGTCCCTAGGGACCTTCTCACTCATCGGAGGGTTAAGCATAGTTTTGAGCTGTATTCTGCAAAAAAAAAAACACAGCTGCGTCATTAAACACACGAGAGAAGAATAGAGTTGATAATTTAATTTTTTTTTTTTTAATAAAACCACTTTTAAATTCAAAAATAACATAAGGTAAATTAAAAAACACACGTTAATATTCACACCAGTAAATTTTATTACATTTCATCAACAAAAAGAAAAGAAAAAAAAAAGTCTGTATCCGCCGTGAGGAATCGAACCATGGAACTTTTGGTGTGCCAGTCCACCGCTCTACCAACTGATCCAAGCAGCCTTGCTGCTGTTTGCTGACATAACTGCAGCTAGGCTTATTTGCCTAAGCAATTTATTGTTTAATACATTGTTTGAAAGCACATTTCGATACCCTGCCAAATTTATAAAATTTATAATTTATCAAAAAATATTTGATTCACAGATGTTAACAGATGCTGTATTAACAGATGCAGTATGTCGCAGTATTCTGTTGATAGCTGCAGCATAGCTTCAGTTATCTCAGCGGTATGCGAAGGTAAAATTATTGTATTTGATATTTAATATAGACGTCAATCAGCAAGAAAAGCCGAGAAGTCATTAATTTCTAAGAAAAAAAACGGTGTTTATATAAGAAAAATTTGTATTGCTGCCAATTTTAGTCAAGCAAATCACAGAACGAGAGGCGGCAGCTTCAAAAAAAGGAAAACAAAAAAAACCAAAACCCGAAAAAAGTTATATTTTTGAAATTCAATTTTTTTTTTTTTAAGGTAGTGTATAAAAAATTACCAAATACTTGGTTAATTTATCACCCAATAAAAATTGGCAAGTCAACATGTAAAACTTAGGCATTTTGATAAAGTACTTGGGTGGCTGAAAACTGCCAAAGCCATTTTATAAATTATACTAGGTTTTTTTCAATTTAGCATAAGCTTTTTTCTCAGTGTAGAAAGGTCAAATGCAGCACTTGAAATAAAATGTCCAGAATTGGTCAAGAGATGGCTCACCTCCTATACAACAATTTCATCTAAATAAGCCATGAGTAGTTAGTAGAATAATCCTTGAAAAAAGTTTTATACAAGATCTATGCAAGGAGAAAAGGCGTATGAAATTAATTCCTTTATTCAAGAACTTATAAAAGTTGTATATATGTCTCATATATAAAAAAAGATACATTGTATACATAAGAGTGGAACGAGTTCTTAACCCCATGGGCTTACACCTACACAAAACTACACATAAAAAAAAAAATTTCTACGTCTTTATTTTTTTTCTGCGACATAACTTTTGACTGCGCCCGAGGGTTTATATATATTTCATTGCCATTTTTTTCTGAAATCCAAAAAAAAAAGTAGCTAATTTCTTTGATGCAAACCTCTTCATTAAAGCATAAATAACAACTTGTCAAGAGTTCCCTACGATACCATATATGCGCTAGAAGATATTCAGGTTCAAAGATCACCGAAATTGGTCATTCGCTTATATTTCCGCTCCACTTTGTAGGACAGAAAATATGCTCAAGACAAAATTTTAGATCAGATAATTCTCTACAAAAGCGAACTTCTTTAAGCGTAGTTTTCAAAAATATATGAAGCCCATGAAAATTTTTTGCTTCCATACATTTCGTTCACCTCTAGTATATACAGGGTGTCCCGCAATTGAGTGCAACTATTTAAGGAGGTGAAACCTATAGGGTTAATTAATACTTCACGACTTTGATTCACGTCATTGCTTCTAGCAGAAAAACTAACTTACAGAAAACTTATTTTGATAGCACATTGCAAAAGCAATGAAAGCTGCGCTCGCGTGAAGATGAAATCAATCGATTGAAACTACCAAATTTCGATTTTGAGTGCAAATTTCTCAGAATTTCGCGTAATAAATGAAATTTTTTTTTTAAGATCAATTTTGAAACTCATTTAATTTTTTTTTCAATGACACCAAAATCATAAGCATATCTCTAAAAATAAAAAAATTGGCTGTACTAAGAAAATTATACTTATAAGAAAACAATGGTATTATCTACTAATTGTACTGTCATTATTTATCTTTATTTTGTAATAAGTATAATTTTCTTAGTACAGGCAATTTTTTATTTTTAGAGTTATGTTTATGATTTTAATGCCATTGAAAAAGGCATTAAATGAATTGCAAAATTGATCATAAAAACAAATTTCATTTATTACGCGAAATTCTGAGGAATTTGCACTCAAAGTTGAAATTTGGTAATTTCAACCAATTGATTTCTTCTTCACACGATCACAGCTCGGTATCGGTTAAGTTGATGGGGTTTGTTGATATACCGTTAAAAAGATGATTGCATTGCCTTTGGCAATGAGCTATCAAAATAAGTAAACATAATGCGTGATCTTTAACAAAAATTTATCCCCACATATAGTATCAAAGACTTCAAATTTAATATAGTTCATACAAAACGGTCAGGGCCTGATTTATACAAACATATTTAGGACTATCATATGATTTAAAAAAAAAAAAAGTCAAAAATAAGTTTTCTCACTTAGGCACTTCCAGGACTTGAAATAGACATAATACTAATTAAATAAAAGAAGCTTAGCGAAAATATGAGACGATCGTTTTTTTTTTACTTTCCAAAATGTTTAACAGAATTTGGCCTTTTTACGCATATGCATCCACTAGCAGGTCACAGTGGTCCGCGGCTTCGCCACTGGCTTTTTTTTTTTATCAATAAAGAATGTGGAGAGAGATAGAGCGCAAAAACTTCATATAAAAAATCCTAAGCTCGCTAAAGGTGTTCATTCAATTGCCTTGCGTTCAGAAATGAACAAATTTTGATTGCTTTACAATGTGTTTATTCGCTCTCACTCTCACTGTTATTTGCCAGTTGCTATTGAAATCAACAACAAAAAATGTCGAACCCCGTTCAAACCATTACAGTGTGACATCAGCCCTTAAATACAATACAAATTGGATACATGTCAAACGAAATAAAAAACTTTTTTTCTTTTGTTTTGTTTTGCAGCTCAGCATTGTATCTCTCTTTTCACCTTGTGCGAGGCTCATCGGTTTTTTATGTTGTGCTGTGCTAGCTGAGCAGAAAAAGAGAAGAGTAGAACACAAACACGTGAAAAGAAAACGATCAAGCAATTCATGTCATCGGGGATGATTTCTTAAAGAATTTAACACTTTAATTAAGCACAGTTATTATTCCAATTTTGAAATAAATATACTCCTATGCTGTGCTGTAGCACAAATATGACATTTTAAAACTAATTTTATAAAAATCGATCCAGTACTTTTAGAGCTTACCTGGAAACAAAAATTTGCACTTCAATTTTATAGAAGAGTATAAATATAAATATAGATATAGATATTGTGGCGTAGTGGGTAGAGTGTGTGGCTCATACGCCAGAGAACCCTGGTTCGAACCCTATCTGACACGGAATGTTTGAATTAATTTTTCTATTCGGCCGTCACCTCTCTGCAGACAGTGGCAAACCTCAGAGAGCAAAAACTGCAATGAAAAGCTTCTTGATAGCATAAGCCATTCGGAGTCGGCGTAAAGCTGGTAGATCCAGTTCTCGATCATTTGTGTTAAAACATTTCACAACATACACAACAAAATTGATTATAAGATGCTCGGTCAAAGTCCTTTCAAGGGCTGAAATGGCCATTTCGTTTTTTTTTATAGATATAGATTAGCTCCATTTTATAGCGCCAATACATTAAAAGATTCAGTATTGAATTTATTTTATTTCAAGAGAGCATATTTTAGCCGAGAAGTATTTTCAACTCTTTTGGATATCGGGGAAATAGTTTTTAAAAAACTTTTTGGTCCAAGTTTCAAAAATGTTTGCATTTTATCTAGAAAGTGGAGGTATATAAAAAATTACTCCTGAGTTCACTGGATATTTCCTAACAGTTCTACACGCTCAAAATCTAAAAATGCATTACTTTGCAACGCTGCAGAAGTTGAACCACCGCTACTACGAAGTTCTGTCTCATTCACCATACTCACCAGACCTCTCGCCAATCGATTACTACTTTTTCAAGCATCTCGACAACTTCTTGCTTGGAAAAATTCATGAACGACCAAAGAGCCGTAAAAAATGCCTTCAAAGAATTCCAGAACTTCAGAATTCTATGCTACTATATATAGCATATATATAATTGTAAAATTATAAAATAAAATAAAATTGTAAGACCCTGCATTTATTTTTTGAACAACCAATATTTTGATCAAAAACAAAACCTGTATATAAAGAGCATTAAATCGTTTAAATCATTCTAAAGGGATATCTGCTGAGTTTAGTTTTGATCTTTTGTTATGTCTTCGACTAAAAGAGGTTGACCTAGAATGAGAATGAGAAAGAGGGAAGCTACAGACTTAAAAGATAGCTTGCCTCAGAACTGTGTTCACGACAAAACCACGACAAATCTTAGATGATTGCAAATTATGTGGAATTATTACGAGTAGCTTCCATCACAGGCATATATCTTGCAGCATTTTAACAAATATAAGTAAATTTTATTGCCGTCCCCCCCCCCCCTGGCTAAAATCCTGACTTCACCCATTATTATGATATTTTTGGCATTTTTAACATAATAAGATACTTTGTAAAAATTTCTTATGTAAAATTCTAAGAAAATAGGGCTTAAATTAAAGTTTTAGTAGATTAAATCAAATTATAACATGCTCACACCAAGACAGCTCGGAAATGGAAAAGTCGGTCAGGTTCGTAGTAAAATTTCGATTAATTCTGTAACTCTTAATGTTGGGAAAATAGACCTTCTCCTCCCCTATAATTTTTGCTTAACTCGACCTCTGCTTTTACCACCGTAAATATTTGTCATATCCACTTTATATACCGACCATTCCAAGACATGACAGAGTTTAAGTAAAAGTTTAGAAGCAGTGGAACAAGATCGAATTGAAATTTTTCACATGGAAACCCTAAAAATTATTTTTAATATATAACAAAAAATTCCTTTACAACTGTAACGAATGCATTTTCATCCGCTGCCAAAAACTCGCAATAAAAATAAATCCTCTAAGTCTCGAAACGAACGCAACTACCAACTACTTCAACATAGCTTTCAACTAGCACACAACACAACAACACTTCAACAACAAAAATTTTTGTATTTTCTAAACTAATGTCGAGCAAACTTGAGTGAAAAACTTAAAATAGGATAAAAAAAAAAACTATAATAAAATAGAGCAAAGTGGAGTGAAAAGCATAATAATTTGGTAGATGATAAGATATGCGAAGCAAATCGAGTCAGTCAGAAGGCAACAGAGCGAACGAGGACGGTGTTAAGGACGATGATCAAAATGCATTGGGAAGGATGCATCAGATGAAAGAATACTGATGAAAAACTTATTTAGCAGCCATAGAAAAAAAAAAAACAAATTCACAAATGCAGCTAAATAAAATGCATGCGGAATGCACAGGAAGTTGTTGAAGGAAGGATGTGGAAGGTGGTGTGCGGTGCAGTAAGAACACGAAAGCAAGAATGCAGTGTTGACAAATTTATTTGCTAGTCAGTTTGCGTTGGTTGTGGTGGAGGAAATGTAGAATAGCGTATCAGCTACAAAAAAATAAAACTTATTTCAATGCAATTTTATTTAATTTTTAATATCTTTCGAGCTCTGATACGTGTGGAGCAAATTAGTTTTTCTTATTCGCCAACACTAACACTTTTTTGCTGAGTTCATTGTTAGAAATTATTATAAGTTTCACGTTTCAAATATCTTGTGTGCGAAAACCTAATATTAAATTTGTAGCAAAAACAGAAATAAAAAAAAAACAAACAAGTTAATATTTACGCATACAAATCTAACTGCTTATTGAAAAGAGCACGATTTCTGCGCTCCTTCAATATTTCGAACTTATATATAATTTAAAAACAGATTTTCATATAAACACCAGCATACAAATAAAAAGTGGCAGAAAAACATAAAAAAAAACATTCACTCAGCGGAAATTGCAAAGAAGCCATCTTTACTTTAACTGCATACGACTGGGCATGTTAAGTGAAGTGCATTCATGCAGCAAAACTTTCTGCCACTCCAGCTAAAGTTTGCGTTCCGTTCACGTTCGCCACTCGACAAAAGCTGACGCTGCCTGTCAACGCGTTTTTCCTGATTCGACCTAAGTTTTTTTTTTTTATAATACTGAAATCAAAATGTGTGTGTGTGTGTGTGTGTCTCAGTGTAAAAGTTGGTGCAAAAGTTTATGAAAGAGACAATAAATATGCAAGTTTTTGCTGCATGCTGTTTAAAGAGTTACAGCAGATATCTTTTTTTTTAATTTTTTTCTTTTCTGCTGCTCAACAGATTGAATAAATTTCGGTTTTTATAACTTAAACAAGATTTTGCTGAATATGTTGCGGTTTCAGTTTGGCTGTGAAAATGTGCAAAAACTTGAATGTATGCGTATGTCTGTGTGTATAAAGGTGCACAATTTATGAGCATAATAATGTGTATAATAATTCAATCGGTGTTGAGCTTAAAGCTATGAAACCACTTTGTTTGCACTGGAGGTAAACGATATGAGTTATATTTTGTCGTGTCGAAAGATAAAATAGCCTGAAAACTTTTCTTCCAGCCTTAACCTATGTGACCTCTACTTGGGATAGCCAACTTGGCCCTACGTAGAGGGTATAACTTCAGCGATAGTTTCTAAGGTTACGAACATAGTGAACGCCGGTTCAGACAGGCAGGCAGATCATATCAGAAAACACATTAGAGCAATAGAGAAGGGTAGCTTGGTTTCTTTATTTGTCCAAAGTGAAAATCTGATCTGATCTGATCTGCCTGACTGTCTGAACCGGCGTTCACTATATTCACAACGTTAGAGGAGAAATATCTCTTCAAAGAAGTTTAAACACCTGGAAGTGCAACCTATGGCCAACACGTGTTATTACTAGTGCCTGACCTAATAGTCGGTATTGAGTTTAGGCCAGTTTCGGCCCTTTTTATCAGTTATTGCTGTGCGGCCTTAATATAGCCAATACCGAAACATAAAAATTTTATACAAAATCTCATATTTTGTATGACATATGACAAAAAACGTATTGTTAAATTCAATTAATACTCATTTTAAATTAAATTTTTTTATTCTGAAATGTATGAACTGTAATGTTTCCAGCTTACCTTTAACCCTCTAACAGGCAAAACCTTAAAAATGATCGGATCAAGGCAATATTTTTTTTTCACTTAGATGTAGTCAAAAGAACCTTAAGTTTTTATTTTCAGGTATACAAAACTTTCTGAACGAACACCAGGGGAAAAATATTGAAGACCGTCGCTAGACTCAAGAATTTTCTCATCATCATTTCATAAATGATTAGTACGATTCATCTTTCACACAAAAATCAAATAAAACTGTAAAAATAATAAAGCAATAGGTGAAAGTAAAACTAAAATACCGGGGATCGCAAGCCGGCAAGACCGTCTACAGACTGTATTCACAATTTCTTTTTCAACGCACAACTTGTTTTTGTTTTCACTTTATATGCAGGGTGTCCCGCAATTGAGTGCAACTATTTACGGAGGTGAAAGGTTATGTCGAGCTGAGAAAAAAATCGTATAGGAGGGGGGTCTATTTTCACATTCTTAGGAGCTACAGGGTTAATTAGTATTTCACGACTTTGATTCACGTTATTGCCCCTAGTACAAAAACTAATGGCGTTTTCGTTTCTACCAAAAAATGTTGCCCTTTCATTGCCCTCTTCTTTTTTTGTGTTCGATTGTAAAAAAAGTGCAAACGGGTGAAAAAACTCTGTGTTCGTTTCTTAAAATGTTACATTTATATAGCGCAAAAAAGGCACATTTGTTGCCCTGCGAAACTTTATCAGGGGAGAGTGTTGCCCTGAAAATCAGCTGATTGCGTTAAACGAAAATATTAAGAACTGCGTGTGTTAGACAAGGATAAATATATTCATTCATAACTTGACACTTTTGACATTTTATATTGTTATAAATATTTTTGCTATCATAGTAAACAATGGCATATAATAATTGTGTTTTTTTTTGCTCAAAATTGTTTAAATGACTTGTTGGAGTCTTCATCATCATCTTCGGAAGGTAAGGAATATTCTGTGCTTTCCACAAACAGAGAAGAACGAACTCATGTGAAAGATTTTGTGGTGGATGTTTTCCATGCATATACGGACAGAGAGGTAATATCTTTTTGTTAAACATTATAAAAATAAATTCCTATTATTCTTCTTGTTTTTAATTTGCAGTTTAAAAATAACTTCAGGTTTAAAACAACCAATAAATATTTTGGTGCAGCTTGGCCCTTCTGGATCCATTATTTATCTTTTTTATTATTTCAACGATTTTTTTATTTTTGGCGCCCACAAATAAATCAGCTGGTTGAGTAAGCAGGGCAGTGTTTTGTGTTCTTTTCTTAGTATGCAAAAACCTGCACTTTTTCAGGGTTGAGTGTAACACTTGAAAAATGTTGCACTGTGGTAGGGCAAAATTTTTTTGTAGAAACGAAAACGCCATAAGTTACAGAAAACTTTATCTGATTGCTCATTGCAAAAGCAATAAAATCAGCTTTTCAACAAACAGCACCGACATAACCGTTACCAAGCTGTCCTCGTTCAAAGATGAAATCAATCGGTTGAAACTACCAAATTTTAACTTTAAATGCAAATTCCTTAGAATTTCGCGTAATAGATGAATTTTTTTTATAATCCACTGTGTAATTTATTCAATTTTCTTTTCAATGACACCAATAACATAAATATATCTTAAAAAACAAAAAAGTTGGCTGTACTAAAAAAATTATACTTATTAGAAAATAACGATATTATCTACTGCATAAGTAATTGTAATGTCATTATTTACCATTATTTTCTTATTGAACAGATATAAAAAAAAAACCCAAAAATTACAAGATAAGAGTGTGACGTGACCTCGAAGGAGAAGAGGATGAAGATTTTGTGAAAATGTGTGATATAGTGGGAGGGGGCCAACGACCAACGGCGTGTGACGTATTATACGGACTACCCCAAATTAGAATCTTGAAAAATATCTTAAGCTTTAAGAACTACAAAATTGACCACCTAAATGTAATGCTTCAAAAAACTTTATACAGCATAATGCAAAGTTTTCCCACATCTATAAACTAAACCTTTGACATGACATATCTTCCTAAAACATTAAAAGAAAAACAAATGTTCCCTTTGCATAGAAATATTTAAAAATAGCTACGAAAATTGAATAGGAAGATATTTAATCACCCAAAAGCAAAAAATTTTAAGTAATTTTAAGAACTTATATTTAAAACATATTCACAGTAAAAACAGTTATATTCCCATTTTGAACTGCTTGTTAGCTTAAAGCATTTCACAATTGAAACACATCGCAAATATTTGCCTTATCCTTAGTTACAATAATAGAAAATTATGTATTTATAGAATATAAAATAATACGTATTACTTTCTGTAGATATTTTATGCGAGTGCATCTTCAACAGCTCAGAAAACTGTAAATAGCAAAAACATGAAAAGGAAAACATGAGACTGCATAAAAAATGTTATAATATTGCATTATTTTTTCATTAATAATGCAACAGAAAGTATGCAACATTTTTTTCTTCCTCTCTCTCTCTCTCTGTGTCTCTCTCTACAAATTGAACAAAAGATGAGAAAGTAACAACAAAAGCTCATAGCAGAAAATAATAATCATACTAAATCTTATTAAAATGAAAACTTGATTCCTCAATAGTTGTCTTGTGGTGGTATCTAGCCTTGTTGCTATGTAAGTTCTTGGAAAGTTATGGTTGTTGTTTATGAAACTGTGATTATTGTTTGAATATTATGTTGTAATTATTTAGATAAAATAAAATCAAGCCATAACCGCACGTAAGTACTTAAAGTCTTGATAAAAGCAACTTAAATGCCCACTTAAAAGCTACAGCTTTCCATTCATCTATCAAAAATGTTGTATCTATGAATAGATAACATCTATTATTTGAACAAATTTTAATTTTCTATAAATAACCATTTCTCAATACCAAATTCCTGCAGAAAAAATACTAAAAACAATGTAAATTAAGTCCATGCGAAACCAATCAATCAATCACTCGAATATGCAAAATACTTTTATTGAAATTTTTGACTTTATAATTGTTTCCAATGCATTCAAATATTGATAGAAAGATAAAAAAAACATAAGCTATGTTTTTAGGCCAGTTGAAATATACAAAACTTTATTTGCAACTTCTGCTTGAATTAATCTACTCACACGCACACTCTAACAATCCACAAATTCATTATTAAGGCATTCTGAATGGTTTGCAGCACATCAGACTCAGGTATTTTTTTTTTTTTTGTTTTTTATGTGTTAGTCTTAAAATATTTTTACTAAAAATAGTACTATCCAAAGCGCCCAAAGAAATCCTAAAAACTATCCACAAGTTGTATTTCCAGTATGGTCAAGTATGGTCAACTTTAATTCTCTTCTATGCTACTATATTATGCTCCCTTAGCTAACACTCCATTTTATTTTATTATTTGTTACAATATTAACTTGATCTGTTATATGTTTAAGACGAATGCTGTAGATACTGGCTACCACTAAAAAAAAAAAAAAAAAAAAAAACACAAATGCCAAAAACACTAAAACTGATACATGCATAGATAAATGGACGAAATATTCTTGCATAGTATTTTATGGTTATGCTCGACATTCACATTTATTTTTAGCCCTTTGAAGATGTCCCAGTTGTACAGTGACTGCGAGTTTGAGGTGATTATTTTTCATCGATGGTTAAAAATAATGGCTAACTTATTTTCACTAAACCCAACGTGATAGCTCGGTAAGAACAATTTGCTTATCAGGTAATCAATACTGATATTTTCAAATATTTTCCAGCTGAAGCCATTACTATTAGATAAAGTGTAATTTTACACAAGCGACAACACCTTTTATGTTAGTTCCATATAAAATTTACCATATCTAACTTTTTATAAAGGGTGTTTTTAAAGAGATATAAAAATTTGAATTGAAATAAAATACTCATATTACATAATTTTAAAATGAAAATTGACTTTATTAGAAAAATAATTTTGTGTCAGTAGTGTTGAAAAATGATTTTGGGCATGTATGTGCAGACAATTGGGCAGATAGGGTGACTAAGCGCTCAATTTAAAAATCTGAAAAAAATACATGGTAGCTTTTTTGACATTTGGAGTCGATCAAAATCCATCATTGAAATTCGAAAAAACCCATATAAAGACCATCATAATGTACTTACTATGAGGTGAATTTTCATGAAGTTTGAAGGGCTGTATCTTAAAAACGAAACAAATATCAAACTTAGAATTTTAACTGCAAAGTAAAACTATTATGTATATAATTGTGAACGAATTTTAAATTTTTAGCCCATGCCCACCATAGATATTCAACTCCAAATTCTCAAAATTCAAATTTTTAAGAATTTGGAAACAAAAAAGTTATTTATGTAGATAATTAAATACATTACGATTTATTTATTAATAAGAATTGTTTAAATTTTTTATTAATTAGAATAGAAATTCAAATTATATTTAAAGCATACATAGTTTAGAATAGTAGATGTACACTTAGTTTTAGTTTAAGATTGTAGCACGTATCATAAGGTTAACATTTAGTTCGTGGTTTTATCTTTCAAGACATAGTTATAGTATTACACTTAGTAATATACTTTGTACATAGCTTTATTGTTTCAAAGACAAAGTCTCTTGCTTTAAGGCGAGGGTAAGGTTTGTTTCGTCTAAAAAATACCTTTTTTTATGAATTTTTTTAAAAGAAATTATTACTGTAGGTTTATTTTACATATTATTATATAAAAGTACAATATTTGAATAATATTTAAAAACATTTTTGTTCAAAAATAGAGAGTAACTAGCTTATACCCTAAAAGAGGGTGTAGCTTTAGTCAAGCCATGCTTTTATAGTAAGTTCGTACCGAGTTTCACTGAGGTGTCTTATTTCAAAAGCTATCACGAAAAATAAAATAAAATTATTTCTGAAAAGTGGGCACAGCTATAGTGCTACTGTGTCTATTTTTTGCAAAGCTGTCGAGAGTGAGCGTATGAACTTAATTACCAAATTTTAGTATTTAGCGATGAAAATCGTCTGATTTATAGATGTTCTATTGATTTGTGGGTGGTACAAGTGGGCGTGGCAAACTTTATATATACATATATTGACCGCCCCTTAGAGCTCCTGCATATCAAGTGTTACTATCAAAACGTTACAACTCAGGAATAAGCATGATTTCGAAAAAATGAGAGCATAAATGATAAGACCACGCCCATTTTTTTTAACAATTGCCGACAGTAACCATATGAACTAAATTACCAAATCTTAGTCTTCTACGGTGAAAGCCGTCTGATATAAAGCATTTTATATCTTATCCTTTATATTATAAAGGGCGTGATAGCACTATCAAAACGTGTACAATTCAGGAATAAGCATGATTTCGATAAAGTGGGCGTAGATATGGTGCGCCCATGCCCATTTTTTGTACATTGATCGACAATAACAATATGAACTAAATTACCAAATCCTAGTCTCTACGGCAAAAGCTGTTTGATATAAACCAATTTTACTGATTTGTGGACGTAACATTATTATATACATAGTGACTGCCACTTTGATTCATAGCACCTGCATACAAAGATTCACTATCAAAACTTGAACATCTCAGGAATTCAAATTATTTCCGAAAAGTGGGCGTAGACATAGTGTGGCCACACCCATTTTTAGTAACCATCTGATCAAATTTTATTTTTATACGATTAAAACAGCCTGATATATAGCATTTTTCTTTTGTTTTGTGGGCGATAGAGCTAATTTGGGTTGTATGGGAGGTACCACGCCCCCTTGTCCAATCAACACCAAACTCACAGGAACACTCTCAAAATGTTCTTTCAGTCTGCCTAAAATTTCATAAATATTGGTTCGCCGGTTTTGGAGTCTATACGTGATATACACACATACCCACATACCCACATACCCACATACATACATCCAGTTTTATATATAAAGAAAATAACCTCTGTCACAATTAAATGTCACTTTCAACAATAAATGCGTTTAGCATTAAATATGCCTTCCTTTTCATGCAATCTTCATTCAAAAAACCACATTCAGTTTAAAAATTTGAGTTAACCCTTTCGAGCCGGTCGGTACAATATATCCCAAAAAAGATTAAATACACCTATAGCTAATATTTGCTCAAGAATGTGCATAAGAATTTTTTCCGCCGTTGTTTGTGATCTTCAGTACATCTTTAGCACAAAATATTGACTCTTGTGTGATATTTGACAGCTGCAGTTACTTGTGATCAGTGAATAAGTGAGCACGTGTTGCAAAATTATGAAGAAACTATAGGAAAAACTACGAAAGCAGCAGTAAATGTTTTATTCGATTGTTTTATCGTGTGTTTATCATGAGTTTCTGACATACACGTAAAATTTAAGTTTGGAAATACACTAACTTGTGATAGAACTAAGGTTTTCTGTTCATGGGATAATATGTCCCAGTAACATTTTGACTTATATGGAGCCAAAATTTTGTAAAGACAATTTTCTATGAATAATATATTTACCACAGATTCATTAAAGAATTTGCTTTAAGTATTTGTACATTCAAACTAAAGATTTTTTTTTTTTTTTGAGATTTGTTATAAATATTTAAAATTTATTCTTTGCTTTTGCACTGATCGAATAAAAAAACTTTAATAAAAATAAGCATTAAATGATGCTTTTTTAATTCTATATCTATTTTATTAGGGAAAAAAAACAAAATAAATTTTTTAAGCTTTTGGACCTGTTCTGAGTCAAAAAAAAAAAAGAAAAACAATCAAAATTTAATGTAAATAAAATTAGACCAAACACAGGTTAAGTACGCAGGCCTGTTTAATTTACGAGTTGTTATTTTTACGCCAACTTACGTAAGCGTATTTTTCTTTGTTGTAGTTTTGCATGCAAACTCAAATACGCAAACACGCGTAAATAAAAGTTGCCCTTGGACGTGTTTTTTGTTTGTTGTATTTTTATGCCCTATCTACTGCATGTATAACAGCGTTGCAAAATAATTGAATACGACAAACACATACTGAGGTGCTCACAGTTTCAAAAATAATAAATGCTATAAATACGCTTTGTTAATATACGTTTAAGCTGCGAATAGCCTAAATGTAAATGTCGGTTGTGATATTCAATTATCTACCAAGCTAAGCGAGTGGTCGGTTGTATGTTTAGATATTCAGTTAGGAGAAGTATATGATTTGTTTAGGATTACCAATAATCAGTTCTAACAACATCGAATTCTTTCATGGCAATCAAAAAGTATGTTCAAACATCCACAAATTTGAGGTTCCTGCAACTTCAAAAATGTGATTGAGATTTTTTTTTGCTGCAGTAACGCATTTGCTTCCTCAGTGTAGGGATCAATTCGGGAGAGAGATATGAACTATAATCTACAGTTTCTTGGTTTTCTTTTTGTATGATGAGCCCCAGAAGGGTGGCGGATAGGGTATAGATGTGTTGAGAAGAAACTTGAAGAGAGAAAAATAATAGTACCAGCTTATATATTAAGCCCCTGTTAGACTCAATTCGGGAGAGATATAAACTATAAGCGACAGTTTTAGAGTTATTTGTACACGGAAACTCCACTCTCAGAATGGTGACAGACAGGGAGTTCATAGGTGTGTACAGAAGAAATGTTAAAGGTTGAAAATTAATATTACCAGCTCATATATTTGACCTCTCTAAGGTTCAATTCAGGAGAGATATGATCTGTAATTTACAGATTCTGTGTTTTTTATATGATTTTTTATATGGATAAAGTGTGTTAAAAAGAAATGTTGAAGGCCAAAAAATAAGAGACCAGCCTATATATTTAACCCCTTTAAGGGTCGATCCGGGAAAGATATGAACTACAATCGACATTTTTTTGTGTTTTTTGTGGGTGGCCGATAGGAGCAAAATGTGTCCAGAAGAAATATTGAAAGGTGAAAAATAATAGAACCAGCTCATGTATTTGACCCCCTTAGGGATCGATTCCAGAGAGATATGAACTATAATCGACGGTCTTTGTGTTTTGGTGTGCTCAGAAACCAAAAACAGGTGTGCTCAGAAGAAATGTGAAAGAGTAAAAAATAGTAAGACCTGCTCATAAATTTGACTCCTCTAGCAGTCATTTCGGGTGAACATTTTTTTTTTGTAAATTTGATGATTAATTCCAAAGAAAGTTCGAGAAGAAAATACTTGTAAAAGCTTTAGCCAAAAATTTGCTGACGAACCAACTAAGGATAGGTAAGACTATGTATGATACTAAGCGAAGACTTCAATGCATATTAACTTTGCAGGTAATAAAAAACCAACGACAATTTGAATGATTAGGTGACTATGTCAAATGATCTGCCGCAGATCCCTAAGTGAGATGGCAGAGCAGCTCAAAATACACCTATGCTGGATTCCTAGACATAGAGACTTTCTAGGAAACTGCAAGGCAGATGAACTCTCTCGCACTGCAACAACCAAACAACTCTCGATAGAGAAAGAAAGTATTGGTATATCCCTCACCACATGTAAACTACTCACAAATGAGCTATTCCTTAATAAAGCTAACATTAGATGGTCAACGGGAAGCACATGCTATACAGCGCTCCAGGTTGGCCAAAAATCACCCTAAAACAATCAAAAGAAATGATATCCATGAGAAGGGATTAAATCAGTACTATGATAGGTATCCTAACAGTACACTGCACGAAGATTAAACATCCTCTACAACGACTTCTGCACTTGCCCAGCGCTAGCTAAAAATCGCTACCTTCATCTAGGTAAATGGTTATATAAAGATCTCGATGATCTCTCAGAGTCTTCGGTCTACCGAATCCTTAGCTTTGTCAGCTCAAACTGGTTTAAATAAAGAGGGAAATTAACCCATGGTATCACAATGGCCTTTATTGGCCTAAGTGTGTCTCAAAGGAGACAGCTGCTCCAACCTAACCTAACCTATGTCGAATGATCGAAAGCTCAGTACTACTAAATAAAAAGTCCGGTCGATGTGGTTTTTACACGATACTTGCAGAAATTCTTATCAAACATTTATATTTCTTATTTCAGTTAACATAAGCCTCTTATATCCTTTTTTTAATTTTTAAGTTAAAAATTACAAATTAACACTGTTTTTCATAGTCTTAAGATTTTCATAGCATCTAGTTTACACTTCGGTCGGCAGTTCACCAACTGCATAGTTTTTTTTTTTTGTTTGTTTGTTGTTATTGAAACATTTCATTACATCGGTTCTACTTCCCATCTAATTCTCTGTGTTGTTTTTCTTGTCTAAGAAAGTAACACTTCAAAGATTCCTACTGGGTTAGTATATAATTTACAATTTTTACATTTCCTATGCTGTATATTCTTCACAGCAGCACACATTAATGTGGTGCTTAAATGTCAACATGTTCTTTCAAAAACACACATACAAACACACATAGAGTCCGCAGCACTCATACACCCAGACAATATAGTTTAATATCCTTTGCTACAACCATTATTTCCCATTACGGTTTGTCCTCCCGCTGGGCTAATGTTGACTTTTATATTTTATTTGCAGTTGTTGTCGGTGCCATTCGTTGTTGAGCTGTTGGTGCTGCTACTGCTGCTGCTGATGATGTTTCTCTGGTTGGTCCCGCTATAGTGCCTGCCTGCATTTAACTCATCTGGATTTCGAATGTTTAATTAAATATTTAGCTGCACATGACTAAATTCACTTTTCCACACCCACTGACAGCAGCGGGGCAAGAATCACTGCTTCATTTACTCACACGCACACGGAATGCCTCAATTGAAATCCTTTGGTCTTGAAACGAGATAAAGTTATAGTTTCTTGTGTTTGAGTGCGTTTCGAGGTGTGTGTTTGTGCGTGTGTGATTGTCAAGTGTATGTTTGTGCGATTCCTTGCCTTTGTCGTTTGCAACATTGTTCATTATATTTTGTTTTTTTAATTGTTATTTATTTTTTGCTTTTGATTTTTTCCACCCCCTACTTACCATGCCTTTTCGAATTTATTGCATGCAACTTTTTAATTACTTGCTTTATTGTTGAGCTATGTATTTAAATATAGATTTACTCTTGCTAATCATTGGACCGGAAGTCCCAACAACTAATTGCATTTTATATTTGCACAACTCTGACAAATATTGAATGCAAACAAATATTTGCTTTATTTCATAACAACAGCAGCTACTCCTTCAGGCTAACTTTAAATAAAGTCATTGGAGCTATTTTTTTGTTAAAATTTTTAAAATTTTGTACTTGCTACTAAAATTTTTGCTGTTTTACATTTTTTTTTTTTTAAGCAGCTTTTAAAGCAAAACTGTCAATATTTGAAAATCGACTAACCAAAACAAGCTTTCTTTGATGCTTTGAATTTAATTAAATTCCCTTCATCGAGCGCTCACTGTGCTTTACTCTGCTGTATTCCGATCTCTACATTTATTGAATTTCAATTATAATTATTTTTAATTTACTTGAACATGCAAAACTATATCCCTGAATTCATAAAATCAATTATAAACTACAAATGCAAAAACCAATGAGTAGTGAGCAAAAACAACAACAATACTGCAGCAACTGTTGCAACAATGCTGTAGAGCAACTTGGCAAAAAATGTTTGCTTTGTGGCAGCTTTTGAACTCAAACTGAGGAGTAAAAAACAACAACAACCACAATACAGACAACATTCATAGCAACTTATCAACAATATTTATCTATATAAACAGCAACAGTTTATTGCACATATTAAATCATATTAAAACATGATTCTCACTAAGCTTCAATTTTGCTGCTACTGATGCCGCCTAATAAAGTTGATATCTTAACATGCATGAGTATGTGTGTGTGTGTGTGTGTGTGTGTGTGTGTGAACGAGCTGATGTTGTATTTTTCCATTTTGCTTTATATTAAGCTTTAAAGTTCAGTTGATATATTTATAAATACATTTTTTGCCCTCAACTGTATTAGTTACTCAAGAGCTTGAATGAATTCACATTTACTGGGATGGATTAAATACAGCACCACCATTTTTTTTTTCTGCTCCAGTTATTTGAACTAAATTGTAATCTCTTCTCAAACGCTTATCCACAATCGACTCGATCTCTATATCTAAAATAAATAAATAAATAAATAAATAATAAAATAAAATCTATATCTATATCTATCTTTATCTATCTATCTATCTATCTTTATCTATCTATACTATTATATACAATTGAAGTGCAAATTTTTATTTCCAGGTAATCTCCAAAAATACTGGGTCGATTTTTATAAAATGAGTTTTATAATGTCAAATTTGTGCTACAGCACAGCATAGGGGTATTTTTTTTTTTTTTTTTGAAATTTCAATGATAACTTTGTTTAATTAAAGTGTCAAGTTTTTTAAGAAATCATCCCCTATGTCACAAATTGCTTGATTGTTTTCTTTTCACGTGTTTGTGTTGCGAGAATTTCAATAAACTCCATGTTGTTCTTTTTTATTCTTTTTTCTGCTCAGCTAGCACAGCACAACATAAAAAACAGTCGAACCTCGTGCAAGGCGAAAAGAGAGATACATATAAATGCAGTGCTGAGCTGGAAAACAAAACAAAAATGAGAAAAAGTTTTTTATTTCGTTTGACATGCATTATCTTAAGGGCTGATATCACAAGGTGATAGTTTGAACGGCGTTCAAACATTTTTTGTTGAAGTAAAAAAAACGTGGCCAAGCCGCGGGCCACTGCCACTGCTAGTATATAATAACAAGAAATAAGTTGCAATCTTTGTTATTTCAATTCTTATTAATTTTTAATGCTGTTTCCAGATACTGTTTCCTCGAAAAACAATACATTTTCTAAAGAAGCTGTAAGAAAACTTTCTAGAAGGTATTCGATTTTCTTCAAAGAATTCATGAAATTCAAAAAAATTGTTCAAAGAAATTCATGAACAATTATTTGACGTGTATGGAAGGACTCTTCACATTCACTTGCAACAGTGTACAACTGGATTTCTGAGTTAAAACGTGGTCCTGCAAGTCTTGAAGACAATCCAAGAAGTGGTACAAAGTGAAGGACATCCAAAGAATGCATCAACACCAGAAATCATAGCAAAAATACAAGATATGGGTTTAAAAGATCGTCGCTTAACTAAGAAATATTTAGATATTTGACTAACAGATGCGATCCGTAAACATCGCATTAGACAGTGTAAGGAAAGTGAAGTCATAAGTAAAGTGTTGGATTTAAAAACGGTGTATGCAAAAACAAAACCATATTCAAATGAGACTATCTCATCAACATTTGGAGCGTTTTAAAAGGATCAAAAGGTTTCTACTGATCCTGGATCCAAACAAGAAGCTAAAGAGTGATTTGAGCCTGGTACTTCGGCTCCTAAGCGAGTTTGTGTTCAAAAATCTTCAAAGAAGGTTATGGCATCAGTTTTTTGGGATGCAAAAAAGATTTTGTTTGTGGATTATCTCCAAACTGGTACAACAATTAATTCTGAATATTATTGCAACTTTCTGAATCAGCTCGACGTAAAGATTCCTGAAAAGACCCGATTTGCAGAAGAAAAAATTAGTTTTTCACCAAAAAAATGAACCTGCTACCAAAAGTCAAAAAACTATCTCTTAAATCAGTGAATTTAAATACGAATATTCATCTTATTCACCAGATGAAACTACCTCTGATTTCTGGCTGTTCTCATATCTCAAAAAATGCAAGCGTGGTAATGATTCTCATCAAACGAAGAGGTGATGGCAGCGACAGAAGGGTATTTTGGAGACCTTCCGAAAGCACACTATAGCGATTGAATCCATATATTAGAGGACCGTTTGTACAAGTGTATTGAGTTACTGAGAGTATATACTGAATAATAAAAAGCATTTAAAGCCATAAAATGATGATTCTTATTTCTATTCCTCAAGCTTATTGAACAACCTGGTAAAGATATCGCCATAATTACAAAATGTGGAAAATTTCAAAAAACCAGGTTTTCATTTGAGTAGGTAGGCAGTTTTCATTAGTAGCACACACTTCGTGCTGTCATGAGCTGAGGCGTAATGGGGAGTTCCTCAGACGAAAGCCCATGCAATTGTATTATTTCCAATGGCCATACCATTTCCAGTTAAATCCTTCATTTCGTTAATGATTTCATGAAGAAAATCCTCAATGCGTTCGGGCTTCTTGTACGCATGTAAACACCAATGGGAAAAATATATATACATTTTATATTGATGACTTTGAACAGAATGGGCCACAATTGCATTTTTGAACTTTTAAGGAATGGAATAATATCAATGTTCAACAACCACTTCTTTAAGCTCTGAAAGCGAACTTATATTTTTGGCAAAATACTTTTCAAAGCCAAAGTGGTTCCCTTAAGACAACGGGCCCTTTGCTTGGCAAAAAAGCAGTTATGTTTGGTCCTGTAGGGATCTTACACCAAAATGCTCATACATTACGATTTTCTCTTGCTCCGAATTTATGCTCACAAATGCTTATTTCATTATCAGTTGCTCATACTCGATAGATATGCGAAATAAGCATATAAAAAAACAATATCTGAGCCGAATTCTTTCCGTTTTAGGTAAGGCATTATAGGAGTGTAAATATACTCCTCTTATTGCGTAAACTAGTAATGTTTTCATCTTTTTTTTTTCTATCCGTACAAAATCATTAATCTAAAGCATTCGTGTGCAAATATCAATAGATTACTGGCCGTGTATGTCTCTGTATGTTTGTGCATATTTGCGATAACAATCAAATTTATTTTGACATTTTAACAATTTTGCACTCAGGAAATAATGACAAATAACAGAGATTATTTATTTGAGCGCCCATAGAATATACACAGAAGGGTTAATTTAATATGAAGCTTATGTATGCGTGTATTAAGGTTTCAAATAAATTAAAGTAATCAAGTCAAATGATAACATACTTCATGCCTGGTGACACACCGACAATGGTTCATTGGACTCAAAATAAACGAAAATCAATGAAAATTCTCATACTACAAAAATTGCTGCAGTTCCATCCGTTTGTTCATTTATATGGAAATATTTAAAGGACAAACAACTAGAGTGACCAAAAAAAGCTCGGTTGAAATGCTTTGTAGTTAATTATATCAATATCTCAGTATGTATTAGTCACACTAGTTGAGTGAATGAATATTAAAAAAAAAAGACATTTTTTCGTTTTGTCATCAATTATTTTTAATGAAATATATATTTATAAAAAAAGCTGACTCATGTCAACAGATTTTATCGAAAAAAGTATGTGTATGGCCCCACTCACGATAGAAGTGACCTTTTACCAAAAAATGTAATTTCTGGGATTGCTTATTCTTTTTATTAACATTCCCTTACTACGTCTTACAGTGCGGTTTGTATGGGGGTCCTTTTCGAAAATTTTTTCAAGCACATGTAACGTTTTTGTTCACTTGTTTGGGTACACCTACAGCCTTTAATATTCATCGTACAAAGATAAAATTTAAGCCAAAATATCAGTTACATGGTAAATGAAACGAATGTTTTTGTTCGAATTGTGTTACTTTTTCAATAAAACCACAATATAGCAAAATTTAAGTAAATAAATTTAAGAAAGAAAATCGTGCAAAAAAAACTCGAATGCAAAAATGTGTCGTTTGTTGACGCGTTTTACGAATATTTCTCAGTAATTGCTTTGTATTGTGTTATTATGAAAAAAACAGTGAGCGCTCTGGTAGACCACAAAAATGCCAAGACGAGCAAGAGCAGGACTTATTGAATGATAACCGAACTTAAACTAAACGGCAATTGTCAGAAGCATTACAGGTGTCACAAGAAGCAATCAGCAGACGCTTGCGAGCAATGAGGAAGATCAATAAACTCGGTAAATGGGTCCCACACGATTTGAATGAAAGTCAAATGAAAAATGGGAAAGTCGCTTGTGAAATGCTGCTTCAACACCTCGAAAGGAAATCATTTCTGAACGTGACGGGTGACGAAAAATGCATTTATTTTGAAAACCCGAAGTGGAAAAAAATCTTTGCTTTCACCTGGCGAAGCCGGTCCTTCAACACCGACTCAAAATCGCTTGGGCAAGAAGAACATGCTCTGTGTCTAGTGAGAGCAGAGCGATATTATGTATTAGGAACTCTTAAGGACCGGCAAAACCATTAATACATAACGCTATCACCAACAAATGATTAATTTAAACAACGCACTTATCGAAAGAAGACTGCAATGGACCAGAGGACATGACAAAGTGATTTTATTGCATGCGCCGCACAGTGGTCAAAAATGTAGTTTTTTCGAAAAAAAGTCTGTAACTTTTGATACAGTTGAGATATTGGATTTTTTTGCCAGATTTTGGAATCAACAAGTATTAGTTTTGCATAAAAAATTTAATGTGGCATTTTTTAATTTCTATTTTGTTTGTAGCAATTCTTTAAAAAATTAATTTTAAAGAATTACATATGTGAGCTTAATGCCAAGTAATTCCATGAAGCAACAGGTTGCCACAACAACAATGTTCTTTACAGAACAACCACCAGCAGATTAGACAGCTGTTTCGTTGGTCGCTACACCAACTCGTCAGTAATCTTCTGTGGCTCATGCAGTCCATTTACTTAGAAAATCTTATAAGCACACCTTCTGCTAAAACTAAAAATTTAAAATTATCAAAAAGTAACGAAAGAGTAATGTTTGGAGAGTTTTTTTAACAGATATAAGATGACGTGGAAGTTCCTGGAATAGGACATGAAAATTCTAACCAGAAAACAATATGTCAGTGATCAGTAAACTCGTTTGGAATTATCCAGTAGAATTAAAGTAGCTCATTTAAAGGGCACAACTGATCCTCTGACATCTTGAAAGGTATGATATATAAGTGTGAGTAAGTCTGAGTAAGAAAATCATAAGTATGAATTTTCGATCTTACACGCTCCTTAAGAAGGTACATTAAATAAATGTCCTAAATTGGCTTATAGCTATGCCAAAAATAATGCTGCAGGCGTTTTATATTTTACGATTCAAGTAAATTACTAGATTAAAAAAAAAGCAAAAGCTCAATTGAAATTGCAATTATTAGAAATACAATGCACCAGCAATGAGTGTACAACCATTTCTTTAATAGCCTCATCTAGAGTATATAATTGTATACAATAGAGTATATAATTGTATAATTGTATCATCTAGAGTATATAATTGTATAAGAGTATACAATTGTTCTTTTGGTTGGCGCCTTAGATTTGTCGTGTACGGATCAGATAAAATTAAAAGTTGGGAGGCATTTCCTAGAATTCATTAATCTGATTTTTTGTAATCCTTGTTACGTGCCTCTTCAGCTTCCTCAGAAAGAACACCAATAGGCATCATTGCTGCTTGAATAATTTTTCTGCCATGCACTAAAATCTTTTGCACTGTAACTGGCATATAATACCAACTACATTTTTTAACAAATAGTTCAGCAGTTTTATAAGCGTAATCATCGAACTCATCGGCATCAATATTTTCTCCACAAGTTATGCATTGCAATATTATGCGAAATCTTTCTATTAGTTTCTCATTCACACCTGTAATATCGGCGACCAATTGTGAATTGGAAAAAAATCTTCTGGAAGTATTTCCATCATTTGTCGTTCCAGAGCCTTGCTTTACAAAATCAACAAGTAAACCTAAATTTTCTCTTAATGCTTGCTGAATCTTTGCTTTATTTTAATTTTTTACTACACAGTTTTCATTGTTTGTAGACCATTTCTTAAAAGGTAAATTATAGCCAATGTGAAGGATACATTCCAGAATTCGAGTATGTAATGGTGACATGGCTAATTGATAACCAACGTTGTCCGTTATTTTTTCTTTGAGCACGTTCAAGTTGTTCATTTCTGTAGGTTTTGAATAACATATATAACAAACGGATGCTGAGGGTGTATGAGTTTTCACTTGGGTGATTTTTCCGGCTATCATACTAAGTACTAAGTCATCTTTGACTTTAAGATTCCTAGCACAATTGGTTATTATAGTACCGCACAACAATATTTTTCTTCATATCATCTACTACAGGCAAATTTTTTTTTTAGTTTAATTTGCTCACTTCACAACTGTAATACAATTTTATAATTATTTAACATAAAATAAATGGCAGTAGTTAATTAGTTCATGTACATTTTTTAACATGAAATACAGTATTTATGCATAATACTAAAATATATTGTATAATAAAAGAACGATTTTTACACATAACTTCTTAAGAAATTATCCCTCTTTAAAACAAATTTCATTACACTCAATTTTAATTAATTTTGTGAGTTAATATCTTTTAATATAATTGCAAAACATGGAAAGCAAAAAGAATGATGACAAGACACAATTTTGCTTTTAGTTTTTGCTGAAAGAAGTTGCTTAAAACATTGCATACTTACAGGCTTGCATTTTAAAATGCACATCTTCAGAGGAAACCGTATAAAATTTGGAAAAACGGGTTTAATTATCGGCGTCGCAGTTCGTAGCAGTTACATTTTGTAGAAATTGAAAGTGGACAGTTCTACCATGATGTTGGAACTAATTAGCCCGTATCGAAAAAAGTCTTTGTTGGGCAATTTCTATCAAAGATTGATTTTTTCTCCATTTTTAATGTGTTGATTAATTCTTAATAAAAAAATAAACTGCACATAATTTCATATATTAGCAAAAACAGATGTAAAATATAATTTATAATTTATATAATTTCTAAAAATGTTTTAACACACATCGTTTAACTTTAGGTTTTAATTAATAAAATCACCAAACTTTGTGCATTTTTACTATGTAGCTACAATAAAATATGTTACACAAGTTTCTGGTTATCTGACTATAATATAGTTTGCTTATATTAAGGAAACAGGATATTTGAAAAAATGGTTATATTAAGGAAACAGGATATTTGAAAAAATGGTTTATTGCGGCAAAAATAAAAAACACTATGCGCCGGCTCACGCATCAAAACTAGTGAAACACACCTTAAAATAGGTTAAATGGGACAACCATCTGCACCCGCCGCACAGTGTCGCGAGCTTATACAAACGGTGGCCAAAAATAGAAAGCGTTGTCTTAGATAGTTCAAATCTGGTACAGTTGAGTTTATTGCTTAAAGTAAGTCAAATTTAAATTTTTAAATTGGTATAAAATCTGCAATAATAAACTAAATACAATAAAATTCGACATAGATGTTTCTGACATCAACATAAAACAATGTGTGAGATAATATTAAAATCGGTGAAAGAATACGCCCACCGCTCATATAGCCTGAAATGAAAATTTTACGTAGAATCCGTAAAAAGCAATTAATGGCAATACAATATGGTACAGATGTTTGTGTTAGCAGTGAAAATTATTTTGTAAAATATTTTTTCAATCGGTCAAAGGACATGCCCACCACACTTATAAAAAAATTTGAATTTATTATCTTCACTTTTCCTATTCCTATATATATTTGTGTATGGTATATGAAATAAAAAAAAAATAAAAAATACGGTTTCAATTCGGCGAAATATGAGCCACCTGCCACCCCTATTTTAAAAGTTACCTGTAACACTCAAATTAAGAAATCTTACCTTTGATATAAAAATAAGTTCATGCTTTTTTGCCTTTTAAGAACTTGTCATTATTACAATATACAAAAAATAAAAAATTAACTTTAATCTATATTGATATATAACAAATTACTTCATTTACTTAAATTTTTATTTATACAGTATTTGATGATGAATCAGATGAAACGAATTCAGTGAAATCAATTTGTGATAGTGTAATATTTTCCATATTTTCATCTTCAAGTTCTGTCTCTGTATCTATTTCAAGAAAATGATATACATATATCTTTATCATTTTGCTGCTTTCTACTGCATGTTTTGCGCTCTTCTGATATACCAAAAGGTCACTATTACTCAATTCCCTTGAGTTTTTCCTGGTGTTTTCTGATCGAAACCTTTGGAATTCCTTATGGCTGGCCTCGAGTGCGCCTTCAGTAAGAAACCCAATAGGAATACTGATATGATTTATAACAGCACACCCATGAACCAGTATTTAACGAACAGTCATTGGTACATAATACCATGAGTAATGCTCAATGTAAATTGAATGACCTTCCTTTAATAGTTTACAAAAACTTTATTTACATTTTTCCCACTAGCTAATGGCGTAAAATTAAACAAAAATTTTTTATCAAACTAATTTCTATACCAGTTTAAATATGCTAATTTTCGCCAAAACATGCTCTAGGAAAAATGTCATAAAATCATAAATTTTCACTTTTCTCAGGAAAAACTCTAGAAATGTATTCAGAAAGAGTTGTTATAATACATACATAAAAATAAAAAAAAAATAAAAGTCGGATTTTTTTTTTTTTTTGCTTTTGAAACATTGTAAAAAATGTGTTATTTTTCCATATAAATTTGCTAATATTCGCCAAAACATTCTCTACGAAAAATGTCATAATATCATTAATTATCACTTTTCTCGCAAAATACGTATTTAGAAAGAGTTGTTATAATACATACTTAAAAAAAAAAAATAAACAAAAATGCGGATTTTTTTTTATTGATTTGGAAATTTTGTAATAAATGTATTATTTTTCCATATAAATATGCTTATTTTCGCCAAAACTTGCTCTAGGAAAAATGTCGTAAGATCATTAATTTCACTTTTCCTTGCAAAAATCTTTGGAAATGTATTAAGAAAGAGTTGTTATAATACATACTTAAAAATACAAAAAAAACAAAAATTCGGATTTTTTAATTGTATATAAAACTTTTGATTTTATCTGATTTCTTGAAGTTGTATTCTTGCATAGAAAAACTTTTTTATTACTTTATTTATCTCTCTTTTTCTTACTACAACTTAAGAAATATCTCTTTTGAAGTTTTGGGCATAAATTGTACTAAAGTTGCAACGTTATTAAAAAATATTCAGTACTAAACTATAAAAGCTGAAATTTCGTAAAATTTTTAAGGCACCATTTAAAGAGCATAACTTACACAAATAGAAAGATATCGCAAAATCCTATTGGATTCATATAATTAAGGCTCTTTTCTATAAATGTGCATACTTTTATTTCCAAGCTATTTTTGGCCGCCTCGCTGCACAGTGCGCGTGCTCCCAGGACTTTGTGACTTCTGGCATACTACTCATAAATTAGCTGAATGATGGGCGAAATGTGTTGAAGTCGATGTAAAATATTTTGAATAAAAAAAAATTAATTTTCCCAGAAAATAACGAATTTTTTACCAAAGAAAACCGGATAAAACTTATGCAATACGCTGGTGTATAAAACAACATAGAGCAATATCGAGCGTCCGAATTTTTTGGGGACTTTTTTGTGCTCTTCTCGGCCATTCCATTCTACGCACTTCAAAAAAACACACAAAAATTCAGCCAGCAAAGTTGACACACCCCTTTTAACCGCTCACAAATGAAAAAAATGCTATTTATTCTAATATTACTATTATTACTACGCTTACATTTCAAAAATCATTATAATTCCTAAGTTATAATGTTTTGATATATAGACTTGGTGTGTTGGTGCTATAAGTCTGAGTGGTGTTCACTATATATATAAATGTTTTCACACCCACTTGTACCGCCCACTTAATATATAAAGCTGAATATCATCGTGTCTATATGTATCACAACAGCTCCTACACCGTTTGTCTGACTTCAACCAGCATATACAGGGTTGTCAATATTCGAAGCGCCTATTTTATTTTTAAATAAATCAAAGAAATCACAATTTTTTGTCTGTTCGTCATGAATATCATTTAATTGGGTTCAAGTAGATTGGCTTACATTATTTCTTGAATATGATATCTCGTAAATGGTCGCCATTGGCCTCTACGACATATTGTGCCCGGTTTGCAGCATTTTCCATGGTTTTCTTAAACATTTCGATGGGAATGGCGGTTATTTCTTGACGGATGTTGGTTTTCAGCTCTTCTAGGATCTTTGGCTTGTTGACGTAAACCTTTGATTTCAAATAACCCCACAAAAAGAGTCTGGAGGCGTTTTGACATCAAACCATTTTTTGACATCAAACGGCCAGGGAACAATTGCTTCAAAAAATCGATTGTAGTGTGGCTTGTGTGTGGTGGCGCGCCGTCTTGTTGAAACCAGTAGTGCCTGATACGCTTTCGACAAACGATTGGCATGAAAAAATTGTTTATCATATCGCGATAACGCTCCTGATTGACAGTAACTCTGTGGCCATTATCATCTTCGAAAAAGAAAGGCCCAATGAGCATTTTAGCACAAACGCCGCACCAAACAGTGACTTTTGCATCGTGAAGAGGTACCTCTTGAATCTCTTGTAGATTTTCAGTTTCATACAAACGATAAATTGTTTTCTTGGAAGGTGCACTTTTCACTTTATTTATTTTTTTGAAAGCACGTTGAGTTTTCACTATTGACTTGTTTTGTTGAATGTAAATTTCAACAATTTTAGAGCGTTCGCGGGGCGTGTACTGTTCCATTGTAAACATTTGCTTGGAATGACGCTTCAAACGCGGTATGTCATTAGTCGATTTGGCATCACTGCGGAAAGTTACAGTGTTGCCAGATGGGCGCTTCGAATATTGACAACCCTGTATAAGTAGGTGTAATGAGCAGTCTTGTGTTCCATTCAAAATGTGTTCCATAAGGGATGTGTTATTTTAATTTTAATGATGCTCTTACACTGTTTGTTCCATTTCAACTAAATTAGTTTAGTTTAATGAGCATTTTTGTACCTAGAAAAGTGCGTGGGATTAAACAAAGGGTCGTGCCAATTTAGTTCTAATTGAACTCCTTCTACATCATTTGACTGACTTCAACCGAATTTTGCACACACATTCTTTGGTATAATGCACAGTTCGTAGATTATATAAGTGGACGGGATTATACAAGGGGCGTGGCGCTTTAATTTCATTTTATCTGCTTCTACACCATTCTCCCAACTTTAACGAAGTTTCACACTTTAACCAAATGTTATATAAACACACTTTTCCGGGCCTTTTATATAAGGGGCTATTCAGAAATTATGTAATATGTTTTTGGCCATTTTTGAAGCAACCCACCCCCTCCCTCCACCATTTGTCACACTTTGTCACAAAATCTTGTGATCCGTTCATTTTACTTGGTGAAACTGAAAGCAATATTTACAATAAAATTAAATTTTAATAAAATTTTAAATTTCAAAAACTGAATTCAAACATTGTTTGTGATGTAACGCACGATCGCCCCCCCCATAACACACTTCGTCACAAATGTTCGACCCCCACCTCTCTCCCTAAAAGTTTTACATAATTTATGAATTTATGAGTGGAAGGAAATCTCTTCAAACGAAATCTTTTCTCTCTATAATGGAATTTTTCCTTTAACAAAAATTTAACATTTCCTTTCATGTGGAAAACATTAATATTGGAAAAAAAAAATTATCTACAATTCGACACCCACAACATAAAAATCTAAAACTCAATAACTACAAAATTGTATACACCGCACACTGAACTCTAAAATAGCCTAGTTCAAGTATATTGCGAGTAAATATCCTGCAATATTCTTTATAAGAACCATTATTTTATTATTATTGACAAATAAACATAAAACAGGCAGAAAATAATATACCGCAAATTCAATTTTTTTTCTTAACTTTGCTATTGCTTTTCCCCTATGTATGTGTATATATGTGTTTGCCACCACACAAACTCAAAATGCAAAAATAAAAACAAAAACCACCCTTCATGTCGATAAAATGTCCATCAACGAAATTCTATTAGATGGAAATAATTTAATGTTTCTTCAAAAGAAAAAAACAAAAACAAACAATAGCTTTGCCAAGCTTTTTGCCACCGCTGTCATGTAATCGATAACGACGCTTTTCTTGGCAGGCTGAATACTGGCGAAATCTTAGTAATATATTTAAAAATCTTCTTAGAAGTTTTAAATATTTCAGAGTTTAGAGTCACAAGTTAAGAGTCATGACAGCTTAGTGAAGGGTTGTCAGACCATAATTCTAAGAGTCTGGGCTCGAATGGTACTGAGTCTGGGTACTTTAATTACTGGTTTGGTTTTCGTTGTAGGAAACTTTGTTTAATCCAATCATATCAGCTTTTTTTTCAGTGCGGACTAAATTGAGAAAAATTAATATGAACTTTTTCTTAAAGGTCTTAAGAGCGTGTTGCTTACTCATCAGTTACCAGTTCGTGCATTTATGTAACTTTACAAATGACTTTTAATATTTATATAAAATATATAAGATGAATTTGCAATTTCTTAAGTTAACGACACACAGGTTTCTTTTTTAAGCCTGATACCTTTATGACTCATTCTCCGTATCTTACCATCCTACCATTAACTGCCGTTTCATTTACACACAAAGTGAAATGAAAACCCGGAAATTTAAATTTTTTTTTTTTCTTTTTTACCCAAGGAGGCAGTAGCCAAAGGCAGGGTTCAAAGAGAAACGCCTGGCATAGTTGTCATGCCTCATGTGAGTAGCACGTGTCAAAAAATGTAGGTGTGAGTGAAAAATCCGCAGCATACGGACGCCGCACACCGGCCTGTCATGCATGTCATGCATGCAACATTCTCCAACTACAACAACACAACTAAAACAACAACAACCTAAACTTGGTACCGTCCTGTTGCTTCACTCGGGTCCTTGTTGCTTATTTGTGTTCCTTTTTTCAAACACGCTGCTAGTGCTGCTAAGGATAAAAGTATGAAGGAAATAATTGTAAAGGATTCAAGTACATGATATGCTTGCAAGTGTTGGTTTTGCGACACGAAGGTTGAGTGGTAGTGGTGACAAATGACACACACACACACACACACACAAAAGAAGCATACGTTACAGAGTGTATAAATTGCGAGCATTGTGCCTGTGGTTAGAGGTTAAGTAAACGTGTTTAACTGCCATTTTTGCGCTTGCTGGCTATGCTGGTTACCATGTTACTAACAAATTTTCAGAAAAATTAATTGAGTTTGTTATATTTCACAACACATTGTTTTTTTTTTTTTTGTTTTTTGTTATGGATACCTCCTGTATACTTAATTGAATAATCGTCATAAAGGAGTCCAATATTCGGTAATCGCTAAGTTAACTTATATATCAACATAGCTCACTTAAAAATTAAAGCAGGGCATCAAGCTGGTGATAAATTTCACTAAAATGAAAAATCATTGGGAGAAACTCCGAATTTTATAAAACTCCAAGTAATGTGTAAAGAAACAAAAGTAGGAGAGCCAAAGAACGTACTTGTTCGGCATTATATGAAGCCGTACAGTTTTTGTTTAATCCGTTGGCAACCAGTGTTACCGCTTAATAAAATTTCATCCTACCAAATATTTTCCAAAAACTACACAGAATTCAATCGTATATGATATAATAATATCTGTATTATAGAGTAGATATTAAGGTGACCTTTAATTTCTAAATCTTGAAAAATTAAGGATTTTAAATTTAATATTGTCAAAAAAGTATTATATATATTCAAAAAAAGCTGCACATTTTTACGTAAGTATCAAATATTAAAAAAATATAAAGTTTAGCCAATTTTGGTTCCTCCTGGCGACATAAGAGGGCATCTTCTAAAAATTAAAGGTCATCCATGACTTTCCGAAAAAACTGAAAATGATAAAGCAAAATTTCAAAATGGGATCACATCATTAGAGACCTGGGCACCGACCGAACCTAAAAAAACATGCATTTTGAATATTTTTTTTTGCACAGGTGCAATTTTGCCAAAAAACAGAAAAAGAAACAAAAATTATCGAAAATGTAAAAAAAAAACATTAACATAATCAAATAAGTTCTAATTTCTTAGGTTTGGCCGGTGCTCAGGCCTCTAATGAAGTGATCCTATTTTGAAATTTTGCTGTATTATTTTCAGTTTTTCCGAAAAATCATGGATGACCTAAAAATCACCTTTTAGAAGACGCCCTTTTGTGACGTCAGGAGGAACCAAAAGTGGCCGAAGTTTATTTTTTTAATGTTTGATACGTACTTGCGGCTGCCGTGGCGTAGTGGGTAGAGTGTGGCCCATACGCCAGAGATCCCTGGTTCAATTCCCACCTTACAGAAAATTTTTTTAATTGAATTCATTTTTCTGTCGGCCAAACAGACAATGGCAAATCTCAGAGAGTTAAAACTGCCATGAAAAGCTTCTTGAGAAGTCGGCATAAAACTTGTCGATGCATTTCTCATAATTTCCCTTCAAACATTTCACAACACGCACAACAAAATTGATCATAAGAAGCTCGGTCAAATTCCTTTCAAGGGCAGAAATGGACATTTCGTTTATTTTTTTTAATTAAAAATGTACAGAAAAGCTTTTTTGAATAAATATAATACTTTTTTCACAATATCGAATTAAGAAACCTTAATTTTTACTACTTAAAAAGTAAAGGTCACTTTAAGTTTTTATAAAAGCTATACAAGACAAATTGAATACGCGTATACAAGCATTGTCCATCAAGATGTAAAACCACTCTACAATTTTGGATGGCCCGATTGAGCTTAAAATCATCATCTTGGAATGAAAAGTAGAAGGCAAGCAAGATATGACCAAATTTATGGTGCATGCACCAAAGTTTAGAGACAAAAAATATGTCTAAAATTTAAATGCTTAAGAAATCTTTAAAAGTGTTTTTCTCAAAACCAATTTATACAACTTCGGCTGTCAGGCCCAAATATTACCGAAACCGAAACTTCAAAATCTTATAACAAATCTCACATTTTGTATGACATACGTCAAATATTACTGAAAAAATTCTATTAATACTAATTTCATATTAAATTTTTGTAAGTAGCTTTAATAAAAAAAAAATTATTGAAAAATATTTATAATCGATTTCGACCGAATTTAACAAAAAGAGCAAAATTTCGGGTTCACTTTCGGCCAAAATTTCTGTTATATCTGAACAGTTCTTATGATCTTTGAAAAAAATCAGCCGCTTTTCAAAGAAAATTAACTCAAGATAACCACTCCAACACAAAATATGGTTCAAAGTATGCGGTTTGGCTTTCAGATGGAATCCTCTCAGAGATTTTTAAAGTCATAGTAAACTCACATTCCCTTTTTGGTGACAATCGTAGAGTACTAAACTTATGACAACGGTCAACAGCAAGTTTATAGTTCATATATCTCTTGAATTAACCCTAGAGGTGTCAAATATATGAGCCGGTCCTATTATTTTTTATTCTTCAATATATCTCTTAGCATACCTAACCCTTAAGTGCTACCCTTCTGGGTGTACCCATATAAAAAACACAAAAATTGTCGATTGCATTTCAGAGCTGGTCCTATCTCTTTTATCATTCAACATTTCTCTAAGTAAACTTACCCGTTATCTAACAGCCTTCCGAGGGTCCCATACAAAATACACAAAAACTATCGATTATACATCATATCTCTCCCGAAATGGCCTCTAAAATTTTAAAATATATGAGATGATCCTACTATATTTGCCCTTTAACATTTCTTTTTAACACACCTACCCCCTATCTGCCACCCTTCTGGGTGTCCCCATGCAAAAAACACAAAAACTATAGCTTAGAGCTCAAACCTCTCCCAAATTGACCCGTAAAGTGATAATATTTATGAGGTGATTGTATTATTGTTTGCCCTTTCAACATTTCTTCTCAACACACCTACCCCGTATATCCCTTTCAGATCGTGATGCATCGATTGTGCGGGTAAGTTTCAGTCTCAATATCCTCACTTCTTTTTGACTAATGTTTAAAAAATCAACTTGTATCGATTGTGCTGTTTATTGCTAATTTCGTTTCACACATTGTTCCGGTATTCGTTTTACAGGTTCTTAAATATTCGCGGAATTCTTGCTTCACATTTTAATTTTGTCAAAATGAGCCGTAGAAGTAAGTTGTGCTTCAATTAGTACTAATAGCGAAAAATTAATAAAGTGCACAAATTTAAACTTAAAAAATACTAAATTTTAATAAATCGAAAAGACTGAGGTCAATAAAATAAATAATTTGAAAAATTTATTTTAATGGGATTGCCTTATTTCGACCGAGATGCATCAAGTATCCGAGCTCTCAAAATACATGAAGGATATGAAAATAGAGAAACCTAGGTATTGATTATGTTTTCATATCATGCAAGGACCATGTATTCCAAAAATCATGAAAAATTATTTGTAGTTTGGCGTCAGATCTGAAAGAGATATGCCACACTTCTGGGGGTCCTCATACAAAAAACACAAAAACTGCCGGCTCTCGAGTTGAGCCCTAGTGGAGTAAAATATATGAGAAGTTCCTATTATTTTTTGCAATTCAACATATTTTCTGTAACAAATCCCTTTATATGCCACTCTTTTGGGGGTCTCCACATAAAAAACACAAAAGCTGTCGATTATAGTTCATCACTGTTCCGAATTGATCACTATAGGGTTCAAATATATGAGGCGGTTGTGTTATTTTTTCCCCTTTAACATTAGTTCTGAACACATCTATCCCTATCTGCCACTCTTCTGGGGGTCCTCATACAAAACACACAAAAAAAATGCTATGATTTCTGCTTGTTGATGATTTAATCAGAAATGTAGGCATTAACAGTGCAAGCCTTCACTGTAAATTGATAAAATTTAGAGTGCTGACTATATAAATTTGCTGACTTAACACTGCTGACGTTAACATTGATGACGTTAACGGTGCTGATTCATAACTTTTTCTCCTACCAAAAAGTGCTCAATGCGCCTAAAGAAGTTTTCACTAAAGGAGTATCAAACTTGCATCTTGTTATGAAGCTTCTCCCCACTAGAATCTACCATATTTATTTAAAAATCCAAAAAGAATAATGTGCATTTGCAAAAAGTTCAAAAAACAAACTGTTTTTCGGAAAATTTTTTTATATAATTTTTAGTGCAAACTATGACCAACATGTTAATGAACAAAATGCACAAAACTTTATAAAAACCAGTCCACCCACCCAGATATTAACTGTATACTACACAAAAAAGTTTTAAGAGTTACAAGTTATAAGATTTAAGAAAAAAGCCTTTAATTTTCTAACAGGCAATGCTGAAATAATGGAAGAAAAGGCAATAGAACAAGGAACTAGGCAAAGAATATAAATTGGCTTATCGTATTGACAGATTTAATGGTTAGACATCAGGTGGAAAAAGTCCAAAAACTCAATACAAAATGCAAGATAATTCTCATAAAATTTGTAAGTTACCTTCAAAGAGTACAGATAATACAAACATATGTTTCTATTCAACATACACTTTCCGATAATAATAAATAAATTTATTTGTCAAAAAATCACTTTACTTAAACCGATACTAGCAACAGCTTGGTTAATTATTTTTAAATATTAAAAAAATTTCGAAAAATAAAAGCATTATGGCTTAAACGAGCGATTTTTTTTTTGATAGAGGGTGTCTCAAAAGCCACTGACATTTTGATTTAAGCACAGCTTTTTTGTGACAAGCGTAGATTACAGTACGTTCAAAAAGTCCATAGGATGGCACATAGATGGCGTTACTAGATATTTTTCCATATAATTTTTTATTTAGTACCAACCTTCAAAGGATATGTATAAAAATTTGACAACAATCTGACAGTTACTTCGTGAGTTACAGCATTTTGTGTGCAACTATTGTTATTGAAAAAAAAAATGGAGAAAAGTGAATTTCGAATTTTGATAAGGCATTGCTTTTTGATGAAAAAAAATACAGTGGAAACCAAAAAATGGCTTGATAAACATTATCCGGACTCTGCTCCATCGAGACAAATGGTAGAAAAGTGGATTGCTGAATTTAAACGTGGTCGTATCAGCACAAATGATGCAGAGCGCAGTGGACGCCCAAATCAGACTGTTATTCCACAAAACATCAAAAAAATCCACAAATTGGTTATTTGGTTATTTATGGTTATAGCTCACATTGTAAAGATATCAGATGGTAGTGTTTTTACCATTTTACACATTTGGTATGCGAAAGATCTGTGCAAAGTGAGTGCCGCGTGAGCTCACAGTCGACCAAAAACAACAACGGATTGATGCTTCAGAGGAGTGTTTGGCGCTGTTAAACCGCAATAAAATCGAATTCTATCGTCGATATGTGACAATGGATGAAACATGGCTTCACTATTGCACACCAGCATCCAAAAGACAGTCAGCTGAGTGGACAGCAGTCGACGAACCGAATCCAAAGCGAGCAAAGACCCAACAATCGGCTTGTAAGGTGCTGGCGTCTGTATTTTGGGATGCGAAAGGAATAGTATTTATCGACTATCTCCAAAGCCATCACCATCAACAGCGACTATTACTGTGCACTTTAGGATCAATTGAAAGCTGAAATCGCCAAGAAACGGCCACATTTGCAAAGGAAAAAAGTGTTGTTTCACCAAGACAATGCAGCGTGTCAAAAATCGATGAAAACGATGGCAAAATTTAATGAATTGGGCTTCGAATTGCTTACCCACCCACCGTATTCTCTAGATTTAGCCCCCTGCGACTTTTTTCTGTTTTCCGATCTCAAGAAAATGCTTGCTGGAAAGAAATTCAAGTCCAATGATGAAGTAATTGCTGAAACTGAGGCCTATTTTGACGAGAAAGTGAAATCGTACTATAAAAATGGTATCGAAAAGTTGGAAAATCGCTATACTCGTTGTATCGCTCTTGAAGGCAACTATGTTGAATAATATAATCGAGTTTTATCAAAATTTTGTTTTTTTCTTACTTATCCTACGGACTTATTGAATGACCGTTATATGTATGACAGTTGCCAACAACCTGCATGGAAGTTTAGTTATAGTGAAATTTAAGGTCAAGTAACGTGTGCAAATTGTGAAAAAATATTCAAAGTTTGCGGAGATGGTTCGTGAAATCCGAAAACTTCTCGATCATCTAACTATCATCATAATTATCTCGCACCGAGTTTATGTTGTTTGGCCACTGAGACTATGCGGTTTAACGCCATTGGACTTCTTTCTTTGGGATTTTCTCAGAGGGAAGATCTAAGTATGCCAATAAGCCACGGATAATTCTGGAGCTGATCTCTTACGGTCTCTTACAACCGTAAGTCGATTTTGGCCTGTTGAAAGAATTTCCGCCAGCCATTTCTATTATGCGCTTGCTGGCGCCAGTTGGAAGCTCCAAGTTTCGTCAGGTTGTACTCTACTTAGTTCTTCCAATGGATGCGATCGCCCTGTACTGCGTTGACCGCCGCTGGGTACCAAATCGAATATATTCTTCGCTTTAGCTTCGTCTTCCATCCGCTCACCATGACCAAGCCAGCGAAGCCGCTCGATTTTTATGCGCTTTACTATGTCGATGTCAGCGTATAGCTCATACAGCTCATTGTTCCATCGTATTCGGTACTCGCCATTGACGCAGATTGGTCCGTAGGTCTTGCAAAGGATCTTTCGCTCGAAAGCTCTCAAAGTCTTTTTATCAGAGCTGCTCAACGTCCAGGTTTGTGCTGCATATAAAACAGCACGGGCATGATACGTGACTTATAGAGCGTGACTTTTGTTTGTCGAGAGAGGACTCTGTATCTCAATTGCCTACTGAGGCCAAAGTAAGACCTGTTGGCAAGAGTTATCCTTCGTTTTATCTCTCTACTGATATCGTTGGTGGACTTAATGCTGGATCCGAGGTAGACGAAGTCCTTCACAACCTCGAAGGAGGTGTTGTCAACAGTGACGTGGGCGCCAATACGCTGGGACTGTTTGTTTGTTGACCCCAGATATTTTGTCTTATCTGCGTGCGCTGCAAGACCCATGCGACTCGACTCTTTTTCTAATTTGGAGAATGCTTCACTGACTTTGCGTTTATTATGACATCAATATCATCAGCATACACCAGCATCTTAACACTCTTTTAGAATATGGTGCACATTTGTCTGAGATTAGCAGCTCGATCATTCGATAAATCATTCCCCATAATTAGATAAAAAAAATCGCACGATAAAGAATCATCTTGTTTGAGCCTCATTTGGAAACAAATGGTGGGGAGAGATCCTTCCGCATTTTAACTGCGCTGCTGGTGTTGCTCGGTGTCATCGTGCATTGAGGAAATAATTTTGCAGGTATGCCAAATTGGCTGCCGTGGTGTAGTGAGTAGAGTGTATGCTGCTATGAAAAGCTTCTTGAGAACATAAGCCGTTCGGAGTCGGCATAAGACTTGTAGGTCCAGTTCTCGATCATTTGCGTTCAAACCTTTCACAACACGCACAACACAATTAATCATAGGAAGCTCGGTCAAAGTCCTTTCAAGGGCTGAATTGGCCAAATTGACAGTTGGCACAAATAAAGGGATCGCCTTTCTTGTGGATTGGGCAGAGTACACCGAGGTTTCACTCGTTCGGAATGCATTCTTCCGACCATATACTGCAAAGAAGCTTGTGAATGCATTTAAACAGAGCTTCGCCTCCGTTCTTAAACCGCTCAACCGTTGTTCTTAAGTCGTGTTATAGCTGTCAAGACTTCATTATAGTCGGGCAGCGGAACTTCAACGCAGTCATCCATAATTGGGGTTTCTGGAATATCATCTCTATTGGCGGGGTTATTGTCATCACCGCCATTCAGAAGACTAGAGAAGTGATCCCAAGAAAACATTACAAATTATTAATTATTGTACACTCATGAAAAATGTATACTCATGTATTCGAATACTTATAATTTTTTAAATATTTCGATTTTTACTTTAAAATTTTACACAAATTCCTGATATCATATTCAATAATATGATAGACCTATTTTTTAAAATTTAGAAAATGAATACCTAACTTAGGGTAATTGAAGGCATCATTGGGGCATATCTTTCAATGCAACTTGTATAAATTTTAACGAAACCGAAGTAGAAAGAAAATTCGTAAAAATTTCCTTGGCCACGCTGCAGAACATTTCAACATAATTGGTCCTATTTTAAAGGTAATAAAATGAACGATTTATACCAACACACCGAGTCAAAGTAAGGATTTTGGTACACTTTACATTATTGCCGAATACTTTAGTGCGAAGCTTTGATGTTGTTCTTTAACATGCCAGACACGTTTAACAACATTTGGACGTGTTTTTTCCTCAAACACGTTACCAATATTGAACAGAAACACGCAAATTAATACAAGTGAATTGAGGGAATAAAATTTGGTTGTTTATATTGTATACTAGTTATTGTTGAAATTACCTCTTCAAATTATTGTTTCTAGTAATTTATTAATTGTTTTATTTATGCTACTTCGGGGACATGTTCAGCCGCAACCCTCGGCTTACATCCAAGCCATTAGCCAATACAAACAGAGACTACTTTCCATCTATTACCAACCAGCAACACCCACTTACCACACCTACCCATATAATAGAGCAATAAATCCTCGCCAGTTTCACCGTCAGCGTCGGAACATTTATTGAGTCATTTATTTTTACTTTTATGCTATATTTACTCGTATTTGTTATATCTACTTTTTTTTCTTTTTATTTTCTTCTTTTTTTTTTGTATTGTATACCATCTATTTTGTTTACTCTTTGTATACGATACATTTTAGATTCGCACTCGTCATCGTGCATGTTGATATGTAAGGGGGTGCAGGACATCCGCTTTGAAAAACTAGGAAAATGTAGAAAACTAAACTTGCTTAATTAGATTTTTAATCGAATTGCAGTTCAAGCATTGAAAACTTTCATTTTATCATGATTCTTCACATGCGAACGCATTACCGTTATGGTTTTGAGGGTGATGTCAGGTGTTTTAGTGTGTAGTTATATTGGGCACCCTAGAAGTTGCTAGTGCTGGTGCTGGTGTGCAACGTGTTTTTCATTAATTGGAGCCAAGCAGTTTTTCGGGTTTGCGTGTTAATTGCTTTTTATTTTTTGTAGTTGTATTATGTGTTTGATTTTTAGTTGGTTGCATGCAAGTAGTGTGTATGTGTGTGTGTGAGCGTGTATCGGTCAGTCGGTGCAAGCTTGTTGATTGTACTGCCAACATGTGGCAAAAATCATGTTGTTATTATTGTTGCTTTTGTTTTTATTGTCAACGCATTGCTGAATTTTAATTTATTTACAAAAGTTTTGTGTGCTTTTCAAAATGTAAATGAAAAACTTTCCAGTTTGGTTCAAAAACTTTACTATGGGTCACACATATCACACCAGGTTGGAAGCAAAAGGTCAACAATGGTCGGACTTCAATGATTTTGGTTCTAATCTTTTGAGCTTATAACAGATTTCTAAGCTGAAATAAAACATTATGAAATAAATGATGTAAACAAGAAAACAAATGGAGTTAAATTTGTGTTGTCTCTGCAGCAACAGGATTCCTTATAAAATAAACTATAAAGACGTACACGTGTAAGTAATAAAATTTTAAAATCAACACTTTGATATGTTAGTGTCCAAACGTTTTTCTAGTGAGTTTTTAAGTCAAAAAGTCTCTTTCACATTTTAAAATTGAGCCTGAATTTTTCAGTTGCAATGATGACGAGAACACAAAAGACAAATTTTATATATGCGAGCAAATTTTGTGACTAAATTGTTTCTTAAAATTGTGTACACTGAGAAAAATACTTAAGACAATAATAAACTTATTCACCTCACCTATTCACTGACTTCGACTGTTTTGAGCCTGTTGAGTTTTTGATCAAGAAAACAAAGTTTTATTTGTTGATCCATCGCATTTTATGTAGATGATGAAATACCAATCGATATATTTACAGATTCATACAAGTATTTTATATAATTTTTATATAATTTTTATCTTGGGTATTATTTTTAAATGAAGCAATTCTTTTCAATTATTACCAGTTTATTACAATATATAAATTAACAAATAATACTTTGCTTAGCAACTCGCCCAATCAAAGTCTCATACTTTGATCGCTTGTCTTCACAATGTCACGTTTCTTTTTTTTCTAAATCCAACGATAGAATACCTAACAGAACCTCCGTTGCGCTTGTTGGAGTGGTGCGAATTGCACCTATTATTCCAACACACGCCAGCCGTTGAACTCTG
Source organism: Coremacera marginata (assembly GCA_914767935.1). NCBI lineage: Eukaryota > Metazoa > Arthropoda > Insecta > Diptera > Sciomyzidae > Coremacera > Coremacera marginata. The sequence continues at coordinate 142,403,739 of OU612044.1, forward strand.
TCCAGTCTCTTCTTAATCGTTTTCTGGCTGATTTTTGCCCACCAGATCACCGAAGCATACGTGATGACAGGTTTAACCAAAATAGTGTAGACCCATTTGATACACTCTGGGTTTAGCCCCCATTTGAGACCACAAACGCGTCTAAACTGAAACAGAACCCTCTTGGCTCTCTGAATCCCGTCTTCTTCATGCTCGTTCCAGTTCAGTTTGCTACCAAGGGTTACCCCTCAATATTTAACTTTCGTGGACATGTTGGTTTCAGCTCTAAAAAGTCTGAGTGGTTCTCTCCTCAGACCTGCCCTCTTTCTAGTAAAGAAAATATTGTCTGATTTTCCTGCGTTTACGGTAAGGCCTTGTTCTCGACACCACTCCTCCAACATTCGGAGTGCCCCCTTCATGATGTCTGAAATGGTGTCAATGAACTTACCACAGACCACCAACGCAATGTCATATGCATACCCTATCGTGTGTATGCCCGATTCATCCAGTCTTACCAGTAGTGGGTCCACAGTTATGTTCCACAGGGTTGGAGATAACACCCCGCCCTGGGGACATCCTCTACTTACTCTACCTCTAGTCTTGACTCTACCACTCTGCACGTTGACCGCCCTGTGCTTGAGCATATTATCTATCCAATTTACTATCATTGAGCTTACACTGCGCTCTGTCAGGGCTTGCCGCAGCCTTCTAAAGCATATTTTGTCGAAAGCACTCTCGATGTCCGTAATGTGGCCATCGCAATGCCTCCTGAAAAAAAGCACTTTTTCAGCAACTCTTACTAATTCGTGAAAAGCAATCTCCGCAGACCTGCCTGCTCTATACGCATGTTGGCATCTACTCAGAGTATTATGCATCAGCGAAGTGCTCTCAAGACAGTCAATCATCACTCTTTCCATCGTTCTCAAGAGGGAAAACGTAAGGCTGATCGGTCTGAACGACTTCGCCTCCGCATAATCCTTTTGTCCGGGCTTCAGAAGAAAGACAACTTTCACCTCTCTCCAGACCCTCGGAACGTACGCAGTCGCTAAGCAAGTAACGAATATACCCCACAGCCTAGGTGCAATAAGATCTTCCCCCCATAGCCGGAAATAAACCGTCTATCCCTGATGATTTGTACGGAGCAAATGAGCATATAGCACTACTCACCCCGTCCATAGTGATCATTCTTTCAGCTTCCAATCTGAAAAGCCTGCGCATCCTTTTCTTTAAGGATGTCCACGGGTCGTCAGACCTAAAACTTGCAGGAAAATGCACCTCCATCAGAATTTGCCATGGTTCCATCCGTTTTTCGGATCAGTCCCACTTTGGAGAATGGATCTTTTGAAACCATTTTCTGAAGCCTACATGCTTCCGAAATAGTTTCCATCCCAGAGCAGAACGACTGCTCTCCACGACTGCCTTTTTCGGTGTCGTATTAGGTTCTTCAGTTACCATAAGCATATTGTATTGTGTGAAACTATTGAAATATGAATGTGTTGATATTACAATTAATTTTAAAATTCAGAAAAGTTTTTCAAGCCTTAAGTTTTTCAAAGTTTTTACTTTGGTCAGCAGTCCTCCACTGCCGATTTTTTTTTTATTTTTTTTTTTGTTGTAAAGTATTTAAGTTTTTGTTTAAAAACTATATCTAGCTGTCACAAAAACTTCTGACAGTACACATAAGTTCTTCAACTCAGTATATTTTTTCTTAACAAACTCAACTTGCACGAGTTCTCAACTCACTACAGGTTTTTTCATGGTATACAAACTTCAACCATTCAATAATATAATATGTATATTGACTCTATCTGCTCTTAACTTTGCACATTTTGACTTTTTTGTTTTATTTACATTTATGTATTTTCCGATTTTTGTTGCCACGCGCGGAAATTAAAGTTTTTTTCTTCTTACTTTTAAAAGTTAAGGTAAGCATAAATAATTCCTATTGATAGAGCGCCATACTTGCCTTTCGCCCTCATGTCAGTACCAACTCATCACTTAGAACTTTATAAATGCTTTAAATAGTTTCACCAAATTAATAAATATTAAAAAAAACTGTTTAGCTGGGAATACGCTTGGAGCTAAAAGTGGAGATAGATGAACAACGTTTAAGTAAAACTATACATTATGTGCACCATATGAGGCTGAAGAAAAACAACAATGAGAGAACTTAAAATAGTTTTATTTTTATGTGTTGAACATTTTCCGCAAATTTTTCCTACACGCTTCAACTATTTGCAGTTAAAAAATAACAGCAACAATAGCAAGGAACATTGCACACTGGGGTCGCTTGTATGGGAGGCTTGGCCAAAAAGGATTTTTTGTTTATTTTTTTTTTTTTTTTAAAACAGATTTATGAAAAAGTTCTGATGCAGTTTTAATAAGGGGGATATATTAGTCAGCATTGAAATTTAGTTCTTTTATGATTACCCATTTGGAGAATACAAGAGTAGAAACTTACCCCTTTTTGAAATATTTTGAGCCTAGTTTTATGCAACAAAAAAACTCATCCAAATTCAAAGGATGAATCGTCAACAGCGTTTTATCATTCTGTTTGGGTTTGAGGCATGATAAATTATGAAGAAAAGAATTATAAAATTATATTTAAAACAAATGACTTGATTTCTTTTAATATACTTAATTTAATAGACCAGATTTTTTTTTTTATTACTAAAATTTGGTCTTTCTACATTCAAAACATATTTTTTGCTTCGCATTTAGCTTGCGCAAATAGAAAAAAAAAGCATTTTATAATTTTCAGGTCTGAATTGACAAAATCGCTATTTTCGGATTATTAGTTGTAAAACAAAACATAGAATTTGGAATTGGTACATTTCCCACTATTTTTTGTGTAATTAAAATATTTAATTTTATTTATATTAGCTTGAAATAAAACAAAACAAAATCTTTTTAAAATAATTTCATTTTGATTTGTTGAAAAGCTGAAGTTTGCTAAGCATTTCATTATGTGAAAAAAACAAAATTTTTAATAGTACTTGTAGTTCTTTTGCAATTCTTAACATAAAAAGGAAGCTTTTTTTAGCGGAAAATATGAAATTGCATATTTGTATTGAATGATCCGAAATCAATTTCGATGACACACATATGTGTCCCGAGAAATTCTAACTTGAAAAACAACGTAATTTTTGCATATTTTGCATATTGCATACAAAATTCATATGCATATTTTAACGCATATGCAAATTAAAAAATTGCAAATTTGCATATAGTTTGCATATGTTAAATATATGCAAGTCCATTTAATAGCAAATGTATGTACGAATGTGTTGCTTGCTCGATGAGTTAAACTTGTTTTTGCCCATTACTACTTTGTCCATTTCATTGAAAGTATTTTTGATATCATTGTTGTTACATCATTTAACGAATAAGTGTAAGAAACGTGTTTCAGTCAGGCAAGGCAATGAAAATAAAGTTGTTTTATTTGTAACGGATGCAACGTGTTCTACACAAATATTGAAATAATATCATTTTCTATTGTAAATAGCTATATATCTGCTGTAAAGAAAGTCTTTTTAAAAGCTCCGTACAGAATTGCATTATACAAAAATATTCTGAACAATCTTAAATTGCCTCCAGAACCCATTTTAACAAGATGGGGAACGTAGATTAAGGCAGCAGCACTCACTTCGATGAAATTAGACAGGTTATAATTAGTTTGTATTATTACTTGAGCAGTTCTAACGCGTACAAATTTTCTATTTCAGGTTGTACAATCCTTACATTCAAATGACTCAGTATCAATAAAAACCGCCCAAGAGATATTGTAAAATCCACTTTTAAATAGGAGTTTAATTCATATAAAAACCCATTTTGGACAATTTTTTGAAGTTACCACCTTATCACTTAGAAGAAAGGGGTATCACCTTAAAGAAATCTTTCGAAATATTTGAGAAAGCCCAACATATTATAAATTAAATTCCTGAAAAGATGGGTGACGACCTTCGCCTTACATTAAAGCTCGTTCTGGAAAGGAACCCAGATTTTACATCAGTTTTAAAAGCAAATGAAATGTTAAATAAGACAGGAGTTATTCACAGGATTCACTTGGAGTTATGAAAATAGCTGGCGAACATGTTCCTAAATTTAAGTATGCACCCCTAACTTCATGTGATGTGGAAAGGAGCTTTTGCGCATATAAAATGATCTTTTCTGAAAAGCGTCAAAATTTCGCCGTCGACAATTTAAAAAAAGTTTTAATAATATACTGCAATATTAATTACAGGGCATAATTATGTATCTGTTGATGGTAATAAAATAATTTTTACATTTTAAATACTTTGTTTTTCAAAGGAACTAAATAAATATTTCGATTAATTTGGAAATTTCATGAATTTAGAACATTTTTAATAATGCATATGCAAGAAATATGCAGTATTTTTCTTGCATATGCAAAAAGTATGCAGCATATTTCTTGCATATGCTTCTGCATATCTTTTGCATAAAATTTGCATATCATAGATATGGAGCAATAAATGCGTTAATGAAGTCGAAATTAAAACAAATCTAAAATTTTGCTTTAATCAGATTTGAAATGGATTGTGCATATAATTCCGCTGTCTAGTGATTAGTAACACTTTGCAACACTATTTTTTGATTTTGATTGATTGATTTTCTTAATTTACAATTTATATTTTAGCAAACAAAACATATTTTTAATAGGGCAAAAATAAAATAATAATATAAAAAATATTTCAAATTTAATCTGATACTAGCAGGCCAAACGTTCATTTTTTTATCAATATCAATATCAATATCGATATCAATATTAATATCAATATCAATATCAATATCAATATCAATATCAATATCAATATCTATATTATCAATATCTATATTGGTAAAAAATAAACAACCGTGGCGAAGCAAACATTTCATTTATTCACTTTTCTATGTGTCGCACCAACAGCTGTTTTTGACAAAAGGCAATTTCACTATGAGACAATAACAAAATTATGGTTGTCGCAAACGCGATAAGCCGCGTAATCATGCCCGGCTTAAGAATTAATTTTCGCTACAAAAAATGCTCAAGAAAGATTTTGTTAAATAAAAGTGATGCAATAAATTTTTAATTAGTGCATTTTTTGGGATATGGTCACATTCATCACAATTGACTGTGAATACATTTCCATTTGCTAATGGCGCACTCTCAATATGAAAAATTTACTCATACACATTTTAGGAAATTTGCCTTAAATATCAATTATTGACTAGGTCTGCGTAATATTTTACTAAGCGTCATGTTAAAGAATATTTTTCCTAAGTTTAACGACTAGTACTGCCATAAGTTCTGTTTCAAGACTTTCAAAGTAGTAGGCATTGAAATTTCAAATTTAAAATATCCCCTTATAGTTTTTGTTATCAAATTATATCATTGCAAGTTAAATTTATGTCATTATGGTTTGGATTTCACCGCGTTAATATGGAGTTGGGCGAAAAAGAAAATCGTATCACTGTGATTGCGTTACACAAGTGTGGAAATAGTGCGAGTCAGATATTCACGTTGTTAGAAAAACTCGACATATCCCGAATGTTTGTGTATCGTACCATAAATCGGTTTTTAGAATCAGTTTAAGTAGAGGACAAGGCCAGAAGTGGACGTCCGCGTGTTATTCGTACAACTCGAGCCATAAAAGCAGTACGTGAAATCCCTTAAGGAAGCAGAAAATTATGGCTAGAGAGATGAACATGTCTACCAGATCCATGTCCCGACCAATCCCTGATGACCTCCATATGAAAGCTTTTCGAAGGAGCACTGGTCATCTTTTAACTCCACGGCTAAGGCAACTAAGATTAGAAAGAAGCAAGAAGTTATTGCAGTGGTACGCAAGCAGTGGTTATGAAAATATCATTTTTATTGATGAAAAAATTTTTACAGTGAAGGAAGTTTTTAATAAACAAAATGACAAACTCTATGCTAGAACATCCCAGGAAGCAAAAAATACAGTTCCTAGGGTTCAGAGAGGACATCATCCAGAATACGTCATGGTTTGGTGCGGAGTATCGTGCAAAGGCGTCACATACCTACATTTTTGTGAAAAAGGTGTAAAAACTGGAGCGAAAGTGTACCAACAAGATGTCTTGGAAGGCGTTGTGAAAAATTTAACAACTGAACTCTTCAATGGAGAACACTGGGTCTTTCAACAAGACTCTGCACCAGCTCGTAAAGCTAAAACTACGCAAGAGTGGTTGCGCCAGATTATTCCAGCTTTTATCTCTGCTGAAGATTTGCCCTCAGGAAGCCCAAACTTAAATCCTCTTTATTACAAATTATGGTCGGAGTTAGAGGGTATAGCTTGTAAAGTTCGCCACCGAAATTTGGAAGGTCTTAAGTAAGCGTTAATTGCAGCAGCGTCATGAATACCAATGGAAACCATACGTGCCGCTATAGCCCAATGACCAGACCGTTTACTTCGTTTGTATTCGTTTGTATTCTTAGAAAGATTATCTTTAAATTAAAAAATAAAAAATGCTAAATAATTAACATTATATTTAGGTTGTAACAGAACTTCTGGCACGACTTGGTACATTGAGTAAAAACTCACTGCATTGCGAAAATTTTATTTTAACTAAGAAAAATTTATGACTTGAATTGAGGACGTGGCTTACTTAGTATTAATACCTAAAAGTTAAAGCTCAGTAATGAAGATCAATAGTTTATTTTATAATTTCTTTTTATTTGCAACTTGAAGTTATAATTGTTATTGTTTTTTGATTATGTTTGCTATCATCTGCAAAACATGTAATTTCTCTAAGTCGAAACAGAAATGTATCTGTAAGTAATTTTTTTATAATTACTACTTCATATACATATATTTAGATATATATTCATTCCGAATTGTTGTCATTAGACTGATTGTTAATGCATTTTTGTTTAATAAAAACACTATCTATTAGGTGAATCACTAAGTTCAGATACTCTGATTATTAAATGTTAAAAAGGGTCAAGAACTACCGCATAGAATGATAAGCTAACTCATAAACGGATGCCGCCTGACTGCGTTATAACTTAGAATGATTTAACTTTTGATTGACCATTGGTATAAGTTACAAGGAGTCGCATTGGAATGTATAATATAATTAAAGTGCTACTCATATTTTATTATACCCGTAAGGGGAATATTAACTCCGCTTGTAACGCCAATAAGGAGGTATGGCAAGTATAAAAAAGTATATATATTTTTGATCAGAATCGCCACTTAAATCGATTTCGGTGTGACCGTCTGTCTGTCTGTCTGTCTGTCGACACGATTACAGCCGTAGTTTTTAAGTTATCGCTATAAAATTCAAAATATGAGCTTGTTTTTTAAAAATTAAGATCAAGTTCGAAAATGAGCCAAATCGAATGAAAACCACGTTTACCTCCCAAACAGAGTGACTTTATTTTTACAGTAAAATCTCTTAAAAATCCACAAAAATTAACGCCTTCAAATTTTGCACGTAAGTTTTCTTCAATATATATCCTAACAATGAATTTGGAAAAATCTGATAAAAACCACGCCTACCTCCAATACAAATTGGCTTTATATTAACCGTAAAATCTCTTAAAAATCTGCCTTAATTAAGGAAAGGTCTTGGAATTTTCCACTTAAGCTGGTCGGATGAAAACCACGCCTACCTCCCATAAAAATGTGTTTTTTTAACGTATAATCTCTCAAAAATCAACAAAAATTAAAGAAATGTCTTAAAACTTTAATATAAACCATCTCTATGATATGTGGCAAAATCGGACGAAAACCACGCCTACCTCACATACAAAGTGACGGCATCAAAATAGGAAATCTTATGTAAATGTATAAAAATGAATGTCATCGTGTCTGTCGTGTCTAAAGACTTCGAATATACTTCAATACGGCCGGGGGGGGGGCGGCGGGTTGGGGGGGCGGGGTATTTAAGCTTCGGTACCCTGTCAAAGCCTCATTCCATATTAGTTTTTTTTATAATTTCAAATAAAAACAATTTTGTTGAAGTATGGTTTAAAAAAACAACAATGTCCACTTTTCCAATCATGACCAAATTAATCAAAGTGTTGTTACTCGTATCAATCAGCAAAAGGCAATGCTAAATATCGTTGATTAATTTTTTAATATAAATTGAATCAAATAAAATCAATTCAAATGAAATATGAATGTCGTTATATATACATATATTGAACCAAGCCCACTTTAGAAGTTATGGATAACACTTAATTATACCATAATTTTTCGTCAAATACTAAATGTCGCTGTTTTATTTTTAATATACAGGGTGCTTACGTTATTTGAGGGCACTCTTATATGTGGCTGCCATTTTATACATAGCGACATGATCTTTTATTTCTTTTCAGATTAAAAATGGAGGACAATATCCTAACGCAGGAAATGAAAAGACACGCAGCTATCGTCGTTTTACTTGCAGAGCACAGCGATCTTGAAATCAGCCGATTTTTGAAAGTCACCCGATCGTTTGTTTTTTGTTTATAAAGTTCGTCAGGAGTAGGAAGCATCTGGTGGCTATGTGGAAAGTACTGCTAAACGCAAAAAGCATAAAGAACGTTCGGACAGTGTTAAAACACCACAATTTGTTCAACAAGTTCAAGACGTTATTGAGCCATAATTGCGTTGATAAGTCCATGAGGGCCATCGCGAGGGACCTCAATGTTTCTGAGCGCTTAATTCGAAAAATTGTCCTCGAGGACCTCCGGTACAAATCTTATGTGATGCGCAGGGGTCAGTTTATGTCGGCAAAACGTGCAAAACGACTTTTAAACAAATTAAAACATCCTGAAAGTCCGGATATGCACTGGTTTTTTTCCGACGAGAAGAATTTTGATCAGGATCAGAAAACCAATCGACAAAATGACAGGTTTCTATGTTCGGATCCTTCAGATGTTCCTCATATTATGCACACAAAAATTGCTGCAACCGTCATGGTTTTGGGTGTAGTAAGCAAGGAAGGACACGTCATGCTACCCCATTTCTTTCCTCAGGGGGCTTCGAGTGAATGCTGCCGCCTACATTGAAATTTTAGAAACAGTTGTGAAACCCTGGATAGATAGTATGCGCGCTGAGAGGCCATATGTATTCCAACAGGACTCTGCGCCATCACACAAAGCCATGACGACTCAAGATTGGATGTCCCAGAATTTGCATGCGCACCGGACCTTATTTCTCTGGATTATTACGTATGGGGCGTACTTGAACGGGAGACCAATAAACACCCCCACAACACGCTTGCTTCCCTTCGAGCTAGTATTGTCAGAGCTATGCCCGAAATGAATATGGAACATCTAATTTGGGCATGCAGACGTTTCCGATCGATAATTGAAGGTGTAATTGCCGCGGACGGGGGTTTTATTGAATAATTGTTTAGTATAAGAGTCGATTGGAAAGTGGCTACCATTATTCCCATAGCAAAAAAACCCCAAAGCCTGCAACCCATGTGACTTCCGTCCAATAAGCATATTGACCTCGGTGTTGGACTTTTCAAAGGCATTTGACACGGTCAGTCACTCACTTCTTTGCAAAAAACTGTCTCTAAATTTCCGATTCTCTAAATCAGCCGTCCGTTTCCTAAGAAACTACTTGGAGGGAAGATCCCAAAGAGGTAGTGTGGGACATAATTTTTCTATGCTAAAAAGCACTTCTAGTGGAGTTCCCCAAGGATCCGTACTTGAACCGTTATTATTTGCAATGTTCATTAATGTCATTTTCAGTGAGTGTCACCACGTCTCTATGCATTAGGTCAAGCTGAATATCTATGTGCTAGAGTTAATGAGGACTTTGCATCAGTATCAGGAAACTTGCTTAAGCTGAATCCTTTGAAATCATTTGTTTTAACTATATCCAAGAATCCATATCATCATGATGACTTGCCTCCAATTCTACTAAATAGCGTTAAACTGAAACTTGTAAGCAAAGTCACTAATCTTGGTTTTCAAATTAACTCATCCCCAGCCTGTAATGACATCAACTAATGCGTACAAAAAGTGTACTTTATTCTTCGTAATCTCCGAATAACATCAGATTTTGTGCCCGTTGAAACGAAAAGTAAATTAATCATATCATACTCTGAAGTCGTGTACTGCAAGCCTGATTCTGGGGCGTTGCATAAACTCCTGGTCGCTTTTAATAATGCAGTTTGCTATATATACGGTCTCAATAGGGACGATCATATCTCTGCCTTTTGTAAAAAAATACTTGGTCGGGATTTACCAAGTTACCTTGAAGCTAGATATTGCATTTTTCTACACCGGATCATATACACACGTTGTCCCACATATCTCTTCGAAAAGTTGAAGTTTTGCAGATCAAGTAGAAGCATGAACCTCATGATTCCTACATTTAATTACCTCAACTTCAGTAGATTGTTTTTCGTCGCTGCTATTAGGTCATGGAATTTATTACCTAATAGTATAAAAAGCGTCTCTAATAAAAGTAACTTTAAGCATTTAATCTTCAAACATTTTTCAAAGCTATATTCTTCTTACTCTTTGTATTTTCTCTCTCCCGTTATCTCACTCTCTCTCTAATCTATATTTTATTTTTTAGGGTTTTAGGGAAATATATTTCATTGTCTAAATTTAAGTAATTTTAAGTACCATTTTTAATATCGACATGCAAAAGAATTCTTCTTATATGCCAACAACTTTTTTTGTTAAATAATAAAATAATAATTATAATAAAGACTCGATTAACTTGCTGCAAAAATTTCATTGAATTACAATTACTTTTCTTAAAAATATGAACAATTTAGTTTTAATAGCAATATGTCCTCAAATACCGTGCGCACCCTGTATATTAAAATATGTCATCATATTAATAGCAGTTGTAAGTGAAGTACGTCCCTTTGTACTATCTTAATTTTAACAAATCCATAATGTTTAGAATGTTAAAAATACCAAACACTCCCGAGTGTGCTGCTACAAGCGACCCCAGTGTGCGTTAAGTAAGAAAGGATAAAGTTTGCAGCATTCAATTGAGAATTCCAGCGTAGCAAGCGAAAGAGCGACGTTAAATTGCAATTTATGTTCTTTAGCTGCTGCTGCTACTGCTAAAACTTCAACTACTTTTTCCCATCTAGCGCCTTGTAAATTTTGCCCATTAACTATTTATCGATAATTTGTTTTGTCTTGGCACTAATGTGCTAGAAGCGCCGCCACGCTGACAGATGACAGTGTAAAAGGGGCGTGCCATAAACTAAGTACCACAACTTAAAGTAGTAAAAAGCATAAAAAAAACATTTTAAATTAAATGCAACACTGAACCTTCTGACAACAACAACAACAACAACGACCACAACAACACGAACAAACAACGCCGCTGATGGCCAAGATTAGCACGAATGCCAACGACAGCATGTTTTGTGCGGTTTGGCGGTAGGGCAAAATGGCGAATTTGTTGTTGTTTTCACTTTAACTTAAATTGAATTTATGCCCGGCAGTGTGGTAATAAAAATAAATTCTGTACTATATTTAGCTGCGCGAAGAAGAAAGGAGTTAATATTTTACTGTAATGCGCTAAAAACTAATTTTTATGAAGTTCTTCAAGGATACTACAGTTTTTTAGCGAAATATATATTTATGGCAACCTTTTTTTCTCGGTAACCTGAAAGATGTGTTACACATCGCATAATACCCTTTTAAACTTCTAAGTCGAATTCAATATCGGGATATTTTATGGTGATATGCTAAGAGGAGTGGAGAAATTCTTTTAAAGGTTTACTTTTAAAAGAATAATTTTAATATAAAAAAAAGACACATGAAATAAAAATAACATCAGATTCATGATATCCACAAGTAACCAAATAGCACGAACTCCACAAAAAAAAACAAATATTTTTAAATCAAACAATTAAATAATATTTTATTTCATGATTAATTTCAATAAAATACCAACAAATTTTGACAAATAAGACAATTTAGACAACAGAAATAATTTTCAATGTCATTGTTGTACACTCAAATCGTGCATTACTTCTGTCTGTCTGACCATTCAGACGGCAAACTGTTGGTTCGAGAACAGATTTCAAGGTACGTGAGCAATTTAACGAAGCACACAAAAAGCATTAAGGGGGCAATCTACTGTAGCGAATGAAAAAAAAGTAAAGATCTTTAATTATATTTCTTTTCTCAGTGAATATAAATAAGAACAGTTGGTTATTTCAGTGTTTGTTAATGTATGTTTTAATAAATTAAATACGATTTTAGATCTAATGTAAATTAGCAATAATATTAATTTTAATATTTTTGAATCAGTGTTTCCAATATCAGCTTCTGATATGCATCAGACTTTAAAAATAAAATTGATCCATGGATTCAAAAAAGTACAAATGTAAATGTTAAAAATAACACTTCTAATGAATTTTCTAGGCTTAAGTCTAAATTTAACAATTTAAGTAGTACAAATTTTAATAAGATTTATGCTTCAGTGGCCCGTAATTCTTCCTCTTCTGCTAATGTTGATACAGCACAGTTATTTGCAATGTTTTCTCAAATAGCTGAACCTCTTGCTAAAATATTTCAAATTTTTAATACTACCAAAAGATGAGTTTTAAAATTATCTCTCTCAACGTCAATTCTTTAATCAGAAATGAAAGAAGATTTTTACTTGAGAATTTTTTGGCAAATTTTTCGGCTGATGTGTATTTACTACAAGAAACTAAATTAGATGAAAATTATTCTTTTCAATATGATGGTTACAATTTTTTTAAGGTAGATAATAGAATCGGTTCTGGGGGTGTAGCAATACTTATCAGGAATCAGTCTAAAATCAGAAATTATAAAACTTTTAATAACGGTGGCATAGAAATAGTTTTTATTGATGTTCTTTTAGGAAATGATTGGATTACCATAGCATCTGTTTACGTTCACCCTGCAAATGTTGATTTTAACACTTTCTTACAAATCTTACAGCTAAATACACATTTCATTTTTGGTGGTGATTTTAATTCAAGGCATTCTTCTTTTGGAGATATGTCTAATAATATTCTAGGACAGCGTCTTATTGATATTGAAAATATTACAAATGTTATTATATTATCTCCAAAATCTGCAACTTGTTTTCACTCTCCCTCTGGCTCATTCATTGATAAATTTATTTTTAACAGCGAATTTCCGTTTACATTTTCAAATATTTCTAATCTTTCTTCATTCTCAGATCATAATGCCACACAAATTTTAATAAGTGGTAATTTTTCTACAAATTGTATTTCTAATAATTTTTTCATTAAAAAATATAACTATACAAATCCAAATCGTTTTAATAAATTTGTAGAAAGTCATATTAATCAAATTAATATTCCTACTAACAACAATCTTTCGCATGAATAGCTAGATTACATTTCTGAGAAATTTGGTAATATTCTTAAAAATGCTATTGATAAATTTGTACCGACTGAAGTTATAAGGCCCAATGGTATTATTTTGTCATATTCAACAATTAAAATAAAAAAATTGCATCATTCATTACAAAGAAAATTACATAGAAATTTACAACGAGGCACTAATTTGTACTCAATTGCAAACATCAAAAGAGAAATTTCTTTGACACGTTCTATGCTTCTTAATGCTATTTCTTTTGATCTGAACACCTATTACAAAAATGTTTTGGTCAACACTAATACCACTAGAAAAGCTTTTTCTACTGTTAAGTTTTACACCGGCTATAAAAAAAGGTCTAACGTTCCTAATGTTATTTTTGAAAATGATGATAAAAATTTCGAATTCGTTGGAACTGAAAACATAGCCAATGCCTTTTGTAATCATTTTTCTATTAATCACAATTTGTCTACAAATTTAGATTCAGTAAAGTCTCATTCGGTTCAAGTTTTCAATAACTACATATCAAATTCCTTTCCAGTTATTCATTTCCATGGATCGATTACCCCCAACATCAGAGATGATCGCGAGCTAATGATCATTAATGAGAATCTTCCTGACGAACAAAAAAATCTTCTAACTTCAGTAACTGAAGTCTCTAATATAATTTCAAAGAAACCTAACAAAAAGTCTTCTGGCATTGATGGTACTCCATTCTATCTAATAAAACACTTTTCGCCAAATATTATTACTATTCTTTTTAATCATCTGATATCTTCATTTTATTTTCCTTCTTGTTGTAAATTAGCTCTTGTTACTCCAATACCAAAACCAAAAAAAGATATTTCTGTATTAAGAAACTGGGGACCTATTTCTAATTTAAACTGCATTTCGAAATTATTTGAGCGTATCTTAGCTCAAAGAATGTTTTACATATTGGAAAGATTGATATATTTCAAAATCAGTTCGGTTTTCTACCTGGTTTATCAACTGACCATGCTCTTGGCAATCTTCACATGAACATTGATCGCGGACTGAACGTTGGTAAGGCGACATCTTTTATAACTTTGGATCTTAAGGCAGCATTTGATACCGTATGGCATGATGGCCTAATTTATAAGCTTTTTAAACTTGGTTTTCCAATATTTCTAATTAAAGTTATCAAAAGTTTTTTATCAAATCGTTGTTTTGCTGTTAGATTGGGTAATCACTACTCTTGTGTATTGCAAATACGCCTTCTGTAACTCCTCAAGGCTCTGTTTGCTCTCCCATTTTATTTAATTTATATCTCTATGATTTGCCACCTGATGAACATGTTCAAACAATTCAGTATGCTGACGATACGTCTTTTTTTCTTACTCACAATGATGCTGGAAACGCACAAAACAAAATGATAATTTACATTGCGAATTTAGTTTCATATTTTCAAAAATGGAAATTAATATTAAATGAAAATAAGACGGAAATTAACCATTTTGTTGGTTCTGTTCAGGATACTACAAGTAAGCTCAGAAGAACTTGTAAAAACATGAAAATCTCAATTAACGGTCATTAGATTAAATCTAAACATAATAAAGGATTTCTCGGCTTATTTATGCACAGAAATAATAAATTTATTCACCACGTTAAAACTATTGTTGTTAAAGCTAGAAAATCAAAATTTGCCCTAAATAGACTCCTTCGTTCTAAATTTATTCAAACACATATCAAAGTAAATTTATACAAAGCTTATATCAGGACATACGCTTCATGTATTTGGTGCAAAATTCCAAATTTATCATCTCACCAAATGGAAATTTTAAGACTTTTTGAACGTGGCATTCTTCGAAGTGCTGCAAATTTTTACAGAAATAATGGTTCTTTTAAGTATAAAAACAATAATTTGCTTTATGAAAAAGCAAAATTTTCTAGGATAGATAATTTTGTTGTTAAAAACAATATTAGGTTTTTTGAAAAATGTTTAAATAATAATAGTATTACTAAATTTAATTCTTTACTTGATTTTGATTATTCTAGTAAATATTCTTGTCTCTCTGACATATTTCGTTCTTTTCGAAATGGTACTTTATTTACGGACCACAAGCTTCTTTTGTTCCACCAAGCGTATTCGAATAGTAATAATTTAGTTTATAATATAAACCAAATGTAATTTCTGTAAATATATATATATATATATATATATATAAATAAGTTTTTATCCTATTCTCTTTTAACGAATTTTTTTTTTCAATTCAGTTAAGGTTTTTGTTATTTTCCCTTTTTAAATATAGTTAATAGTTTTATAATTTCAATTAGATTACGTTTTTTGAAAAAAGCGCCTTCTGTGCTTACTAAACAATATAAATGATAATGTAACATTTTATCATTTGGTTGCATAAATGATTAAGATCATCAGACTCCATTATCTATAGAATTAGGTTTTTATTAAGTCGAAATCGTTTAAATTTAAATATAACCTTAACAATTGTGACTCTGATCTCAATAATGGCATAATTTGTGATATTAATTGGAACTATGAACTTAATGATTAAAATATCTTTGACTTAATTGTCAATTTGCCATGAGTAGATTACACCAGTGATGGACTGGGACACAAAAACTCCACCTGGAAAATTAAAACATGAACGACCCTCCCACCAAAGAAATTATATAAGTCATTTTTTAGTATAAACCACTTAAATAAATATTATAATATTATAAAAATATAAATATTATTATAATATAATGCATTAGGTAAATGAAAAAAAAAAATATTGTTCTTTTAACACAGGCACAAAAAAAACAACTTCCAGGCCAGAATAAGAATCCGAACTAGATTTAACTCTACCAACTCATCAGTTTTTCATAAAAAAAGTTTCACCCGAAAATCGATCTTTTTTTTCGTGTGAAAAAGTCGGTTTATTGAGGTTATAAAAAATGGTGGGGTGATAGGGTAAAATGGACTTCGGATTTATATTCAGCGGCCCAAAAAACATATAAAAAATATGGTCTGACCTTTGGGCCCGAAAGTCGATTTTTTTGTGTTGCTGTGGAGTTGGCATAAATGATGTTTAGCCAACAAAGGATATATGTAAGCGGTATACATAAATCAAAAAATTCTATGACAGTTTTAACTGATGCCAAAAGTTTTAAAACATTGTAACACATTTATCAACCACTTTCTTAAAATTCGATGAACATTTTAATTTGAAGCTCTGCAGATTTACTATCTTCCTAGGTGCACACTGATTTTTATAACTGATTACCAGTTCAAATTCAGTATTGTCTACTTTAATAGTAAATCTCATGCATATAAATACAAAATTTTTCTGTTGTACTGCATAATGACTTATATAAGGAATTTTTTTAATACGACGCTATATACCATAACGGGATGGATTAGTTTTAAAAATACTTTTGTTTGGACTGAAATATCCATATACCAAAACCTAGAAACCAACATTATTCTTTTTTTCTTAAAATTAAAGAAAAACTTTCGCTATAAGTTCATAATTTTAGGGTCATGATATAGAATAAAAAAAATATCGTCGTTGGGCATGCAATACCGCGTATCAGCCACTTGCAATACCGCGTATATTGCAAAAAGACCAAAATTGAAATTTGGATTTTAATTAAATTTGATTTAATTAATAATAGGCAAATTTTCAATTAAATGCTGATTTCAGAACAAAGCAAGTATCTAATTTCAATAAATATATTTAGTTTAGTTGAAAATCCATTGAATAGTTGAAAAGAAAGCTTTTTCTGCACTCCTGTAGAATTTTACTATCACCGTGTGTATGTATGTGCAAGTGGTGGATATGCGATTGCACTCTCAACGACGATATACAGCCATGGACACATAAATAGCACAAATATCAACTTATTTTTTAAACGCTTCGTTTGAACCTAATAATGCATTCATTCTTTAGTTGTAAGTTTTTGAGACTCCAGTGTGACGTTGTTTAAAACTCCGAGAGAGATGTACCGTTACTTACTTTTATTTGCTCAGGCCATCTCTTTCTGTATAGGCATGTACGATCTGCTCTGGTCATATAAATAGCACACGTTAATTGGTGAATAAAAGTTAACAAGATCGGGTGTTTGTAAAAATTTTAGAGTTTTATTCGGTGAATTTCGCCGATTCTAAATAAAATGGGTCGCGGCAAACATTGCACCACGAACTAACTAAGTCGAAAGTTTCACGAACTAAGTCGAAAAGGCAAAAAACAATCTGAAATTGCGGATATTCTCAAAATTTCTCGAAAAATGGTCGAAAGCTGGTTACATCAAATGGTTCAAATAATTTCGAGAATAAGCCGCGCAATCCTTGACCGCGTAAAACCATCGTTTCAACTGATAGACTTATAGTCCGCAAAAGTAAGGCTGATCTTTTCAACTCAGCAAAGCAAATTATGAGGGAAATAAATGAAAAAAATAACCTTAATGTTTCAAGAAGACTAGTATCTAGGAGACTACATGAAGCTAATTTTTATGGACGCATTAGCCAAAGAAAGCCGCTCTTAACAAAAAAAATGTAAAGTATCGTTTAGCGTTTGCAAGGGCCCTTGTGAATAAAGAAGACCAATTTTGGAAGAACGTTCTCTGGACTGACGAAACTAAATTTAATAGGGTTGGACCAGATGGAAAAACTTTTGTTCGGCGCCCCAAACGCCAAGAGTTGAATCCGAAGTATACAAAAAAATAATTAAAGCATGGATGAGGAAATTTAATGGCTTTGGGAGCTTTTTCCTGGCACTGAGTTGGGCCAATTTTTCGTATACCAGGAATAATGGATAAAAATATGTATTAAGATGTTCTTAATAACCAGATAGAACCATTTGAGATCATGCCTATTAGGTGGACTTTTATGCACGATATTGATCCAAAACACACAGCAAAGGTTGTGATTGATTGGCTAAAAAAGGAAAAAATAAATATTTTGAATTGGCCGGCTCAAGGCCCAGACCTCAATCTCATAGAAAATTTATAGAATGATGTGAAGGTCAGCATAAGCAACCAAAATTTTCGAAATTAAGTTGAGTAATGGAGTGGAACTGAGAAGACTTGGTATTCTATTCCGAAGGATAGGGTCAGGGTAAGGTCTTTTTTTTCAGAAACCCTATTGTGTGGAACCAAACGTCCACCTTAGCTAAGGAACAATTTCAGATTTTTCATTAATATTCTAATTTTTAATTCATAATTACAAAGTTACTACTGATTTTAAGTTTTTTATGTTTAAACTTAAATACCATGAAATAAATTCTTGTTTTCCTCTATGTATTTTATTTAAATTTATGTGAAACACCCTTCATGTATTTTTGTGCTATTTATGTGTCCACGGCTGTATAAACTATTTCCTTTAGAGCTTATATAAAAAAAGTTATCTCAATAGAAAATTAGATTTAACCTAAAGATTAATGTTACATTTAAACTAAAATGCTTAAGAAGTGGCGTTTTCAATAGTCTCCTAACTTTCTCAGAACTGAGAACAAGTATGTCAGAAGTTGATTTAAAAGTTTTACGCATGGAATCTAACACACATCAACAAAAATTGCATTTATTTTATATGTCGCAATACATTCTCTATTTGAACATTTTTCATTATAAAGGATGAGCTTTCTTCATTGTTTTCTAAATAATATACATAAAAAATAATATATTGATGCAAATCTTTATTTACAATGATAGTTTGGTTCCTACAACTTAATGTTTAAAAATTATTTCCTTCAAATATTGTTCCAGGATAACTCTTAAATGGTCTATTCTGTGGACCAGCATATCGACCGGTATTCCTTGAATAACACGAGCTATGTTGATTTCCAAAGCGTCAATAGTTTCGGTTTTGTCGACATAAACAAGTGATTTAACACATACTCAAAGAAAGTAATCCAATAGCTTCAAATCACATGATATTTAACAGCCAATTAACTGGACCATTTCTTGAGATGATGTTTTCATCGAAATTTCCCCTCAATAAAGCGATTGTCTCTCCAGCTGTGTGGCTTACTGCACCATCCTGTTGAAACCAGAGGTCGACTACATCAATATCCTGAATTTTTCGCTACAAAAATGCATTGATCATTTCTCTGTAGCGAGTACCATTGACCGTAACACGGGCTCCATTCACATTTTTGAAGAAATACGGTCCGATGATGACTCCTGTCTATAAACCACACCAAACAGTACATTTATCGGTATACATTGGAAGCTCTTGTATTGCTTCTGGTTGTTCATCAGCCCAAATACGACAATTTTGCTTATTAACGTAGTCGTTCAACCAGAAATGATCTTTGTCGCTATACACAGTTTTTCGATAAAATAATGAATCAACTTGAAGTTGTTGTAAGGTCCATAAACGGTCATAATGACCAAAATATGGACAAGCCATTTGACACATAACAGCTGTCAAAACAACGCAGTTGAAAAAGGTACCTCGTATTGGATCACCCTATATATACATTAAAATTTCCTTATTTTTTAGTTTGGATACATATATATCTAGCTTATTTCACAAATTATCTCCGATTATTAAAAAATAAATCTACACAAAAATTTGTAGATAGCTTATGAGGGACATAGATTAAGAAACGGCCAAATTTCAGAAAAAAAAAAGATATCAGAAATATTTGGAAAAACATATTCTCGAGTTTTGAAGAATTTTTTCGAATGACCTTAGCACAGAAATAACTTCCTTAATTCTTCTGTAATAGCATGTTCACACACAGGCCGAAAAGCCGCTTTTCAGCTGAAAAACCTCTTTTCAGAAAAAGGTGTTCACACTTGAAAAGCAGCTTTTCATTTGACAGACAGTAGCCATATGTTTGTTATTATAGCGATTTGTTTCATTGTGCTTGGCTTAGCAAATAAAATTCTTTAAAATAACTTTTCTTCCTGCCATCGATATTAGTAGCGTTATATTTGGCTTTAATAATATTCTAATTGGGAAGAAAGTTTGTCTATAAATCACAACAAATGAAAACAGACAGACGAAATGTCAAATATCAGTGACAACTTGGATTTTTGTAATAGATTTTGACTTTACTTCAAAGAACAGACTTCTGAACCAGGGTTGTTTTCTAACTTTTCAGTGTTTTTCGCTGAAAAGCAACAAATATCAGCTTTTCATTTGACAGTTCTTCTATGGCGAAGTACTTAATATCATGTAGCTTTTCAGATGAAAAGCCATTATTGTTCGAAAAGCGGCTTTTCGGCCTTAGTGTGAACATACTATAAGAATAGAAAATTTTTTTTACCATTTTAGGTAAATCAAGTTTACTGATCAAGTTCAGCACGCTTATTTTAAAAAGTTACCAACCATTATTTGCGACAAATTAGAATCAGAAAACACTAAAATGGCTCTTTTTCCATAAATTTTTATATCTCATCTCTAACTCAAAGCAAAAAAAAAAAACAAAAACGAAATGGCCATTTCAGCCCTAGAAAGGTATTTGACCAAGCTTCTTATGATCCATTGTGTTGCATGTGTTGTGAAGAAATGTTTGAACACAAATGATCGAGAACTGGACCTACCAGCTTTATGCCGACTCCGAACGGCTTAGGTTCTCAAGAAGCTTTTCATGGCAATTTTTTTTACTCTCTGAGGTTTGCCATTGTCTGCAGAGAGGTGACGGCCGAACAGAAAAATTTATTCAATTGAAAAAACTTTCTGTGTCTGATTCGAACCTGGGTTCTCTGGCGTATAAGCCACACACTCTACCCACTACGCCACGGCCGCCACACAAAGCAGAACCTAAAAAAAATATTTAAATCGTCAATTCTTAGAAAAAAGTCCATATTTAAAATTAAAAAATCATTGTAAATTATTTTAGTGAATTATAAAAAATATTTTTTAGTGGTTTATAAAAAATATTAAATTTTGGTCACAAATTTATTTGTTTATGGTAGTTAATAAATTAACAAAAAACTGAAACACCACATATATATTTAAATTTACTTATTTATATTTACCTACTTACACCTGAGCTAAGGAAGCTAAAGAGTCTCCGAAATAATTTCGTTTTTTTTTTTTTTTGTATCTGACCTTGACCCATTAGTTGAAGTTCTAAAAGTTCTTTGAAGTCCGTTATAGATGGGTTTTTTTGCTTTTATATAAATTTTTGTCATTTCCTTGTAATAAATTTCAATAAATCCCTTAATACTGAAATATTTTTATGTGATTAGAAGTTTTCATCTATACACCTATTTTTCAATCTGGTAATATAAATAATATTTCCAACTATAGATAGGTTTTGAAACTATCAACAGTTTCTTAACTCTTTGCATATATAATCAAGCAGCAGTTATTTTTTTGCAGTAATAAGGCTAATTTTACCTCTTAAACCTGGCTTTGTTCCATGACGCTCGACATTTCGGAATATTGCATTTTCGCTTTTTAAATTTTGCTTAATTAAAATACCAATTTTGCTAAAGAACATACAAATTTTTAAATATTTTTTCTTTTTTTAAGAATTTGTAGCCTTTTTTTACACATAATTGAGGAACCTTTGCCGGTTTTTTTAATTATCATTTAAACCCAGAGAAAAATAAGCCCAGGCTGAAAAAGATTAATAGTTCTAAGCAGCAGCGGATCTAGCAAAATATTACTCGCAGAACTAACAATTTTTTTTCAAAATTAGAAAACACTCAAATTATAATAAAAATGGAAACTTAAAGGGGGAGGCTTGGAACTGAATTATTTGCTAAAATAATTTTTGTGATCATTTACCAAAAGTGCATCTATTAAATTTATCGCAAAATCATAAACAAAATTTAACAATAATTTTTAAATTTTTTTAAATTTTTAAAAATCACAGAGAATAAAGTTATATTAGCTTTAAAATTATATATTGATCATGAAAAACGGCTCATTAGTTTTCTCCTAATCTGGTACACAATAAGGAAATCGTTGTTTTGAGAAGAAACGTGATTAAAATTTTTTCATCAGCACTTCACCTGCTTTATGCTCGCTATAATCTTTGGCAAATTTTTGAGTGAGTTACAGCAGATTGCCCCTTAAACAGTAACGTTTAGTTTTTATTACTTGTTTGTTATTTGTTGCTCAAATTGATTAAGAGAACCATCAACAACAACAACAACTTCAACATCAGCTAACCACCGCCACTCCTCACCAAACAATATAATCACCAACAATCCACCCACATCGGGTTCGCCTCTTATAATTAATTAAATTGTCACACAGCGCTCTGAGCAAATTTCAAAACATTTCGTTACGAAAAAAAAACGGAAAACAAAATCATAGTCAACGTCACGAAACTTGCCCAGACAATGTAAATAAAATGAAATTGAATTAACAGCAACAGCAATAAAAACAATTTCAATAAAAAAACAACAAAAAAAATAAGAGTGTAAAATAGAAAATAAAGGCCATAATAATGAGCAGCGTGTGTGTTTCGAAGCTGAAGGAAAGAAACGAAGAGTAGAGTTAATTTTTTGCATGAATGAATTATGTTGGAATTTAAAAAATTTCAATTTATATTCGTCAAGAATCTTGTTTTTAATATAGGTTTGCATTAATATCAGGAAATAAAAACAAAGATTAGAGTTTTAGAGTTAGCAGCAATGCATTTAGTGAAAATAAATAATAATTGAATTTTTGGGATTTTTTTTTTTTTTGTTTATATTTTGCTTCTACTTAAATCACTATAAACATATGTTATAGCTTGTACCAAAACAGCTGGCAAACTAAAAGTTGGAATAAAGTTTTCAAAGAGCAAAAATTGTGTGAATATGCACTGTGAATTCGACAATATATATATTTGGTATAAGCTAAAACCCATTTTCAATGGATATTGTGTTGGCTCGAACAGGGTGTATACAGTAAGAAGAAATTATGTGAAGAATATGTGAAAAATTCATTCTTTCAAAATTCATTAATATTGGGCGTCTTACCCGTTTTTAGTATGGTCATGAAGCAATTTTAGTATCCTAATCCAGATATATATTAAACGGTCATAACGTCCAAAGATGTTTTTGTCGGTGGACGTTATATCCGAATACCACAAATTCAGGTACACCAAATAACTCACTCTGTCAGGTGTGTGATTCAAGAATTGTATGCTACCACTTGCGCAACCAAAACTGCCAAATAAGTTTTTTTATCCAAATATTCATAAGTAGCAGACATTTTTTATGAATCATACAAGTGGGCGTGTCATTGTATGTGCAAATGTTTGAGACTTTGAAATGAGATCTCATTTCGTGTACGTGCTCATAAACGCAATTGAGACATTTATAATACTCTAGAGACATCTCACGAGCCATTCAAAGCAATGACTGATTTTATTATTGGAAATTATAGGGAATTCTTAGAGAAATTATAGACAATTTAAGAAATTTTCTATAACTTCGACGTAACAATTAATTTATTTTTTTTTTTCAGAAATTAACTGATATGTAAGGAATAGAACAAATTAACCATAAACAAAAAAACAGCCGAACATTAAAAGGACTTTACAATGAACAAACCATACTATAACATCTTTATCTATTAATTCTTTCGATACTTCTTTTTTGTTCTTGACTTTAGAAATCATTCTTTTCCATTTTGTTACTGTTTAAGCGTACGTAAGGAACAATCAATAGTAATTTTTTTAAATTTTGTTTAAAAAAATGGTTTTTGGGCATCATGTGCCATGTGGTATACTTAGTAGGGACATAAATTCTGTTTCACACATTACGAGGGTAGTCTGAAAAATTTTCGATGTGCATCTTTTGACAGGTATTCACCAAAATTTTTATTGGACAATCGTTTGGGTGAGCCGATCTACTTAGTAATCTAAATACACTTTAGTCATTGGGGCTAGCAGCAAAGAATTTAATTTCATTGACAACATGATCAAGTAGGGTGTAAAAGTAGCAATTTGAGCTGCCTATTTTTCATGGCTGGATTAGATTTTTCGAAATTCTTCTTCACATGACATACAAACTTCCAACTAAAAAGTGGCAAACATGAACACAAAAAGAATTGTTGTGGGAAAAAAACCACGAATTAAAAAGCATTTTTATAAAAAAACCGGCTTGATTGTTGATCAAGCAAAACCTGGTTTCGGAAAAAAGCACGGATAAAAAAGCAATTTTATAAAAAAACCGACTTGATTGTTGATCAAGCCAAACCTGGTTTCGGTAACACAAACGATGGTAATATGACCAGGTGATTCTTTCAAAAAGCACAAATCTCAGCGGAAATTACTGAAATTACGGAAATTACTGAAATTCAGTTAATAAAATACATGCACATTATATTAGTAGTTGTTTCCTATGGTCATGAGATCAATATTGAAAATTTAGCGATTTTTTACACAGCACTGCCAGGTTCTTCGTTCAAAATTATTCGTGGTTCAACTTGCCACATACTTTGCATAAATATTTTATTCAGTGACCGCAGCTAATATCACAGTAGAAGATGCACAAGAAGCCAGTAACAAAGATTTTAAAAAGCTTAAAAGGAATTTCTTGCGGAAATGCAGTCGAGAAAAGTCTAACTAAGACATTTTACATAAGTTTTTCATAAGCTCCGATCCAATTATATCCAGTAAAAGGAAATTGCACAGAAAAAAAAAATCTTCAAAATTTACCAAAATCAGCATGAGATCTAATAGATTATATTATTTATATATCTATAGATTATAACTGCATTGAATGCAGTTGAGAAATATCATGACGATGATAATGGTAATAAAAATAATGATGATGGCAAAAGATATAATGGCAATGATGGTGATGGTGATGGCGATGATAGTCACGATGATGATGACGATGATGATAACGTAATAGTAATGACGATAGAGATGATGATTCTCAGGATTATGCTGATTATTAATGCATTATTATTAATTCAATTTGAAAAACTTTCTGTGTCAGGTGGGAATTGAACCAGGGTTCTCTGGCATATAGGACACACACACTACCCACCACACACATGGTTGCCACATCTATAATACTTTCTAAAAATAAAAAGTCTTCTTAAACGTTACATTTAAAGTTGTTATATATACTTATTACAAATAAACAGAAAAGGTAAGATGGCACACATTGCATTACAAAATAGAAATTATCCGCATATATAAAAAATATACTTCTACAAAATGTTATCTCCATTAAACGTTTCTTGCAGAAGTTAGCTTATTCAAGGCCGCGATTTTGAAGCAGCCATTTTAATTTTCAAAACTTTGACTTCAAATCCACGATCCATAACAACCCGTGTTCGGGCTTAGACCGACCTCATCAGCTCTCGCCAGACGCCTTCTCCAATCAGATACACCAAGTGCGGTTAGTGTTCCTCGGCCTGGTCCATCCATCGGAGGCATAGTGTCCCTCGTCATCGTCGTCTAACAACGATCCTCGTATGGAGCACCTCTTCCATCCATCGTCCATACGATGGGCATGACCCAGCCAGCGTAGTCGCTGAACAGCTATACGCTGAGCTACGTCAATTTCTTTGTAGAGCTCATACAGCTCGTGGTTTATTCGGATGCGATAGTCATCGCCCCCTCGAACAGGACAGGGGATTTTACGAAGAACTTTTCTCTCGAACACCCCCAGAGCAGCTGCGTCAGTTTGCGAACAAGCGAACAAGCGTCTTGTAGAGTGTTATTTTTTCGATCGAAAGAGGACTCTGGAACTTAGGTGCATGCTGAGCCCGTACTAGCACCTATTAGCAATTGTTGCTCTTTGCTTCATCTCCAGGCTGACATCATAAAAAAAAATAAAATGGCCATTTCAGCCTTTGAAAGGACTTTGACCGAGCTTCTTATGAGCGGTTGTGTTGTGTTTGTTTGTGAAATGCGAAACACAAATGATCGAGAAACGGGGCCTACAAGTTTTATGTAGACTCCGAACGACTTATGTTCTCAAGAAGCTTTTCATGGCAGTTTTTACTCTCAGAAAACAGAACAGAAAAATTAATTCAACTGAAAAAACTTATTGTAGCAGGTGGGACTCGAACCAAGGTTCTTTGGCGTATGAGCCACACAGTCTACCACTGTGCCACGGCCACCACAGGCTGACATCATTGTTGTTATTAATGGTGGTGCCAAGGTATTTAAACTCCTTGACTACTTCAAAATTAAAGATGCCGGATGAAAAGTGGCAGACAGCATATACTTTGTTTTACCCCCCTCATTTATCGTCAAACCCACTATGCTGATTCCTTTTCGAAAGCGGCGAAAGCAGCGATAACATTCCTCTAGGTTCCGCCGACAATATCAATATCATCAGCATACGCAAGGAGCTGAAAACCTTTGTAGAAAATGGTGCCATTACGATGCACACCGTCCCTTCATACGATCCCCTCCATGATGATGTTGAAGAGATTGCAAGATAGTGGATCGCCTTGTCTGAAACCTCTTTCGGTATTGGAAGTTTCGGAGAGGTAATTTCCTACCTTGACGAAGCCAACGTCTAACGTCGACGTACCAACGTCGTCCTGCAAAATCTTACAGGTATACCGAACTCAGTCATTGTTGCATATAGGCAATCTCTTCTCGGGCCATTGAATGCAGCTTTATAATCGACAAAGAGATGATGTGTGTCAATTTGATTTTCATGGGTTTTGAAAATCTGGTCTATTGTGGACTTTCCAGATCGAAAGCCACACTGATACAGTCCAATCAGTGTTTTTGTAATCGGCTTTGATCTTTCACACAGTACGCTGGAGAGAAACTTATATGCGATGGAAATAAGACTGATACCTCGATAGTTGGCGCAGATTGTTGGGTCTCCTTTCTTAAGTATAGAGCTCCGTGATCAGCGACCCCAAAAACCCCGTATAGAACCATTTTTGTCTCGATAAGTATCTCCTGTGAATTGACCTCCAAATTTGGCTCTGTTATTCCACTGTGCGGCATTTGAAAGACCGAAGTCTCAAGTCTTTTTGAATAATTCAACTCATGGACTTTTGCGTAACATTCCTCTCTCGGGCCATCATTTTTTGTTTTCGGAGCGGATTTCGCGGAGTTCTTGATTTGACCGCTTTGATGACTTGCGTTCGAACAGTGCACGGACTGTCCGACCGGTGGCGGTCTTTAACATTTCCTGTCTTCTCAAATAGTTTTATGCATCGGTAGACGAACATCCGACTAATCCCTAGTGGGGCGGCGTCTTTTCAAAATACCACCTTTTTTAATTTCACACTTAAATAATGCTCATATCAGTGAACCGGTTCTCGTTATCTGACCACTCCATGGTGAAAAATTAAACAATTTTGAATTCTTGGCACAGACTAATGCTTCATTGGTTATATTTCATAAGCCATGTGGCAGTAACGGGGTATGTTCAACTTTCCTATTGGACGGAATGCGCTCAATGTTGTAACAGTATTTATGTACCTACTCGGTACGTTTTTATAAATTACATTGATTCCCCTAAGGATATTTAATAAAAATTTATTTCGATGATGCATAGAAAACATTTCCGTAGACTTTTTACATTAAGTAATTAAAAAGTTTATATTTTTCTTTCACAGAACTTTGTTGTAGACATATCTTGTCCGGAGGTATTTATAGCGAAATTTTACAAGAAACATAGAATATATATAGCAGTCTAAGACTATTTTTAGTGCATTTCTTTAAACTTTTTTAGTACGCTAGAAGGTTAAAATAATTTACAAAAGTATTTCTCAAAAATGTTTACTATCTGTGAAAAAAAAAAACTATGTCAAAGACATAACTTAGAAGTCTTTTTACTCTTTTTGTTCGTAATTTACTAAATTTGGTGTCAATTATTAAACTTTTAAACGCCGATACAGGTGTACTTAATTTTTTTGTCATTTCTTTTAGAGTGCAATTAAGCAAAGGTTAAATTAATTACAATTGCACGATGTTTCAAGTGTATTTTTGACATTTACAGATCATTATCATGTCCTCTAATTTTGTCATTAAAGGACTGGGTAGTTTACTTCTAGACTAAGCCGTTAAATGGAAAGATACATGTAAAAAGCATTTATACGATGTCATTTAGACACAACTGACTTCTAACATTTGTCAGAAGAACTGTTAAATGAAATTTATAACGATAATAAAAATGAATGAGATAATGACTGATATATGTCACTGTTGTTAATATAGAGAAGAGGGTCACGAACAAATTTAAAGCCCAAAAGTTGTAGGAAACCCAAAAATGCTGATAGAAGAGTTTACGAATTCATTCAGTTTACGCATTCTGATTGAAGAAAGAAATAAAAATGTTTATGCACTGTGGTTACTTTCCACAAATGTCTTAAATTAGTTTGCTATAAAATAGTAAAAACTTGGGTATCGAACGAAAATCAGCAAATACATGGTAGAGTGCGCGTGTGTGTGTATATTCTCAAAACTAAAACTTGATTCACTACAATGCAATAACCGATAACAAGACTGCAACTCGACATAAGACAAAGTATATCCTGCTTAAAAGGTAGTAGAAATAGTACTCAAATCTAGCAAATAAAGTCGTCTCAGCATCTGCTACAAAATTCATTTTCAACTCAACAGTTTCCTGCAAATTCAAATCCAATACAATTGCAAAAATGTTCTTCCTGTTCAGTCTAAATCAGCAGCAACAGCAATAACAACAACGTAATCCCGCAGAGCAAGGACAACGACGACATCAACGTCGGCACTCAAAGAGCATTTTAAGCTCCAACAACAAATTTTAAGGGTTTTTTTAATATCTCTGCTCTTGTAATTGTTGTTGTTGTTGCTTACTTGCTACTCTCGCCGCTACTGCTGCCACGTAGTTTGTTGCTCGAGGATATGCAATGCGAAATAAAATGGTTTTTTATATCCTAACGCGAAAATGTTTTCGACTATATGTGCAGGTAGATTCAGCTGTTGTTGTTGCTGTTGTCGATGTTGTTGTTATTGTTGTTGTCGATGTTGTTATTTTCATTGCTGCTGTTTTTTAAAGAGGGTTGTTTTTTATGCGCCTCTTGGCTACGTGTTAAGCATTTGCTAGACTTTGTTTTTGTGGCAGTTTGTTTTGTTGTCTTGCGTTGTTGTCCTTTTTGCAGTATTTATTTTTTTTTTCAACGTTTACAACTTTTTCTTTGTCATCACATGAATTAAACATTTGTACACATCAACTTACAGATATACGCACACACATATGTAAGTGCAAACATACAGTTAGTCTGTATTAAGTGCGCTTTGGGGAAGGTCATTAGTAAAGGCCTGAAATTTTCAAGGGCCCACCCAAAAAGCAATTTATGGAAAAAATGCTTTCGGAACAGCAAAAATTCTGTTCCAAATATGACGAAACTAGTCATTTATTTTGAGGTACCTTTTCCATCTATGTTCAAATAGTTCACATAACAAAATTTTATTTAAGGGGAAATTCTCATACATGTGCTCAAAAAATGGGCAAAGTTCGACCATTTTTTCGAGACCATGCAAGCACATACAAAGGATTTGGCTGAGAATTATAGTTAAGTGTTCTTTGAGCTTAAATTGTAAATTTTTGTGAATTAAATTATTTTTTCTTGGTTTGCGGGCATTTCTGTTCTAGATGGACGCACTTCATGCAATATAGCGCCCCCAGATTGGTCTGCAATTTTTGGACTTTTTTACTTTGTTTGGCCTTAGAAAATAGTTAATAATACAATTTTAAGGGTAATATTGCCAGGAGTAGGACTTCATCGTGAATGGGACAGTGGGAAAATCGACTACATTACCCAAAACTATCTTCTCTCTAAGCAAAATAAAATAACTTTAATTTTGACGACCAGTGCGGTTCTTGAAGTAAGATTTTTGGGCTCTTTTTACACTAATTGGCTTCAGAATATATCAAATAATAAAATTTTATAGGATCATGTAGCCATGAGTAAGGCTTTGTCATGAATGGGATAGTGAAAAAAATAGTTTCACATACTAACAGGATTCAAATTTTAACACTCATCTTTGAATATCGTTCGGAAAGATAAAGCGTACTTTTTGTTACAAACACTAATCATTATTTTGAGTTTAATTTTAGGGATAATTGAAGGATATAAGAATTACAACTTTTTTCATCAAAAACAAAAGGGTTATGTAAGCAACAAAGCTAGAGTTGATTGTATTTTAAGCATGCAAGATGATTTCCAAAATAAACGCGAGTTAAAATGGCTAAAGCATCCTTTTGTCATAATGGGAAAAAAAATGTTTGTCATGAATGGGACACTTTTAAATTTTTTTTTATGCGAACATCATTTTAATTGCATAATAGCATGGTTTTTGTATATATACATATTTTTCGTAGTAGGATGTTAATAAATGGCATTTTCACATTTTGTTTTTGGGTGATTTTTTATATATATATTTTTTTTTATTTTTTTTTTTTTGTGATTTTTCGCTATTTGTACGAAATGTTTTTATAGATTTTCAAGCATGATTCATTGAATTAAAATTGGCCTAGGAAAAAAATATCAAAGGACTTTAAAAATTGTACTCATTTCGTACAAATGTTTGTTTGTTTTGGGGAATTTGCATTTAGTTTTAGGTAATTTTACATAGTTAGGTTAAATTTAAATTTTTTTTAAATGATTTTTTTTTGCGATATTTCATAGTGCCTTGTTGTTTAATAACATTAGGGATACAATCAGCCCTATTGTGAATAAAATTTCGCCCGGAATTGAAAAAGGGAATTTTCGTATTCTTACCAAAGTTCAGAGAGTTTTAGAAAATTTTGAGCACAAATATTTGCATTCATCGTCAATTTTTTAGTCCACAAAAAAAAATTGTTTAATAACATTATCCCCTGTCTAAAAAATTTAAACTTCCTTTTTCCATTCCGGGGGAAATTTTATTCATAATAGGGATGAATATAAATTTTCAATCATTTTTTTTTTTTAGAAAAAATGTCATAAAACAAATAAAATGTGTCAAAACTTGCAAACTAAAATTATGAAACTGCGCTTGATAACATAAAAGTGTTGATAATTGTTTTAAAACTATGTACTAAGAAAAGCGGGCATTATTTCGGGATTATTAAATCGAGCTTGCCATTGTTAATGTCATTGTGAATACGAATCAAATGAAAAAATCCACTTTTATTGCCCATACTTGGTGTGCGTTGCTACACCAGGCAACTGTATTAGAAAATAATAGGTATACTCAAAACTTTTACTAAACCTTAAGTTCGACATCAGGTTCATTTTCCAGTTTCCCAGTTGAAGGATATCACCAGTAGTAACTCCATTCTGAGTATCAATGTTTTGTGAACTTTAGCTTCAAAGCTATTCGATATCAAAAATTGAATATGTATGGATGAAGCCACGTCCCTTTGGACGTACCAAGTGGTAACTCTATTCTGAGTTTAAATTTTCTGTGACTTTTACTTCTATCTGTATAGAAAATTTGACTTGTATGGGTGGAGCCACACCCCGTTTTGCAATTCCCGTGCCAGTTTTTCCAGTATTGAGACCAGGCCGATTATAAACTCCATACTGAGATTCATTGCTATGCGACTTTTAGTTACAAAACTAATCGACCAATTTTTACTAGTCAATGAAAACGACTTAATAGTAAGTTCGTACCGAGTTTCATTGATGTGTGACTTAGACTGGTTTTCACTGTGTCAGTTTAATGACGACATAAAAGTTAATCAATTGAAATATCACCGAAATAAAATTATTCTGTAAAAATAGCTCAATTCGATAATTCAGTTCTTTTTAATTTTTCAACATTGCCAAAGGTCGAAAAAATGGCAACGTGTTGTCATTTTTCATTTGATTGACAGAAACTGACCATTGAAAATGACATAGTAAGCATAATAGTTCAAAACTGATGCCAAAATGTGGGCTGCTGAAAAAGAGTAGCGCCCCACGTTTAACGTCAACAAAATAATACCAGTGGAATGAAACGAATAAATTGAAGTCGAATACCGAATTTCAAGTCTCAGCGACCAACAATTCCAAAGCAATTCGATATAGCAAATTTGTGTTGTATGGGAAGTGCCACGCCCCTTGATAAATATATATAGATGGGTGGTAAAAGTGAGCGTTGCAACATACTGACCCTTACTTGGTCTCATAGCATCTACATACCAAGTTTTACTTTGAAAACATATACAATTCTGGAATTATTATGATTTTTAAACCATCAAATTTATTATTTTGATATTTTCGTACAAAAGTACTTATAAAATTTCCAACTTTTTCTGTACGTATTCAAAAATTTTCTTTTGCACAAACCTTGTCTTAACAATTATGAACACATAAAAAACAAAAACTCAGCCAAACCGGTAGAGCCGTTCTCAAGTGATGATTCTCATACATGCGTTAATTGATTTTAATTTATATAAATTGATGAAATTTCAATAATATGATTTTTTTTTTATAGTCGTGCGTTTTCGATATTTTTTTTTTTTTTTTTATGAGGCCCAAAAATCAAACAATTCTAATATAAGAACAATATACCCAATCAATATACTTTATTCTATAGGCTAAAACTTAAGTCTGCAACTTTTCAACGGTGTTTAGTTCGTTTTGAAAACCGAAAACTAAAGTGAATTAAAAACCAAAAAGCTTAGATGTTCCATTCATACGACTCTTCTCTGAGTCCCTTCTTCTCTCAACTCTCTTGGGCATCGTCGCAATATTGGTTGCCTAAGTCTTCTGTACAGGTATTATCATAGGAAGTGTTCAAAGGAGATACATGATCTGACGCCACCAGCTCGTGTGTTTCCTAGGTCCACTCGGGCAGCTCTTCAAGCCCATCCCCTTACCATTACCCCTTTGCCTGACAGAACATCGCATTACCGAGATTATTCGTTCTTCGGTCTCACAGTAAAATTGTGGAACAATCTCCATGAGAGCGTGTTTCCCGACGGTTTCGAGCTGTGAAAATTTAAAACAAATCTTCACCGACACTACTCTATCTTTTCACCCTCCAACTAACCTCCAAAGTTATCCGATACAATCGAAGGATTTTAAGCTGGCTTACTGCACTGATCACAAGACACAGTCCCTACATGTACCATCTCAGGAAGATGACTCTGACCGAGGACGATGCGTGTAGGTTATGCATAGAGGAGCCGGAAACAGCAGCACACATTTTGTGCCAGTGTCCGGCGGTGTCAAGCATAAGATTGACCTTTCTGGGATGTCCATTTATTGGCGAAGCCGATATTGGTCAACTGACCTACAAGGATATGCTTGAGGTGACAAAGGATGCCTATATAAGGAGCATGCTCACGTATGTGTGCTTCAAGCAGTAGTTTACTTTGTCCAATAGGGGACGAAAAGGGACCCACTATGGTCCGCTTCGGTTGATCCCCGATTTATTATATATAAAACTATCACGCGTCTTCCGAATCAACATAATGCTTTCGCATTTATAGGGGACATTCCCTGAGCGTTGGTTAAGTCTAAAAAAAAGCATTCCTATAAAAGTGTCTGCTTTAAAAAGATGAAAGAAAGTAGGTAATAGGTGGATCCGCTTTTATTTTATATTGTACGGAGTTTCGAAAAATCTTCCCTTAAAACTCTCTCAAATGCATAATTTCTAATATTTTGTTATCAAAACATATAAATTTAGGTTTTTAGGGCCACTGAATATGAATCCAAGCTTAAATTAGCTTAATTCAAATGGAGAATCTGGCGAAAATTTGTTCTAAGCAATTTTAACCAAAATTTTTATATAAAGGCTTTCGAGGTCGTTAAAAAGCCATTCAAACTGAACTTAAGGTATGTACACATATAAACTATAATACAAATAATTTTTTAACGTTTCGGCCCATGACAACCGCGACAACAATACGATCAATTGGCTGTAGAAAATTTTGAAATGCTCGAATCAAAAAACCTTTTTGCAACAACGTTCTGGACTCCTTTACCTTTCAGAAAATATAAAATATAACTTCCCCTACAGAATTTAAGCTAACCTTGGCCTGAAGCTAAACTTCGCACTTGCCCAATTACATTTTTCTTTCCCAACATCTGACAAGCTGTCTCAGCTCTCTGCCCGATGTCTTCTTCGTTTTTACCTTACCTTATCTCGACGCACACATAAATGGTGTCTAAATGAATTTTAATCACTTGAATTTGTTGTTGTTTTTTTTTTTTTTCATGCATTGTTCAGAGCAACAGCGCTTTTTGCGGGTGGCCACCCACTAATACCCAAATTTAAAGTGACATATTTCATTGTTGATTATCTTTGTTCAAAATTTGTTTATATAAGAATATTTCGCTACGACGCAATGGGGACAAAATAAAAACATGAAATTTAAAAACCACTAATTGAATTGTCACAAATCAGAGAGAATTTGTGAATATCTTTAGTAATAAAAAAATGCTAAGTTATTAAGTTTTACTTACAGTCTTGTGCAAATTAAACAACTTTCACTAATCATTTGAATCATGTCTCGATTTTTTTACTTTTTTTTTCAAAAAGGTTTTTTTTGAAAAGCTTATACAGTTGTAAGAATTATTATTAAAAAAATCAAAACAGTTTTTCTTTAGTAACGGCTTATAAAATATCAAAAACAACGTACACTTCATAAGAGTCTGTGCAAAACCTAGTCAACTTTACTTATTCCAATACAGTTTAAGAAGAAATTGCATCACCTTGTTGCGTATGCAATTAAATTTGCGTGCCTACATGCAAGATGATAGAAGCTGACCTAATACACTCTTGTTCTAAATCCTTTCCATATTATTATAGCCTGCTTAAGTTGAATTCCCGGTTACTTTCGGCTACTCCAGCTGCGCCCACTGTATACAAGATGATAGAAACTAAACTACTCTGTGACCTACTCCTTACAAAGTTTTTACGGTTAGTTTTCGGTTACTTTCGGCTACTTTCGTTTGAGCTCACTGCATGCAGGTTGATAAAAAATTGACCTATTACCCCCGTGTCAAATTTCATTATTGTAGGAGCAATGTGTATCGAAGCACAGTCCTATCCATATAATTAAAGCGTTTTTTTTTTCTGCTTTATTTCCTGTTACTTTCGACTACTTCGGTTACACTCATTTTATCAAGGTATATTTTTAAAAATTGGTGCTGAGGTGGCTTTTCCAACAAGCCTAAATTTTTCCAAGTCGGTGGATAGAAGCATATGGAAATCATAACTCTATCGATTTAAAAGACGTAAGCTACTTCTGGTTACGCCTATTTTCTCCATGTTAATAGAAACTGACCAAGTGTACTGCTGTGCCAAATTTCATCATTATTGCATGAATGTGTATCGAAATGTAGTGCCTTCATAAACGAAATTTTTTAAATGTTCCGCCCACAAAAAGAGGAGTGGGCTAGAGAAGAACTATATATAACAGTTAATTATATTTTAGTAGATCCCATCCGACAAATAATGTTTATTCAATTGAATTAGTTCTTTTGTTCGGCAGTCAACTCTCTGCAGACAATGGCAGGCCTGAGAGAGAAAAACTGCCATTCAAAGCTTTTTGAGAACGTGGACAAACATGAGATAATGATGGTTAATTTATCACCTCGTACCAGTACGAATGTACCATGAGAACATTGACGATTTATGTTAATTTTGAAGATTTTTGGCATCAATTTTGACGTTATGATTATCTCCTATTTTGATGCCGAAAATGACGATTTTTAGTTGACTCGTGTTTTTTTACTATGATTTAGAAACTAGCTCATCATTTTAGTGATTTAGAAGAAATGGAAACTGGATATTTCCGGAAAACTGTTTCTTCTATCAAAAAGGGGGAAAAGCATTTTAGCATTTCTCTTTATGGGAAAATTCAGTTTTAATATTTTGTCCTTGCCTAATTCGTCAGCAAACGTTGAACGCACATTTTCTCAAATAAATTTGAACAAAACAAAATTCAGAAACCGTTTGTGCACTGAAACCTTAAAAGGTATATTATATACCAAAGATTATTTCAGAATGAACAATTCGTCATGTTAATACTTAGAAATAATGTAATAATTAATTAAAAAAAATATAATTATAAAAATATATACAAACAGAGACTAATATACCAATGTAGTATTTTAGCTTTGATTTAAATTTTTTTTGATCAAACTCACTAACTGAATCTATTAATTTTTTACCTTTATTAATACATCAACTCAATTTAATATTAATAATTGGCAAAATAGTCAATGAATTTTTAAAGATGAAATTTTTTTTATTTTATTCTAACCTACTTACTTGCTTACTTAAAAAGTAAGCGAAAAAGGTGCTAAAAGTCTAATCGACTTTGCAGGTATACCGAACTCAGACATTGTTGCGTGTAGGCAATCTCTTCTCGGGCTATCGAACGCAGCTTTAAAATCGACAAAGAGATGGTGTGTGTCAATTTGATTTTCGTGGGTTTTCTCCAGGATTTGTCGTAGCGTGAGAATCTGGTCTATAGTGGACTTTGCAGGTCGAAAGCCACACTGATAAGGTCCAATCAGTATTTTAGTAATCGACTTTAATCTTTCACACAATACGCTTGAGAGAACCTTATATGCGATGGAAATAAGACTGATACCTCTATAACTGGCGCAGATTGTAGGGTCTCCTTTCTTAAGTATAGCGCACAGTACGCTGAGGTTCCAATCGTCGGGCATGCTTTCTGCTAGCCATATTTTGCTGATGAGCTGATGCATGCGCCTTTAAACCTATGTATATATAAATTAATAAATATGCTTTTGAATGAAGAAAAATTTTTTGTATTGTAATACTGATTTGCAGTGACTGACTCTTTTTTTCTACCCATCACTGCCTCGTACTCCAAAAGTTAAACCAGAACTTGTTACTAATTAAGGGGTGTTTTTTTAGGGTTAAAATTTTTTTCTAATATTAATTTTTTTTCGAAAATTTAATGACGTTTAGTGTTTGAACAGAATTTTGGTTATATGGCCACCTTATAGACTGCGTCTTATGAAGACCATCATGTCGATCCAATTTTGCACCACTTTTTCTATCATAACCGGCTTTATCTTGCCAATAACGCACCGAATGTTGTTTTCAACTGGTCACTCGTAGCTGGTTTATCAGCATAGACCAGTGACTTGACGTACTCCCACAAAAAGTAGTCTAACGGAGTCAAATCACATGACCTTGGTGGCCAATTCGCCCCAATAAAGTGATGGTTTCACGCGCTGTATGGCATGTTGCACCGACCTGCTGGAGCCATTGAACACTTATACGAATGTTATTGACGTGGGGAACAAAAATACAATAACGTTAGCTCCATCTTCAGTTTTGAAAAAGTATGGACCAATGATGCTTTCGACATGCGAACCGCACCAGACAGTTAGTAACTTTTTCTGGCTCTAAGAGAGCCTGGAGAATCTCTTCAGGATTGTTTTCACTACAAATATGATAATTTTGTTTATTTATATATCCGTTACACCAGAAATGTGTATATTCGCTTCTTCGATGATTTAACGGTAAAAATGCGGTTCAACTTCCAATTAATATTAATCCTAGAGATGGGTAGTCAAAATTAAAATAGAATCACCGCTTTCATTCTCGATTATTTTCAGGTGATTTAAAAAATCATTTGAGATTTTTGTCAATACCTATATTGAAAGGTATCAATAGGTATCAATGGTACCAGGATAAAGGTGTCAATACCACTTGAAAGGTAGTGCGACTATCTGCATTTTATGTATATAATTTATTTATTGTATGCTTCATAGTTCATAAGTTACGACATTACGAACCTTTTTATTTTTCAATTTAGAGCGGGGCAAGGAGATCACTCAAAACAATCCAAGCAGCACAAGCTAGCTTGTATGTATGAAAACGAAACTCTTTCTTACATCTTGGGCACCGCACTCGTTTTCCAGCATAAAATTTGTTGAAATAGTTAAAAAAGTATGTGGCGGCCGTGGCACAGTGGGTAGAGGGTGTGGCCCATACGCCAGAGAACCCTGGTTCGAATCCCACCTGGCACAGAAAGCCAATTGAAGCAATCGTAAGAAGCTCGGTCAAAGTCCTCTCTTCCATAAAAATTATTTTAGTATGGTAAAACCTCTTCCATACTGAAGGGCATGGCGCCCGTTATGAGAATGCAAGCCACGCCGAGCTGAATAGCTCTACCCACGATATGGGTAGTAAGCCACAGCCACCACGAAAGCTTCCCCAAGGGTCAGTCCATTCCAGTCTGCCCAGCATATGCCAGCAAATGCCTGGCATACGCCAGTTTTTAAGTCCTTGGTCAGACCTAGTAGCACACGCACCGACTACTACCAGTTTTTGCCCATCACAGTTCTGGACTGGTCACCAATCGTTATCAAGTATAGTATTACTTGCAGCCATAATATCTGTATATAAAGCATGATCCAATATGAGGTTCCTTCTTCAACTGGGTTGTTTGACAGCTATTTTGTGTCAAATGGCTTGTCCATATGACGTTTGTGTTCAGAATTCAATACAACTCAATCATGAATAGACTTACTCCTGAACAACGTTTATTAATTGTGGAAACTTACTACCAAAATCAGTCACCAGTTAGAGAATTTAATAGAGTTCTTCAACATAATTTTGGTCGTTATGAGCTTCCAACTGAGCGCACTATTCGTAACACCACCACCAAATTTCAAACCAATTTTACACTATTGGACATTCATCATTCAACCAGAGTGGATGGAGCCCGTAATTTTGAGAACATTGCTGCTGTAGCAGATAGTGTTCGTGAAAACCGTGAACAATCGATTCGTCGCCGATCTCAGGCTTTGGGCATCTCTTATAGATCATTGCGGCGTATCTTGAGGCTATACAGCGTATCTATAAAATACAGCTTGTACAAGAATTGAATCCGGCTGATCTTGGTGTTCATTTTAAATTCAGTTTATGGGCCTTACAACAACTTCAAATTGATCCATTATTTTATCGAAAAATTGTGTTCAGCGACGAGGCTCATTTCTGGTTGAACGGCCACGTTAACAAGCAAAATTGCCATATTTGGGCCAATGAACAACCAGAAGCAGTTCAAGAGCTTCCAATGTATCCCGGTAAATGTACTGTTTGGTGTGGTTTATGGGCAGGAGGCATCATCGGACCGTATTTCTTCAAAAATGCGGATGGAGCCTGTGTTACGGTCAATGGTGCTCGCTTTGCTAAGTGAGGGAAATATAAAAGAAATATTTTCTTTTTATGTTTTGAAAAAGTTATCCAAGAATCTTGTTTTTATTATTTCTGTAATTATTGTCCAATTTTCGATTGAAATTCTTATAAAGAGGAACCCACTCACTCTATAATTTTGTGTTTTATTCCTGAATTTCACAATTCATGTTCAATTCCAAGAACATTATCTTGTAGTCATTCTATCAAACAGCCCGTCAGTCCGCCCACACTATCTGATTTTATGGATTAATACAAAGTTTGATTACGGTTTGGATTAGCTATGTTTGTTATTAATATAATAAACTTTTAGGAGAAAAAAATTACTACATCAAACCTGCTTATTCGTGGCTTATCCTACGCAATAATCACTCACGCCGTGAAAAAAGTTCGTGAGTACCTAAAATATAACAACTTACCAGAAATTAAAAACATTGTTGCCAACTGCTAACGAGTAATCTAAGCCACCTTCTCCTTAGTGTTGTTTTTGTTCTTTTAGGTAGTAGCGTTAGTGATGACGGTGATAATAATGATGACGATATTTATGATGATAATGATGCTGATGGTAATGGTGTTGCGCTTTTACACTCCGAAAAATTTTACAGCAAGCTAGACTTTAGGCGGTTGGCTACTAGGCAAAAACATACACAACGCTAAGCACTGCTGCATCAACTTTTTTTTTTCAAATCTTGCTACTTTTGCCTCCTGTTTTTACTACACTTTTCTTTCAAGCTGTTTCTTTGATGCTATTTTTGTCAAACACAGCAGGTGTTCTTTGCTTTATTTTCTTTTTTCTACAGAAGAGCAAAAAGAAAATTTATAACTTTGCTCTTGACAACGAGCAGCATTCATGGGCAAAACTTTTACTATTAATTAAATGCCACTGTCTGCTGGACAGTGTTGCAAATTTTAAAACTTTACTTCTTTTCCTTAAACCTCTAAGGTATTTTATTTTTGCTTAAATGAGTTAAGTTATCATGGAACACTTGATAGCGTCTGCTTTGAATTTGAATATGTCTGCACTGTGTGGGAAATCTTTAGATTTTTCACTTTACTTAACACACTCAGACAGAAATTTTCCACCCCAACTATTTTTGACACCTTCTCACACCCCACTCCACAGCAACACCATTTTGAATAACTTAATTCATATACCGTTAGCTACCGTTACACGTTGTACACCTTCTGACATCTCTCGTTGAACTAACTGACTGACATTGGTGAAAAATTTCAAATTGGAAAATTAAGTGAGCCCCAGCAACGAACTCAACGCATAAACCGTAGATCTGCAAAAACTTCGAAATTAACAACTTCCGGTAATTCGACGCAACACGACTCATTCGCTCTTTTGCTCAGCTGTCTGGGCGCACTCTTTCTGCAATTTCAAAACGCGCTCTCAACTGTTTACTGCTCACACTCTGGTCAAATGACTAATAAAAAAAATAACCACCCAAAAATGGCAGCAGCTTCCATATCTGGACAGTTATTTAATATTTCCTGACGTTTGCAATGAGACCTCAACACCAAGCAAAAAAAAAAAACAAAACAAAAACTGAGAAGAGCAGAGCTTTCTGCGTCACTGTTTTTGCTTTTAATAATGTGCGACTCTTGTACACCCTCTTGGAAGAAATACCTTATTAAAGCATTCCACAGACGCGTGTGCCTGACAACACGGGGGAGAACTCAAAAGAGTCAGTGTTGCATGAGTTCTCTTTTTGCAGTTTTTTGTTGCTCATGCGCGCTATAAAGTGCAACAAATGAAATGGAAAATTAATTGCAATGGGATAAGGGTAGGCTTTAATTGTGGTAGTGTTGTTGTTGTTGTTTTTACTGTGGCACTGAGTTTGGGGTGCGTTTTTGCAGTATTTTTTTATGAAATGCAAAATGTAGGATTTTGAACTATGACTGGGTAACAGGGTTCAAGTTCTGCACA
The DNA here is from genome assembly GCA_914767935.1 of Coremacera marginata. NCBI lineage: Eukaryota > Metazoa > Arthropoda > Insecta > Diptera > Sciomyzidae > Coremacera > Coremacera marginata. Next base: position 142,444,954 of record OU612044.1, read on the forward strand.
AAAAACGTACTTTTTCGGCACTCCACATTCCACAAACTCAGAATTGATTGTTATGAATTTTGGCCGAATTTCAAGAGTTTTTCAAAATTAATTCTATTTGGGCATGTGACATTTTTCATTAATAATCATGTTGACAGCTCGTATCAGTATTTATTTAAAGCATTTTTTAGTCTTTAATATACATTTCTCAAAAAAAGTCTAAGGAAAAATGTTGTAAATATTATTTTAACATATAAAAAACTAGGATTAGGTTTAAAAATAGAATTAAAAAATTTAAAATAATTTAAAAGTATTTAATATTAAGGCCCATAAACGGATTTTGTCTATATCACCAGATATATTTTGGGTATATCACCGGATAAAGAATTGTGACTTTACTGGAAGGAAATGATTTTTTATAAATGCTTGAATAATGTTTCCTATAAAACACATCTCCCCAATAGGCAATGAAGCAAGGCATCTTTTAACGAAGGCGTGCATTTACTGCTACGTTTGGCGGAAAGACACATGACTTCCTCTGCTTCTGCGAGTGCTTCTATGAGGCCTAATTTTTTGCTACCCAGGGCAGTACAACAATTATAAAAACTGGTTGTGCTTATATTTGAGGGTTACTTTTTCGTTAAAATTAAAAATATATATGAATTCAAAAGTACTGAATAATAATCAACGTCATGACTTAGAAATATTCTTATCTGACAAAAATATGTAAAATAAAATAAAATCACAGAATAAATAGGTAGGTATACACAAAAAGAAATAAAAAATAAATATTTTTTTAATTTTTTTGGTTAACCTCTTCTTTAAGCCATTCTAAAGGAGTGCTTATAGCAGGTCTCTTTAAAGCAGAGGCCTGGGAAATTTGGCCATTTCATATAAAAAAGTATATGGGCTTGGATATGAGTAGGGAAGGTCTCCGACATCCCTTTTAAGGCCTGCTAGTAGCCCTTCGAAGGCCTGCCAATGACTCATGGGCCATTTCCTTAGACTAAAATATATTAAGTGAATTTTAATTTCAGAACTAAAAAACACACTGTTCTAAAACTATTTTGTGAAAAATCTATTTCAGGGGAAAATAGCGATAGATTTTTACTCGTATGTCCAAAGATCAAGATATTAAAATGGCAAAAACTCCTATGCATGTCATCACTTTGCATTGACCTTTGTACAATAAGCACGCGATTGTAAATTTTTAAGTGAGTTTTGAATATAATAAAAATATCAAGTGATTTTTCAGAATTTTTATTGAAATAAAGTCTATTGTTAGAACTGAATAAATTTACAATAAGTATCTAAATTACTTCATTTTTTCTGTTGATTTTTTATCAGTAAAAAGTTTTAGAAAAAAAAAATACAAAAAAATTACCAATTCTTTTCCAAAAAAAAATGCTTTGCGAAGGTTAGCACTCTTTGCTTTCTAAGATTTTTGCAAGATTATTGATATCAGGGTTCGGAAAAACTCTCAAGTGAAGAGCAAAATTACACTCCTCCTCATCAATAGTAATCAATTAACGAACGGTTCACTTTGCTTCCTCATTCGTTAAGAAAAAAAAATATGAACGCTCTTTCGTTATATGTTCAGAGTATATGTTTTATTCCTCTTTAATTGCTTTCGTACATAAATTGCCCTCCTCAAAAAAACTAAGTTGAAGAGCGCTCTCTGCATTCGATGCATTAAATGTTTCCCGTTTGCGAGTTTTGGCAATGCCAAATTCAATTCATTACAATTTTTGCACTCGCTCAAAAAAAGGTCCTAAAGGAGAAAAACATTCATAGCTCCCCCAGGGTGCAACGTAGAGGGTAATGTATGATCAGGTCCTATTATTTTATCACAATCAATATTTTTTTCTCAATGTATTCACTCTTATCTGTCACTCTCTTAAGGTCCTCCTACAAAAACACAAAAAAGATAAATGTCGAAAATGGTTTCTATCGTCCGTAACTGGACCCCTAGAGGGGTCAAATGTATGAGTAGGTCCTATTATTTTTAGCCCCTCAACATTTCTTTTGGATCGACCTACCCCTTCGTTCATAATCTATAACTAATTATATGTCACCCTTCTCTGAGTCCCCATACAAAAAACACAAAAACTGACGATTAGTGTTCATATATCACCCGAATTGACCCCTAGAGGGTTCAAATGTATGATTTGACCTCAACATTTCTTTTGAACACACCCACACTCCATCTGCCACCCATTATATGCTGATAGATCAACTAAAATTTTGCATCATGTAAAAGCGAGCGATGCAATGAGTTATCATTTAAAAATTCACGAGCGATAAAAAATCCAACACATCGCATCAACACTACGTGCGCTCATTTAAAATTCTTAAGCATTTTAAATGAACGAGCGAGGAAGACAGTTAAAGAGTTGAAAAGAGAGCGAACAGTTTAACCGATCTTGAGTTTTTGAAAATGATAATTCATAACAAAAGATAACTCATAACAGCGGGAGCAAATTTTGATTGCTCTGCGCACCCTGATTGAAATAAATTGTAAGTTTTAGGATGGGTTTTCATAAGAGGAAAACTATTTGTGGCATGCAAAATTATTGCAATCTGGTAGAAGCTATCATACACTCAAGGAGAAACTCTTGGTAAAATTGATAAATTACTTTTGTTAATCCCTAACAAAACCAAATTGTGCAATCGATTAAACTTCATCATAAACGGCTTGTTGTTGTACCGTCCTGCTGGAACCATTTCACACTTAGACGATTGATATTGACGTGGAGAATCAAAAAGGTGCGAATCATTTCCATCTTCAGTTTTGAAAAAGTATGCAAACCGTCGGCATGCAAACCACGCCAAACAGTAAATTTTTTCTGGATGAAAGGGAGCCTGGAGAGTCTCTTCAAAAGTGTTCTCACTCCAAATATGGCAGTTTTGCTTATTTATGTACTCGTTAAGCCAGAAATGTGTCTCATCGATGATTTCACGGTAAAATGCAGTTCAATTTCCAATTGATTTTCGGCCCATTCAACGAACGTACGACGTAAACGATCTGATGGCTTCAATTCCTGCACAAATTGGGTTTTATACGGTAGTAGGCCAAGGTTTTTCCTCAAAATCTACCACAGAGTGGACGGGCAAAGGCCGAGTTATTGAGAACAAAATCTACCACATAGTGGACGGGTAAAAGCCGAGTTGTTAAGAACGACGTCCAAGCCCAAGCCGCGGAAAAAAATGGAAGGAGTAGCCGCAGGAAACTTGGAAAAGTGGAAATAAGTTTTACGACAAGAAAACTATTCACACAAAATTTCGTTGAAATAGAATGAATAAAAATCCCACCTCCCATATTACCGAAATTGATGATCTAGATTGATAATCATTATTACTTCATAGCAAGAAATAGTTGATATAAAAATAAACCAAATCGGTTGACTAATAAGCCTACCTCAAATATAACTATTGCCAGAATTAGATAATCTGATTTATTTCCTCAAAAAATTATCCCAGATCAATGCAATTTTAAACCCATGATTATTTTATATCAACAAATACTTGGTAAAAACATAATTCAAATCGGCCGACTAATACGCTGAACCATTGCTGACTCGAAATTTTTGTTCTTCAAAAGGAAGTTTCATGTCAAGAACAAAAAAAAACGATATGGCCACTTCAGCCATTGAAAGGACTTTGGCCGAGCTTCTTATGATCAATTGTGTTGTGCGTGTTGTGAAATATTTGAACACAAATGATAGAGAAATCAGTCTTATTTCCATTGTATATAAGGTTCTCTCAAGCGTACTGTGTGAAAGATTAAAGCCGATTACAGAAACACTGATTGGACCTTATCAGTGTGGCTTTCGACCTGGAAAGTTCACCATAGACCAGATTTTCACGCTACGACAAATCCTGGAAAAAACCCACGAAAATCAAATGAATAAAAATCTTTGTCGATTTTAAAGTTGCGTTCGATAGCCCGAGAAGGGAGTGCCTATACGCAACAATGTCTGAGTTCGGTATACCTGCAAAGTTGATTAGACTTTGCAGAATGACGTTGAGCAACACACGCAGCTCCGTCAAGGTAGGAAATGACCTCTCCGAAACCTTCAATACCGAAAGTTTTGGAGAGAAAAGTTCTTCGCAAAATCTTCGGTCCTGTTCGAGTCGGCGAGGACTATCGCATCCGAATGAACCACGAGCCGTATGAGCTCTACGAAGACATTGACGTAGTTCTGCGTATAACTGTGCAGCGACTACGCTGGCTGGGTCATGTCTATCGTATGGACGACGAAGCTCCGGCGAAAAAGGAGCTCGAAGCGAGGGTCGCAGGTCAACGACGACGAGGGAGACCATGCCTCCGATGGATGGACCAGGCTGAGGAAGCCCTAACCACACTTTGTGTATCCGATTGGAGAAGGCGCGCGAAAAGGAGAGGCGCCTGACGAGAGCTGATGAGGTCGGCCGAACCCCGGACACGGGTTGTTACGGCCATATAAGTAAGTAAGTAAGTAAGTAAAATAAATTAAATTGTATATTAAAGAACACACGAAACAAAACTTAGCAAACATTTTAGATACATTTGCCGATGTCATGCATGCGTTAGTTAATTCCATATTGATTGACAACATCTATTTTTTTGACACTTAAAAACGCACTTGTCAACGTACTTGTGGGCATTGCTAATATTTCTTTGTACCAACAACACCACAAAGGCATTCACAACGCAAACACACCGTTGCCGGTGACATCTTATGGCAAGTAGAAGCAAATTTTTGTGTGTTGTTCTAGTATAGCAAATACACAATCCTTTATCTATTGATAGATGGTGACGATCTACTGCATCATAGCTTCTGTTATACTTAACATTGCATTAACAACTCTTTCTAACCAGGCTTTGTGGCCTGGTAGATAGTGTATTGAACTCTTAATCAGTGGGTACGGGTTCAATGCCTACGGCGAGCCAGCAAGTATTTTTAATATATAATTAAAATATTAAAATATTAAATATTCTTGTTGTAATAGGCGCTAGCAACAAATGAAACATCAAGTTTACAAGAAAAACTCTTTCGAAATTTTTTCAGATTTCACTCAAGCAAATCACAGAACGAGGCGTAAAAAGCTTCGCTTCAAAAATGTCAGTAACTTTTGGGACGCCCTTTATAAGATTCGTACTGTGTTGCACTGATATATCAAAAAAATGAATAAATACAAATACAAATACAAAAACCCAGTGATAACCCCAGTGATTTTTCCCCCTGCTTTTTTTAACTTATTTAAATTTTAGAATATATGAATTGACAGGCTTCTAGGCATTTATTTATGAAAGCCGTAAAATCATCTGTTTATCTGGGCGTTTTTTGCACTTTAAAACTCATCTGGAGTTACTTTGCTTTCTTTAAATTTTATAAAAATTTCTAAGTCAATAAAAGTTAATACCTCTGGAGAAAAATAAGTCACGCCTTGCAGAAATAGGTACTTTCTGCTGAATTTTAAAAGAATTCAATAAATTTTAATATTATTAAATATTAACTGAAACGATTCAACAAGTCTTACCAAATACAACAGTACATATTTTAATTCTGAAATTTAACCCTCGCGTGAAGGGTGTTAAAATTTATAGGTACGTTTGAACAACATACATACATATATTAAAAATAAAATTGTATCCAGTTGCAGCTGGCTTTAAATGCTCAGTCAGCAACAAACATAGTTCAATTTTGTTCGTTGTTGTAAGTAGTTGTTTTTGTTGCTGCTGGTGCTATTGCTGATGATATTGTTGCTGTTGCCATGGATTTTGTGGTTTGTGTGGGTGGTTTTGTGGACTGTGAAAAATTAAAATAAGGGAATAACTCGGAAAGAGGAATGTCATGTTTTAAAAATATAAACCATAAAAATATTACTGTAAATATCTATATAACTTTTTTTCACTTTTTTCGATTTTGTTTTGTAAATTTTTCCAGTCAATCGAACTTGTGGGATTTAGTTGCTCGATTGTTTTTGTTCCGTAGCCTACAGTCAGCGTTTGTCATCAACAACACCAACCTCCCACCCCCCCTTAGTGTGGGGTTTGGGGTTTCATGGGAAGCCGTCACTGTCTGTTTATGTCTGTTACTTTTTATGGACCCTTCGAGAACGAGCTGAGCTACTCATATTACACGCTACTAAGTAAGACTTCGCGATACACGAGGTTGTTGTTGTTGTTACTGTTGCTGTGTCGTAGGAGTTGAAATGTTGTGTGCGAAAAGTTGTTGGCTGACTGGCTGCCACTACCAATCGATAGTTTAGTCTCAAGTGTATATAATTTTTTTCATATTTCGATACGTCACTTCCGTTTCCTTCATTTCCGCTTAAGCATGGAGGTTGCTCCTTAGTTTACTTCAATGTTTATAGCTGTGTCACAGCATGTTTTGCAAACAAATTAAAAGAACGTATTATGACAGAACGTGGGACACAATGAAGCGGATCAGTGTCGAGTTTTTTCATCATACAGCTTTTTAAAGTCTTTAAGAAAACTGCGTTGTAAGCAATTTTAATACTTTTGCTTAACAAGAAAAACTTGGCTAAAAGTCAGTTTAAAAGACACCATTTTTAACACTTCTTCAAAGGGTTAAGAAGGCAAGCTACTTGCTTTTAGTTTTCAACAAACTCGGCTTGTTTGACTTTCCGCTTATTTCCGCTATCAAACTCAAACAGGATTCGCGCCACAGACTGTTGTTGGTGTTGTTTGTGCCAAGTTTTTGCATGGCTCAACTTTCATGAAAGCTAAAAAAAAATATGTAAAATCTATAAATTTTTCATGAAACTTGAAACGTTTACTAATGGCAGGAAAAATGCGAAGGTCGTCTTGTCTAAAATTTGTCTGCATCTGGGAAATACTAGAAGTTATAGTTGCTTAGCATGAAGAGTTAAAGTGAAATTTAAAGAGCACTCAAACTTCAAAAGGGTTGAGCTTAAAGTTCACATAAAGTTGAGAAATTTTATAGCAAATTGCGAATATTTTTTATGCTAAAGTTAAAAAAAAAAACTTGAACGAACTAATAGTTCAAGTAACCGAAAAAAATGCTTGCTGGTTTTTTTCAAAAAAGGTGCTAAATAAATTTGCTAAAAGCTACCAAAATGCAACACTGTCGTTCGTGTACTCACACGTACTCGAGAGCACGTGCAACATTTTTACCGCTGCTACAAACTTAAGCCGATCGTTAATGTTTGCCCATGTTTTGTATGTATGTAAATGCTTCAAACGTGTGTTTTTTATGCTGAGTTGCCTTCCAGCTTCTAAATTTTATTTGCCTTCAATGTTTCCTTCACCTTTAGCGCTGCTTTTGTTTCTGTGTCTGTTTTACTTGTGAACATTTGCAACCCTCCACCGTGACGCTCAGTGGGTGGTGTTTGCTTAACAATTGAATTTTTTTGTTAATTTCTCTGAAAAAAACGACAAAAAAAATTGCTCAATGTCAACATGAATAAAAAAATCACCTTGAAATTTTTTTTCGGGTAGAATTTAAATAAAGTTTTGCCACATTTGCAATGCGTTGCACAATTTATGGCGCGCTGTGTAGGTGTCGTTATGCCATAATTATACACACGTGTGTGTGTATGAATGAGGGTGTGTAAGTTTAATTCGATATCTTAGCTAGTATTTTGTGTAAATGAACAATGAAAAGGGGTTAAAGGGAAAAAATAAAAGTGAAAGAACCGTTAATCACATGAGCACACTTTGTGTCTCAAATTTTTAAGTTCGAAATGTGTCTTTCATTCAGTGTTGCCAGGTGTCGATGAAAAAAATTGCATCCTCTTTTGCATCAAAATAGTTGTTACCCATTCTTTCTCAGTGTTTTTTAATATACAGGGTGTCCCCATATTGAGTGCAACTATTTACGGAGGTGAAAGGTTATGTCGAGCTGAGAAAAAAATCGTATGAAAAGTGGCGGTCTATTTTCACGTTCTTAGGAGCTACAGGGTTAATAAATATTTCATGACTTTGATTCACGTTATTGTTTCTAGCAGGAAAACCTACATAAAACCTATTTTGATATAGAAGGAGATGCGGTCATCCTCTTCTGCGTTGACCACCGCTAGGTACCGAATCGAATATTTTTTCGCTGGAGCGTCATTTTCCATTCGCACAAAACGACCTAGTCAGCGAAGCTGCACAATTTTTATGCGCTTTACTATGTCGATGTCAGTGTATATCTCATATAGCTCATCGTTCCATCGTATTCGGTACTCGCCATTGACGCAGATTAGCCCTTAGATTTTACAAAGGATCTTTCTCTCTAAAGGTTGTGAAAATTTTTACGTTTGATTTAGTATTTTTTATAACACTTTGATGCTCGCTTTAAACGTGAGTTAAACCAACTGTTTTCGATGACTGCTTTGGAGTAAGAATTTTCACTTCAGTTCAGCTAAAAAACGTTACCGTAGCTCCATTTGCTGCTCTTACTTGCTCTTGACCTTTGTTTTTTTTAACTGCTACACTTGTTGTTGGTGTTCCAAATGCCTTTTATACCTTTGTTCGGCTTTTGCTATCCGTTCGTTTTATTAGGTGTGTTCTTTTATTGATAAAAATGAAAGCAATATTACAATAAAATTTTAAAAATTTTGTTGTGGCGTAATGCACAACCCTTCCCCCCCCCCCTCCAATCCACACTTCGTCACAAATGCTGGACCTTCTCATCCCCTTAACGTGTAACGTATTTTATGAACAGCCCTTGGATTAAAAATAGCATGTGATAAAAAATAAAATTTAACCAATCATAATTTATTTTCTAAACCAATGATAAGCAATGAACTATTGATATTTTTTGTCAAACATATTGACTCTTCAAAATTATAAATTTTAAGTGCTTTCCCAAATGTGATAAGATATTTTGGTTCTACCAGATGATTCCAATAAATTAAAAACAAATTGCTTATAACCAGTTCTACATTTTCCCCGTTTTCATCAAAGTTTTTCCCGCTATCCCGTTTTAGGCCGAAAATTCCGAAAAACGGGGAAAATCCCGCCACTTGGCAGCTCTGCATTCAATTGACAATATGCCACAAATAATTACCCAAATCTTATTCAAATTAGAATTGAATCTTGTGTACCTGAAAGAGTGAAAATATACATTAAAATAATAAATTTATACTATCCAATCATATCATAGCCTTAATGCCATACCCATCATACCATACTCATACTATATTCATCATACCACACGCATTAGAATATCCCATCATATCAATCATACCCATTATAGCATACTTATTGTGCCATACCTTTCATGCGATACACATAATATGCACCAATTATACCATAGACATCAATAGTATAATATTATACTTATCCCATTATACCATACCCATCATATCATGTCATCATACTCAACACATCATCATCCTATGGCCATCATACCAATCACATGGTACCATACCAAGCCCATCATGTCAATCCCAACATATCATAACCACCAAAACCAGCCCATCATACCGAACATATTAGTAATTCGGTGATTTTCTGCAGGAAAATACAACTTACCGGGTGCCTTACACGGCAGTGGTAAGGCCAGAAAGGTATTAAGATTAAGAAGGACTCCTGCCTTACGGCTTTATCCCTCCGGTTTAAAGACCTAGGCTAGATAGTTCATGGAACCAACAACCAGCACTTATGTGTAATACCCCAACATGGACCTGTTGATACTTTACAAAAGACAGCATGCAGGGCACCCGGTAGAGCAACACGTACTGGCAGCTGTTCCAGAAGCACCTAGCATCACCCAGTGCCCTATTAATTAAAAGCATTAAAATAGGAGTACCTTCATTGTCATCTACTGGTGAAGAAGTCACCTATCCAATCTCTTGCATATTGAGGGATATGCCAGGCCGGTCATACTACTACATGGTTGCCCCCGGTCAATCTAGACTTGTGCATCATACGCAAAAGAACAACCAGCTCAAGCTTCCCCGAGGGGCTAGCCCATGATGGTCACTCTGGACAACTGGGTCCCGCAAAATGAGGCTCTATAACATCCCAGCAATGAGACTTAAAATTCACGAATGAATTTTTACAACTGGTCGTGCACAGTTTGTGCACTGAAACTGCGCTTGACTAGCAACCACCAAGTAAAAGGGTCAGGATCTTAAATCCATTACCAGAAACGAGGCATGCCTGCAATCACCAGCTCCACCTACAGAACAGGACCAAGGATTATATGCCTTAATCCACGCACAAAAACCTTTATTAAAAGTTTCATTGCCGTAGGTACATAAGGTCATCCCTATTATGACAGGTTTAACTATCCCCGTGCTAGCAAGCTCTTATAGGACAATGACTATTCCCTCGCAGGCTTTTTTCAACACGATATTCCCGCATTGACCTGCTACCAACCTGGACACTAACTCTGAGCTTTTTGTGGGCCCTGTATTTTTACATAGATAGGACAAGACTAGTACATGCAAGCATGTTTCGCCTCTACGCATCCTACCCACAACCATCCTCCTTTCTCTTGGCCTTGGACAGGTAGCCACATCTTAGTTGCCTACCTGACGGAGTTAGTGGTAAGGCCAATATTGCGCTACGTTACCATTGTTTGGTGGCGTGCACTATACAAACAAGCACACCTCAACATTATTTGCCAAGTTCAAAGACCACTCCTACGGACGCACTAGACACTATGCTCTAACTTATACCACTCGATATCCTAGCAAGGTAAATGGCCGCATATATAGCCATCCATCTATTAACACCCTCTCTCAATCGAGGAAGGTACATTAGGGCACTCTAGCATTAGGAAGCTTCTTCTTCCTATACACAAATCACAGAAAGACTATATCATACAAAAACTATCCTTTGAAAAACATTTTGTTGCATTCATTCCCTCTCGAGAAGAGTGGGAGTCTGGAAACCCTCCATCAAACAATGCCATCAAAATCTACACTGATGAAATTAAATTAGTCGGCAAAGTTGGGGGAGGAGTCTACTCACACACACTAAATATTATTTTAGTCTTTAGGCTCCCTTACCATTGCAATGTCATCCAAGTGGAAGTCTTCGCAGTGCATGAAGCCATAACTTGGATTCATATGAATGAGATATCATCTATGAATATCAGCAAACTATCTGACAGTTAAGCCGCCTTAAAGCCTAAAGCCGCCTAGAGCCCTAGAATCTGTTGAAACAGCATCTTAAACAGCCTTCAGCTGTCGCAGATCCCTAAATGAGATGGCAGAGTAACTTAAAATTTTCCTATGCTGGTTTCCCGGACATAGAGACGTTCCAGGAAACTGCAAAGCAAATGAACTCGCTCGCACCGGTACTACCAAAAAACTTCTCTGCACTTTCCCAGCACTGGCTAGAAGTTGCTATCTTCATTTAGGTAACTGGTTCTACAGGGGCCTAGACAGATTAGCAGAATCTCCGGTCTACCAAAACCTTTGCTTCACTAATAGCGCGATATAAGCCCAACGATAGTAAATTGGGTAGACAATATGCTCAAGCAAAAGGCGGTCAACATGCAGAATGGAAGAGTTAAGACTAGAGGTATAGGATGTCCCCAGGGCGGGGTGTTATCGCCAACCCTGTGTTCTATATAACTGCGGACTCACTTTTGGTTAGACTGGATGAATCGGGCATACACACGATAGGGTATGCATATGACATCGTGTTGGTGGTCTGTGGTAAAAATTGACACCATCTTAGACATCATGAAGGGAGCACTCCGAATGGTTGAGGAGTAATGTAGAGAACACGGCCTTACCGTAAACGCAGGAAATCAGACAATATTCTCTTTACTAGAAATAGGGCAGGTCTGAGGAGAGAACCACTCAGACTTTTTGGAGCTGAAATCAACATATCCACGAAAGTTAAATATTGAGGGGTAACCTTTGATAGCAAACTGAACTCGAACGAGCATGTTAAAGATAGGATTCAAAGAACCAAGAGGTTTCTGTTTCAGTGTAGACGCGTTTGTGGTCTCAAATGTGGGCTAAGCCCAGAGTCTATGAAATGGGTTTGCATGCTTCGGTGATTTGGTGAACAAAAGTCAGCCAGAAAACCATTAAGAAGAGACTGGACAGAGTCCGACAGCTGGAATAAAATGTGCAATACGCACCACTCCAACAAGCGCAATGAAGGTTCTATTAGGCATGCTGCCTTTGGATTTAGAAATAAAGAAACCGGTGGCGCTAACAGCCCTCAGGATGTTGCGAAATGCAACGTGGCATGGATCAACGGCCCAACATGGTCGTATGCGCATCCTTGATATTGTACATAGAGATGTGTGTGCCTATGGACGGAAGGCAGAGAGTAAGAATAACGGAAAAATCTTATAAAACTCTTATAACAGATGAAGTCGTCTGTGATGAAATCGCTGGTAACGATATCAGTATATTTACAGACGGCTCTCTGATCAATGGTAGAGCCGGGGCAGGCATTTACTCAGAAGAGTTAAGCCTATCCTGTGTACTGAGGTTAGGGAGGTTTGTGTCTGTGTACCAGGCGGAAATGCTTGCTGTGGTGCATGCACTGGACCACCTGATAGATAACCGGATCAATGGCAAGAAAATTGTATTGCCCTTGACAATCAGTCGGTGATTAGGTGCATGCAGCGTACAGGCGTCCCTTTCAGGTTGGCCATAGAGTATCTTACCAAACTCCATAGGTGCGCTCAGACAAATGAGCTCACACTTATGTGGGTGAGAGGACATTCTGGCATAGATCAGAATGAAAATGCTGATTCTTTAGAAAAATAAGGATCAGCAGAAGAGTTCTGTGGACCAGAGCCACGTATCGCCATAGGCGACAACAACGGAACACCGTACAAGGTGGGAAGAAGCTGTTAATTGCAGGCAATCGAAGGCGGCCGTGAAGTGGTCTCGTAGTGAGGCAGCAAAAGTTATCCATTACAATCGAAGGACTTTAAGCTTGCTTACTGCACTGGTCACAGGACACGGTCCCTACATGTACCATCTCAGGAAGATGACTCTGACCGAGGACGATGCGTGTAGGTTATGCCTAGAGGAGCCGGAAACGGCAGCACACATTCTGTGCCAGTGACCGACGTTTGCAAGCATAAGATTGACCATTCTGGGACGTCCATTTATTGGCGAAGCCGAGATTGGTCAGCTGACCTACAAGGATATGCTTGGGGTGACAAAGCATGCTTATGTAAGGAGCATGCTCACGCATGAGAGCTCAGAGCGGTAGCATCCTTTGTCCAATGGAACCCACTGTGGTCCACTTCAACCAATCCCCAACTTAATTTATATACATATAATAGCTCAAACTGGCTTAAATAGAAATAGAAAAAATTATCCCTTGTATCACACCGTGCCTTACTGACCTAAGTGTGTCTCATAAAAGACAACCGCCTCAACCTAACCTAACCCAGTATTTTTGGGTATATAATCAAATATTGGGTAAATTAGGAATATTGGGTAAAGTTCAATAGTGTTTGCTAAATTACTGCAAAATTTATTGTCTCTAGTATAAGATAAGAAGATTCACAAGAAGTTTGCCGTTATAAGTTTTAGATACAAAAATAAAACCGATAACTTTCGGAAATTTAGACATAGAAGACGGACTATTTAATTTCGATGTTTCTTTTGAGTTTGTCTCTTTGAAGGTCATACCTGGGATATTTTCAAAGTTCAAATCTTTCCTACAAAATCTCTATAGTAAATTCAACCGCATTTATATCCTCACCACAGATTTTTTGGGTGTTTTACATGCTTTGTTGCTATAAGCAACCAAGCAAAGCTATCAAAAACGTAGCTTTAAGGCTAGCAATAATAAAAATAAAATAATTCCTTTTGAATTCTATTTTATTTTTTAAGTTGCTCTTATATCCTGGTATCGTAGTAAATTGAATTTTGTTGCCTTGTAAATAGATTTTTTTTTTTTGTTTTTCTTCTTGCTTCTGCTGTTGTTGCTGCCATACAACTGACTCGCACAGATTTTATGCCCAAAGGCTGTCTATTTTATACCTACATACTATAAACGAGCAGTATCAAAGACCTTGTGGTAACAATAACAACAACAACAATAATAACAAATACAACAAAACAACAACCATTACCCCCAACCCAAGCACTACTGCAGCTGCAATGAGTGGCAATTATAGCGAGTTTGTTTGGACCACATGCGCTAGTTGAACTAGTTGGTGGATAGTGTTGGTGCAGATAAGAATATGTTCTGGAATGATGCGGTAGCTCAGCTGGCGAGCGTACTTTTATATGATTTATTAAATGAAATTTCATGCGAGGGCTGCTATTTGCTAACACAAAAAGGCGGTCAATTGGACTGCATCGTTTTGCTTGCTGCATGCATTCATTTTGGCTTTCTCCCAAACTTGGTTTAACAATTTTGATAATTACTCCACTGTAGTTTTATAAAATTGAGTTTATTTTTCCTCCTCACTTAAATAAGGTAATTGAAAAGAAATTTTTAAAAGTAAAACTTCTTAAGCATTTAATTAAATTAAATGTAATGAAGTTATTTTTAAAAATAGGCAAGCACACATAAGAGAAATGTTGTCAATAACATTTGAGCAGATATTATTTGAATGCTACCAAAATTGGTGTGTAAATATTTCACAGCAAAAATTATAAAAAAAATTAGACAGTTGGAGACTGCCGCCCAAAGTGAAAACTTAAAGCTATGAAATGACATCTTTTTAAATTTTCAAATTAAATGTTGTATGAAATCATAAGTAGGTTAAACAATAGGTTTATGGTAACTAAAGTAAGAAACAAAAAAAGATTTTATTTTATCTTCTATAAAAACCGCATAGATCTACTTTTTATATTTAGTAGTTTTCGATCATTGGACGTTCAAAAATTCAATAAGTGGTTGAATTTTATCATCTGCAAAGTTAATATTGAATTTTCCACTTACAACCCAATTCTGGCACAACAGTCACAATCAATTGATACTGAAAACTTGTGATAATTTTGTTTCGGTCTCTATTGATTCATATTCAGGTTAAACTGTCACAAGCAAAAAACTTTCAAAATTCACCACATCATGGTGTAAAGCTTTTTGAATTCTTTTTTGATAGCTAATTATTAGAAAACAAAAAAATTCATAATATTTTGTTCAGCAACGCAATATTTCAAATTATTTTATATCTGTAATAATCCGGCAATTAAATAGACGATCATCGAACTTTGAAAGAACGACGCAGGAACAATTGCAGTACTATGTTAGTTTCTGCAAGACACACCATGAACTACAGGCTGGGAAGAACATCACTTTGGCGCCACGAGCAGTTCAAGATTGTTGGAGTATATTGGCAGGAGATTTGAATGCTATGAGAGGCTCAACCAGATCTGTGGCAAAGTGAAAAGTAGTTTGTGCATGATACTTATTTCTGTGCTTGAATTTAGTAAAGATTATCAGTTATTTCTCAGTGTCTGTCACAAATAGCTGTGATTCTTCCTTTGATACTGAGCACTGGTGGAAACTGTTTAACAAAAGCTTTTATGTTTAAACCTCTCTTTATATCAATTTGCTCCTCAATTGTTACTGGAAAATAAGTTTCTGTACTTTTTTGTGTACCGATGAGCTGCGAGATATGCTGAATAGACCGCGATACCGATGATTGGATCAAGGAAACCGAAAAATGATTGCCGACACATTTTTGATAAGAGCCATTTGCATAAAAATAAAGAGTAGCCAAGAGTCTTAAGGCGAATGGTCAGCGTGTGGTTGGAGCTCCTCAATTGAATTCCAACACACTGACATAGAAACGAATTAATAAAAATGCTTTCAGGTTGCTTGAATGGGTCATTGCTATTCAACAGCTGCCTTAGAAGTCGTCTGCTCTCAAGACGTTTCGTTATTTTTTTAGTTCTGCTGCGTACATGCGTAAATAAACCTCCTCCATTTGGATGACAATTTTTTTGGTTTTTAATAAAATTTTATTCACATGAATTTTTCGCTTGTGACCTACTAAGCTGTTCGTCACTATTTCGATCACTCTTGATACAGAAAGAGCTTTTTCAAAATACTCAGAATAGCAATTTGTCTTCAATTGTGACTTCTGTATCAATTGATACTGAGGTGGCTTTTGTGACTTTGTCAGAATAGAGCTGTTAGTGTCATAGGTACATCGAGAAATTTTTCGGTAAATCACTTTTTGAGTATCTTAGAGCCTTCTTTTGAATAAATCATCAAATTTTCGAATAAAAAAATCTCTCCCGAATTGTCTTCTATAAGCTTCAAGTAATTGAGCAGGTCCCATTACTTTTGCTGCTCATCATTTTTTCTGAACACAACTAATCCATATCTGCTACTCTTCCGGGGGTCCCCATAGAGCATTTCCAGAAAAACGTTCCCGCGCCAGTAGCAAAAAATAATTTAAACTTTCATATCATTTTCAATAGTTCATTTTCAATAGTACAGTCATTTGGTTGTTTTACCTGGAAAGTTTTCCGGAAGTTTTGATAATGCGTGCATTTTATAGATTTCGATGTGCTCTTTCCGAATTTCAACTTTGCCACCTAGTATTGTTGCCGGTCGCGCCACCATATTGGCAAAATTTAGTCTAAAAACAGTTTTTTGCTAATATCTCCTTTCCAACACATTTCATGATAAAAATATATATGTACCATACATGTACATATGTGTGTAAAACATATGTAAACATATATGTACATATGTAAAAACATAAATGTACCGTAAATGAAACTTCAGAATTACCCTACAATTCATGTTATAACCTTTTTTCATCAGTAAAATCATTAGTTTTGGCGTAACGCCAAAGTTTAAGACCGCTAAGTGTATTTGAAATAAAATAAAAACTTTTTATATTAAATTAAATTAATTTGGGATCCTACATGGGAATTGTAAACGATGATTGTTGCAAATGGAATAATTTGAGCTATTAAAAGTTCAAAAATTGTCGAAACCGGTTCTGCTCGAAAATCCGTTTCATTTTGGGATTTTTTGTATGATATTTTTAAAATAAGAAATTATGCATTTGAGATTTGCGGAAAAAAAAAACACAAACCATCTATTTTGATGTTAAATTTGGTAAAGAATCTGATTCTGGCTTGGAATTACCGAATAATTTAGTCCGGTGCCACAAAATTCACTGCAAAATTGAGATTTTTCGATTATTTTCATACCATTTCTTTTTTCATTCGTACCTATTAGGTCGATCCTGCTAAATTGTCAAAAACTTTTTATACAATATAAAAACGTGTACACAGTATCTACGGTTTTTGAAAAATAATCAAGATCAACCTAATGGGTATGCATGAAAAAAAATGTATGGAAATAATCGAAAAATCGCTTCGCCACGGAACACTGCTCAATAAGTAACGAAAATTTTAAGGATTTAATATATGGTGAAAAAAATGTCAATACAAGTAAATTTCTACAGCACAAATGGGAAAACCTTCCACCAATAAAAAATATTCCGAAAATACATTATTTCAAGTTTGTCAGCAGAGCTGTGTAAGATTGCAATAATTTAGAGCTGTTTTCTTTGAAGTCGCCATCAATGAGTAAAATTTTTGATTGCATTATTTATTCAGTTTCGTGAATAAGACTTGAAAAATCAAGTCACCAATCATTTGGAATGATTTTGATTTATTAATCTTCTTGTGAAATCATGACTTGATTTCATTGTCACCATTTCCAATCAATTGTGATTTGGCTTGTGAATGCATTCAAGGTAACAAATTTAAAAGTTTTTACGTAATATGCCTAAGTAAAATTTTGTGTTGATTCTGAATCGGGTTTCCGTTTGGTTCCATCACAAACAGTTTTTCAGATATTATCTTAAATATGGGAGTAAAATAGCTTTGCTTCTCTCGTGTGGCCGACGACGCATATGTGCTTTTTTTTAAGCGAAGCTTTTTACGCCTCATTCTGTGATTTGCTTCTCTCAAAAACGACACTTTTGTTTTTTGACAGCGTTTTTCTTAAAAATTAATGTTTCTTTTTTTCTTGCGTCTATTATAACAAGAAAATGTAATTTCAATATATTAAAAATATTTCTTCGATCCTCCGCGGGGAATTGAGCTCGCACCGTTGTGAGTAGCAGTTTACTACATTATCCACTGATCCAAAAGCCTCTGTTAAGCGCAGTTGTTGATTCAACTTCAAGTATGTATTACTAAAGCTATGTTGCAGTCGATCACAATAATCTCTTAATTGATGAAGGATTGTGTATTTGCTATAAATACATTCCACAAAAAAGTATTTCTACTTCCTACAAGATGTCTCAGCATCGGCAAAATTTAACAATTGCCCACAAGTGAGTTGAAATAACAATGAATGTAGCACGTAATAAAATAAATAAAATAATAATGCAGTGTAATAAAAATTACTGGTGCAAATATTAACGTTTGTTTTTTATTTCCTTTATGCTATTTTAAACTTTTTAATTTAAAAGCTGCTTTATTGAAAAAAGTCCATTAAATTATTAAATCTATGAAACTGCAAAAAACTTCTCTTCTCTCAGGTGGCCAAAAACGAACCAGTGTTTTTCTTTTTCGTTTTTTTGGATGGGAATTATTAACCCATTAGTGACGAGCGTTTAACAATATTTTATTTTTCAAAGCTGTGTGAGACCGACGAAGTGGACTTATTTATATATTATATTAAAAAATAAGAGGACGAACGCCTATATATATATGAACATTCGTCATTAATGGGTTAATAGCAATTATTTCAATATTCACTTCCTGTTTCACGCAGTTTGACAAATACATGGCTGTAATTTTTACGCATTTTTCTCATTAATTGAAATAATGAATTAAAAAAAAAAATTCAAGCAAGGGATTTGAAGTCCCAGCTGACTTGAAGTGACTTGAAGTGACTTGAATGCAATCAAAATCCAGATAAATGAAATCGAGACTGCAATCAAATTATGACAAATGATTGCGAATTTCAAAGGCTTGAAACGTAAAATGATTGCAATCTTACACAGCTCTGTTTGTCGGTAATGGTTCTCTTTTTTGGCTAAGTGTCTTCTCCATGATCAGGGGACGAATTACAGCATCCGTAATCGTATAAATTACGAAGTGCCAATAAATTTTTGACGGTTTTGCCCGATCGCGGATACTGTAATTTGGCCCAAGGATTGGATTGCTAAAATGCTCTCTAACCGCAGAAGCTGATTCTCGAACAGAAGTTGCATGAAATGTTTGGTATGAAATTGATTACTGGAGAAAATACGAATACTTCTTTCATGTATTTTTTAAGACTTTATTATAATACTAGCAGAACCCACGTTCCAGCAACCATATATTTTTAATTTGTTGGCGGTAAAAGGGGTGTGGCAAACATTTTTTTCCATAAACCATCTCGTTTATGGAAAAAAATCAATCGTATCGATTAACTTGTACATCCACATCTGAATTTTGGTAGAAACAATAGCTTTCCACATAACCATGCGCCAGATTTTTGACACAAATTTTCGATATCTGGGTAAACATTTGAAACCAAATTGTCTATAGTCGAAGCGCATGTACCCAATGTATCTGAAACATAAAGCAATCCATTGTCAAGAGCAATGTTCCTTTTAGTAAAAGAGCTGCAATTATAGCGGCATCGTGATCTCCTCTTAAATGGACACGCATATTTGTTGTTAATTGAAGTTTCTTGACATATTGACACACATTTGATTTCTTCATGATTACTATTACTGTATCAGCTCGGGTGGCTTTAAGTACAACCGGTAGTGTTTGACGGAAGTCGTCAGAGAATAAAAAATGTACACCACCCATCAGTGTGATCACTTCCTGATGGCCTAACATCTTCTAACATGGCATTAACAGCATTGATATGCGCCTTATGTATCATGGTCCCAAACAACTAATGATGCTTCTTTGAGTACTTTTGCAATAGCACCGCTTTTGCAAATTGAGCATGAATGTATTGTTTTGCATGGTGAAACTAAAAGACGCAACTTAAATTTTGAGTGAGTAGTTCGACCGCCACTTAGAAGTGTTGCTACAATTCCGGACGATGCTACTGCAATTGCAATATTTCGTACATGACGAACTTTAGCTGTTTTGTAGCTAATTTTAGTTCCTCCTCAGATATATCTACTTCAGTATTATCTTTTTGTGGTTCTGGCAGATCGAAATCTTTTAAATGTTTTCTAAGCATGTAATTCGTACTCTCAATCGAAGCCAAGCACTCGTTAAAGAAAGTAACGTATCATTATAAGGTATTTCCTGATTATTTTGTTGTGAGTGATGTATGTGCAAAATATCATCGCAAAATTGATTTTTGAAATCGTTCCATAACTGTAACGCGTTGAACATTTGGCAAATAATCAGCATTATTGAAAACACCTCTCTGAGTCGGAAAGCTTTTTCAGAGATAGCGGCATCAGACAGTACATTTCTCCAATGGTCGTCACTTTCAAGAACATCTAAAGCTTCGCATGCCACGCGGTATGTGGGATGCAACACACCATCTACAGTTCTTAAATAAGTGAAACTTGTTGGACCCTTTATATGTTCCAACAGAAGTCGAAGTATAAAAGTATTCACAATAATAACAATGATTCGTGTAAACTCTACCTAGAGCCGAATCTAATTTAACTTCAACCTCAAGTCAAAATCCTTCAAGATTTCAAGTTTCCGTAGAGTTTAGTTCTTTAGTGTTCATGTATAATATGAAAAAACTTGGCTGCATAGCAAGGTTGTCGCGAAATCATCACTCGAACATAGTTTAAAAAACGCAATCAATGTGATTTCAGGTATTTTTTGAATCACTCAGTGTATGTTTTCTGCAGTAAAATATACTCTATGTCCGTTTTCCAAATGTACTGCCAAGTATATCAATGCAAGATAGAGTTTATGAAAAGTTATGGTAAAATTAATATGCTAAGCAGACTCTCCAAGACCGTGTACATACACTCACGGAACTGGTGATGCTATCAAAACATTGCTTCTTCTAGCCGTAATACTACAACTCAAAAAAAATTTAATATATGAGGCTGCGATAACCTCGCACGAAGTTGTCACAACATGCAATGGTGAGAGAGAATTCATTTTTGATAGCCTGATTGATTGTGGAGGCTTGATAACCTCGCATGGAATTGTTGGAATTTTCAATTGTGAGAGAAATTCGGTTTTGATAGCCGAATTGGTGAGGCTGTGACAACCATTTTTGCACTGCCATTTATCGTAATCTTAACTTTTTCAAAACTTCTTTTATTAAGGCTATTGAGCTTTCTACTTTGAGGTTATAATCGATTTTTTTATTTCGTTGCTTTTTAAAAATATATATATAAATATATTATTTAATTGAAATTCAAATTAACATATAACAAATTACCAAAAGTTAAATTATTCAAATAAGTTTACATTCTAAGTTACTAATATAAACACTTTGTTAACATTCTGTTTCTGATTTTCTGACATACCTGGTGCAGTCGAAACTGAGTTCTTTAACTGTGATGTCTACCGATTATATATGTTTATCAAATTTTATTTGTACTTACTGTGTTTTTCTATTCTACTTCGTTTTATGAAATTAAAATAATAACCTTTTCAGATTTTTTCACTTTTTTCAATAATGTCAAAACTTAAATGGAGATATTTCTCTCTTAGTAGTTTTAGTAACCGCAGCGAAAGCCAAAAAAACCGTATTGAGGGTATAATAGCCGAAATGAAGTTACTCTAGACGCAATAATCAATATTATAATCAAATTTATATAGCCTATGTTCAGCTCAGCAGTTTAAAGAATCGTTTGATATAGGTTTTGTAAAAATCAGTCGAGTAGTTTAGGAGTCTATTCGGAGCATACATACATACAAAGAAACTAAAATATTATATACAAACAAAATGATTCCCTAATTTTATCGTTAACGAATCGCATTCTCGTACATTTCATTCATTAGCAATTATTAGTAGCGATTCATTTATAATATCGCGAGCGGGAGAAACTGCTCATTCGTTAACGAATCGTCAAAACCGAAAAAAGCAATTCTTTAACGAGTTTCCAAAACTAAAAAAAGCAATTTGATAACGGATTATATAAATTATTATATGTAAAGAAAGACTCTAAGAGTTATAATTATAAACTTTAAATTAATTTTAACATTTCAAACTTACCACGTCAATAATCGAAACCACGTCATCTGAATGCTAGTCCGGCACCTTATCCACTCGGCTATTTCAGATGCAGAATATATCGTGCTTAATTTACTTGATAATAAAAGCCAGCATTCGCGAACATGGGTTCGAACCCCAACTTGGTCCAAAGAAAAAAATTTGTTGTTGTGTTTTTTTTGTTATTTAGGCCTTTTTTAAAGATTTGGTTTTTACAAAAGTTCGAAACTATTTTTTTTTATTATTTTTTGACCAACTTTTTTTCGGCTTCGTTACACATTCGTCAAAACCGAAAAAAGCCATTCGTTAACGAGTCGCCAAAAACTATAAAAAGCAATCGTGCATGAGTCACCAAAACTATAAAAAACCATTCGATAACGAGTCGCCAAAACTACAAAAAGCAATTTGTTAACAAGTCGCCAAAATTATAAAAAGCAATTTGTAAACGAGAACTTATTCGTTTGAAAATCTTGAACAAATTATAAGTGGAAATTATTTATATAAAGGATAGGCATGAAATAACAGAAGAAAAAATATTTCACAAAATTTTTGTTCATTTGAAAATTTATAAAAAAAATACAAAACATAAAATTAAAAAAAAAACAAAATTTTTAAAAAAATATTCACTTAAATGACGTATTGACAACAGATAGTTAGTAAAAAACAATTTTTATATTAAAAAGTCGGAAAAAATTGTTTTTTGTTTCAAAACATCTTAAATGGAGCTTAGCAAAGTCATGATTTTAATCGGTGCTTTCTTTAAGCATCACGCCAACCTCTGATGATGTCGGAATGAAACTATTTAAAAACAGTTAAAAAAACGATTCATAAGCGATTCGTTAACGAATCACCCCTCGCCACAATGTTTATTGGGTAGATTAAGAAAAAATATTTTTCTTTTTCACATAAATTTTTTACACATACAACATTAATTATTATTATTTTATTATTATTTTAGTCAAACATATTTTAAAAAAATATATTTAAAAAATGCATATGCACATGTGTAAAAATTATTAAAAAAAGGTTGAAGTATTAATTTCCAAAGCAAATCTACGTGTTTTAAATTGCAAAATCCTTTCGACATGCTGTACAATGCTTGATTCAGGGTTTGTTATCCTTCTGTTCCTGTCATGCTTATGTCAGGAAATGCCAAACAATTTTTTTGTGTGTTGGTTTTTAATTAAAACAATAAAGTACATCTTTGAAGGATTTGAAATTTTAAACTGATATGCAGAAAACCCTTTTCATTATATAATTAAACATTAGGAAAACTTCAAAACATTTTTAGTTAAAAAAAAAATATACAAAGGTGGGAAATACGTATGTTCTATTTTATAAATTTTATTAAATTACTATTAGTTTGTATGTAAAAAATACAACACTTACACATACTTTATGGCTTATAAGTTTCGTCTTATATCATCCATTATATGTTTGCACATACGTGTATAGGGAACATATTCCTTTTGTAAACATTATATTGCTTGCACTTGAGGCTTTTTAACTGCTGAACTGACCTATTTTAAATCCTTCAGATTCGACCAAATAGATTTTCCTTGGGACAAGTTGGTCTACTTCAAAAACTTCAATTCAATGCAACTTAATTTTTGTTGTCCTCAAAGCTTATTAAAATATAATGACATCTAAATAAATACTTTCCAAACAGACATACAAACATTAAATACCACTTTGGTCCAACATGTGCTTAAACTATATGTAAACAGTTAATTTCAAGTGAGTTTTGACAAAAAGTCCTTTCAATGCAACCACCACCAACTAACACACATTTATAGATCTAACTGCTTCTGCATACCTTGAAGCATTCGATATGCATAACTTGCATATCCATTCGCACACAGATATACGCCACAAGTCATGCACACACAAATACACACACAAACATTCAACCACTAATACACTTGCATGCATGGCAATGCAAATATATGAAATCATCGTGGCTTTGCATTCTTAAAACGAGTACTACTTGTATGAAAAAGGAAACGGAAACGGAATGGAAGAAATTTATTTTGTGGATATCACATGATGGCACACAGCATTTAAAGCAACGAGCAACTAACTCCAGTGTGCACTCTCATAAGAATATATATAGATAGACTTTAATCATGCAAATCCTTCAACTCCAAAGAGGGCTTTTCTTCCTAACTATACCACTACGAACTATATCCTGTTCGAACTAAACTGAATCAGCCCAAATTCTATTTGGTATTCCTTTAAGTAAAGCATTAATATTATACTAGCTTTTTGCATTTTATAGTGAAATATGAATGGAGTAGCACAGGCCCGTAGCCAGGATTTACCCCAGGGGGGGTTTTGATAAATAAATCTGTAAGTAGATACCAGCAAAAAATAAGCAAGGATATGGAAATTTTTCCAAGCAAAACTGTTTTCTTTTAAAACTATTCGTAAATATGCATGTTTTTAAATAGCCATTAGAGAGATGAGAAGTACTAAGTTTTTGATTTTTATCTTTAATTTTTTGGAAAAGGTCCCAAATTGAGAATTTTTAGCCGTCGTTTAATTGTCGTTTAATTGTCGAAAAGTATAAATTACTATCACAAAATTTCACTAATACTTTTCTGAACAAGAGAACCAAGAAATTATAGTCTTTCTATTGGGTTTCTATTTGCCTACCATACGTCTCTATTGATCCCTAGCTGGTGTACAAGTATATGGACCTATGTGAAGCCTAGTTCGAGTTATCGTTAAAGGCCAAAATATAACTTTTCTCGAAAACAATGTCGACAATTTGACTTATATTCAAAAGAAAATATTTTAAAATTTTTAAAAATTGAAATGTTCCATAAAACCATCCAATTCCCAATAACAATTTCATTATACTTCTTTATAAATTTTTTTGAGAAAAGTCATATTTCAATTTTAGATTATTTTTCAAAACCCGTAGTACGAAAACTGAACTTTGCACAGAACCAATATCTTATAGCCAATTTTTGTTTTTAATTTATCACATCAAAATAAGACTATTTTTTAAAACCATTACTCAGCTAGATATATTTTTATAAAAAGAACTAAGCAGTAATATTTTTGGATATTTAAGAAAATGTTCAGTCGTGGATTTAAATTTGCAAAATAGAAAATTTATAAAAAATATAAAATTTTTTCAACTTCTAAATTGTTTTTAAAAATGCCGAAGCTTAAAACAATTTAATTTTTTATTTTCTTATGAAAATTTGGTAGCATGATTTAAAAAATCATCAAATCCCCATAGAATTGCACTTTATAAAATAGCTAAAAATTAATTTGTATTGAGACTTTTTTTTCGAAAAAAGAATGTTTAGATTTTAGGTGATTTCCTGAAGCCTGTAATTTGGAAAAGACTTCGCACGGACCTTAATTGTTGTGACTAGTTGGAGATTTAAAATGTCCTATATACCAAGAAGCAATAAAATAGAATGGGCAAATTGTTTTAGTCATCTGCTTTGCGGGGAATACGACCTAATATGTTAAATTTCGTGGGTTCATGTATTTTTGTATTATCCACATTTTCAAAATTTAAAAAAAAACTCCATTCAAACGAATTTTAATATACAAACTTCCTGCAGTTGAATTCAAATATGATGATTATGACATATATAAGCAAAGTGAATGTTTCATTTGGCCAAAAAACTTTTCATTGATTAAGTGAAGTTTCTTAAATTTGCGTTGAAAATTGTCTTAAAAAAAGATTATACTTTGAATGCAATAGTTTTATATGCGTTATTATTTCATACTTTCTCGACCCTAAGGGAGGGTTTGAACACCTAAATTTCGCCCCATGGCTTCGGGCCTGGAGAAGCGGTATTTATGTGCACACACACAGATATAAAAATTTGAACATTAGTTGTTTTTTTTTATCTAAAATCAATAAGTAAAATAGTAAAATTTGCATTATGTTTATAAAAATGATAGGAAATATATTGAAATATATGGCCACCTTGAAAATTATGTATTTAAACCAGTGCATTATGAACAGGATCTTAACATTTTTAAGTTGTATTTTATCCCTCAGTGAAAGTATAAATCGCTCCCACCCCAAATAACTATTTATTCAATTTGAGATAAGTGTATCATCCTTAAAAGCTTCCCAAAATTCCCCTTAGAGACTTCCCCGATTATATTGCATGTCAGCCCTTTGGAATAATCACTTACTTGCTTATAAAAACCAAAACGCCCTTTAACCAACAAACTTTACGCTAGTAACTAATGAATACGTCATGTTGACAATTACCAAACCATATTTACAGCACATTATTTATTTTATGGAACACTACCACGTTAGCTTCGTTGCTCAACATCCGTCCGACTCCATATTAGATGACTTTAATGTCGACCATTAATCAAAAGTTTTAACATAGTTGTAAGCTTCCGATTGGCTTTCATCAAATAAAAGACGTTAGCATAAAGTAGGTGAAGTGAGGATGGGTTGCAGGTTGAGCTAGTTTTTATGTCACCTAAAAACCTTCTGTAAAATAACGCGACACGATCGCAAGCATGCTCCAATGTTAATATAAATGAGCTACAATCCAAGCACGAAGAACACAAAAAAGCACACAAAAAAACAAACTAAGCCAGCTACGAGAACTTGCTACGTTATAAATTTCACTTTCCACACACGATGGATGGCTGGTTGGTTGACTAACCAAACTTACAACCGAATGCAAGCCATCGCAACGACTTGGTGCGACAACAGCAACAACAACAACAGCTCTATCACTAGAAAATATGTGACAAATTCCACAAAATTGCGTTTGGGTTCATTGCACATTTTAATTTTTTGCCCTGCTCTCCTCCCCACCAACACCAACACCCACAACTACAATAGTTTATGATGGATTGCTACGTTGAAAGCGTTATGATTTTTTACACCCAAAAGAAAATATTAGTATATATTTTATAAAATTAGGAAATAAAGTTCAAAAAATGTAAATGGTAGATTATAAAATGTTTGTTTATGGTATGTTATAAGACCCAGATAAATATTTGGGCGATAGTTCATTTGACTCACTTTGGGTAAAAGGTCACAATGAACAATCGCCCAAAATTTGTCAAATGAATTAACGCCCCGAAATGAAAATGAACTATTGCCCAAAAGTGTAAAATATTTTGTAAAAAACGATGTTTCAAACATTAACGAAATTATTTCGTACAAGGGGAATTATTATTTTCCTTTAGTTTGGTATTCCTTTTTATAAATGTTCGTCTTTGATTTCCGGGCTGAATATCAATTTTCATTTCAAATTCAGATATGATATCTGGTCTGAAATTCAAAAGTACTGATTTTTATACACCAACGCGTACTACGTAAAGGGTATATTAACTTTGTCATTCCGTTTGTAACGCCAAGAAGGAGGCGTGGCAGGTATAGAAAAATATATATATATTGATCAGCATCACCTCCTGAGTCGATTTCCGTGTGTCCGTCTGTCTGTCCGTCTGTCGACACGATTACAGCCATAATTTTAAAGCTATCGCGATGGAATTCAAAATATAAGTTTATTTTTAAAAAGGAAGATCAAGTTAGAAAATGGGCCAAATCGGATGAAAACCACGCCTACCTCCCATACAAAGTGACGTCATCAAATAGAAAAACTTTCTTTTTCCAAATTCCACCCACATCGTTTATCCAACACATACCAAATTTTACACATATATTCTATGTACACATATGGTATAATATGAAGTCCTTAGACCTGGAAAGTGGGCGTGGCACCTTACTTTAAATCGAAGTTTTTAAACACCGTGTGTCAGACATCCAGAAAATTTTGCACATATTGTCCTTGGTAATTTGAGCAATCTTACGAATAAGTTTATAAAACTGGGCAGTTCTAGACAGGGGGCGTGGCACTTTATTTTTAAACTGGCTCTATCTACTCCGTTTGTCCGACTTAAACCAAATTTGTTACATATATTCTTGAGCATAATGAGAGGTTTTATGCCTACAAAAGTGGGGGGGATTGGACAAGGGGCGTGTCAGTTTAACTCTCATTGAACTCCCTCTACACCGTTTGTCCGACTTAAACCAAATTTTGCACACATAATATTTGGCATAAGGATCAGTCTTTAGTTTATAAAAGTTGGCGGTACTACACAGGAGGCGTGGAACTTTATTTATAATCAATTTCCATCTACACCGTTTCTCCAATTTCAACCAAATTTTGCACACATGTTCTTTAGTATAATTAGAAGGTATAAGCTTACAAAAGGGTGTGGGATTGGACAAGGAGCGTGTCAATTTTAATTCTAATCGAACTCCTTCTACACCGTTCTGATTTCAAAAAAATTTTGCAAATATATTCTTTGGAATAATGAGCAGTGAGTAATCTAAAAATTGGTCGGAATTAGACAGGGGCGTGCCACTTAAATATAAATCAAACTCCTTCTATAGCCTTTATCCAACTTCTTCCAAATTTTCCATATTCTTCTGAATAATGAGCAGTCAGTAGTCTAGAAAATTCGCTCAAATTGAACGGGGCGTGGCACTTTAATTTTAAACGAAATAGTTTTAAGCCAATCAGATTTTTCACATATATTCTTTAGCTCTTAATCTTAATTACTCTATGTGGCAGCTAAGGGCAAAATAAATTGAAGCGTATAACAGAAATATTTTTGCAGATAATATATAAACATTTTATAGACGGCTAACCACTTCGAATATACCTCAATACGGCCACGGGGGGGGGTATTTTAGTTCCGGTACCCTGCCGAAGCTCCATTCCCTACTAGTTTTGTTTAATTTCAGGTAAGAATACAGGTCTGTTAAAAGGAAGCCTGAATTATATCTTAATTTCAGCCTTGAAATCGGAACTGAATAATGGTGGCATGATTATGTTTAGAAATTCAATCCTGAATTCCAGTATGACTATCAGAGGCCTGAGTGAGGTTTCTGTTGTGAAAGTTCACAAAATAATTATGGATGACCGTAAAGTGAAGTTGATCGACATAGCTGCAATTCTGAAGACATCAAAAGAGCGTGTTGGGCATATCGTGCATGAAAATTTGGAAATGCAAAGTCTGTCTGATTTCAATCGATCACAAGCATCAACGTGTCATTGATTCGGAGCAATATTAAGCTATATTAAATCGCAATAATAACTAATTCTTCCATCGATATGGGACAATGGATGAAACATGGCTCTATCACTACACTCCATAGTCGAATCGAGAGTCAGCCAAGTGGAGACTGCACGCGATTAACCGAATCCAAAGAGTGGAAAGACGCAACAGTCAGCTAGCAAAGTTATGGCATTAGTATTCTGGGATGCACATACATTGATTATCTTGAAAATGATCAGACTATCAACAGCGATTATTACATAGCGTTGTTGGAGCGTTTGAAGGATGAAATCACAAAAAACGCCACCATTTGAAGAAAAAAACAAGTGCTGTTTCATCAAGACAATGCACTGTGTTACAAGTCCATGAAAACGATGGCGAAATTGCATGGATTAGGCTATGAACTGCTTCCCCGTCCACCGTATTCTACAGATCTGGCCCCAGTGACTTTTTCCTCTTTATAGAAATGGTATCGAAAAATTGCATGACCGCTGTAATTGTTGTATCGCCCTCGATGGGCACTTCCATCGTAACTCACGCGACAAGCATACGGCTTAAAGCTTTGTTTTCTCGGAAGCTTATGTTATTAATGTAAGAAAATTTCCTACGTAGAAATTTGCCTTAAAAGAAATAGTAATGGTATGATATATCAAAATTGTCGTTCCTGTAACTAATTAAGAATTACAGTGGTAAATATGGGCGAAACTCACACGACAACAAAGAAACAGTGTTTTACAAGCACGTTTAGATTGTAAACATTCATCGAATTTCACCATATAACCTGTTTTTATTTTTAATTTTTATATAATGGGAAGACAGTGAAGTTTCATAATAAACCCACTTTACCGATGAACTTTGCTTATTTAAAAATATTTTGAATTTCCAAAAAATATTTACCGTAACTCACACGGCATAATCCAACCGACAAAATTTCCGTTAAGAGAATGTGTAATCAAAGAAGAGAGAAAAGAGCTTAAGAAGAGTAGCTAACATCTTAGTTCGGCCATGGTCGAAGCTTACGAGGTGGCATGTCCTATATCTTCAGTAAACGAGGGTTTTAATATTGGTTAAGACATTGAAATTTTCAGAATGCGAAGTTCATATATATTAGTATTTTACTAGATAAAAAAATTGAATTTCGAAGCACATTAAATTTTTAAGCTATGGTTGACATTTTTTTGGAAATGCCCATATTGAATAATAAAATCGAATTTTTCCATAAAATTTTACATAAATTTGAATATATTGAAATTTATTAGTACTGAAAATGTTGAATAATAAAATCAAAATTTTATCAAAAAGATGTGTTTCACTATGTTAGCCTATGAACTTTCCAGGCCAACTATTAATCCAGGAAATGAAGGTGTATTATAGATATCATGACTATAAAAGTCGAGTTGATTAAAGAAAGAAAAACAGGACCCTTTCGAAGTCTTGATTAAGGGGGTCAGTACGAGGAAATTTAAAAAAAAAATAGGATGTGTGTAAACGCCACGCAAGGTGGAAATGAAACTTTAAATTAAAAAAATTTAGAAATCCTTAAGTGATTAAAAAATTTACTATTTAATAGAGTCTTACTAAAAATTTCGATTTTACATTATAGTAAAAGTAGGAAAATAGCTTATATTTAGGTAATTTATTCAGTGTAGATAAGATTTTAATAAAAATTACGACCCACTCAAAAACTAACTTTACGAACATAAAATACAAATCGCAGACTGGTATTTTGGCAACCCTAGCATTCCAAAATTTTTTTGCTAAAAATCGAAAATAATTTATAAAAAATTATTAAAGTCATTTCGAGTAAGAAAGTTGTGTTTTTCCGTTTTTTATGATTTTTCTGTGTTCGATAGGCCAGAAAAAGGCACTTAAGCACAAAAAGTCAAGTCTGAACATGAACTTTGGTTGTAGAAATTTTGTTTTTTTAAATTTTTTGTACAAAATAGCTCAAGACTATTTTAAAACTATCCGTTAAGCTTTTTTTTAAAAAATTTTCATTTTTGAAGCGAAGCTTTTTTGATTTGTGGTACTTTTTTCGTAAAAATACTCAAGCTTGATATTTTCGAAAAATTGCACTTTAAACTAAAAATTACATAGCGACTAGGTTCTTCAACATAATCGCTCAAATTTGTTTTATAGATTAGTCATAGTGTTAGACAAATACTCCAAGAAAATAATGAAATTTTCAAAAGTTCTTTCAATCGAATTCAAAATTCTAGACAATGGTTTTGAGTTCAAATGAAACCATTATTTTTATTGAAACTAAAACATTTCGAAAAAACTTTTGGGGCCCACTCTAGTATACACTTTATTTGGCCTGTGAACTCAACTTTTTTATGAAAGCTTACTAATAAATTTTTCTTTAAGCGTACTTCAAGAACATCGCTTGCTATGCAGGTCGTAGCTGTTGTAACATAACTAAATGCGACCATAAATGATAGCATTGTTGTTGTTGTTGTTGTACTACTCTACTCACTACTACTACTCATTCCTCTTACTTCACCTCTTGCTTTGCCAATGTGGGTGAATGTGATTCGTTGACTGAGTCTTATGTTTTGAAATCTGTTGCGTTTAACTTGTGTGACATACGTGATTGCACTTTCTTTACATGTCGTTAACATCGCCAGTGTACGAACACACAAACCTACATGTTGAAGAAGAATTCTATTTTCGTTCGGGTCGGACAACTAATTGCTTTAAGTATTCATAATAAATTGAATGAAGGTTCTCCTAATTTAATTCTTTGATATTTATATTTATAATTTTTTGTTGTTGTCTTGTGTACAGTTATGTAGTAAAGTGACAAGACTTTCGCTTATTATGAAGAAATTAAGTTTTTTGAATTTGGTGCTATAGCGGAAATCTATTGACTATATAAATGTCATTTTTGATGTTGATAAATAAAATATTTCCGGTGTTGAAAAAAAAAATCAATCTTTACGAAAAAACATGGGTGAGTTTTAAAGTTGTCGCAATAGAGAGATAGCGAGTTCCCATTATTGTTAAATCGAAGTTGACAGTTCATAGAAAATTTGAAAATGCTCTCTTTTGTCTCTCACCTGTTTTTCTTTCGTATTCATTCATATCATGATACAATAATTTACAAGGTAGCCTTGACAACTACCATTTTTCTCACGAGCGGCGATCGGGAGTTGTCAAATCAATACAAAGTTTAACTTTTCATCTGTTTTGCTGCTTCTACGTTTTCTCTTTTCAATGTATTTTTGACAGCTCCAAATCGCCAACAGAACTGTCACTCCTACCTTGTAAATCATTATACCATGATTCGTATTCAAATCAGCAAATTTTGACAATTATGGTTACTGAGAAGAGAGTACAATTAGCCCTGCTACAACCTTATAATTCAACCAGCAGAAAAAAACTAGCAAGAGAACTATATAATTTTTATACTGTAGTTGTGACCCGTAGCCACAGTAGGCTTACAGGGTTCAGAAACCTCGGCACACTCTCAACGGGTACAGAGAGTATGATAAAACAATGCAAATACTTACTTTACTTAGATGGTGCTACAACTCGTCCCATTAGTAACACAAGAATCTCGATTTTGATCAATTTGAGAAAAAGCAGAAAAACCTTGTGACACTTTACATTAATTAGAATATCATTACTACCTTTCACAGCTATTACTTTTAAAGTTTGTAATACTTGTAGGGTCTTATTTGTCTTATCTTACAAAACATTGAACAGATTTTATTCCATGGTGTAGTTTATTTCTTCAAAATTAAATAGTTTGGAGCCGGTTGTAGTTTTTGTGTTGCTATAGTTTAAGTTAAATATTATATTTAAATATTAGATACGTCATGTTTCATTCTTCAAAGTCATATTTTTTTTTTTTTGGTATTTAGGAGAGAGATAAAAAGTTTAAAAGCCACAAATACAGTGATTAGGGTTATAAAAAAAAAACCACATAACAGGAAGATATATTTTTAATCTGAAGAATCTTATTTTGAATTTCTATCTTGGTTAATACCATTGTATAACTCTTCAGAAAAACCGTGATATTGTGATGAACGTATAATAATACGAATGTTCTTTGCAGAGAGTTTTTAAATCTTCTAATTTTTTTCTGACGATATTTTCATAGGGCTGTCGTATGATTGTACTGTCGAAGATGGCTTTGTAATCGACCAAAAGATGGTGGGTGTCGATTTGTTTCTTAAGGATCTTATCCAAGATCTGTCGTAGCGAAAATATCTGCTCGGTGATAGATTTTCCAGGTCTGAAGTCACACTGATAAGGTCCAATAAGTTAATTCACAAAGGGCTTCAGTCATTCACATAATAAGCTCGACAGGACCTTATGTGCGGTATTTCGGAGGCTTATCCTACCGTAGTTGTCACAAATGGTGGGATCGCCTTTCTTGTAGATTGGGTAGAGTACACTGAGGTTCCAATCATTTAGAATGCATTCTCCAAAAGCTCGTGAATGCATTTAAACAGAGCTCGGCCTATGTTCTTTAGCTCCCTTGGCTTGTTGTTCTTAAGCCGAGCTATGGCTGTCAAGACTTCATTATAGTCGGGCAGCGCAACTTCAACGCTGTCATTCGTTGTTGGTGTTCGCGGGATATCTCCATTGGCGGGATTGTTGTCATCATCATCATCATTCTGAAAACTAGATAAATATGTCCTAAAAAAGGCAAGTGTACTATGGCTAAGCTGCTATGGCTAAGTGTCTAAGCTGCGACAAGAAAATGATCCGAGTCTATGTTAGCACCAAGGGTCGTGCGTGCATCTAATACACTGGAAGAATGCCTTCCATCAATCAAAACGTCATCAAATTGGCTGCGCGTTTTTTGGTCAGGGGACAGCCAGGTGGCCTTACGAATATTAAGATGCTTGATGCCGTTATCGGATGTGTTGTCGTTGAGGCTGAACTTTCCGACTGTAGAACCAAAGATGTATTACTTGCTCACCTTAGCGTTGAAGTCACCAAGCACAATTTTTTATGTTGTAACGGAGGCAGCACCTCCGTTGGTTATTTAAAAAAAAAAGACATATCAAGAAAAATTTTAAAAGTAAATAATTTTGCTTGGAAAGTTGCCATATCCTCGTTTATAGTTTTTGTAATGGTTCTTACACATAAGTTAAAGCAACGAACCCGCTAAGAACGTTTTCGTTGACCATAAAATTTAAACCAATTTTTTATAACATAGTAAAGGATAAACATTTATTTAAGTTTAAATTAAGTTTATTATACATAAAATATTATATTAAAATATCTAAACTAAACGATAAAAAAAGTACTATTTATCATTTTAATCGGCATTCCTTTTTCACATTTAATTTTAGAGCAGGAATTCTAATTAATTCTTTATCCTGTTGAACACACTATCCTACTCAGTCATCAACCCTCTATCATCCCCATAGAATCTATCATACTTATGCAAGTTTTACTTTCAAAATTTAACGTACTCCAAAAACCATCAACATGCTTGAATTACACCCACTAACTGCTGGCACTTCTCTTTGTCTCTTCCACTCTCTCTGTCTCTCCCTCTCTATCTCTTTAATTTTTAGTGTGCTTTTTATTATAAATTGTTTTGCACCATATTGCGAAAGCTGCTCATTTAGTTGCTATAAAAATTGTTTTAATGATTGTTGTTGGTCTTTTTTTTCTGTTTTGTTTTTGTCTGTTGTTTGTTGTTGTGGCTTCTGGGTCGGTTTCTGTGGGTTTGTTCAGTCAATTTTGATTTCAAAACATTTTAGTGGGTTTTGGTTTTATGTCGCTGTAGAATTTTATGTATTTTGGCTATTAAATTTTAAATGAAGCGTATTTGGAAATTGTTTTTCGCTTTTGTTCTATCCACATTTTCTGAGGGCAAACAAATGATTAATGTTTTAAACTTTTAGTTTAATATCTTGAAATCAGGAACTTAAACGCCTACTCCAACGTTTATAGGAGGGGTCCTAGTTCAACCATGGCCGTAATGAATTTAAAAATTGAAGCCATATTTAAGTTTGATATATTGTTTATCTCTTTGAAGTATAAATGATACATTGTCTACAAATATAAGAACAAGATAAGCGTAGCGTTTTCCAGACGAATTATCATCAATAAATAAGCTCTAAGAAACTGGGTCAAACTTTTACTTTTGGGCAAAATAAATGTAAAGATTTTGCACGTGGAACAGTGCAGGTCAAAACAAAATATCGCATAAAAATGACAAATGTTCGAAAATTTGTTAACAAGGGTAAATAACAAGTAATAATACTTCCAATAACAGGCTTATTAAGTCAAAGCATGATATTATAACATTAATTTTATGTTAACTTATTTCATCACATTTCATCTGCTACTGAAAATCTTGCAAAACTCTTTAAATTTATATTGCTCAAATAGCATAATATTAACAATTTATAATAATCTAGTAAATATCAATGGATAAACAAAAAATAAAAATTACAAATCCCCTTTTAGTGCCGGTTTCTTTGATTTAATAAGATTTGATTGAAATAATGCCTGCAGAAACACAGCTTGTCGATAACCGATGATTATCGCGATTAGCATCTATTATAAGATACTAAATAATCAACAGAATTAGTTTGTTATTAAGTTTCATGGTATGCGCAGCCTATAATGAGAGACGCATACGGCCTACGTACCCCCTATAGCAGTACTAATAAACAAACATTAGTTGTTGTTGCCCACAGTACAGTTTTCTTTGATGCTGTCATAACAAAAGTAGCAGTGAAAGCTGTCTGTTTTCTCATGAACGGAAAATATAGTTGAATTTGCCTTTCTACTTTATTACTTTCATTCTCTATTTCATACTATTTGGACACTTATGTTCGCATAAATAACTTTCTTCTTGATTACCATGTTCTTATATAATGAGTGCTGCGATTATTCGATGCGAACCTAGTTTTGGAGTCAATTATCACTCATTTGTACTCAATGATAAATCAACTTCAGTAGTTCACAGACGGTTTTGGCCAATGTTATTTTAAGAGAGGTGGCTTTGTTACAGAGGTCTGCTCCATTTGATCTCATCCTACAGATGGACTGAAGAACTGGATCACTAAACGTTTTTAAGGTTGGTGACAGAAACTTGTTGTGTTTAACGTGAACACGTGTTTAACGTGTAGGCTTAAATCCACGTTGTTCCATAATTATTGGAAGCGAAACAAAGCGTCGATCAGCGCCTGTTTGAGGGTTCAAAGGTACCAAATAAGTTTCATGTTGTAATGACACTTCTCAGCCCTTGGTGGGGGTTGAGGCCTATCTACAACCTCTTCCATACTAGATGGTATGGCGTCCGGTTTGAGAGTGCATACCACACCGAGCTGAATAGCTCTGTCCGCGGTATGGGTAGTAAGCCACAGCTAGCACGAAAAGCTCCCCGAGCTCATTCCAGTCTGCCAAGCATATGCCAGCAAAATCCCGGTATACACCGGAGGCCACTGACTGCCCGTTGTACCAGATCTTAAGACCTTGGTCAGACATCGTAGCACTAGCCTTAGCTACTCCCAGTTTTAGCCCAACAAAGCTCAACAGAAGATAAGCCCCGCCCCAAGCACACACATTTACTCTATGAAGGTAGGTGACAATATAAAGTCTTTTATGGCGAAAAAAATGGGGTCGGAAAAGCGTGAGTATGAGAAGATTGAGATGTACTGTGAAAGTAATGAGGGCCGAAAATTTTTTGAAAAGATAAGACGCCCGGCCAATTATTTTAGGATCCAGGATCTCTTTTTGCAAGAATGAAAACGGAAATCTAGTGATAGATATTCAGTGTTCATTGACGTTATAGAGTAAGCTGAATGGTGATGCTGACAGCAATCCCTCTAATAGCCCCAGGAACCCCAAATACGGATGACAGCGTTAAGGTTCCGCAGCCCGACTATAATGAAGTCTTGACAGCCATAGCGCGACTTAAGAACAACAAAACCACGGGAGCCGATGGCCTAACTGAGATGTTTAAGAACGGAGGCGAAGCTCTGTATTCACGATCGTCTATGCAAAATATGGTCGAAAGAACTCATTCCAAATGATTGGAACCTCAGTGTACTCTGATCAATACACAAGAAAGGCGATCCTACTATATGCGTCAACTACCGTAGAATATCGGATATAAGGTCCGGATATAAGCTACGACAAATATTGAAGAAGACCCTAGAAAAACAAATCAGCACCCACCATTTTTTTCCGATTACAAAGTCGCTTTCAACAGCTCTCCACAATGTATACTCAGTACACTCTACAATGAATACAACAGTACGCACCCATGTCACTGTTGACAATACTGCCTTTGAGGTTATGAAGGACTACGTCTACCCAAGATCCGGCTTAAACTCCGGCATAAATCCGATATTGAAATTAAGCAAAAGATAAGTCTTTCCAATAGGTGTTACTTTGGGTTCAGTAGACAATTGAGACATTTGAGAAGCAAAGCCTTTTATGACGAACAAAAGTCAAAACACTCTTTAAATCGGCACTTATCGTCTCCGACCTGTTATATGCAATAAAAACCTGAACGCTGAGCAGTTCTGACAAAAAGACTTTGGAAGCCTTCAAAAGAAAGATCCTTTACAGGGTCTATGGTCCGATCTAAGTCAATGGCGAGTAGCGAATACGTTGGAACGATCAGAGCTGTATTTGTTGTACGCCGACATCGACATAATCAAGCTCAAATAGATCGAGTGGCTGACTAAGGTTGCGAACAAAGTGAACGCCGATTCAGACAGGCAGGCAGGCAGAGCAGATCTGATTTTCACATTGGAGCAATAACGAAACCAAGTCATCCATCTCTTTTGTTATTGTGTTTTCTGATCTGATTTGCCTGCTTATATGAACCGACGTTCACATTGGTGCAATCTTTGGCACCAACAACTGGTACGAGCCCAACCTCAGAAAATAAGATGAGTCCTTTTTTTCAAAAAAACTTCTTCACGGTTTCTTATGGTTTAATATCAAGGAATTGTTGGTGCCAAAGAATGGAATCGTGAAAAGAACTAAACAAAGAGCGCAACAACAAGGCTTTGCAGTTAATGTAGTCAATTTTTTTAACCTATGCTGTATAACCCACAGAAGATTACTGATGAGTTGGTGTAGCGACCAACGAAACAGATGTCTAGACTGCTGGTGGTTGTTCTGTAAAGAACATTGTTGTTGTGGCAACCTGTTGTGCTTCATGAATTACTTTGCATAAAGCTCACATTGCTACTCTGTAACAAAGCCACCTCTCTTAAAATAACATTGCCCAAAACCATCTGTGAACCACTGAAGTTGATTTATCATTGAGTACAAATGAGTGCTCATTGACCTCCAAAACAAAAATTGCAAAATATTGTCAATTATTAAGCAGCAATTCTAGTGCAAAAAATATGAAAATTATGACTGAAATAAACAAGTAGTTGATTTTGAAAAATTGCAAATAGTGGATGGTCAAAGTAGTAGAAGTCTAAAATGTTGAAAAAAATATTGTAGATCTACCACAATTATGCTAAGTAAGAGTACAGTCACCAGCCACCTTCTTCCAATACTCATTTTTTAACTTAATGATTTCGTAGAGTAAAAACATCGTTCAGAATGCAGCTCCAAAAATTTAAAGGTGGATGCAGCAAAATCGTTCTATACTATTTACACTAGACTAGCTTTAAAAATACTTTTTGATAATCAGCCTTATAGCTTAACACAAATCTATTTGTGCTATTGTATGTGCACTTCAACTAAAATTCTTCTTCATTAAACTGGATACCGCTCTGTATATGGAATATTTCATCATCATAAAATCCTGTTCTAGCTACACATATTTCGGAAATATATAAGCATGGGTGTCTGCGGGATTTTCTGTATGGAGGCGGAGAGGGGCAAAAGCTCTTTAAAAAAGTTCTTAGGGGGCGTCCATTAATTACTTGAGGCATTTAGGGGGATGGGAGTTATGCCGAATCTCACTCACTCTCACGTAGAGAGAGGGGAGTTTTCGCAAAGATAATATAATTTTTTTTTATCCGCAAGAAACAGTGTAGAGTTATGAGATAAGTGGATTAAATTGAGTAAAACGTGTTTATCTATTAAAATATGACTTAAAATCCCAAGAGTTGCACAGCATCGGCGCGCAGTCCACCGTGTACCAGTGCGCAAAGTGTGACCACGGATTAGCACACGTCGAGCTACTGAGCTTCTGTGTGCAAGCGCTAACGGTTTAGAGTGGCTAAATCAGAACGAGGTTGAAGTAGCAGATGATTTTACTGAAAATCACATGAACATGTTGGTTCAAGTAGCCACTTTTGAGTCCCCATGGACTGAATTAGAATGAATCCCAATTTTAAAATTTTCATTGTGATTTAAGACTACGATCTCAGTAGTCTTAAATACTAGTCTCAACTAGTCCTAAATTAAAATATTTAAATAAATTACGTTTCTGATGTAAAACATTATATGGCTCGTTGCGCAGATTGAGAAAAGTTGACACCAAATTTTCAGGCAACGCTCGGCTGAGTGCTGCTGTGCCGAAATTACGAACGCAAAATCGTGTCGTTTCTTGATACGAATCGCCTTTCGATTATTTCTTAGTTATTTACAATAATATTTCTGTTGTTGTTTTTAATATGAATATAAAATGTTCATATATAATGCATATCATTTGCTTTCGTGTTGTCATTTATGGTTCTTTTTGTTCATCTTCAGCAAGATTAAAACAATAAATAATACCGCAATAATAATACAATAAATAATAATTTCATCATTATTCTCATAAAATTGGTTCGATATTAACCCTGTAGGAAAATCAACTAATTTAAAAGTAGTTGATAAAGTAGTTTTTTGTCAACCACAACTAGTTGAAATTCTGACTTTTTTCCATAGAACGAACTAACATATTTTGTATGGTGATGTCCTCTAAATAAGTCAATTGACTTTTGTCTGCATATATTTTCAACTACTTGTTAAATTAGTTATATTTAAATTATTTTTTAATTACTTAAAAATAACCAATTGAAAACTATTACTGATGGCCTAAAGTTAATAATATTTGATGAAATAACATGGTTAAATATATATAAACTTGTAATCTAATAAAAATTTGCAATTAAAGCATGTCAAAATCAGAGTAGTTGCCGCCTTAATATAATTTAAAGTAGTTTATCAATCACTTGTTTTTAAGTAGTATTTCAATTACTTCATATATAATGCAATAAAAAGTATTTAAAATTGAAGTGGATGCCGCCTTAATATAATTCAAAGTAGTTCATATACTAGTTTATTTTAAATTAGTTTTTTAATTAGTTGTTTTTAAAAACAAGTTAGTTTGTTCCTATAGGGAAGTAATTGGAGGTTTCTATAAACGTTTATTAAACTTGCTTCTTTCGTGTGTACATATGTATGTATGTATGAATGCCCGTCAAAATTTGCAAATCATTTTTCGACTTATGTGTATCCGATTAAACTGAAATTTAGCATACATAGGGAAAAAAATGTTTTTATATTATTGCATTGCCGCACCCCTTTTTACCGCCAATAAAAATTGAGAATCAATAAAAAGGCTATCATTCCAAAACTACTGGGCCGATTCAGCTAAAATTTTGCCAATACATTTCTTTTGAGTAGAAAATGGAGTTTAGGAAATAATGTTGCCACACCCCTTTAGACCGTCCACAAATTAATAAAAATGCTATATCTATAAAACTATCGGGCTGATTCAACTGAAATTTGTAACAGTCCCACACACACACACACACCGCACATAAAACAGGCAAACATCACCTGCTGCAGCAACTACAATGAGCATGACGGCTACAACAACCACACATACACCTCGCATACGACAGGTAGACTACCATTCACCGCTGTACCAACCACATAGTTCCCATGATGTTTATGGTGAGGAATATTTAAGAGCGCTGGGCTTGGCAGACTTAGGCACGGCTCGAAAGCGTAGTGTTTTGTACCGTCTGCTGCTTGTTACCAAGTAGATAAAATTTACAACGGACTACCGATAGCCGGACCGTTATTCATGTATTTAGTTTTCTTATTTATAACTTTTCGTGGATTATTTTTAGTCGACTTCGGCCGGTCGATCGTCCGCAGTAGTTATAGTATTCGTGGATTATGTTACATCGGCTTCGGCCGGCCTTTGGTCCACAGTAGTTATTCGTGGATTATTTTACTTCGGCTTCGGCTGGTCAATCGTCCACAGAAGCATTCGTGTGGATTATTTATGTCGGCTTCGGCCGGTCGATTGACCACAGTAGTTATAGTATTCGTGGATTATTTTACGTTGGCTTCGGCTGATCGATCGTCCACAGTAGCATTCGTGTAGATTATTTAACGTCGGCTTCGGCCGGTCGATCGTCCGCAGCAGTTATAGTATCCGCGGATTATTTTACGTCGGTCGGTCGATTATCCACTGTAGTTACTGATTAAATTATATATATATAATTTATTATATATATATATTATATTATATTATATGATATATTATATTATATTATATTATATTATATATTATATTATATTATATTATATTATATTATATTATATTATATTATATTATATTATATTATATTATATTATATTATATTATATTATATTATATTATATTATATTATATTATATTATATTATATATATATATATATATATATATATACATATATATATATATATATATATATATATATATATATATATATATATGCACTAGAACATAGTAAGGTAATGCACACCAAATTTAATGTAGAGTTTTTGCTATCCGAAA
The DNA here is from genome assembly GCA_914767935.1 of Coremacera marginata. NCBI lineage: Eukaryota > Metazoa > Arthropoda > Insecta > Diptera > Sciomyzidae > Coremacera > Coremacera marginata. The sequence goes on from OU612044.1 coordinate 142,486,754, forward strand.
GCATCGTAATCGAGTCTTGCCTAAGTGTAGTCGTCATCACCGAATCTACCGCCAAACTTCACCGACTATTACATTCCTCCGAACATCACCGAACCCGAACCTGAGCTCGAGACCACTACAAGCAGAAGCAACGTTCGTCCGCAATCCAGCAATCATTATATTGTGTATTGTATACAAAAAGACAGATTATTGAGCTCATATTTAGAATTTTACTATTATACTTATACCACGTCTTTTTAATTGGCGAAAGTTCGAGGGTATTTCGTCTGATCCTGAAGCGGCTGTGTCATACCTCAGCCTTTGAAGAAACCCCCCTATTGTTGAAAAAATCTTGCCACACCCTCTTTTTACCGCCCAAAAAACAATAAAAATGCTATATCTTCAAAACAACTGGGCCGATTTAGCTGAAATTTTGACAGTAAATTTCCTTCCAGTAGAAGATGGCTTAGAAAAAAATTGGCAGATCCCCTTTCTAAAGAATTGAAATCAATTAAAATGTTATATCTCCAAAACTACTAGCTCGATTGAGCTAAAATTTTGTCAGTACATTTTTTTCGAGTATCTACTAGGCTGCGGTTGGTGATTTATGAGCTACTCAAATGGTTATGGCCAATGGAAGAGCGCTCGTTATGGTTGTTGTATATATTTCAACAAATCAAAAAATTGCGGATATCAATAAATTTCTACATCGACTGTTCATTATTTACGGTCCAGCTGGTTCAATGACACTACAGAAAATCTCCATAAATTTCCGTTAATTTAAGCAGGAGATTTCAATAAAAATTTTGCCGCCGAGAAATCATTACCACTTATTACTTTTCTTCGCACCAAATTTCGTAACATAAATAACTGATGAAACATTAAATAAAATCTTTTCAATTAAACCTTAAAGATTATTTGCTCTTGTTTCTAAATCCCTTATATTCCATATTGTATTTTCCAATATAATATAACGTTGATGTTACACATCTACCGTGCGGGTCGGTTTTTTTTTTAATAAATCCAATACAATGAAGCATAGATTAACACATTTACACTGAAAACACGCATTTTGAACAATCTTACGTAAGTTTAGAGGAGGAGTAAGGGGGTCTAGCCAAATCTCACGATATCATACTAGGGGTAAGGGAGGAGTCGAAAAATTGCCAAGATCACCTCACATAATTAATCGATGCCCCCTTATTTCTTATTAACTTATTTGCAAATAGTTCAACTCAGTGAAAAAATAAGATAAAAATTATCTGTTGAATTTAGTTTTCTGAGATTTTTTGTGATATTTTACTCAATATCATTGCCTGTAAAAACCCAAGCTAAATAAATAACTTCGCGGTTATAGCAAGGATTTATGATATAAAATGTCAAAGCATCTATTAAACCGATTATAATGCTACTTTTTCACAATTATTTCTTTTCATTTTCTAAGGCAAAATTTTGAGAAACTTAGAAGTTGTCTCTGCAAATTCTATAGTTATGGAACAAAGCATTAAATCAAGATAATATTATTTTGAATACTTTCAGAATTTAATCTTCTCTCGAATTAAAGAAACGAATTGGAGTAAGCTAATTTTAAGAATTTTTTAAACTTTTTACCAACCATTAAATTTTGGTTGGTTACTCGCAAAATGGAGCCACCTAAGTCAATTTAGCCATTCCTTCTGTCTGTGTCCGTATCCGTGCCGCTAAAAAATGAAGAGTGCCATTTATAAAGGCTTCTGTAATCGAAAGTGTTAAACTCTTCTAGAGAGCGCAGAAATATCACCCTCGAGATGCTTTTGAAAAAATATTTTTATACCCCAACGCGTACTGAGTAAGATGTATATTAACTTTTTCATTCTGCTTGTAACGCCAACCACTATCTGAGTCGATTTCCGTCTGTCTGTCCGCCTGTGGACACGATTACGATGAAACTCAAAATATAAGTATCTATCTAAAAAATAAAGATCAAGTTAAAAAAGGAGCCAAGTCGGATGTAAGCCACGCCTACCTCCCATACAAAGTTAATTTGTTTTAAACGTAATATCAGTTAAAAATCCACAAAAATTAAAGAAATGCCTTGAAATTTTGCAAATAAGCTTTGATATTTAATATGAATCCTCATTCAAAGCATTGCACGAACATAATATTTTCATTTATTCGTTCGTTCGTTCACAGAATTTTTTCTACTGTTCTATTTTAATTTCTATTTTCTACGAACAACTATTTTCTACTAATGAACGAGCGAATAACTATTTTCTACGAACGAATATATAGTGGACCAACATTCCGCTCATATCACATCATATTTTATAAAAAAATTTAAATGTCTCTTAATAATTTAAAAAGGAAAAATTTATCATAAAAATTAAATCGAATTTCTTCTAGCTTTTACAAAAGTAAATCTTTAATTAATGTAGCTTTAATAAAATAAAATAAACAAATAGAACAGTTTTCTATGAATAAACGAATGAACAACTATTTTCTACGCACGAACGAATGAACATCAATTTTCTACGAACGAACGAACAAGCAAAATATTTATTTTGTTTTTCTACAAGCGAACGAACGAACAAAATATTGTTATTTGAGTAACGCTCTGCCCTCACCATCAAATTTAAAATGTAAAATCTAATTAAAACTCCCCCTACTTTTATACGGAGTGACGTCATCAAAATAATAAAACCTTCGTAAATATATAAAAATGAATGTCATCGTGTATGCATGCACGCAAATTCCACCCTCATCGTTTTTCTGGCATATACTAGACTAGAAAAGTGGGCGTGGCATTTTACTTTAAATCGAACTTCTTCTACAACGTGTGTCTGACTTCAACCAAATTTTGCACATACAATCCTTAGTAATTTGAGCAGTCTTAAGTTTATAAAACTGGGTGGTACTAGACGGGGGCGTGGTACTTTATTTTTAATCTAACTCCATCTACACCTTTTGTCCTATTCAATCAATTTTCGCACATATATTCTTTAGTATAATAAGCCGATTTTGGCCTATAAAAGTGGGTGGAATTTGACAATTTATACACCGTTTGTTCGTTTTAAACCAAATTTTTCACATTTTGTATATTCTTTAGCATAAGAAGCAGTCCGTATATGTGGTTTTCTGACTTTTCTGACTTCAACCAAATTTCGAAAATATATTCTTTGGTGTAATGAGTAGTCCATGTATAGAAAATAGCCCTTGTCCGGCTTCAACCAAATTTTCCACACTTATTCTTTGGAATAATGAGCAGTCCATTGTTTAGAAAATTGGGCGGAATTAAACAAGGGGCGTCAGACTTCAACCAAATTATGCACATATATTTTTTGGATAACGAGCATTCTCGAAAATTGGGCGGGACTAGGCAGGGGCGTGGCACATTAATTCTAAGCGAACTTCTTTAGGCGTGGCCCGGCTTCAGCGCAAAATTTTCCAAATATATTTTTTGGAATAATGTTTAGTCCGTAGTCCAGAAAGTAGACAGAATTAGGCATGGGGTGTGACACTTTAATTTTAATCGAAGTTCTTGTACAACATTTTTTCGATATTAATTATGTTAAATTTACACTGTTTGTTCGACTTCCACCAAACTTTTTACACATAAATTTTTTTGTATAATGAATAGTCTTTAATCTAGAAAGTGGGTGGAATTAGACAAGGGGGCGTGTAACTTGTATTCTATCACTTTATCCCAGTAAATATCTGCACCATGGTAGTAATATTTAGCATAGAAGTTGGAGGGATCGGTTCCAAGCAACATATAAAACGTGGACGTGACGAGAAAAGAGGAGTAGAAATGTTCTTTAAAAACTCTATCTCAGGCTTAAAATTCATAATACCACTATGCTATTACAGCCAAAAAGTTTCAGGTAGAAAATTAGCTTCTTAACTTTCCTGGTCAAAGAAAAGACTATACGTGATTTTATGTAAAAAAAAAAACAAATGATGGCTGTTCGATCGTCCAAGCGTGCATGCGTGAGTCATAAAAAATTTTCAAAATCTTCCTTCGCTCATTCCAAAGATCGTTGGAAGATGAATCGCTTCTCGATCGACCAAGCGATGAACGCGCGATTAACGCGCGATTCAAGAACAATTTTCGAAGTATTCCTACGCTCATTTCGGAAATCGTTGGAAGATGGATTGCTTTTAAATCGCAATAGCGATGAATGCTCGATTCTTGAAAAATTTGGAAAATATTCTTTTGCTCATTCCGACGATTGTTGGAAGATGGCATATGGTTGGAATATGAAGCAGTCTTTGAAAAACCGTTAAAAGTGAAGCAAAACTTTTGAAACTGTGAAAAAAATGATAAATGTTTTCTTATCGTTCAGAAGCAACAACGCGTTTTAATTTTTTAATTTTAATTTTTTAAAATAAAACAATTTTTTACGCTCAACAACGATGCTTCGCAACAATCGCTGAGGATCCGTTTTGCGGAATCGGTGGACCCCTTTTAGGACTTCTCTTGGTGATTCGTTTGCGACTCTTCTATTTGCGAATTGGTAAGAACACTTCCCAGCGAATCGTTTAAGGCCCCCTAGGCGATTCGTTCGCGAATCTTACCAGGAAATCGCCTAAGGCCCTCTCGGCGATTCGTGCGCAAATCCTCCCAGCAAATCGCTCAAGGCCTCCTTGGCAATTTGTTTGCGAATCTTCGCAGTAAATCGCTTAAGGCTCCCTAGGCGATTCGTTCGAGAATGCTCCCAGTGAAACCCTTACAAATCCTTTAGACGATTCGTTAACGAATCTTCCAGGCGAATCACTTTTATGGCATCAGGTGCTTACAGTCGGCGATACCCGGATGACTCTCAAATGAGCCCGTCGGCGATTGACTCATCTACAAAGCAATTCTCCGGCGATTCTGAGGCGATAGAAAATGTTTGCAGGGCCTTCGAAAATACTTCGAATATACAAGTATCAATACGGCCACGGAGGGGTATTTCAGCCATGATCTTCTCAAAAATCCATTCCTTATTAGTTTTTTTTTAATGAGAGAAAAATCCTATATGAAGGTTTTTCAAAATTAAAAAACTGAAAATCTTAGCACTCTTTATTATAGTTTAAAGAATTGCGCTAAGAATCTATGATTTTTCAAAAGTTCGTGAATTACACTTTTTCCTCCATTTTAACCAAATAGATCAAAAGATTTAAACAATTTTTTTACTCAAGTTAGTTTTTTTATTTCGTGAGAAGATTTAATTTTAAAAGTGTAAGCAAAATCGGAGGTATTCAACCTGTAATTAAAAATTTCTTGGCGTGTTTAATATGAAATGGCTGACATTTCAAAAAAAAAGAATACTTTTAAAAGAGAATTTCCTTTTTACCAATACTTTCATAAAAAATTTATTAGGAAAAATTTTTTTAAACTATATGTAGGTATAGTTATAAAATAAAAGAAGGTAATAGAATCTAGCCCAAGCAATTTAATTACTATATTTTATATTATTTCCTTTTTACAATAATATAATGTAACGATTGTTATAATTGCTGTTATATGTGTTCACTCTTATCATTTTATTATACAATAATATTTAAATACTTTACTTAAAAATACTTGTTAAAATATAATTTGTATGATGATGATTAATATTTGAGATATTTCAAAACTTATAAAATAAAAATTTCATTCCAATAAAACTTTGAAAAGAAGAAGACTCTTTTTATTTTAACTATTTTCAATTTTAAAACAAATAAACTATAGTAAAAAGGACTTGATTATATTACGAGTGAGTCTGCCATTACCATCCCTCGTTACAATAAGAAAAATTTTTCCTTTGCTGAAGTCTAGGGGTGGGGCAAGTGCCCCTTCCTGCTCCTCCAGCGAACGCCGTCGTATGTAACCGTTCAATGTGGTGGCACATAAATCAGAAATCGCTTGTGGCACATCATTGGAGGTCGATCATGTTCCATTGCACTGGACGCATGCCGTTGGATATCCAACCGTGACCCAACTTACGAGGCCGTTACCGTTAGTTGCGATAAAGCAATGGAATGCTGAACAAATATTGACGTCCTCAAAGCTATGCGCTGCTGCGGTGGTAAAAAAATTTTAAATTCAAATAAAATGAGGCGCTGAATTAATGCAAAGTGATTCAAGTGACCAATTGCTATGGTTTGCTTTGCATTGCTTGGTAGCTGGCTATTGAGCGGTCGACTTGAATGTACAGTGGGTGAATCTGATGCTGATTCTTTTTCTGGCTGGCTTTAATGATGATGATGACAATGGTGATGACGGTGAGAATGAAAATGATGAGAATGAGGATGATGAGAATGATGTTAAAAAGGTGCAGCACCAATTTAAAATTATATTTTTTTCTTTTAACGCTGCCTCTGACCGAATTGCCCCCGAGCATAAAAAGTGCCAAGTGGCAAGTGAGAGTGCGCTGGATGGCCCTAAAGAAAATAGGTACGAGTATGTCGATAACTGATACTCACTGTGATATACGTATGCAGAGGCGACTCTAGGAACGGTCAAGCCGGGAAACTGCCCGTGGCCTCGCGCCCCAATCGTTTGCTTTATTTGCTCATTCACCTACAAATTACACTTTAAGAAAAATTTTATTTTTCCCAAATGGCAGACTTCTAACGAAAAATTATATTAAAAGAAAAAAAAAGAAACAGTATAGCGTGTAAATAGTAAAGAAATGAAACTTCCTCTTTGTAAACAAAATTTCTCTTCTAAAATTAGAATGTTTTTAGTGTAAGAGAAAAAAAGAAGAGAAAGAGAGAAAGAGCATCTCAAAAGAAATATAATACCATAAAAATATTTCATTTATTCAATATTTACACTAACTATAATTGATTTGTGCTTCAATTGGTAATACTGATATTAATGTTTTCTGACAACGAATGTCTGGTAATACAGACAACGGGTTCGGATTCAGCACCCCATTTTTATCTAGTGTTCGACCCAGCACCGAATTTGTAAAAATAAAATAATATCTCAAAAAAAATATATCTCAAAAAAGAACCTGACATGAAATTTTGCTCATTACTTAATAAGGCAAAAAAAATATTTCGACAAAAAATGGGCGTATTCGGTCAACTTCCACGCCTACCTGCCATACAACTGGAGTATATATAACGATCTAACTTGGGTTGTATACATTCTATGACAGTAACATTACAAACAATAGAAAAAAACTTAGACCAGAATGCCTCACACAACCCAACTTCCTTGTGAAAAAATTGGAAAAATTAAAATTCTTAAAGAAGACGGCTATGGAATTCGGGAAATCGGGCATAGAACTAATCGCAGCCATAGAGTCTTTCAAAATTTTTTTAACAATCCTCAAAATTACGGCAAAACAAAATGTTCCGGCAAAAAAAAAATACTCTAACCGCGATCAGCGGAAAATAATCCAAGCTGCACACACTAACACTACACACAGTTTAAAAGAGTTGCGGAGTGTTGTTGCTGAAGAAGTTTTCGAACACCGGTATGGAGAGTGCTACATCAGTGTAAACATATCCGCAGTGAACTTATGAAGTGTGCTCCTGCTCTTACTAGCAAACATAAGAGAACGAGCTTGGAATTTGCAAAAAGAAACATAGGAACAAATTGACCACCAATCAGCTTTTCAATAATGTTTTAAAAAAGGCTCCCACGTTGAGGGTTAATTTTTACATGTCATTTTTCCGATGAGACAAAATGGAATCTTGATGGCCAGAATGGATTTTGGCATTATTATTACGACATACGCCGTGAAACACTTACGTTTTCAAAAAGAAGTTTTGGTGGAGATAATGTGATGGTGTGGGGTGCTTTTTCTGAAATTGAAAGTTCAAGCATGAGAGCGCTGACTACACTCATGTGCTGGAGAGCAGCTTGACTCCACTTTTGGAAAAAAACGGACAGACACAAGTAGTTTTCCAGCAAGATAATGAGGCAATCCACGTAAATCGAGATGGTTTCAGGCCAATAACATTGATTTATTGGAGTGGCCGGCGGACTCTTCAGAATGTAATCCCATCGAGAATTTGTGGGGAGTTCTTGTACGCCAGGTGTATAAAAATAACAGACAATTTGGCAACGTGGAAGAACGGAATTCAGTTGTTCTCAAAGAATGGAGCAAAATTATTATTAGAGCAATTGGAACAGTAATTTAATAATTTTTTTTTTTTAATTCAATAAAAATCGCTTTTTATTCAAAATTTTTAAATGTAGTTATAAATATGAAACAGCATCCAAAATAAGCAATGTACCGTTATTAGAACATACTTCACTTTTGCTCACTATTGTTGTTGTACATAGAAGACCAAATTCGCAAAACATTATCTATTGTTTAAACTGGCCTTATAATAACATACCTTATAATAGACTTTAACTTTAGATTTAAAATTTTTGATAAGTCATACTTCAGCTTCTAAGGATCATATAGAGCCGACTGTAGCTACTTCTGTTGGCTTGTTTGTTTGCATTACTTTGTTTTTAACCATCTGTACGTTTTGTTGTTGTTAAAGATTTAAGAACAATCAAATTATCTATAGATAAATAATGTTATATCTTAAAAAGTATTCATGATAGAATTATGAAATTTAAAACGACGTTAGATTATATTGTCATAATAATATGTGTAAAAAATTATTTACTTTTGCTTAGTAATTTTACCGTCATAGAGAAAAGTACATGTACACCATAAAATCGGGATAGATATGGCTCATGCTAATGAATACTTAAAAATTGTATCCAACTTGTTAAATTTACGATATCTAATATTCCTACAAAAAATAAACGCAATACTTTTCATTTACACAATTTTTCTTAATATGTGCTAAAAGTCCTTAACATTTCATATGAATTTGGGCATTTTTGGAACAATTGTAAAATGAAGATTTTTTTCGTCTTCGCATCTACTCGCCAGATATTTTTTCATAAATGTTTAGTACAAATACATAAATTTCTTTTAGTTATAATCATCGCGTTGGATATGGTTGGATACATTATTTTTTTTTTCTTACTGAAAATCGCATTTTGAAATTTTTTTAAAAAATATTTAATTTTTTTCTTCAATTTTTATAATTTCTTTTTAAAACTAAGAATTAAATGAACATAACATTAGATAATTAGAAAAATTATTACAAAACCTTTGTTAGGTCCTGTGTTTTCTTTGTGGGAAGTAGGCATACAAAAAGTGCATTAAATTAAACGTTTTATTGTCTGCTTAAAGTTCCAACTTTGACGAATTTTAGAAAAATATATAATGAATATTCATGAATATATTTCTGTCCTTTAAAAATACTCCTTTTTATCTAATTCAGGGGCCGAATTACAGCATCCGTGAACGAACGAGCTTTCGAATCGAATAAAATTCCACTCCGATTATTTTTTCGTATGACAACATTCGATCGAACATGAGTCGAAATTTTTGTATGAGAGCAATCGATTATGTCATCATCTCTAGCTGTCAAATACTAATCCGAAACTCTTTGTGTTTGTACAATTGAGGATCGCAGGGTTAAGGAAATTGTTCTGGACGAAACCATTGATTGTGAATTAACTGAATTACTACGTGATGAGGTTCTGCCGTTTGCAGATGAAATGCCACAACAGATTATTATGCAAATCGTCGTTTTGCTCAACGAGGGTTCCAATCATTCAGCGTCTGACAAAAATATTTGCTACGTATCCGATTGGAAGCTGCGCGAAATATTCGCCAAAACATGTTTTAAGACATTTTTGCAGTTCTCTTATTGCGATTGTATAAATGGTTTAAATGCTACCATGTCAACAACAAATGCCTATATATTGATCAGTGTCGGACTTGGTGCGGGTGGAGGCAAAGATTTTGCTGAACGTTTAGCTGTTACGGCGTTGTTACATCGTTTCCAAGAGGTTCTAAAGCGTTTCAATGATGAGCGACAAAGCGAAAAATGTGCCAAGGTAAATATTTTATAACTTAAATATTTCAGACAATGAAAATTTGTATTTATTTCGGATAGCTTTCGCTTATCGGATATTTCGTTTGTACTTAAAGCCATAGCAACATTATTTGTGTCTATGAGAAAGGCACCACTATCTAAAGGTAACTAAAAAAGTTTTTTATTGCACCTTTATATGAAAGTTTAAAAAGGTTTCATGTTAATTAATTTTTTAATTAATTTAAATTAATTATTTGATACTTTAATAATAATCCTTATTTTTATTTAAAATATCTTTATCTTTCAAGTGAACAAGCCCGCGTGGGACCAGCTGGCTATATCCTTACCTTGTAGACTGCACTACGACCACATCACCTAAAATATCTCGTTCGCTACGTGAAGCTCTATTACAATATACTGATCTATTCCAACCGCCAAAATGTTTTCCCACAGACAAAAACAACACATTTTCACTCAACCACACATGGGCATTTTCCATTACCATTAATTTTCCTTTACCACTATGCACCTAGTGGTAATGCAAATTAAATTTGCATTACCATTAATATGTAATGGTAATGGGAATTATTTATTTATTTATTTATTTATTTATTTATTCATCTGTCGAACAAGTCTATCAGATAGATACCAATTAGGTTACTTAAAATTATATATATATACATTTATACCTTAATTCCTAAGAAAACATAACAATGAGCGTTTAAAAGACTCTCTATCTATACTTATGTCTATTTCATTGCATACCGTGTTGAACGCAGCACAAGAATTAGTAATAGCGTCATTACCGCCATAGTTTGTTCTGTGAAACTCAAGAAAGAAAAGATTTCGCTGCCTAATAAATCTTTCAGGTGCATATAGCTTAATAAGATTTAAAAGAGGTATACAGTCTATGTGGTTCATTAGAATATCCCTTGCAAATAAAATTCGGAAATATTTTCTACGCGTCTGCAATGTTTTCAACCCAAGTAGAGCACAGCGGCTGTCATACGGGATTGTTAATTCCCAATTAAGTTTTTTTATCGCAAAGCGTGTGAATCTTTTTTGGATATTTTCAATCCTAGTGATATGACGCTTGTAAATAGGTTCCCATATAACAGATCCATATTCGAAAATAGGCCTCACTAACGACATAAAAATAGACTTAAGAGTGAAAGGGTCTGAAAATTCCTTTGAGTTTCGCATTAGAAATCCAAGCATAGCATTTCCTTTTGAAATGATACTATCAAATTGTGCCATAAAATTAAGCTTTTGGTCTAAAGAACAATCTATTTATTTCGCACCAACTGGAGAGGTTATTAAGATCATTCTGTAAAAAGCAATAGTCTGAAGTATTTTTCACAGATTTATAAACTTTCACGTCATCTGCATACATCAAGCAGGCGGAATTCTTAAGATAATTCGGCAAATCATTAATAAATAGCAGAAATAGAATTGGACCTAGATGACTCCCTTGTGGAACACCTGAGTAATTAAAAACCATTCTTGATTTGGTTTGACCTATTTGAACGAACTGCTTACGGTCAGTCAAATAATTTTTGAGCCACTTTAGCAGTGAGGAATGGAACCCCATTTGCTCTAATTTCGTTAATAGAATACTGTGCTGTACTCTGTCAAAAGCCTTAGCGAAGTCAGTAAAAATAACATCGACCTGATTACCGGCTTCCATTTCGTTTCTGACGAAGTGCGTAAATAAGGCTAGATTTGAAGTAGTTGATCTTCCACTCATAAATCCATGTTGGCAAACTGATATACAATTCTTAACATTAGCATATATACGGTCTTTAACCAGCGATTCGAAGACCTTGGGGATCAAGGGAAGTTTCGAAATCGGTCTATAATTTACAATATTCTGTTTATTACCAGTCTTAAACATAGGTACTATCAGGGATTCTTTCCATTCTTCCAAAAATTCACCCTTAGCTAAAGAAAGATTAAAAATATTTGCTAACGGCTTAGCTAAACTGAAAGCACACATTTTGAGGAACAAGGGAGGAAAATTATCAGGCCCCATTTTTTTCCCAAAATCTAAGCTTAATAGTTTATCTTTAATTTCCGATTCAGTAATTACTAAAAAACCGAAATCAGTAATAGGGGTTCCATTATAAATGGGCCTTTCACCACTGCTAACCATAGAATCCTCAATAAAATTTGACTGAAAATATGAAGCGAACATGTTACATACCTCTTCTACATTGTCAGCTACCTTTCCACTATAAGTCATATTCTTTGGTAAACCGTAAGTCTTCCGCTTTAGGTTGACAAACTTCCAAAAAGATTTCGGATTATTTTTTATATTAGTTTCAGTATTTTGAACGTATTGGGTGTAAAGGTATTTTTTTAAGAAATCGTATTCTTTTTTAGCTCTTAAATATTCATCTCTGAGCAAAGGGTTAACTTTGGTTTTCTCATATTTTTTATTTAATATGTTTTTTAAATTTTTTAATCGCTTAGTACACCAAATTGGCTTTCCATTATTCGATTTTTTGACCTTTTTTAAAGGTACAAAATTTATAAATGATTCGTTTAAAATTGAAATAAATTTAGTATAGTTCTCACATAAATTGTCCGAGGATTGAAGGCTCCATTGGACGCTATTTAAAAAATTGTTAATAGCGTTAAAATTGGCTGCTAAGAAATCGAACTCTATTACTATTAATATGTAATTGCAATGGGAAACAAAATTGCATTACCACTAGGTGGATTGTGGTAATGATATTTTTAATGCACTAATAATTCAATGCATTATGCCCACCCTGTAGGAAAATCAACTAATTTAAAAGTAGTTGATAAAGTAGTTTTTTGTCAACCACAACTAGTTGAAATTCTGACTAGTTCCCATAGAACGAACTAACATATTTTGTATGGTGATGTCTGCTAAATAAGTCAATTGACTTTTGTCTGCATATATTTTCAACTACTTGTTAAATTAGTTATATTTAAATTATTTTTTTAATTACTTTAAAATAACCAATTGAAAACTATTACTGATGGCCTAAGGTTAATATTTGATGAAATAACATGGTTAAATATATATAAACTTGTAATCTAATAAAAATTTGCAATTAAAACATGTCAAAATCAGAGTAGTTGCCGCCTTAATATAATTCAAAGTAGTTTATCAATCACTTGTTTTTAAGTAGTATTTCATATATAATGCAACTAAAACTATTTAGAATTGAAGTGGATGCCGCCTTAATATAATTCAAAGTAGTTCATATACTGGTTTATTTTAAATTAGTTGTTTAACTAGTTGTTTTTAAAAACAAGTTAGTTTGTTCCTATTGGGCATCTATGCATTCAACACACATTCCCACATTTAACAAAAACAACTACTACTACAACGAAACATTCAAACGAACAATAATAAACATTAAAATAAATAATACAACAATAACATAGTGAAGCTAAGCTAAGTTTTATTTTAATATATAGTGCATACATAGAACGTTATTATTAATCAAATATTATACATATATAAATGTATATATATATATGTTTAAAACTAATGTTTAAACATAAAATCATAAAAAAATCGAAAAAAAAATTATTTTTCCTTTAAAATTACTCAAAAAAACTTACATAATTTTGTTTCAATAATTTCAACTAATTAATAAAATTAATTTTCATTGATAAAATTATCTTTTTTCAGAGATTAAGTTAATCTTGAAATAAGTTAGCTGCATTAATTTTTTTCTTACTTAAACTTCTTACTTAATTTTTCCCAAAGTTGAATACCCATTGCTTTACCTTGTACGCTGCTAGGGATTAAATTCTTTGCCAAGTCGGGGTGGCTTACCATAAACTCACCCATTTCAATTCTCTGCATGGCGTTAATTTTATTTGCATTGGTCCTTTAAATAAAGCATGTTTTTAGTAATAATAAATGTTTTATAAATTATACAATTTACTTATATTTTTGCGTGCGCACCGAAATAAAGCCAACTCGTTCACTAGAATGCAATCGAATGACATTTCGAAAGAACCGGATCGAACATATGCTCGGTCACGACAGACATAATACGAAAATTAGATAACTTTTCTTGTTTACAACACCGATAGATCAAAAAACGATAACTTTCACTCGTTCACGATAGCTGTCATACCAAACGGTAAAATTCCGAAAGCAATCATTCGATCACGGATGCTGTAATTCGGCCCCAGATTTCAATTTTTGAGACTTTTGGCACGCTAGAATTAAAAATACCGCACTGTGTGCCGCCTAAGAAGTTTCACCTCAAAAAAATAATCTCTAGTTTTCATGTATTGTATACTAATAATGGTTCCATCGCATTTTTTCTAAAAAACAGGAGAAAGTCACTAAATCTAAACAAAAAACATGTTACCCTACAAAACATCTTCTACTTCTTCGTATAGATTCGAAGAATTCCAAACACGACATTTTTAAATTTAATTTGATGGCTAGGATGGACTTCAATGTCCACACGAATTATCCTATGTTCACGTCTTATTCATTGCACCAAAAACTTTCTTTACGGGAGCAGTAAAGTCGGGTTGCAAACTAGTGCACAAAATGCAAACTCCAGGATTTTTGCATTTTTCTTGTAGTCGCAGCTTTCAATTTCCAAATGAAAGAGTGGTTCAATCCATCGGTTTATGGTCGTAACCTTATTGTCTTTCCATAGCTTTATTTTAACCTTTAAACAATAGTTCTTCAACCAAATGCCTTGCGTAATTTTGTTGCATTTTTGTCCGCGTCGTACAAGTTTTGCATAACATTAAATTTCTTAATTGGAGTAGACCACTTTTCGATGTATTTAACAGCATCATCTGCAAAGTCCACTTTAATTGATAACTTGATAACAATGATTAGTACAAAAAAATTATAGGAATTTGGCGGTCAAGATCTCAGCATCGCATTCCTACTTGATAAGCGCTTACTTTTCTGGCGCTTTCTTTGGCGATAAAAGAACAACTCATCCGAATAGTGAATGATATCAACTGCGGTGGCATTATCGCCTTGAATTTTAAGCACATATCTCTGGACAAAAATAGGTTTCGAGAGCAAGAACAGATCACAAGTTTTGGTTCGAAAAAACAGGAGTCTCCTGCCAAAAACAGGAGAGATGGGACCATTAATTATATACATGATTCTTAGATAATTTTACATAAGCTTTTCCGTGTGTGAGTGAGTTAAAAAATTTTTTTTTTTTATTATAATGTAAAGGGCCGTGCTTAGGTCTGCAAACGCCACTGTATAGTATATGCTTCAAATATTCCATCATATCGACCAGTCCAGTTCAGTGCAAATCAATCGAATCCATATCGAAACCAATTCAGTTCCATTCAGTAGACTTTGCAGCATCGAAAGCGATTTGCATGGCATACGTGTGGCTCATTTATGGTCGGTGTAATGAAGTGAGTAGGAGTTGCGTTAACAGAGTGGGTCTATGTGTCCAAGTGTGGCTATTTGTGCTCGATGAGAGTCGTTGTCCAAAGGATATTGCTTGCTTATAGTTCACGACACAGCAACGCCATCTTTTGTTTTGAGTGATTTGTTGTTCAGACGAGATGTTGTTGTTGTTGTTGTTGTTGGCATTGGTGTTGGTATTGCTATGAAGTGGTTTTAGCTTATCGGTTGGACTTTATTAAGGCAAGTTAGACTAATGGGGATGCCAACGCAAACATTGAATGAGGGTTTTGGTGTCACACACACACAAACACACACCACATGCTTGGTTTGACTGTGTGTTGGCGTTCTACCCACAAAATTTAATATATAAAGTTCAATAGACATAACTAAAATCAAAATCCAAATACTTGAAAAATAAATTAATAAATTGCTCCTTTGGACAGAAATAAATATTTATTTAGTCAATAAAAAAGTTTATTGTACACAAGCATAAAAATTTAAGCCCATAGAAAATTCAAAATTAGTTTTCTTCCAAATTTAAAACCGTTTTTTTTTAACATGATTTAATAACTTTAAAAATGTTAAGCAATTTAAAAATTTGCTTCCTCCATTCACAAGTGGAAAATTAAGGACTTTTTGACAATGCTTCAAGAGTTATACTTATCTTTTACCTATGATTCCATCTAAAATTTCTTTAAGCTAAAAGTGCCTTTCGTAAGTTCTACATTAAATAAAAGAGGGAAGAGTTCCAACTGTAGCTAACTGTAAATTGTAGACTTATTACAGTTCAGTACAGTAACAATACCAAGCGCATATTTCTGATGAAAAGTCGGAAATTCTTCAGCAAGATTATCACAACCATTTAATATGAAAATGGAAAAACGACAGGAAAACCTTCCGGCAAGAAGTAATGAATTTCAGAATCGATCTCATTCTGTATACGAACTCTACTTCCATTTTCATCAACGTAGTAGCTTATTTTTTCGTATTTTCACAGGAAATTAATTTTCCACAATTTAACAACACATGCAGCAGCTTTTCCCAATAATTTTCATTCCATAATGCTTGGATTGAGTTAAATGGGTAAAAGCGAAAGTTGGAAAGAATAAATTGAAACGTATGTTAAAACTTTAACGAGTTAACTCTGAATATAGTTAGCTTCAGTTGAAGAGACTAATGCATATCTACCATCACATCTTCACCGTTTTTTGATGCACTGTACCTCTCATATGCACGTGTTTCTATTGTTATTGATAAGCCGCTTAAGATTCGCTAGCGGAATACCCGGTGGGTTCAGCATCGCTGATGCCGCTCGTGTCCCTTTTCTAGCAAGCTCGTCTGCCTTTTTATTTCTTTTTATACCCTGGTACCCATATTAGGTTGATGTTGAAATAATTCGACATTTCACCTAATGAAGCACGGCATTCCTTGGCTACCTTATAATTGATGGGTACTTGGTCCATTGATCTAATCGCAGCCTGACTGTTCGAAAGATATAAATTTCCCATTTCGAGACAACTTTATGTGATACCTCAAGCTCTTTCGACTAGACCCTGTACCTGACCTTGTCGTCTAGTTTTAATATATCTGTATGCTTGTATAAGCACCCTAGTTTCCATGGCGCACCATTGATCTAGAATCTTATAGATGGAATTTGCGTACCATAGCTTTCTTCAAACGAAAGCGAGGACTTGCAATAATGAGTTATTGTTGAAATTAAATTGAAGTTATTGAGTATGGATGAGTGCCTTTCTCATCTTCAAACGAAAGCGAGGACTTGCAATAATGAGTTATTGTTGAAATTAAATTGAAGTTATTGTCAGGCTTTTCCAGACGCCTAATTCTCTTAGTCTTAACGCCGAACAGGGCACTGTTTGTTTAGCAACCAGATCGAGTGGTAGAAGATGAAGTGTGGTCTCTAAGATGGCAGTCAGTGTTGTTCTCAGAGCACCGCTGATGCATATAAATGCCATTATCTGCACTCTTTGGAGTTATTTCACATGTGTGACCTTGTCCAATGAAGGCCACCATATTAATACTGCATATAGGAGAATATTTCTTATGACCCCAGTATATAGTCATTGAACTATACAGGGCGAGAATCCCCATCTTGTCCCTGTGGCTTTTTTGCAAGTGTATAGTGTCACTGTGGCTCTTTTAGTGCGCTCTGCTGTGTTTAATTTCCAGCTGAGCTTTTATCCAGTATGAGTCCCACATATTTTTCACTATCCGCAAGGGACAGAATAGGCCCACTTAATATGATTGGTGCTAAGGACGGAATTTTGTATTTCCTGGTAAATAGGACCAGCTCTGACTGCGAATGCTATGCCATCGGTGAAGGCTGCCACTACACATCCATCTCCCTCAAGGGATAGCAGTACGTTGTTGACTACCCAATTCCAGAGGAGTGGAAAGAGAACACCACCTAGAGGCGTGCCTCTTGAGACAGATCTTATAGCGCTGGTACGCGCCCAGGTCTGATAGAACTATTCTACTGTTAAGTAGCTTATCTATAAGCTCTGTAATGATCTTGTTCACGCGTAGTTCGAACAATGCTTGTCATATTGATTGTGGCGTTACGTTATTAAAAGCTTCCTCTATATCTAAGAAGGCAACCAAAGTAAACTCATTATTTAAGGATTTTTCTATGATCCCGATCAGCGTATGTAGGGCCGTTTTCACGGTTTTTCCTCTATTGTAGGCATATTGTGAAGCTGATAGTAGTTCAGAGTCTATGTTACTGCGGAGGTATAGATCTAAAAGGTGATCTAAGGTCTTTAATAGAAATAACGTTAAACTAATGGGCCTGAAATTCTTTGGGGTAGTATGTGGTGTCTTTCCTGACTCGGCCTTGCCTTTTTTCAAGCTGTGGGGATATGTGATAGATTTCTGCAGCTATTAAAAATAATACAAAGCCAGGGTATCATTGTATCCATTGCCACTTGTATTTCTATAAGATAAACGCCGTCAGGTCCCGGTGATTTGTAGGTTTTGAAGCTGTTTACCACCCATTTTAACTTCCTGTCAGAGACGATGTCTTTAACCTCATGCTGTGAACAGGTAAGGTAAGGCAGGGGCGTACACACAGGAGCACCGCTACCAGGGAAGTGCATGTTTAAAAGAAGGTCAAGATATTCCTTCCTAGACATTGTCCATGAGCCATCCGACCTTTTGAGAAAGCCGGATGTGCATGGTGTAGTAACAATAATTTTACGCAGCCTGGACGCCTCTGAGCTATCTTCAATTCTATCACAGAGTGGCGGCCATGGCGCAGTAGGTAGAGTGCGTGGCCCATATGCCAAAGAACCCTGATTCTACTTGGCACAGAAATTTTTTTCAATTGAATTAATTTTTCTGTTTGGCCGTCACCTCTCTGCAGACAATGACAAGCCTCAGAGAGTAAAAACTGCCATTAAAAGCTTCTGGAGAACATAAGCCGTTCGGAGTCGTCATAAAACTTGAACGTCCAGTTCTCGATCATTTGTGTTCAAACATTTCAAAACACGCACGACACAATTGAACATAAGAAGCTCGGTCAAAGTTCTTTCAAGGGCTGGAATGGCCATTTTGTATTTTTTTTTTCTTTTCCTTCACAGAATCGTTTCCAAGAGGATCTTTTAGCTTTCCTGGTTTCGGTTTTAAATATTTTAAGAGCTTTCTTATAGGCAGCCCAATCATGGTTGCTCTCGAGCGTTTTGCTGCCTTGGAGAACTTTCTGTATTTAGTTCTTAGGCCATTCTTCCCTTGGATGTCCTTTTTGAGCAGGAGGATGCCAGAGAGTAGTTCATTGCTCTTGTTAATACATCGACTAGAATTTCTAAATCCGTTGCCGATTTTGGTTTATCAATCGGACCTAATGGCTTAAGATTTTGTCAAGGCTCTTCTATAGAGTCCTCAACTCGATCTCCTAATATTAATGGAGGAAATAGGTTTTAGGGACGTATTAAGAAGAATATACTCAATATGGCAGTGGGCAGAATAAGAGTGCTCGTCAGACACCTTCCATTTACCAATTTTGTCGAATATGAAGTTTGAGGCTAAAGTTATATCTAGAACTTTACTTCTATCTTTAATAATAAAGAGGTCACACCCCTATTACATATGTATAGGTTCGTACTTATCAAATACTCAAAAAGTAACTCACCCCTTTCATTAGTGTTTGTGCTTCCCCACACGGAATTGTGCGCATAAGCGTCGGCGGAGATGATGACCCCTCGACGCATGCTGCCGGCGTCGTCCACCATCTTCTCTGCAGGTGTACTTACATCATGCGAGAAATGGGCTGCAGCCAGTCGGTAGATGTTCTTGTCAAGTTTCAGGCTAGCTGCAACCAAATTTCTCTCGCAGTATCTGGAAAGTAAGAGCACAATAATATTGTTTTTGGCTAAGATGCGTAATTGGCTAACAACATTTTGTACCCCTTCGTCCTCAAGCTGCAGATCTTGCCACCACATACCCAGGATTCTTGGATGAGGACTACATTGAATCCACCTTTCTGAAGGTGGACTAATAAGTTCGCCGAGGCGAGCTTTGAGTGGTGAAAGCTTATCCGCTCCAAGTTTCTGGCGGTCCACGATCGTTGTGTTGGCGTCGTCCTCATCGGATAACTATAACATGGTCTTCCCCAGATCTCCATTCAGTGTGCAATACGGGAGCTCAGCTACCTATGCTTCCTCCTGGCTTGGCTGAGGTTTGGTTGAAGAGACCAGTATTGACTTCTAGTCGCTATCATACACCTTCAGGAAGATCTTGCAGAGAGCAAGCCAGAGGACTTCCTTCTTTTCCTCCAATGGTTTCAACGACTCGGAATTTAACAGCAGTAGAACCTGCCTTGAGAGCCCACAGGCTCCTCCAGCTTGCTGATGGATCGGCCTTCTGTAGGCATATGTAGATTGCATGTCCGGAACATGCGTAAAATAGCTTCCCGGCCTGTTAGGTATCCAGATGATGCATTCTCTTCTATCCTGTTAGGCTCTGGGACGATACGGTATATCGTACTTTCTACCGCTTGCAGCTTTGCTCTAGGCCAAACCTCGCTGACTTTACTGATGGCTGCTTTATTGATGTGAATAGTTTTATAAATAGGAAATCATTTACATATACATGTCGCTGTTAGTTTTCCACCTCCCACTCAAAGCCTTACCGTGTAGAATACCAGTTAAAGTATCTGTGCTAAAGCTGTTTTTTAGTTGTATTTTGTTCAAGTTGATGGTTCAAAGACTCGTTTGCAGTTTGCTGATGAGTGAGTGGAAAAACAATGAATCTGTCAACAATGTTCAAAATCAGTTGAAATTGCAAAGACCAATCGTTATTTGACAAATTGCTAACTTTTTCTTAAAATATTTCATCAAGCTTTGTTTCATCTTTGAACATACGTTTTAAAGCCTTGAATTCACTGTGAACTTTTCGACGTCATAACCAAAGAAATGAGCAACTTCGGAAATATCCCTGGTTTTTATGAGATTTACTGGGTCAATAAATTCTAGTTCTTTCAGCATTTACACGCTACGTTCTTTGAATTGAAATCATTTGTAAATTTATTGGAAAAGAGTTATCACAAAGTGTCGGCATTTGTAATGAAAGTTGCAAATGCAAGCAACAGGAATGCTAGAGTTTGGTGTGGTCCAAAATAAGTCTTGCGTAATGATTCCCAATTCCTTTCATTTTTCAGAAATTCGGTATCAGTAACATCAACGTATTCCTCTTTTAAGTAAAGCGAAACGATCGCTCGAAATAGGCTCTCCATTATTTTGTATAACAGTTGTATTTTTGGAACTTCTGCTTGAAATTCAATATTCCGCTTACAAGCCATTGGCAAAATAAAATTAAGTAAGTAAAGGTACAAAATAGTCCAGCGATTTTGGAGACGCTCAAATATTTGTCTTGAATTTTTAGTCACTTCCCTTCTTTGTTCTGTTCCAAAGTATCTGATTAAAGCATCATCATCCTTGTGCCGATATTAGGTGTATTGTCATAGAATCCGACTGTTGGGCCAAAGATATTTTCCTTGCCCTCCTCAACGTTTAAGTCACCAAGCACAAATTTTGTGTTTCTTTTAGTACATCGTTGTTGTCTTTTGCCAATGGGTGACTTACATATTTGACTGATGTTGATGTTTGACTGCGGACAAGTCGTTCGATCTCAGGTGTAAACCGCATGACATGACTCCCTTGTCTCTCAACAAATACGCCTCTCAACTCGTGCTTCTCCACAAACTCGCTGTAATAGATATCACAGACTGCTTGTCATAGCCAACCTTGTCCCTTCCATAACATTCCTTGGATTGTATTGATATCTTTCTGAGACATGTATATCTTTCCAAGACATCTATAAGTTGAATAGAGGCACCTTCCCAACTAAGAGTTCGGACATTCCATGTGCCCCTAAACCGCTATTTGTTTTTTTTTGAAGCGAAGCTTTTTACTCCTCGTTCTGTGATATGCTTAGAGTGAAATCAGAAAAATTTTCGACAGATTTTTTCTTGGAAATTTGATGGTTTCTTTGTTGCTAATGCTTATTACAACAACAAAATTTAATCTTTAATATAAATACTAAAAATATTTCTTGGCCCGCCCGTGGGGATCGAACCCACGTCCTCTTGTCAAATACACATGAGTCAAATACACTATCCACCAGGCCACAAAGGCTTGTTGGAAATGGTAGTTAATTCAATATTAATTATAACAGAAGCTATGCTGCAGTAGATCGGCACCGTCTATCAATAGATAGAGGATTGTGTATTTGCTATGCTACACAATTTGCTTTTATTTGCCACAAGGTGTCTCCAGCATCGGTGTGTTTGTATTGTGAATGCGTTTGTGGTGTTGTTGGTACGAAGAAAATTATCAATGCCCACAAGTGCATTTTTAAGTGTCAAAAAAATAGATGATATCAATAAATATGGAATTAACAAACGCACGCAAGACATCGGCAAGGTATCTAAAATGTTTGTTAAATTTTGTTTCGTGTGCGTTCTTTAATATATATTTTTGGAGCGAAACTTTTTACTCCTCGTTCTGTGATTTGCTTGGAGTGAAATCTGAAAAATTTTAGAGAGATTTTTCGCTAGGCAGTACGCTGTTGAAGGAAAAAATTTGTTCAGTGCAGCCAAGTTCACAACCATGTGTGGAGAGTTAAAATGGAGAGTCGCTGGCATTATATGCCCGTATATGTAATTGGCGTGGAAATTTGAGATTCAACAATAAAAAAATAAGCAGTAAATATGTTTTCTGTATATATATGTTAATTATTTTATGTTACTTAAAAGTTTTGAATTTAAAAGTTAATTTATTAAAAAGAAAAAATTATTTAGCTCTCAAATCTATGTAACTGCGAAAAAGCTTCGCTTCTCTCGTGTGTCCAACGACGCACCTGTGTTTCTGTTTGGCCGTCACCTCTCTGCAGACAATGGCAAACCTCAATAGAGAGTAAAAACTGCCATGGAAAGCTTCTTGAGAACATAAGCCATTCGGAGTCGACATAAAACTTGTAGCTTCAGTTCTCGATCATTTGTGTTCAAACATTTGACAACACAATTGTTCATAAGATGCTCAGTCAAAGTCCTTTCAAGGGCTGAAATGCCCATTTTAGTTTTTTTTTTAATTGCGTTAGTAGTCAAGTGATTTGGAATAATTTTTATCTTGTGCGAATTGTTTCATTGAAATGTATTTTTTTGGGATGGACTTCACACTCGACGCACAGCCTTACTGATGCTGTCCGGATAGACACAAGTACCAACAAATTTTTTTTAGTAAATTTTGTAAAGACATTTGATTGTTCTGATCCAGTGTTAAAGAGCAGATAGGAACAAGCGATGTACTTGCTTTTATGCCGTGGTAGGTGCTCCATAAAAAATTAAAATTTAAAAAAAAAAGAATCATATCTAAGAACTGCCGAATTGTTCCTTTCTTATACTTTATCAATGATTTCCGAATTGTTTAATAAATTCTTTCCCAATTTTTTTTATGTTTTTTTTCATTACCAATTTTCTTCTCCGTTCAACTTCTGCTCTGTAAGCTCCATTGCAACATTTCCACAATTTATCATTATAAATACAGGGTGTTCCGTAATTGAGTGCAACTATTTATGGAGCTGAAAGGTTATTTCAAGCTGAGCAAAAAATCGTATGGAAGGGGGGGTCTATGTTCACATTCTTAGGAGATACAGGATTAATTAATATTTCACGACTTTGATTCACGTTATTGTTTCTAGCAGAAAAACTAACTTGCATAAAACTAATTTTGATAACTCATTTTAAAGGCAATAAAACCTTTCCAACGGTATATCAACAAACGCCGCCAACTTAACCATTACCGAGCTGTGATCGTGTGAAGAAGAAATCAATCGGTTGAAATTACCAAATTTCAACTTTGAGTGCAAATTTCTCAGAATTTTGCGTAATAAATGAAATTTTTTTAAGTCAATTTTGATTTTACTCAATTTTCTATTCAATGACACCAAAAACATAAACATATCTTTAAAAATAGAAAAGATGGCGGCACTAAAAAATTATACTTATTAGAAAATAATGATAAATAATGACATTGCAATTAGTTATGCAGTAGATAATATCATTTTTTTCTAATAAGTATAATTTTTTTAGTACAGCCAACTCTTTTATTTTTTAAGATATGTTTATGTTTTTGGTGTCATTGAAAAGAAAATTGAATATATTACAAAATTGATCTTAAAATAAAATTTCATTTATTACGCAAAATTCTGAGAAATTTGCACTCAAGATTGAAATTTGGTAGTTTCAATCGATTGATTTCATGTTCACACAGCTCGGTAACGGTTAAGTTAGTGGGGTTTGTTGATATACCGTTGGAAAGGTGATTTTATTGCCTTTAAAATGAGCTATCAAAATAATTTTTTATGTTAGTTAGTTTTTCTGTTTCGTTAGAAACAATAACGTGAATCAAAGTCGTGAAATATTAATTAACCCTGTAGCTCCTAAGAATGTGAAAATAGATGCACCCCTCCCCCTCCCCCTCCCATACGATTTTTTGCTCAGCTCGACATAACCTTTCGGCTCCGTAAATAGTTGCACTCATTTGCGGGACACCCTGTATATACAATTCCGAACTTTTTTAAAATCCTTCTGTGAGTCTTGACCACGTCTTAGTATTCAACCATTATGCAGTTCTACGCTTAGCCAAAAGTTGTTAAACTTTCTAGGATAGAGCATTTGTTTCATGTTCAAAGCATGCTTCTTCCACCTTTCATAGCTAGCACTGACTGACAGCTTCGTTTAAGTCCTCTTAGCACAACTGACGTCCTCTAATTAACCTTCATTAGTAGTTGTCTCCTCACATATGCATGACTATGAGAGTGTAAGAATGTGTATTTGTGTGAGTGTAAGGCTATGCTGCTGTTATGCTTCAAGCCAAATTGTTGCTCACACTCCTATCAACTTCCGGTTGCGCAGCGACGCCATTTTAATTACGCTGGTTTGCTTGATTATCTCAATTCAAAAACAACTGTCCGTTCATTATTTTGTTTGGTATGTTAATTTATGTATGAATATGAATGTTTGTGCCTGGCTATATATGTGCCTGTGTTGATGTGTATTAAATTTTATTTGTTGTTTTATTTGTCTCTCAATTTGCAGATTTTTTAGACATATAGATGAAACATCAAAAGCTTATCCCTCAGTTCATAAACACATGCTGACATTCAAAAGCACATCAAAAACCACCTCAGGCCAGGATAATATACATATGAAATGTGTTGAAAAGAGTAGTTTTGCGAAAACAAATAAAGCAGGAATCCCTACCTAGGTTTTTGTTGTTGATTTGAGGAATATTCTTCAGAAGATAAGCCGATTATTTACTATTTTTTTTTTTTTTCAGCTATCAGATATGTTTTTGAAATCCGCACGATATCTCTTGATTTTGTATTATTTAGTTAATGTTTAGCTGGAAAAGAATTAAATTTACGACTTAAAAAATATACGAATCTACCTTTTAAGCTCGAGGTCAACTTACCTCAACCTCAAACGGCGTAGAACCCTGCTACGAAAAATCACATTCACACAAATCAATGCTTGTAGTGTGACATGTGTGTAGCTAGCAGCAGCAATTGTAGCAGCTACTTGTGTGTGGAATTAACAAGAGTTTTGTTGTTGTTGCTTTTGATGTTTTAACAAGGACCTTTGACACTCTTAATTGACAATTTAATGTAGTATCCAGCTTGTGCCTTTCGCAGCGAATCAGTGCACAAAATCACACATTTTTGCATGAAAACACACACACACGCACTCGCATTTTAGATCCGTTAATCCCTGTTTTATTTCCATGCTACACTCACCATATTTATTCCCAGACGGAAATTCGTGGGCAATGCGCGTTACACTTCCGAGTTTATTTGTGTCAACAATGTTTGCCAAAATTAGATTTAAATTTTTTTTTGTCCCCTCCACTGCAAATAAGTTATACATCAGTCTGTTCTGCTTAAGCTTCGATAGAATATTTATTGCTGCACTATTAAATGTTTTCATTATACCATGATAATTTAATTCTGATTATTTTACTATTAATCACAACAATTTAATAAATAATTATGCAAAGTACTTGCACGACATCTGTATGTCAGAAATAAGCCCAACGAAGTGGTTATATTTTATTATACATGCACCATCACGGTTTGTGTCTGCAATATAAGCTTATTTACATGAATGTATAGCTGTGTTTAATAATTAAATTAAACTGTCATTGGCAAATACTATTGAATCAGGGGCTCTCAAACTTTCGAAATAATATCAGTATCAGCTGTATTTCTTTTTACATCTTTATCCGGAATATTTAATTTTGTGTTTCTTTATTCATACGGCATATTCCGAACGCGTTCGTTTTGTACCGTAAACTGAGGTAGAATAAAATGAATATTCCTTAAGTTTTAAGTTATATCCAATATTGTTGTTCAATTGAGGGCAAAATGGTACAAAATAAAATTAGCACATGTTTGTAATTTAAAGCTTTTCAATGCATTTAAAGCATAATTGCATATTAATTTACGATTTGTTAATCAGTGTATTTGATTAGTGTAATTACCCAATGTGCACAAAAACTATTGTGGATCCGTTTTGAACCCGTTACGAGTCCGTCAGTACGGACTTCGCTACATATATATCGACGGATCCGTTTCGAGCCCGCTACGAATCCGTAAAAAAAAAACCGGTCACAGCGTTAACATAAGAGGCCGTCTTAAATTTGTTATCAAATCTTTTATATTATTTTTGGTGGATTAGGGATATGAAATATAATTGTGTACTTGTTTTTAGTTTGAATAACCTTTTTTGTATCATTAGGCTCGTGCTCCTGAAGTTCTCCTTCAAATCGAATAAGAATACTTGTCAGAATTTTTAAATAATGATCATGAGTGAACAAGTTACATAAGTGAACATAAGAAAGACTTATTACTAGAAGACTTATTACTTACTTTTCATTACATATTTTACTAATTACATTATAACTACTATAAATTACTGGAAAAAAATGTATATACAAAAATAAAACCTTGCATTTAGCATGAATCCGTTTTGAATACGTATTATTAAAAAACGGGTCCGTCTCGAATTCACATTACTTTGAAAAACGATATCCATCTCGAATCCGTAAATTAAGTCCGTTTTGAGTTCGGGACGTATCCACAAAAATGAAAAAAATACGATTCACGTTTTTGAAAGAAATTTCATACGAAAACGGTTCAGTGACAGATCCGAAACGCGCTCCGATTCGAATAAAATATACGAAGAAGTGAGTCCGTCTCGAATTGACGCCACTAGCATTAGTTTTTGTGCTGGATATAAATCAATTACAACGTATTGTGCAGAAAACTTAAATGCAAATTTAACGACAAACCAGGAGTTGGCTTAATTTTCCTTTTTTTATTAAATAAATAATCAGCTGTTCAGCAAAACATATGTGTTCTTTCTATTTTTATATTGTTTCTTTATTCATTCTGTTCTGGATAAACAACAATCGGTTCTATTCATTCAGTTCTTTATCCTAAATGAATAAAGAAATACAGAAAAACCAGTTAATTAAAAAAAAATTTCTAAGAATTGATCCAGAATCTATTCCAAATCATTTTTGTTTTGTGTATTCAATGCAAAGTAAGATCCAGATCTAAATATTTACAAGAAACCAACGCAACTAATTATAGTTCAGAAATTGTGATCATTTTCAATTAAAAATTGGTTTCTTTAAGAAATAGTGCGAGATCAATTTTTTAGAATATAGGTCTGAAATCGCAAAACATTTCAATATTTTTTCTTGGGACTACTTTTAATTTTTAATAAAAATACCATAAATTGGAAACTATTAACTAGCAAAATTATTCATCAAAATTTTGAGTCGAATAATTTTTAATTTTTCATCATGATTAGATGACTAGACTTTCAAAAATATATATCCTCCAAAGGAATTTTTAAAATTCAATGAGCAGGCCCCAAGAAAGAGTGCATAATTTTCACAACAATTTTTCCTGCATAATTAAAAGATACACTATTTCATGGGTGTCTTAAGAAGCTAAAATGACATCGAAAAAAAGTCGAAATTTCCATTTCTGCACTCGATAAGTCTTTGACCGAGCTTCTTATGATCAATTGTGTTTTGCTATACCTTCAAGCTTTATGACGAATCCAAAGGGCTTATGTTGTCAAAAAACTTTACTGGACAGTTTTTTCTCTAAGCCTTGTTATTGTCAGCATAGAGGTTAAAAGAAAGCTTGGGTGTATATAATATACCGTTTTCAATATTCAAGCAATAAAACTTTAAATTAAATCTTTTCCTCCATCCATTTTGCAATTTTTCTTTGTAAACGATTGCCACAGCAAATTTTCTACGGAGATGTAGCTACAGAAAAAGCTTAGCTTGTATGAAGCTTACTTATGCCTGTGACACATTGGCAGACATAAATTGTTAATTGGCTAATTTAATTTTCTGCTAAGCTATGTTTAGAACTCGTTTAGTCAAAACTAGTTTCCGAAAGTCGTTTCTCGTAGCCAGCGTTACCATATGGGCAGTTAATCCTGTTTTGGGCAGTATTTTGAGCAGGTAGACAGGATCATATTTCTCCCAGGATTTGGGCAGGTTTTGTTTTAATCCGGTTTTTTAATTTTCGTTGAAGAAAAAAAAATATAAATTTTATGTTTATAAATTATATGTTTATAAATTTATAATATATACTTATATAAAAGTAGCAAATAAAGTTGCTACTACTTTTTACATCCTTTCAAAAATTTGATCATGTGGCAGCGCTTTTCCTGTCATTGTTGCTGTCATCATTTTTGTTAATTTCTTTTCGCTAGTCTTTAGCAAATTACAAATGGACAAATACTTAACAAAACCTTGTAAGATAAGGAATATTAAAAATGTTATAATAAAATTTTAATATATTTGTTTTTAGTCCTTTTATAAGAGCAGTATTTTCTCTAAAAATACAGGATTTTTTTTGAAAATTACAGGTTTTACAAAAAAACATTGGCATTGCTGATCGTAGCTAAACGAATTTTAACAGCTGATTTTTACATTCCTCCTTCTACACTTTCGTTGAAAACTACTGTGTGTATATTAAAGCTAAAAAAGGTAATCAAGATTACCTATGCCAATATGTCAAAGCTATTATTTATCATCACACCAATATAGTACATTGTGTGTCGGAGAACATCAAAAATGTTTGCCTACAATACAACACGTATGGTATACCAGCAAGCATGCTAACAAATTATTGAACCTGTTTGAACATGGGGACCGTGTGCCACATAAGTTCGCTGATGTTTAAGCTGGATAAAGAACATTCTTGTGCATGGCCATGTCCAGCCGGGCTATTATCACTTTGCACCCTATTATATTAAACATAATCTTTTTCACTAAACGCAGCTCCAAAGCCGGCTCGCAGAAACGTCAGCGTTCTTTGACATTTTCTTATTGCCGTCGCTTCGTTGAACGTCGCTTTTGCCTTCGTTAAATTGCGGCTTTTTGACGAACGACATCAGTTGATTTTTTGCAGCTGTCTTCCTTGGTCAGAAAGTTATTTGAGTGCTGTGCAAAGTAGGTGTTTTATTTAAATAAAAAGTTTTTGTTAAAAATATATTCAATATACAAATTCAACTGCAACTGGCAACAACAAAAGCGAGAGAATCCGTTGTATGAGCCAAAAATCAGAATAGTTCAGAAGTTAAGATAAAAGAAAGCTAAGCGGAAAATTTTAAATTTTGCCAACACGACGTGAATTTTAGTGAAAAAAACTAACGCTGTGCAGCAATTAGATGGTTTTTAGAAAACAATATATAGAGAATTAAGTGACTGAAAATTGCCGTTGTGAAAATAACAAAATAAGCTGAAAATTGTTCTTAATAGACGTCAATTTGACATTTTGTCTTTACTACACTTTCGTCATATAAAAAGAATTTAATTAAAAAAAAAAATCCTGTGCAAAAATAAAGAACGGTGCTTTCTCTTTGGACTGCAAGCAACAACAAGATTTTACCGTGTGAATGTCTGCTACAAGATTAACGCCAGCAACTGGAACTGCAAATCGCCGCTCACCCTATCAAGGTTACGATCCGATACCCACAACAATGGACAATCCAGCGTTAAGTACAAATCCTAGCGTAAATGTGGTGAATGCTTTGCCACCGCCCATTGATGATGGTGATCGAAGTTCTGTTGAGGGCGGTCTGCCCTCTACCTATTCCTCACAGCAGCTAATGCCTTCCTCCGATAATGAAAGTATTCAAGAAGGCTGTCGTGGTGCTAGTGCACCTACGCGACTTGGCCGTGCCTCCAGCATTACACGCAGCCAATGGTTTACGGTTTCTGTTCTCTGTTTTGTCAACCTCATCAACTACATGGATCGATTCACCATAGCAGGTAAGAATGCGCTCTTCTGGGTTTCATCAGTCTTTTTTTTTTTGAACTGAGTTAAGCGTGTAAATAATAATTTTTAGTAGTTTTAAAATACAAATTATGTTGGGTTTAAAATGTCTCTGGCTCCAAACGTCAGTCGTTCAGCTGTAAATTGAGTCAATAGCTCAATCAACAGATTCAATGTCGTCAGTAGCTGATGATTTCATCAACATTTCTTTATAGTATTTGTTTTCAAGTTTTTACCTTAAACACAACAAATATCTGAAATATCAACAGAGAGAATTGGAAACAAACGTGCTTCCCTGGTCGCTGATAAGCATTGAAGATTCTTGATAACGAGCAATATTTTAGCAGCTATTTCAAATAATCGCCATAATGATGAAATATGTTTATTTTTTGTTTTTTTCATAAAATGTTTCTGTGTACATATTGCCAAAAAATGTGGCATGATTTTTATATGACTCGCACATTCATTCATATACTCAAGCAACGTACGTCCTTGACTGTATGTGGGTATTTCGGTCATTTTTGCCATTACACTGCAGGTTATATATAATTTTATTTTGCTGTCGAATTTGTTGGCATTGCTTAATTATACTCGTTCTAGGCAAAACAAAAAAAAAAGCAACAGCTAATTGCATATCTTAAATTTATTGAACTCAAATAAACGTGGCGTGAGTTGTTCACTAGCTGCACGCGATGAAAAAAAATAACAGCATGTTTTTACAATTTAAGTATAAGTTAGCGGAAGTGTGCGGCGACACTTTGCCGTCTTGGGGTAGGCTAGTATTTTTTTGATCTATTGTATGATTAAGATTAAAATTGAAGATATTTTTGATAATTTCATGATGCATTGACTACAACTCTAACACCAAGAGCAAATACAGCTTAAATGGAGCCAGGTAGTTTAACCAGTCTACTCATTCAAACAATGATTCATTCTGTCAAGTGTTTTGAAAGTTTTTATTTATTTGCTTAAATTGTTATTATGTCTTCAACTGTTTAAACAATTGTTTATTTTTTTGGTATAATGCTGGCTTGTATTTAACTGTTGTTCAACCAACCAAATTCAACAAGTAACACATAGAATGCTCAAATGAGATACGTTATACAATAGAAACGACTCTTCAGAAGGTTTACATTTTCATAGTAAATAAAATTACAAGTTTAAAGAACTTCCAACCTCATAAATAACACCTATAAAAACACAAGCAATATTATCGTTGATTATAAAATGTTGTGAAACAATTTTATATTTGTAATTCAATGGAGTTACGAAAGAAAACTCCAGTTAATTTTCAACAGAAAATCTCTTTAAATATCTCAGCAAAATAAAGTCGACCCATCCAAGGTTTTTTGAAGCGAAGCTTTTTACTCCTCGTTCTGTGATTTGCTTGGAGTGAAATCTGAAAAATTTTCGACAGATTTTTTCTTGGAAATTTTATGGTTTCTTTGTTGCTAGTGCTTATTACAACAAGAAAATTTAATACTTTAAAATTAAATAATAAAAATATCTACTGCCCTGCCCGTGGGGATCGAACCCACGTCCTCTTACACGAGAGTCCAGTGCACTATCCACTAGGCCACACACACTTGTTATAAGCAGTTGTTAATTATAACAGAAGCTATGCTGCAGTAGATTGTCACCATCTATCAATAGGTAGAGGATTGTGTATTTGCTGTGCTACAACTATCAAAAATTTGCTTTTATTTGCCACAAGGTGTCTCTAGCATCGGTTTGTTTGTATTGTGAATGCGTTTGTGGTGCTGTTGGTACGAAGAAAATTAGAAATGCCCACAAGTGCGTTTTTAAGTGTCAAAAAAATAGATGATATCAATAAATATGGAATTAACAAACGCATGCATGAGTCAGTGCAGCCAAGTTCACAACCATGTGTGGAGAGTTAAAATGGAGAGTCGCTGGCATTATATGCCCGTATATGTAATTGGCGTGGAAATTTGACATTCAACAATAACAAAATAAGTAGTAAATATGTTTTCTGTATATATTTAATTTATTTTATGTTATTTAAAATTTTTGTGTTTAAAAGCAAATTTATTAAAAAGAAAAAATTATTAAGCTATCAAATCTATGTAACTGCGAAAAAGCTTCGCTTCTCTCGTGTGTCCAACGACGCATCTGTGTTTTTTTATATTCTAAAAATATTATTTTTAGGGAAAGTTGGTGAATAACAATTTTATAGAAACTGCAGCATGCTATAGTAAAGTTTATTCCGCACCCAGTACAACTAGCGGCTTTGATGAAATTTCTATACCTGAAGATATCTCTTCTAATTTGAGATAGTTTCTCCATCATCAAAAGGTCAAAATAGCTTAAAAACTAGGAAGAAAAATATTTATTATTAGCGTCACAAGATGTCTCCAAGCACTTCTCAGCAGGGAACGAAAATAGACGCTAAACGTAGCGTATGTTATGATACTGTAGCGTTCACTTAGAGAACAGTACATTAACGTTGAGTAGCGTTGGTGACTTCACTCATTATTTTGTAGCATTTCGCTTGTGTGCTTGAACGCAACCCCAAACAATACACTACGATTGCATAAAAATGAGCATAACTATTATCATTCCGTTGTGTAGCTACACTAAAAGCACCGTATGTGTTGCGTAACCAGTGGCATGACCAAGAGTGTCGCGATGCCACTGCAGAGAAAGACGCCGCCTACAAAGCCACCCTGCAGTCGGTTGCAACGCGTGCTGCTTAGAAGCGATAAAGAGAGAAGAGGAGGGACGAGAAACGTTTTTTCAGGCGCAAAAAAAGAGAGGCAGAAAAACGCGAGTACGAGAAGATCGAGAAGTACGGTGACAGGAACGAGTCCCGAAAATTCTTCTGAAATATAAGACGCCTGGCTGATGGTTTTAAAACCGGGGCCACCTCTTCCTGCAAGGACGAAAACGGAAATCTAGTGACAGATATCCAGCGTACACTGACGTTATGTAGGGAACACTGCTCTAGTCTTCTGAATGGCGATGATGACAACAATCCCGCCAATAGAGATGATATCCCGGAAACCCCAATTATGGATGACAGTGCTGAAGTTCCGCTGATAGACTATAATGAAGTCTTCACTTGATTGAGTCTAATGAATGAACGGAGGCGAAGCTCTAGTTAAATGCATTCACAAGCTTCTATACAGAATGTGTTCGGAAGATTGCATTCCAAACGATTGGAACCTCAGTGTACTCTGCCCAATCTACAAGAAAAACAATCCCACAATATGTGCCAACTACCGTAGGATAAGTCTTCTAAATATCGGATATAATCGGTGCCTTATCAGTTTGTCTTCAGACCTGGAAAATATAACACAGATCTGATATTCACGCTATGACAAGTTTTGGAAAAGACCCCAGAGAAACAAATCGACACCCACCATCTTTTTGTCGATTACAAAGCCGCCTTCACACCGTGAAGACAGTCCAATAAGGAATCACCTATACTCCACCATGTCTGAATTTGGTATACCTGCAAAATTCATCTATGCAGGATGACACTGAGCAACACCAGCAGCGCAGTTAAAATCGGAAAGGACATCTCCCCA
Organism: Coremacera marginata; assembly: GCA_914767935.1. Classification (NCBI taxonomy): domain Eukaryota; kingdom Metazoa; phylum Arthropoda; class Insecta; order Diptera; family Sciomyzidae; genus Coremacera; species Coremacera marginata. The sequence continues at coordinate 142,520,408 of OU612044.1, forward strand.
CCATTTGTTACCAAACGAGGTTTCAGACAAGGTGATTATTTATCGTGCGACTTTTTTAATCTAATTATGGATAAAATCATTCGAGCTGCTGATCTGAGACAAAGCGGCACCATATTCTACAAGAGTGTTATGCCGCTAGCGTATGCCGATGATATTGATATCATTGGCCATCACACACGCGAAGTCAGTGCAGCATTCTCCAAATTAGAGAAAGAGTCGAGTCGCATGGGTCCTGCAGTAAACGCAGATAAGACAAACTATCTGGTGTCAACAAACAAACAGTCCCAGCGTATTGGCACCCACGTCACTGTTAACAACACCTCATTCGAGGTTGTGAAGGACTTCGTCTACCTCGGTTCCAGCATTTACTCCACCAACGATATCAGTAGAGAGATAAAACGAAGGATAACTCTTGCCAACAGGTGTTACTTTGGGCTCAGTAGGCAATTGAGAAACAGAGTCCTCTTTCGACAAACAAAAGTCACTAATCATGCCCATCCTGTTATATGCAGCACAAACCTGGACGTTGAGCAGCTCTGATAAAAAGCCTTTGGGAGCTTTCGAGAGAAAGATCCTTTGCAAGACCTACGGACCAATCTGCGTCAATGGCGAGTACCGAATACGATGGAACGTATGAGCTATACGCTGACATCGACATAGTAAAGCGCATATAAATCGGCTCGCTGGCTAGGTTATGTTGAGCGAATGGAAGAAGACGCTCCAAAGAAGAAAATATTCGATTCGGTACCCATCGGCGGCCAACGCAGAAAAAGGCGACAGTGGCAGACTGAAAGGTTTTATATCACCGTTTAAGCGGTGACATTGACGAATTTTTCCAATTACTTTCCTAAGGAATTGAGGTGGCCAATTACCAATTCCTAATTCCAAGGAATTGGAATCGAATTGTAATGAATACTTTTCGACCCAGCTCTTCTGGAAGTGAATCAAGCAAATCTTTTTTGTTTTTGACTTTATTTGACAGTTTGCACAAGTTTAGAAAAGCGTTCACGTACCTTTTTGAGTCTTGCTATATTTTCGAGAGATTTTTTCTTACGCTCACGCTTTTGACAGTTTTACCATTTAAAGTCCAAAAAGTACGGAAACAAACCTCAAATCTAAATAATTTTTGCTTATTTTTATTCAGCGTTAGTTCTGTTCTCAAAAATTCTTCAAACCATTACACAATCATAAGGTAGGCTCATTTTAATATAGCTGCTCCAAAGACAAGTTTTCTAACAACAAAACTGTGACAGCCTTAAAAGTCAGATGCTAATGACAATAGTAACTTTGACATGCAGCTCCCTTTTTCTAGTTTCTCTTCAAGCTGAGCCTACCTTATGATTGTGTTATGGTTCCAAACTTTAAAATAGTTTAATACTTCAACCTGGCAATACGGAAAAACTTCATATTAAAACAGCTGATTGTTATGATTATGTAATTAGTTAATTTGTATATTTTTCATGTTGTCAATAAAAAAATCGAATATTGTCCTCGAACGCTGAATATTTAGTTTTTATGCACCATAAGCTACCTTTTCTTAACTTTGATTATTAATTTTAATCATTTTACTAATTAAAAGTTTTTCTAAGTTTTTAGTTAGGTTTTAGTATAGTGAATTTATCATTAAAGTGAATACAAAGAATGTAATCTAAGTTTTTCAGAAGATACCTTGTACATTTTTTTTTACTCTTTACATTTAAATAAAAGCCGCCACAATTAATACCTATTTAATTGTTATTTACTTAGCAAAGATTTATTCAAATAAAATCTTTTTAAGAAACTGGCTGGCTGGCCGTATGCCGGATAGTATCTCAATATCCGCAAAGAAACTCAATAGTAAATTTAGGTCGAATTTTCGGCAAACCGTATAGTTGCCGGATATCCGTTGCATCTCTAATATACAATATATATAAACTTATAACTTGCTTATACTTATACTTTATATAGTTTTATAACTTATAAGTTTTTTATAAAAAAAATCAAGAACATTTTTTTTTCGAATGAGAAAAATCCCTTTTAATAAGACAATTAATTAGGTAATTTAACAAATTTAAGTTTTTATACCCGTTTTTGCATGATTTAGTTTGTCATATTTTTGCTTTATTGTTTAGGTCTAAACATATATTAATACTTCATTATCTTCTTTAAAATACTTCATCATGTTTTTAAAAAATGTAAATGATACTAAGCTGTTTGCTTTGTTTGTGTAAAAACGTTTGCTTTATTTGTATAAAATAATTGTTTTTCAACAGTACAAAGTATTTTGTTTTTTTTTTGTGGCGTTTTAAAATCACGCCACATTTTGGTAAAAACAAAACTTTTTGCGCTTTAACCGGCTCTCTGTGATTCATGGCAACTTAAGTGTTTTGTACGAAACATAATACTATAATAGTTTACACACACTGACACATATTTATAATACAAAACCTATGTAAATTAAAAACAACAACATACCTAAATATTTTGATTAATCTTCTATGATGCTCTGCGTTATTTTGTGCGTCATTTACTGCTTCTAATCAGATGTAATAATATAGTAACTGAAGGAGGCGGTGATGACGTCTTTGAAATAACTAATGTCTAACTTGCTTTTTAATAGAACCTTATCCAACCTTTTTTTAATAGAATTTTTATTTCTGAAATTGTTTCTAATTTTGATTGAATATATTGAATTTTTTAATATTTTAAATATTTGTTGTCCTTTTAGTTTGTTTTCTCTCTACATTAAAATATTTTGCTATCTTTAAAATTGTGTAAAATTTGTGTCACGAGACTTTTTTTTTTTGCTTTCTTATGGCTGTTGTTGTTTTTAAGTAATGGCGTGATGTTTTTGTCGCACAAATTCATGCCTCACGAAATTTTCTGTATTTTGTTATACCTACCTTTTGTAGATAAAATTGAATGCTTTGTTAGAAAAACATGCATAATGAAATAAAATGTAAATTGCAATGAATGAAATTTTCTATCATATTCTAAAAGCGATACTGAATAACAATTTTTGTTATAAAATTAGAAAAAATAATTGTTTCAACTTTTCTAGAACTTGTTTTATATCTGAGTAGTTTACCAGATATTTGCTTATTTAATGCGGAGTTTTCTTAAAATAATTGCATTAACAATTAACTCATCTTAGCTCATCAGTTCTTGATGTGTTCTGTGGACGGCAAAAATTCTACAAAAATCATTAACAAAAAAAACAAAATATTGAATCGGCTGCATGATAAGGGCTCAGAAAAGGCGTTTACTCTTTAAAGTGATAAGAGCTAGCAGCTGCAGTGTCAGTTTTATGCGAATTTAAATATTTCCGCTTGTCTTGAACTCAAAGATCACTGTTTTTTAATTACTTAATGTTGCTTTTATAAGGTCAATTTGTATTCTCTTTCTTTCTTTAGTAAACAAAAAGCATTATTAACTTGGCCTTGTTTTCACAGTTCATATCTCATATATTGTATACACTCGTATTTGTATTAATACTCATATATTGAAATTAATTATATTCATGAACTTTATTTTTGAAACTGACACTGCTTTAGTATTAACCCGAGCTAAAAAATAACTTATAAGTTTCATTTATGAAAGTGAAACTCTAACCTACTACTATAATAACATTTATATAACATTACTGTTATAATAACATTTAATAAAAAGGTGCGATACCGACCATGGTTCTACGTTTTTACCTTTCGTTATTTCTGATCAAATGAAGTAAAATGACATTACAATTTCTGAGTAACACGGTATAATCACGTTTGATGGTGGTAACGAAGTTAGTGAACATAATCTTGAGGGACTTGAATTGGTTGAGATAAATGCATCGTGGCCTTATTTTTAAATTCACATGTTTCTACAGTTTTCCGTCACACATAAAACCACTTTCACATGTTTCACTCTCAATTCGACATTTTAATTTTCAAACCAAAACAGACATAAACCAACAACATCGTTTGACAGTTTATTCCTTAGCTACTAACTTCTGGTGTCGCATTTCCGTTACAAGAATTTTAAATTCAATTCTCCTTGCACCAATTACATATTAGTTTCTGGTGTCGCATATTTGTTACACTCGCTGAAAAATAATAGGCCTTACCAAACATAATTTGCAGGAATATAATATGTTTCTTGGAAACAAGTAATCATAATTGGTTCCACATATAATATGATTAATTAATGCAATTTTTCTTTATATATATATATTTTCATCTTAACATTATTTAATTGTACCTTAGCACTTGTTTGAATTTAAAAACAATATAATTTGTTTTAAAGAAAATATGTTTTTTATATAAATATATTGTAATTATAAATGGACTGAGAACACTTTTAGTCTATTACTATTTGTTTGCTTGGAAATATAATTTGTCAAGTATAACATTAAACATTCACGGGCAAATATATATTAATTGGAGAATACATAATTTAATTGCAGTCAAGCAATTATTTTCAAAAAGATAATTAAGAACAACATAATATATTTACCAATGAGTACACTATATTTACTTGGAAACATATTTTAGCAAAAGAAATGCCAAAAGTTTTTCACTGTGATTACAAAATATTTGCTTAGAAGTAATTGTTGGTTTGATGCAAACAAAATATGTTTAGAAATCAGTAAATACTTAACACTTTGCCAGCGAAGCACCCGCTTTATCAGCAAAATTGCTTCAAAACTCACCTTAGTTTTTTAGCTAAGGCAATTATATTAATGTTGGACACAACTAATATCTTCTTATATCGGAAAATAATGCTATTGAAGGAGAGTTCTTTATCATTAGGTGGTTCCCTCTGAATATTTTGTTTTTGAAACCAAACATATATAAACATATTTTTTCTTTGCGTGCATGTAATGAAAAATTTACCATCCCGTCTAGGGAGGTTAGTAGTAAGCCAATTGGTAACTTCTGGTGTTGCGTTTCCGTAACATGAAATTAAAATGTTGCCCTCAATTTGCCAAAAAAAATTACTAATTTCAAAAATTTTATAAACAAAATGTGTTCCAGTATCACGCGACGTTATGCTTACAAAAGATGAGCCTTAACCTTCAAACGATGTTAGCGTCAATTTCGAACTATATGATATTAAATTCTTTTTAATTTATGCTCAAACTCACATCAGATTGTGGGTCAGTATAAAATCATGTGTACATTTTTGTTCATAAAAAAAATTGCAATAGATGTCGCTGTTAGGCTGTACAAAAAACTACTCTAAAAGAGCACTTAAGTGTCTATAGCTGGAATTGATAATTTCTGACAGTGCTTTCACATATTTCTGGTAAAAAGAATGAAATTTCCCCGGGAATTGAAAAACGGAGTTTTCATTTTTTAGACATTTTTTGACTTTTTAAAGATTTTTTTTTTATGTAATCTTAAAAATTGACTGAATGCAAATATTTGCATTCAAATTTTTAAAAAATTCTGTGAACATTGTTAAAAGTAGAAAAATTTCATTTTTCAATTCCCGGGGAGATTTCATTCAGAATTGGGCTGATGAAATTTATTTATTTATTTATTTATTTATTTAGGTAGGTATACATGGAACAAATAACATTTCTCTTTTTTGAGTTGTACAAACATTAAATAACATCAATAAAGTGAATACAAATATGATTTAAAAATAATTATTTAATAACAAATATGATTTAAAATAAAATAAAAATAATAGAATATCATATTAAATATAAGAAAAATAATTAATTACAAATGATTTGAACATTGGCATAAGCTAAGTTTGAGATTAAAGAAAATGTAGTAGAAACGGGAAAAAAGTTATTGAGATCTAGAAAGGTGAAGAAAAAGTTCATGTTTGAAAGTGTTTAAATGCCAAGGTTATTGTATTTAAATGTGAAATTTGTATTGAATGTGACATAACTCATTTTTGGAGTTAATCTATATATGTTGTATATATAAGATTTGATAATTTGGCTTTCAATTTCAAATTTCAAGATTAGAACAACTTTAAACGAAAAATATAAGGTTGCTTTCGCTCTCACTATGTAGTTCATACTACATTTACATAAGTTAATATAGGATTTATCATTTAAAGTGTATGAGTTGTATGAGTGGTACCACTCCTTATGGTCGAATCCGACCCATATCTATTTTGTGAGTAGTTCTGAGTTCTGAGTATAGTTGTGAGTAGTTATATTTTTATATAACAGTTTATTGACGTATACAGGGTGTCCCGCAATTGAGTGCAACTATTTACGGAGCTGAAAGGTTATGTCAAGCTGAGCAAAAAATCGTATAGGAGGGGGGGTATATTTTCACATTCTTAGGAGCTACAGGGTTAATTAATATTTCACGACTTTGATTCACGTTATTGTTTCTAGCAGAAAAACTAACTTACATAAAACTTATTTTGAAAGCTCATTTTAAAGGCAATGAAATCGAATTGAAAAATAAAGTATTGTAGAAAGAAAAAAATTTAATATTCTTTTATTTTCATTTCGATTTACTCATTTTTGTGTTTTGGCTTGTTTTTTTAATAAATATTTTTGTTTACTTTTAAATATTATTGAAAATTACGTGATCTTGAAAATCTACCTATTTTCAAACACTAATCGTATGATAACGTATACAAAAAATTTGTTTAAATTTGCTAATACTGCTCGAGAGCGTTCATTTCCGATATCTTCTTATTTTCAACATCAGCTCATTTAAATTGCTTCACATTGCTTGCCAAAAATAAAAAAAAAAGTTGAAATGAAAAAAGTATCTCATTTGTATTGTGTTTTGTGCAAAATGTTGTTTCTTTATTTTCAGCAGAAAAGCAGCAACAATTTTTTTGCACAAAAACAACAACAATTCGCTATTAAATTTGGGGTATTGAGAGTGAAGGAAAGCAAAAAGATGACGTAGCCATTAATTTACTTTTATCGCATGATTATTATTGCTTATTTTTGTATCTATTTTATTTACACATCTTATTTTTCCAATGATTCACTTGTTTTTGAAATGAAATAGCTGACCTGGTGCTAAACGTTTTTGGGCGAAATTAGTAACTTTTTTTTAGCATTTTTGGGTTTGGCTGGCTTTAGAGATATTTGTTAACCTCAATATAAAAAAAGGACATCACGTGACAATTGCTTCATTTTATTTCAAGTTACTTTATTATAATTTGCTCGTTGTTTTAAAATTCAGTAACTTTGTATAAAATTTCTTCAAAAGTTCAAAATTAACATAACTCATTCGAAATGATTCATCATAATAAACCCAAAACTCGAAGCATCTTAGAAGCAACAAATAAAAAGTAAATAAACCAATAATTTTTTTTTAAAATTTGTAATTATAAATAGCTGTTCAGAACCTGTCTTGCTTGATTTCACTCATAAAAATGCAACCCACAAGTTTCCGTTTTGAATTTACTTGAGGGCATTTTGACTAAGTGTAGAATTTGGCTTTTAAAATATGCCTCTTTTTTTTTTTGACTGGCTGGTTCAATGTCAACAGTTTTTACAATAATTTGTCAATTTGATCATGATCTTATGCCCCATTATTTCTTATAGCAACAAGTTGTTGACAATATCTTGGAATTAACAATTGCCGTATTAACATCACCTATATATAAATAATTTAATTGTTTGACACATACATATATCAACACAAGCTCATTAAAATAACAATAATAAAAAAAGTCAAGAAAATCATGCCATTCTGTACAAAGGTTCATTCAATACAGAATACAATATAAAAAAAAACAACTGTATTGAATACAATTTAAAAACCAATAACATTTTCAAGCAATCATCCTATGGAAAGATTAGAAATATTATCGTTAACAAATGCATATGTCTAAAACAAATAAATAAAAACATTCAAGTTTTTTAAAAAATTAAAAGAATATATTAGACACACTAAGGGCGCGTTTATAGCCGAAACCGAGCCGAATCGAGAAGGAAAGCTGAAAAACGATGTACATATGAAATAAGTTGAAAGTCCGAGCAGGCAGCTTAAAGCTACTGGCTATGATTGAATGTGTATCGTTTTATAGCTTTTCTACTCGCTTCGGCTCGGTACAGCAACCAGCCGGCAGTATTGACCAGCGGATATTTCCAATTTTTCGAAAAGTTTGTTATTGCTCACCTCTGGATAACGTATTTATCCCGAGTTTAATTCCGAAAATTTTACCAGTGGGAGTTGGCTGGTTAACTAAGATTTCCACAGATCTATCACTCACCTAAAAATTTGAATACTTACAACTTCCACGCCAAGACACTTGCACTCAATGATATGTTTTTTTTAAGTGCCAAAGACACAAGCATATCACTTTAATCGTTAGAGGCCCTGTCCTGTCTTTTTTCTGTGCCATTGATTTTTTTTTTTTTTTTAATTAAACATGTTTTAAAAATTAATATAAACAGAGTTCAATAAAATACCGCCTTTAAGATATTCACCCAGTTTAGTGATTATTCAAAGTATACAAAAAGTGAATTTTTATCTAGGAATTTAAGCCTCTGGTTGAATTTAATAAGTATAATTTTTTTTAGTAGAGTCCACTTTTTATTTTTTAAGATATGTTTATGTTTTTGGTGGCATTGAAAAGAAAATTTAATAAATTACAAAATTGATCTTAAAAAAAAATGTCATTTATTACGCGAAATTCTGAGAAATTTGCACTCAAAATTGAATTTTGGTAGTTTCAACCGATTGATTTCATCTTCACACGAGCACAGCTCGGTAACGGTTAAGTTGGTGGGGTTTGTTGATATACCGTTGGAAAGGTATAAATGAGCTATCAAAATGAGTTGTATATAAGTTAGTTTTTCTGCTAGAAACAATAACGTGAATCAAAGTCGTGAAATATTAATTAACCCTGTAGCTCCTAAGAATGTGAAATTAGACCCCCCCTCCCATACGAGTTTTTGCTCAGCTCGACATAACCTTTCAGCTCCGTAAATAGTTGCACTTAATTGTGGGACACCCTGTATAAAAGATTAGTTAAAATTTAACAATTTCAGATAAATTCTTAATATTTACATATTAATTTATATGTTTTTAACCATCAATGGTCTTGAATAATAACAAAAAAATCTTTAAGACAATATTCTAGTCTAAGGCCTTTGCCACACTTGGTCAACGCAACTACAACTCAAGTTGCTAGCCTGTTGAACCGGAACCTTCAGATTAAGCAACTTGCATGCAACAAGTTCTCGACACGTTCTCAACTTGTTCAACACAACGCGGCTTTTCGCAATTTTCATCGGCGGCTTGTTGCATCAGTTTGTTTTGTGAATTCAATTATTTGTAGTGCAGTACGCTATATATTAATCAAGGTGAATAAGTTAATTAATTAGTTCCTTTTTTCATTAATAGAATCTAGAAGAAAATGAAATAGTTTGCAGTATAAATGAGCAAGTGTTAAATATTAAATTAGTGTAAGAAGTCGAAAAACACGAGTTATTATATAATTACACAAGTTGCACGACTTTTGAAGCAAGTCTGAGAGCATTCGGTTTATAGTTGCATTGCTTTTCAACTTTTTCGCTGTTGCATTGAAGTTGCGTTGGAATTGCGTTGACCAAATGTGGAAAGGGCCGAAGTGAAAAATTTTGGGCGTTTTTTAAAACTCAATAAAATAAAACAAAAAAAAAAATTTTTTTAGTATCCATTTTTTTATTATATGCTTATTAGTATTTCAATAATTCACAAAAAAAAAACTTAAAATTTAAAAAATTACAGGCTGGTAGAGTGGCAGGTTCTAAAAAAATGGTGCCTCCATCTTGAAATGATTGCAATCTTTCTAGTCATCTGAAAAAAAAAGATTTATTAAGAATGTTGCTATACCCCGGTCAAGGAAAAGATAAAGACATTTTTTTCGCAAAATGATGACTGTTTGAAAAAATTAAGTCATTTGTTGGCCTTTTTTCAAAGTTTTGAATTATTTAAAAATATTAACAAACAACATTTTTACATTATTCTAGTCCGAGTCATAGAGGTATATATTAAAAATGTCCACACCAAATTTTAATTAAATCGATCCATTGGAACTTTAGATATTAACTATGTCAAACGTATTGGAAAAGTATTTTCAAGAAAAGCAATTTGAGCAAAGAAACAAGCAGTCAAAGTCATATAAACGGACGCTGTACTTTCATTTTGTTAAGAGGCGATTTCAGCTCCATACATTGGGTCTTCTTCTTCTTCTTCAAAATAATTATTTTTCACAGTTATTTCTGCTAAACGATCAGTTTTTGCTTACTTAACAGCGTAAGAAGCTGTAAAAAGCTGTAAATAGCTATAACTCCGTAAATAATTTGTGTTTTAAAAATTCCTTTGTAGGATATATTCTTATAGGTCTAATATTAAATCCAATCCAAAAATTAATCGATTTTTTCAAAAGTCTACACTAGAATACTCGTATTGCCTCAAGAGTTTTATTTAATTGTTGCAAAACAGTTTTGAACAGTATCTATTTTATCGTTCTTATTACTTATTGTGAATAGTGAAATATAGTGAAATACTCGGTGTTACTAGAGAGTTTTTATAAATAATTTTTGACCTCATTCGTCGATTTGATTTTTTTTTTTTTAAAAACCTTAGAAGGAATGTTGTGTGCATCTTCCTTTCAAAGCATACCATTGAAATCAAACCGGTAAATTCGACGGTATGAGCAAAATTATAACTTCAATATCTAAAGTTGTGGGCATGCCCCGATAGCTTCCTAAAGTATATTTTCAAGTTTTTTCTTATTTTATTTCGATAGTTTGGACATTACTTATTTTAGAATCAGACCAAAAAAATTAATTTTTTGGCAAGCAGTTATCTAAATTTTTTCATTGACCTCGTATCGCAATGTTGTAGAGTGTTGTGTGCATAGGAATTCTTGTGTTATTATTATTGACGTAAGCTTTGTGCGTTGTTTTTAAACCATCACAATATTTATAATTCACTTATACTTTAATGAAGAAATAAACATATGTAAGCAAAAACCAAACACTTCAAGTATTTCTAAAGAATAACTCAGTAACTCAATAACTCAATAACTTATGTACACAAAAATATGTATAAATGGAGGTTATAGGCAGGGGCTTTTAAGTGCAGAGAATTTTAAATGGTAAAAGTTTTATTAGTGGAAATTTTATGTTGCAGTGGCACTATTCTTGAAAAATTCTTATATATTATTTCTGTTTAACTGGTTTTAAACATTGATTATATGCAAATCGATTGCAACGCTTTTAGAACAGCGAAGTGGCAAATCTTATTCAATGGTATGTAACCCAATGGTATGGAGAGGTTGTGGGTTCGAATCGCAGTACAAACAAAAGTACTCATAAAATACTTTAATGTCGCCGAGTGAGGCGAATTTTCGTTGTTAGTTGTTTCTAATTCTGTATCTAATTCGCTGTATTAATGTTTACGTAGCTAAAGAAGTTTCACTTCAAAAATATAATAAAGCTAGTTAAAAATATAATAATAAAAAAAATATATATACAAATTTTTCAGTAAAAGGATTTTATACTCAAGAAAGTCTTACAAAACGGAACAAAATAACATTCTTACCATGTCAGATAGCACTTTAAACTTTTACAGATTTTCTTGAATATACATAAAAGCGGTTTACTTAATCATTTTTTTATTTATGTCCTATTTTATTTTACTGATACGTGTATCAAATTTAAAGACAATACATATATATGTCCAAGTTATCGCATTTTATGTCTTCGACTTGTATTTAGTGCACCACGCCCAGATGATTTATATAACCTTTATTTTAAACGATGGAAAATTTTTATTACTTTCATACGTGCAGAAATTGCACTTTAAAAGTTTTTGAGCAATGTATATGGGAGATGCCAGGCTCCAAGATCAATCCCACTCATACTTTTGAACAGTCATTATTTCTTAAAAAATACCCACTTGTAACAAATTTGACGGCTAACTTTTATTAGTGTCGACTTATTGCATTTTTATCGTATGAGTTGTATGGGAGATTCCAACCATTTTTTGTTCAGACTAAAATATTTTGTCATATTGTATAAAATTGACTTCGGTAACAATTTTGAAGACTAATGGTCTGATTATGCAAACTTGTCGTAACATAGGTTAACATGACGCAACGTACTATGACTTTTTGTTGATTATACTACTAACATAGCAACCACAGCAAGTGCCAAATAAATCACTAGATCAATTAGTTCTTTATCGTCTACCAGCCTGAACATATTTCATTTATTAATAAAAAATCAATTGAAATTAAAATACTTAGATTCCGCTTCAATAAATTAACGAAAACAAAGAAATTTTACTCAAAAATCAAAGTGTGATGCTAACAACCTTACAAAAAGCTCATTGTATATTGAAATTGTATATATTGTATATCGACGTAACACAGAAATCAAAATTCAACAGACTTCTAAGTCGCGTTACGTTTCGTCTAATTATATACACGAAAAACGCTTTCGGTAGACATAGATCTATGTTTGGTTAATTAGGCCATAACTTTCATACCGAGTTTCATACACAAATATCGTGTGTTTTCTCTTTAATGAAATTAATTGTATGGTAGGCATCACATTGTTCAATGAAATTAATTTTTACCATAATATTTAATTGTCTTTTGAACTAAGTGTGTGTGAAAAAATCACCTCCTTCAGATAACAAAAAGTGGGTTAAAATTTAATCTCAAGATTTGGCTGTATAACTGTATATAATGTTTTAAAAAATAACTTAAACATAATAAATTAAACACTTATTATAAAAATTAATATTATGGATTAATTAGGGGGACGCACAGTAGTTTGTCTAGTGAACAAAAATTAACAATCAAAAGTTAAAAAACTCACAAAATAGGTATCATTGTCAAGGAAATACTCCAAATAAAAAGAGTTTAAATTTTTAGTTCAATAGAATAATATTTGGAGGCAATGCTGTTTAAATTTGATAATGTTTACATTTTTTATTTTATGGTACAAATTTTTGTTTTCGGGCACTAAGGCAAATTTTTTTATTCAGGCTTATCGGACTGATATCTCTCCTTTAATCTCTGACCAAACCCACACAACTTTTTTTTCAACTTTTGAATTCTTAAGCGGGTTTTTTTCCTCAATTTTAACGTGCTCTGATAACAATTATTTTCTGTTGATTTTTTTAGTTTAAGCTTTGTCAATATGAAGAATGTAATTTTAATTTATTATTTATCTCTATTGATAAAACACTTAAGTAGCACTTAATTAAATAAAATAAATAAAATTTACTTTTTGTGCTGATAACATTTCGGCATTTGTTCAGAAAAAATCGACGGAAATAACTGCGTTTAAATGTATGTGTACATATATCTGAGACAAATTGCATATCACTCAAAGTTTCTACGTATGCGTTAATTTTTGAAATTTCATTAAATTGTTAAGGAATTTAAAAAAGTCATGCCACCAAATGTTTATCTGGTGACGCTTAAGTCGCATTACATGAAAAAAAAAGAAACAACAGACTAGAGTGGGCGGGTCTCACATTTATCAAATCTTATATATAAAGCTGAATGTCACTTTGTCTGTATGTACCCGAACTTTAACCAAATTGTGCACATATATCTTATGAAATTGCTGAATCTTATAAAATTGCTGCAAATTTGACCCGTAAACTTTGTTAAATTGATATCTAATTGATAAGAAAAGGTTTATTTGCTAATTTTAACCGGATTATAAAAGCCTATATTTTATTTTAAAAAGCTTTAGGCCTTAAATTGGATATTTATTACCAGAAATAATGACAAAAAAATATAGGCTGCAGATTGTATCCATTGACCGTTGTGCATTGTTGGACATACATATTACTTCCATACATTATATACATACACTTTAAATGCAACACCAGCGCCGAGCGGCGCCGGGTATTCCAGCTAATTTATAAATAAAAATAACTGTCTGCAGATATAAAATGTCAGCTTGTTCCACTTGTAGAGCCTCTTTTTTTTTTAGATAAAACAATCAATATTTTTTATTGTGCTAAAAATGCTTCATTCAGTAAATAATTCTATCCATGCGATATTGTTTTTAGTATCTTTATAATTTTTGTTTTGTCAATGTAGGCGTAAACAGAAAATAGGTCAATAAAATACGTCAAAAAGCGCTTAATTTTAGTTAAAAACAAAATATTTTGCTATTTGCAAAATTTTTCGTTTTGTTTTTCTTTCGCTATTCAAGGTCAGTTGCCAATAATTCAACGCTAAAATCATTTCAACTTGACTTTCCTACATCTAGCAATCAACTTGAACTTTGTACGAGTGAAAATTGCTTTGTAATTAAGTTAAACTAAATTTTTTTTTTTTATTCTGCTTTCTTGCAGTTTTGCTTTAATTTTGTAGTACTTAAAATATTGAAATATTGCAAAAACCTGTGCACAGTAAATATTATTAATTTAGCACGTGTACTAAATTTTATTTAATTTTTTTTCAGGGCCAACCATTGATAAATTGATAAACGTAGTACTAGTAAGTTGATGGAGTAAGCGATGTTAACTTTAACGTTTTATGTATATCAAACACGTACCTCCTCACGTTATCGTTTAAAAATTGTTTTGTTTTATTTCATATAAGTTTTGTTTTCATGCAATTGTTTTTGCTTTATCTGTGCTCTGAGTGATTGTTGATTAATTTGCTTCTAATACTGGGTGACACATTAAAACTTTTGTTGTTTAAGTTTCTATTATTAAACTTAAGCTGTTTTTTGTTAAGGAAAACAGTTCTGCGTTTTATTTGTAATTGAATGGAATTCTAATTCCAAAGCACATTCAAATTACTTAAAAATTGATGAGGTGAATATCTTCAGAGTCTATAGCACCTAGTATGGCCTTATTTTATGATATGATCTGATTAATTTTTAAGTTTTCTATTTCTGTATTCTTTAACTTTCGCAGATTTTTTTCTACCACTGTAGTTGTTTACTTCCCATATAAAAATTATGACAAAAATATATCCAATGGAAATATTGACCCGATTTGGGTACGTACTATTGGAAAGGTAAATAAAATGCACTGTGAAAACGGGCGATCGAACCAAAACCACGCCCACTTCCCATACAAAGTGAAAAGCTTTCTCTCATTTTCTACCTTTCTCTCTTTTGTTTGTAGTTTTTATTTATAGTACTTGTACGATGCATAAAAAATGGGCGTGGTCGCACTAGCCTTTCATACAAAGTGAAAAGTTTTACGCATATTTTCGTGGTTACTAGTATATTTGATATGTTCCAAGAGTATTAAAATAAAAATCAATAAATCAAAGGTTTTATATGAAGGCTGTATGGGAATGCTGTAAGTTTGAATCACTATTAAATAAGCTACAAGAATGGATGGCCAAAAAAAATTGAAAATAAGCTGAACATTTTCATGGATTCAAACAGTCAACTAACAATCGTATCTCATTTCTGCTGGAAAACAGGATAACTCGGCGAAAATTCGGTCTTTTATAGGTTTTTTTTTTACGAAAAACACGATAAAAGCAGGATACATTTATATAAAAAAGAAAGTGTAAAATATTTAAAAATACACGAAAAAAGAATGAAATAGTGTAGGACCACTATATGTGAAAGAAACTTCAATTTGAAAAATTTTGATTTAAGAAGAACTAAGAAGAAGATTGTTGATTTTTATAAATAATTCTAAATAACAAAAGATAAACCAACAATAAATTATTTGAAATCATTTTGTTCGCCGGTTTGTCTCTTGCCAAGAAAATTGTCGGAGCATTTCAGGCTAAGTTTTCAGGAAATCGTAAAACTCGTAAGACGTGTCAGCGTCATTTTCAAATTGACTTTCACCATTAAAATGTCCTTGAGAGTTTCCACTTTCAATCGGGATTTGTTATCCGTCCTAGTTTTGTTCATACCAGCGAAAATTCTCTCAACGAATGCGACATATGAATGTAGTCAGCGAGTTTAGTAATTTGTCTAAGGTTATATTAAATAAAGTTATATTAAATACCAAACAAAAGGTCAGACGGGCAATCCTTTTTTATGTCCGAACGCTCGAAAAAACCGCTTGGCAAAAAAGCAGGAGCTTACTGAATTTTACAGGATTTTTGGAGAAAACGCAGGATTACAGATATGGGCCGAAAAAACAGGAGTATCCTGCGAAAAACAGGGCATATACGATGGTCAGTCATAACCCAAAAATGTTAACTAAAACGATTCATTTTAACTAACGACAACATAGGCGTAGCCAGAATTTTGTTCGGTGGAAGGGGAAGAGGAGGGGAAGGGTAAATTTATTTTTTCATGAGACTGAAAATAGATAAAAAATGTGTCAGCCGTAAGTTTGTAATCAAACATAAATTAAGCTTTAATAAATATTAATAAATTCTATTAAATTCTAAAAGCATTTTATGCAATATTTTTCTCATACGAAAATGTGATTTTTTATTTTGTTTTATGACTTCATTAAAGAAGTGATAAAATCTTTAGTTATTCGTTTCATTCGTCATGTAACTGAAACCATTGCATATATTTTACCTTTGTACAATGAATATTAAAGGTTCTTGGTATACGCCATAAAGTGATCCAAAACGTTGCATGTGCTTGAAAGAGACCCCGTAGAATTAAAAAAAAAGGTTTTGAATTTCTTAATTTAATACTAACATTTTTTTCTAATACTCAGGGCGGAAAACTTCTCCTCTGCCCTACCCATACTACGCCCATGAAAGACACAATGTTGCGTTCGTGATTTTGGCACGAACAAAATCAACAACCATAACAACAACATAAGCATTTTATGCATTATTTTTCTCATAGGAAAATGTGATTTTTTTTTAGATTTTGAAATTTTGTGACTTTATTAAAGAAGTGACAAAATCCTTAGATATTCGTTTCATTCGCCATATAACTGAAAATATGGCATATATTTTATCTTTGTGCGATAAATATTAAAGGTTCTAGGTGTACTCCAAAAAGTGATACAAAACGTTACATGTGGTTGAAAAAATTTACGAAAAAGACCCCATAAAAATCGCGCTGTAAGGCGTAATTAAACGTTAAAAATCGTGTGGGTGAAGGGGAGTGTGGTGGATATCTCTCTTCTAGTTAGAAGCAAAAGTATTTTAAAAAAGTCAAATTGTAAAGTAGTATCACTTTTCACTCAATAACTTTGAAACATAAGATAGCTGATATTTCGACCACTTCATTGCCTTTTATTTAAACTGTCATTGAAAGTTCAATGACTTAAATTTGAAATAAGTGATTTTTATTGCAAATCAAAAAAACAACCACAACACAAGAGAATAAATATTCATTAAACTTCTACTTAACATTTCAATTTGTAATTCATTATGGAATGAAAGCGAATTGTAATTGTTTCCTACTGAACCAAAATAATTTTTAAGTGACACGATTCCAAATAGCAGACATTTTTTTTTTATAATCCGTCAGGTGTAAAAAAACATTCTAAATAATACACAATATTGTTTATTTGCTATTTCACGATATTAGGTATTCACGATGTCTATTTAATATGTGCAATTAATTTTGTTATTTATAAAAAATTAAATGCTTTAACTTTTAAGGCGATATTTGCGCCTTCTGAACGAAAAGAAACAAAATATTTTATAATTTTTTTATAGAAAAGTTATCGAAAAAAAATGTTTGTATACAATATAAACATACTCTTGAAGGCAATAAAAAACAATTTTAACGTTCCGCCGGTAGACGATGTAAAAGAAAAGCATGTCTTTAGAACTTGAGATATAACATTTTAACAATAACTCATTTCTTGTGTCTAGAATTGTACTACACCATTTCCAATTGTAATTCAGAAAGCATCAATTGAAATGTAGAAAACAAGAATTCAAATTCACAAATCCATTTGAAATTCAAAAACGATCAATTGAAATTCAGAATTTCCAAGCGAAATTCAGAAAAGATCAATTAGAATTCAGTATTCCATTTCATATTCAGAAAAGATCAATTGAAATTGAGAAAAGATCAATTAAAATTCAGAATTTCATTTCATATTTAGAAGAGACCAATTGAAAATTAGAATTTCGAAGTGAATTTAAAAAAAGATCAATTGAAATTCAGAATTCCATTTCATATTCAGAAAAGATCAAATAAAATTCAGAATTTCCATCTGCAATTCAGAAACGATCAACTGAAATTCAGAATTTCTAAGCGAAATTTAGAAAATATCAATTGAATTCGGAATTCCATTTGAAATTCAGAAAAAATCAAAGGAAATTCTGAATTTCCATTTGAAACTCAGAAATGTTTAATTGATCAATCTAGAGATGTAATGGCCAATTTCTTCACAAAGGACTTGCACTAAACCATGGATTACTTCTTAAGCTGCCTTATCCACGGTGAAGTAGTCGCCTGCCTTGTCCACGGTTTAGTGCTAGTGCTCTGTGAAGAAATTGGCCGTAAGAGATTCTAAAGTCCGAACATTTTAAAGTTATTACGGGTTGTTTTCTATCATAACTCGGTTATTATTAAAGCAATTTTGAAGTTCTTACGCTTATCTGGCATAAAACTGTATAGTCATTAATTTGTCTCATAAAATTTTTCTGTAGTATAATTATAATTATAATTTTATGTAGTATATCGAGTAATTTAACTCAAAAGCTGGTAAGCCGAAAAATTTAACTATAAAGTGGGCGTAGCACCGAACTCACTAGGCAGAATGGGACAAACTTCTAGTCCCACTTCATTTAAGTGTCAATGAAGCGACTAAAACAATTTCCAGCTTTCCATCAATTATTTTCGAACAGAATTCTATTTTTAATGGGCTATAAAACCAACAAATTTATTTAAGCTTCATTAACAGTTTGATAAATATGTTGTATTATATTCTGTTGAAATTATTTGTTTGAAAAAATATCATTAAATTCAAAATTTCTATTATTCTCCCAAGAAATTTTTCTCATGCTTTTATAATTCATTATTTTTTATGTTCAACTTTGCATGCTCTCCACAATAATTTTACCTGTATGTTAAACCTTGCATCCAAGTGAAAGTTCGCTTACCTAAAATTAAATTTTTTTTTTTTTGTTGAAATATTTTTGGTTTACTTTTTGGTGCTACTGCAGAGCAAGTCAATAAATTGTTGTCTTCCATTTTTCCCCCCCACCTGTTAACATTCACTTCAAGTTTATGGTTTAACACCTATGCTGCTATACAATGTTCAAAGCTAGTTGCAGCACAAGTATTTCGATTTTTTTTTTTTTTTTTAATAGTTTTAAAATTGTTGCATAAATTTTCTTTATATGCATATCGCGCTATATTTTTGGAAAGTTTTATTTTGTGATTTTTTGGAGTGTGTAAAACTTGTCATGCAGAAATTGGGGGAAAGAATTTTGATTCAAAATGTTTGTATTGGAAATGATGAGTTTCTTTTCAATATAATATATTGAAGAAAAATCACTTTTTGGAAAGAATCTTAAATTTTGATATCTAGAAACTATTCTACAGCTTACGTTTGAATGGTCAAATTAAAATTAATTTTAAATTAAAGCAGTAGAGATTTCTTAAATACAAGCTGTATTCAACAATTGAATATTAGACGATCTACACTTCCGCACATTGCCAGTGCCTCAAAAGCGACCTCTAAATAATGTTTAATCTTGAAAAAATGTGCACTATATGAAAATCTGTGTATTGTTAAATGCAAAATTTCCTATTTATTTCTATAAATTAATAGCATTAATTATTTTTTCTAAAGAAATAAACATTTAGGAACACAATGTGCACTGGTGCACTTGAAATGCTTTGGCATCATCATGTTCCGACTCAGTTCAATGGAAATAAACAGAATGTCAAATTTCAATTTTTTCCATTGTAAGCAATATTGTATTTATAATAGCTATTGCTATTGAAAGAAACCTGTCGCATTTTTATTGTGAATACACTCAATAATTTCGCTGCTATTACTTTTTTAAAAGGTTTTCTTAAGTCTATTGCAGAGTTTTTATCATGCATAGCATGACAAACATTAGCTGCTTATAAAAAAAAAAAACCTACCCATCAAGTGTTAATTTTTGGCTTAAGTTGCATTGTATCAATCAGTTTTTAATTCCGCATCAAAGACGCTAATCAATCAGAAATCATTTAAAAGCCGTTTATATAATAACTACAAAATAGAGTGACTTTGCACATAGACTTTAAGCACATCAGCTGATATAACAACAGTTTGCAATGTATGTGGATAACATGTGATTCTTAACTCATGTCTTACTCACACCTTGATTGGCTTACTCATCCCACTCCTCGTCCTAAATGATAAGGTTTATTTAAAAAAGAAATCAACTCAAATATCAAATTATACAGTAGATACATTTTTTATTATTTTATTTCATTTTTTAATCTTAGAAAAATAATTATGAAAAAGTTTATTTTTCTTATATCAAATTAGTAAACAATATTTGAAACTGAACTTAAAACTTAATAAACAAAGAAATTTGAGTTTGACACTTCAATTATGATAAATATTCAATCACTAGCCGCACCCTTTTTCTATGCAAAAACCGTTTTTACTATAGAAAAATGTTTTGAGACAAATTAATGACTATCCCTTCTTCAAAACAAAAATATACTATTCAAACTGGCAAAATTTAAACAAATAATATATACTAAAAACCAGTCCTGTAGTCAAGATATTTCATGGAGGGATTTTGATAAAAAAGATTTATAAGCACCAATAAAAAAATTAAAAATAAGGATATGACAATTTTTTAAGCAAAATTGTTTATTTTTAAAAAATATTCTTTAATGTATTTTTTTACATAAACAAAAAAAACAAAAAAGATCCCCAGGGCTTATTGAATTTTGTATCGAATTAATTTTAAGAACTAATTTTTTGATTTTTGCCAATAATTTTTGTTTTTTAGAAATTAATTGTCATTTAAAAAATAACAAAAAAGAGAAATTTACTGACACAACAATATAAATTTTAAAAAAACATTGTGCTAAGTATCTTTCGTTTCCATTGTATAGTATCTTCAGTAAATCGCTATCATGTGGTATTTTTCTTGATACTTGAAAAGTTTCTCATATTTACAAGTCGGGCCCTAAGCAAGATGTTCGTAATTATAGATCCATATATAAAATATTGTCAATACCCAAACTGTTCGAAAAAATTGTTTATGATAAAATCAATCCCTTGTCTTGTTTTCCAATGTTTTGTTTGATTGTCAAGACAGTTTCCGGACTGGCAGATCTTCTGCCACTAATCTTCTTTTTTTTTTTGTAATTACATAATCAACTGTTTTGTCGACCATTTGCAAACGTATGTGATATTCACGGACTTTGCAAAAGCTTTTGACAAGGTTCATCATGCCTCTTTGGTCCGTAGGCTTTGTTGTTTGGGTTTCCGGGAAAGGTGCCTGAATTGGAATGACTCGTATTCGTATCTAATCGT
This sequence comes from Coremacera marginata, assembly GCA_914767935.1. NCBI lineage: Eukaryota > Metazoa > Arthropoda > Insecta > Diptera > Sciomyzidae > Coremacera > Coremacera marginata. The sequence goes on from OU612044.1 coordinate 142,541,734, forward strand.
CTTCAATTTGTAAAAATAAATTAATTGTTGTCCAATCCTATTATTGTGTCATCAGGCGTCCCCCAAGGGAGTCATCTAGGCCCATTACTATTTCTGTTATTCTAGAAATGATCTACCTCTGGTTATCAAACATTTTCAGTGTTGCAGATGATCTAAAGCTATTCCGCTCCATCAACTCTGTAGTTGACAGTAGTTTGCTGTATACAGACTTGAATGCGGTGGCTTCTTGGTGCACATCGAATAATCTTGTTCTCAACATATCTAAATGCCAGTCTTTTTCTCTGTATAGATGTAACTCACCACTATTTTTTACTTACAACATTACCGATTTAAACCTTGAAAGACTAACTATCAAAAAATACCTTTGTTAGTCTAGTTAGGCCCTACCTAGAATATACTGTTGTATTACCTGGAATCGATCCTACACTAGTCATTCTCTTAGATTAGAAATAGTCCAGAAACTATTTACTTAATTTCTGTTTCTTAGACTTAATTGGAAAATAAATTTACCATCCTACAGTACTAAATGTGAATTGTTTAGCTTGGATTCCTTTGTATGTCGCCGTATTATGTTTTCAATTGTGTTTATAAGTGATGTCATCCATAACAGTAATCAATGTCCTGATATAACAGGTCATTCAATAAGTCCGTAGGATAAATAAAAAAAAATTTTTGATAAAACTCGATTATATTATTCAACATAGTTGCCTTCGAAAGCGATACAACGAGTATAGCGATTTTCCAACTTTTCGATACCACTTTTATATCACGATTTCTCTTTCTCCTCAAAGGAGAATAGGCCTCAGTTTCAGCGATTATTTCATCATTGAATTTGAATTTATTTCCAGCAAGCATTCTCTTGAGATCTGAAAACAGGAAAAAGTCGCTGGGGGCTAAACCTGGAGAACACGGTGGGTGGGTAACAGAGAACTGCAATTATGAGCGATGAGTAAAAGCGGCGGCACTGTTATGAGCACGCACTCGCACTCGGTTTTTGACGAGTGATTTAGAATCGTAAAAAAACGATTTGCTGCAGGTCTCTGGTGGGTAAGCAATTCGAAGCCCAATTCATTTAATTTTGCCATAGTTCTCTCTTTTTGACACGCTGCATTGTCTTGGTGAAACAACACTTTTTTTCTTTTGCAAATGTGGCCGTTTCTTGGCGATTTCAGCCTCCAATCGATCCGAAAATTGCACAGTAATAGTCGCTGTTGATGGTGGTTCTTTTTTGGAAAAAGTCAATGAAAATTATTCCTTTCGCATCCCAAAATACAGACGCCATCACTTTACAATCCGACTGTTGGGTCTTTGCTCGCTTTGGATTCGGTTCGTCGACTGCTGTCCACTCAGCTGTCTTTTGGATTCTGGTGTGTAATAGTGAAGCCATGTTTCATCCATTGTCACATATCGACGATAGAATTCGATTTTATTGCGGTTTAACAGCGCCAAACACTCCTCTGAAGCATCAATTCGTTGTTGTTTTTGGTCGACTGTGAGCTCACGCGGCACCCACTTTGCACATAGCTTTCGCATACCCAAATGTTTGTGTAAAATGGTAAAAACACTACCATCTGATATCTTTACAATGTCAGCTAGCTCGTATTCCTTAAATTTGCGATCGCTCATAACCAATCTGTTGATTTTTTTGATGTTTTGTGGAATAACAGTCTAATTTGGGCGTCCACTGCGCTCTACGGCGACCACGTTTAAATTCAGCAATCCACTTTTCTACCATTTGTCTTGATGGAGCAGAATCCGGATAATGTTTATCAAGCCATTGTTTGGTTTTCACTGTATTTTTTTTCATCAAAAAGCAATGCTGTATCAAAACTCGAAATTCACTTTTCCCATTTTTTTTTTTTTTAATAACAATAGTTGCACACAAAATGCTATAACTCACGAAGCAATTGTCAGATTGTTGTCAAATTTTTATACGTATCGTTTGAAGGTTGGCACTAAATAAAAATCATATGGAAAAAATCTAGTAACGCCATCTATGTGTCATCCTATGGACTTTTTGAACGCACTGTTATATCCCTTACTGCCTAACACAGTTATTAAAGAATTTTTATATAATTTGGTAATGCATCGATGTTTTTTGAAATATCAATGTACATTTCGATGCATCGAATCAAGGAAATACATCGAATTTCACAAGAATCCTCAATTAAACAGAATGGTAAAGCAAGAAGAGCAGAAGGAGTGGCGCACACATTACCTCTTCACTTACCTTCTTAAGTGATTCTTCTAAAGATTCTTAAAGAAAAATAAGATGCATTCCTCACTTTCCTTTTGGGTGGTTCCTATATTCCCTTTGTGTCAAGTTTCATAACTGAATTTCTAGTTTTGAGTAATTTGAGTTACATGAAATGGGGGCGTGGCAGCATCAATTTGTAGTAAATTCTACTACTACTGCATACGAATTTTTTTTTGTTGTGTTTTATTAGATCTAGTTTTAAAATTCACTTTCTGTCAGGGGAGAGCAGAAACCAATCATGTTATTGCATTGCATTTCAATTTCAAAAACGTTTATTTCACAATCCTCCGTACTTGATTTTTATTCATAGTCCTAAGTTGTTTACATTTTATAATATTCTATTGATTCTGTAACGATGTCATTGACCGAACAATGTTTAGCGCCTCGACTTAGTTTCTTTTTGGACTTGCATTCGTTATAATTTGCACCTTGCTACTTTTAGTTTTATTGCACTTTCATGTTAATTTTCTTGCATGCATTTAGTTCGTTAGTTTTTGCCTTTGTACCAACAACTGCGATGCACTGAAGTTCCATCGTCACAATATGTTGCATTTTTGTTTTGTTTTTTTTTTATACCGTATATTTTTCGATTTCTATTTTTGCGGTTGCTAACTTCAGTCGTTGTTGTGTGGCAACACTTTGTTTTATTTTATGCAAAATTATTAAGTTTCCCACCCCATGGTGTCAGTTTCTCATTTATTGATTCTTTTTGATTTCCAGTTGAAATGTTTTCAATTTTAGTGGTTTCAATATTTTTAATTCATAACTATTTATAATATTTTATTTTTTTTTTTTTAGTAAATGGAAAAGTAATTGATTCAATAATTATATAATTCTCTCAAAAGAAGAACTTAATTTTGAACTTCAAGTGATATTTAGATACGAGTACAATGCTTAATTATTGGATTATTAATGAATATCAATGATTTTCCAAACAATTCACATATTTCTCCAGAAACTGAAGTCGCGCAACATCACGTTTAATATATTGTGCTCATAATAAAAGTGTCAAAGGCCATTCCTACATCGATAAATCATAAACTTTGTGTATTACTTTTATAAAAAAAAAAATTGCTGATTTCATCTCATTCCCAAACAACAAATTGCAGATAAAAATCAGCTTAAAACGCTAAAAATATTTTTCGCAAAACATTCCTTTCCAAAACAAAACAAAATAATAAAAAAAACAGCTATTTCTCGTTGTAGCTTAATTTTGGGTGGATGCATGCGTCAAGAGCAAAAAAATTAATTCTTTATAAGTCACTGATAAGACACAGACGGCAAAAACACAAACAAAGATACTTCCAACGCTATCCTAAAATCTCAGTGAAATGTACACTGCTCAGAATTAGTTGACGCACAAAATTTACTTCATGCTCATTATTTTGTTTATGTTGAAGAATCAATATTTTTTGTAAAAATTCTATTGTTACTGTTTTAAGATTATATACAGATACTAACTTATACCAGGCTCCCTTCGCTTCAACCCGCGCTTATCTGAAATATTGCGTTTTAATTAGAGGCGGTAAAAGGGGGTGTAGCAATTTTTTCTTTGACAACTAAATTGGTTCAAAACTACGGGCAGCAGAAGGAAACAGACGCTTTTTGTCTTTATAGAAGATTTACGACTCAGGAATTGTTATGATTTATGAAAAGTGGGTGTAGATATAGTGCGACCAGTAACCTGACAGTAACCATACAAACTAAATTTCCAAATCTCAGTGTAATACGGCCAAAACCGTCTGAAATATACCATTTTCATTGCTTTGTGTAAATACGTTAAGGTTTGACCGTGTTTGGTGTTGCGCCGTGGGAAATGGTTTTCCCGAGCCCGAGTATGATGACGGTCTATTCTTTGATGAAGATCAAACGAATATGTTAGGATGGGATATATAACAGAAAGAGGAATGGCGCGCTGAAATATCAAAGTGACGCGACACTTCATGTAAATGTCTTCAATGAACGACGGTTAAATTATTTGGCTATTGTTCATGCAAAAGTATCAAAATCGCAATTAAAAAATGGGTGGTGGGGGTAGGAGGGTGAATAATACTTTACGAACTATTCTCATACCTCATTTTATTAAAATCGATCGAGCCATTTCAGAGGAGTACGATCGCAAACACCGTGACGCGAGATTTTTTTATATGAGACATAGAAATCATACAGAAAATTTTTTTCACGTAGAATAACGTCAGACAGCGAGGTTTGTATGAGGGTCTTTTTCGCAAATTTTTTCAATTAACGTCAACTAATTGAACTACAGCCTTTAATATTCATCGTGCAAAAATAAAAGATATGCCAAAATATCAGTTACATTGCAGATTAACTAACATGGATTTTTGTTCACTTCTTTAATAAAGTCAAAAAATAGCAAAATCTAAAAAGAAAAATTTACATTTTCCAATGAGAAAAATCATGCATAAAATGCATCAGTAGCTGCTTATGTTGTTATGGTTGATCAATTGTGAAGTTGAAATCTTAAGAGAGATATTTGAGATATTTACCTGAGACGTGTCATCATTAGACATTTGCAAATTCTATAGTTCAAATTCTTCTGACAAAAACGTTAAGAAATGCATGTTCTGTATCTTTAATTTCAAAAATGTGTGCTTATAAAAGAAAAATGTGTCATTAAAATATATTTATATATCACGAATTCTTTAAAAAAGTGTATAATTTTTAAAATAAAAATAAGTATATAAGTGATTTTACAAAGTTCTTGCTGTATTTGAAAATGCTCGTATTATACTTGCTATCTTAGCTTACTTTGAGAACGTCCGTAAAGAACGCATCCTGGACTTGCAGTCGCAACTTACTTGAGTGCCATTAAAAACCTAATTTTGAAAAAATGTACTCCAACTGTTTGCAGTTAACCGTCGGATATATACAAATTATGTTTAAAATACATAAAGAATAAGTAAAAAATGTTTAAAATTAAATAAAAAGAAAATATAAAAATATATAAGAAATACATAAAAAAAAATCTATAAAACCAAAATAAGCAATATATATAAAAATTTTAAAAAATACATAAAAAATATATTAAAGATATATAAAAAATAATAAAATACATATAAAAGATATAAGTATAAAAAAATATATAAAAGGGGTAAACAATATCAAAAAACAAAAAAAAAGTAGGTATAAAAAATTTAAAAAAAAAATATAAGCAAGTACAAAAATTTATATATAAAATATTAATAATTTATATATTTATTAACCATATTTAGGAATAAATAAAAAACTAATAAATAAATATTAAAAAAATACATAAATACATAAAGCATATATAAAAAATGTATATATAAAATATGTATAAAAAATTTCAAAAAATACTAAAAATAAATAAAAACAGTAAACTATAAAAAAATGTATAAACAATATCAAAAAACATAAAAAAGTACACTCAGAAAAATCTGCTTCCCTTAAGGGTGCCTAATATAGGTTACAAATTTTAAAATAAAAAATTTTTTCGGGAATTTTTTTTCATAGAAGGAAAAAAGATATCGTTTTTAAATTCTGCACACATGTTCATTAACATTTAGAGAATACAAGAAAATTTTTTCAGAATATTTGAAGCGGTTTTTGACGTTATTTGATTTTTTTTTTTTAAATGCCAAAAATTGACGGTGTACAGGATATCACCAGTCTGTGACATCTGAGGGGGGGCGGGGGGAACCAAATTAATCTTTGTTTAAGTGTCTATTGCCTGAACTAGGATAATTTTTTCCGCCAGAAAGAAAACACAATGGCGGACGAATTTGTAACCTCGAAAATCGACTTTTTTAACAAATGGCCGACATTTTGTTTTTTTTCCTCAGATGGTGCAGACTGGTGATATCCTGCACACCGTCAATTTTTGGCATTTTTTTAAAATGCTTTTGTTTTTGTTGTTCAAAAAAGATGTGTCATGGCACGGGTTTTAAAACCAATTTGTACAACATCGATAGAGCGGTTCTCGAGATATTGCAAAAATAGTGGATCCTCTTTCGATCATACGATTTATCACATATAATCGGCTAATAATCAGTTTTTCGTGAAAGTAAAAATCACAGAACATCAAAACTCAAAATAGAGTTACCACTTGGTGATGTTTTTCTAATAGAAAACTTGGACGGGCATTGGACAAGGAGGTGGGGCTTCACACATATAAGCCAAATTTTTGATATCGAATAGCTGTGAAAGTAAAAATGACACAACATTAAAACTCAGAATGGATTTATTAGTTGGCATTGGACAATGAGTGTTGTGTCACAAGGGGTGATGACTATCACATTTTTTGTGATGACTATCAAATCTATACTGTAGACACGATTTTCAAAAATAGGGTAGCAATTGAAAGGTCTACAGATGTGCAATAAGGTCTTATTTTTTGTTAAATATTGCGTTTTCTTAAAAAAAAAACTGAAACAATTTTCTATGGAACAAGCCTAATTTCCTGTGATGCCTAAAAGTATGTAATAGATTTTTATTGTAATGATATGATAAGTAATAACTGGGCTACTAAGCAATTCAACAGAAACATAGAAAGTTTTTTGAAATCCTTGGTTCAAATGTAAGAATAGTCCATAATGTAAAAACAAAATTAACTATATCACTAGATATTTTTTGACGTTTTAACGCTAGACGGGATTACTAGTATTTATTATTTTCCAATATAGTTGCCGGGTGTGACACCGCACACCGTGTATAAGCTAGTTCATTATAACAATAGCATTAGGAATTCCTGAATTAAAAAAAGAATACTTTCTATTATAAAAAAAAACTTGCGATAAAAATAAATAAAAAATTTTCTGAGCCCGGATTTGAACCGCGGTCCGCTTAACTAGTAATTGGTTCGCTTAGACCGCAGGGCTACCCAAGCAATTTTCGGCGTGCAAATTAAGTCCTTTAATATTTCGTGGCGATTGTGGCACAGTGAGTAGAGTGTGTGGCCCATACGCCAGAGAACCCTGATTTAATTCCCACCTGGCACAGAAAGTTTTTTCAATTGAATTAATTTTTCTGTTCGGCACCTCTCTGCAGACAATCGTTATACCTCAGAGAGTAAAAACTGTCATGAAAAGCTTCCTGAGAACATAAGCCCTTCGGTGTCGGCATACACCTTGTAGGTCCAGTTCTCGATCATTTGTATTCAAACATTTCACAACACACACAACACAATTGATCATAAGAAGCGCGGTCAAAGTCCTTTCAAGGGCTGAAATGGCCATTTGGTTTTTTTATGATTTCATGATGACTGATTTTTATTCATACGTCTGAAGTTTTTCTTTATTTCAGATATATTTTCCCTGCGATTCTATAAAAATTTCTTGTTTTTAGTAATAAGCGATGATAAACAAACGATAGAAAAATTTACTCAAATGGAATAAGAAATTTCAACACAATTATTGTACGTTTAGTTTCTTCAATTTAACGAAATAGTTCATAAATTATTGGATAGCTTTCTTTAAACTATTTCACACTTCTGGTGTCAATTTGACGAAAAGTATGTACTTCATTTTTAGAAAATCACAAATTGACGCCAGATTTTCTAACGATTGGATGCTATTTTTCTAGATATTCTAGAAACGTTTTTCTGAGTGTAGATATAAAAAAATATAAGCAGGCATGTATTTATAATTAACGTAAAAATTTACGAAATAAAATTTCGGTTTTTATTTTCTTTTTAGTATTTATATTTTTTTTTTTTTAATTAAATGATTTTTCCTTTATTCAACGGCATTCAAAGAATTTTTTGAATTTGCAAAATTTTAGATGCAAAAATTTTCAAAATAGAATTTCTGTCCTTACTTTTAGTTTTGTTACATTTTTTTTTAATTAAATTATTTCTCCCTTCATTCATCGATATTGAAAATTAACATTGTACGCAAACTTTTTCTGACTAGTGTTTTATATCTTGTATACTCTTCGAGAATTCTTTTATTTTTTTTAATAAAGAGTTAAAACCTTGTTGACTGAAAGGTCACAAAAAATTAATTTTTCCAAATCACAAAAAAAAAAATTTTATTTCAAGTAACCGCGTGACATACAAACCACCTATAATTGCGACATTCATACATAGCTAAATACTCATGGTAAATAATAAATACCGTGCATTTTACGGTTGAATCAATGTCGTCGTACATTTTTTTTTTTTTCATAATTACCTAGTTACACTTTTTGTTTTTGGTCACATTAAGACGAAAAAAAAAGAATAAATAGCTATTACAAAAATATTCACTTAGCCAACAATCGCCCCATCCAACCGTCACCATTCATTGATCATAAACGAAGTCATGCCAGCTACCCCCTTCCCCCCTTCCACGCTTGCCCGTTACAACACCGTACAGGTCTAACGCCACCAATACAAGTGCTCCGAATGCCAAAGTCTGATTCACGCTTCGCTCTGTTCACAATGCACTGACGCGCCAGTTTTTTTAAGCGAAAAAATATATCGTACGATTATTTCAGCCAATAGCAGCTACGTTTCGAAATGACGTAACGTGTGTAGACGACGTAGTCACACGACAACATCTACTCTGTTCAGAGCGAGTACCAGTGTACCAGATACCATAAAATTTTGAAATAAAAACAAGATAAGTGCAGAAACTCACATAAAAGTGTAAAAGAGTTTAAAAAATACACATCAAGTATTTCTGGCGATAAAATTCATTGAACGAATGACGAAGAAACCTGAACAGCGAAGGCTTGGCGGCAGGTAAAATTAATGCCAACGTTGCAAAAATCCATGAGTGTTTGGGAGGAAGCATAGAATGGATGGAGGTGGTGGTGGTGAGAGAGTGTCGTGATAAAATTTTGTTTACTTGAGAGATCGGGAGAACTTAGTTAAAACGAGTTAAACTTGAACAGAATCACTTTACAAAATCTTGTGACGACATCAGTTCTCATAAAACTGACTGGTTGAGTGCCTAGCAGCAGACAGTTGTCTCGGCTATAAAATGCCAGACCGGCAACAGTCTTCGGTCAAAAGCCGGTTAACACAAAGCGTGCAACCACTGTGAATATGAATGAAAAAGGAAACACGCAATAATAGCCGGCTTTTTATTCTTGCGCTCTCTTATCCGCTCTCTCTTACCGGCTTTCTATATATCTGACGTTTAATAAAGCACCAGAGACCAGTCTATTATTGTAGACACACTAGGATAAATTTAATAACAGTATGTTTACCTAGATCAAAAGCAAGTGAAGTGAATCCATGTGGGGGAAACTTGAATTGCTCAAGGCCATCGAATAATTTTATAGAATGTTGGTAGACATTTAAAGCGGTAGAGAGAAATGGTGAGAAGAGCACTTTGTTAACTTTACTTCGGACTGACATCTTTATCTATGCCACAAAGATAGGTATCTTTGCCTTTATCTATGCATACCTTTGTTGCTTAAGATAATCTTCTTATACAATATCTTTATGGGACTTTCGACTTCTTCATAGCCTATTATAAATAGTTGGGTTATGAATAGAATATCAAAAAAAAATTAAAAAATCACACATTACAGTTTGAGAACTCGAGTGTATCATGACTTTTCGAAAACTTCATGATACACAAGTAGAGCGAAGGAAAAATTTTCATAGATGAGTTAAATGTAACAGTGGAAAATATGACAAAGAATTAAATATTGAGTAAAAACTGTAAAATTGTGTAAATTTTTAACTGAGATTGAACTTTACTGCACCGAACCATAAAATTACCCAAAATGTCTTTCAAAATCTTTTAGAGCAAATCTTAATGTAGCATGCTATACCATCTTCTGTTGGGTTTTTCTTAAGAGCATTAAACTGATCTTAATTAGAAATCTAAGCTAAAAGTATAATAATTATATATCACTTTATACTACCAACCCATTTTTAATACATAAAAAAGTTTATTGCCTCAAATCGTTCTCAGTTTGCGTACCAGAGTCATAGCTTTTTTTTCTGATGCAAAAGTAAAAGTTGTTATTAATGAAAACAATTTAAAAATTTTCCAGACAGCAACATATTGTTAATGCTCTAAAAACAACAACAATTGCATCTATATTTGAGAAACTGTAAACCCAATGTAAGGACTAGCTGCAATTTTTTAAATGGTCAGAATATAATGAACCAAATATTGTTCTTAAAATCAATAAATTCCATTCATTAAACGAAAATTATTGAATTCAATGAACAATTCATTGCCTAAACGAACAAATTCTTTAAGTTTCATTTGTTTCTAGTGACTGCTCACTGTTTGCAAGAATCTGCGTTTATTGAAATTTGAAATAACGAATTTTCTTAAAACGTTAGAAGTCTTTAAATTAATATTAAAATTCAATGCATTTACTAAAGTGTAATGAGTCTGTTCCTTTATAGTTAGAACTATTTTCGATTTAAAGAATTGATTCTTTGGCTGTTTATAAAATCAATGAACGTTATTCATGCTCACAGTGAACAGAGATTCATTGAATCAATGAATTCGTACATTGAACCAATTCGTTGGGCAAGTGGAATTAGCAAACGAACCTATTCTAGGCCATAAGGCAGCATTTTAATCCTATTTCTTAAGGGACGACATGACATTCGCGGCAGTGAAAACAGACCTCTTTTTATAAATTCATAACTCAGTCAAAAACAAACGTTTTTCCAAAATTTTTTTTTATTATTGTAGAGAAATATATATTTTTTTCACTCCTGCATGGTTTTATAGAGCTCCAAACTGGCGACAGAGAAAAACGGGGCCTCGTGGTTGCAGCGCTGGGAGTTGCAAAAATTGTCCGATCTGGAAAAAAAATTACTTTTTTAAATCTTAACAAAATTGGTTATCGTATGACACGAGCTTTTTTTAAATTTTTTTTCAATTTTTGGTGATGTTCCAAATTTGAAAGTGTGTTTTTTCGAAAATAATATTGACTAAAAATTCATAAAAAATCGAAAAAAAATGTCAAGTTTAAAAAAATACAAAAAAAAAAAATTTCGTCAAATGAAAAACATGGTTTCGAGATAAACGAGTTCAAAGTTTGTGAACAAAGAAAAAAAGGTTACCTTCAATCTGCCATGCCTGCTTCGAACTGTATGCCTTCGTTATCTTGTCGTGCTAATCGTTTAGCAATTCGAGCTTCACCCTTCACCCTTCAAGTAGGTACGAAATAACAACCACCAAAAGTCAGGTAGCAAGTAAAACAAGTATACGTATATACCAGCTGCAGTACGTAGGTGGCGGAAAATTAAAAATGCGCTCTCACTAATCCGGCTGTAACTTTTGAACCCGTAGGAATTTTTTCTTCAATTTTTCTTTGAATTTTTTTTCTTAGAATTTTAAGAATATTTACTAAAATACAAAATTATTAAAAAAAAGTGATTTCAAAAAACTGCCAATGTCATGCAACCCCTTAAAAGGTGGAATTTTAACGGGACTTGTACCGATTTTTTATGAAAATCTTATCTAGGTGTGCTTTTTCTGAGGACTACGAAATAACGGTTAAAGATACGGATTTAAAAATGTTTGTTTGTTTTTAGAGAAGTATATAATTTTTTAAAAAATACATTTTTTTGTTACTTGTGACATCATTTCGTCGTAATAATTAAATCTCTGGAGGCACCAATAAAAAAAAACGGCGGGCAAGATTACTCAAAAACTAGTCGGCCAATTGACTTGAAATTTTTTTCGGACCTAAGGCAGTATTCTGGTGTAGAATTTTGAAGAAATCTATTTTTTTTTTTTTTTTAATTGAAATCGGACTATTTGTTTGGTTGCAGTAGTGAGGGCCGTTTTGAAAAAGTATGTTTCGAAAAAACGCATTTAAAGCTTCAAACTTTAAAAGCATCAAAACAGTCAAATTCCAAATCAAAACTGATTAAAAATTTTTTTTCCTCTACAAGGTATGGTTTATATATCCAAAAGGCAATGAAGCTAGGCCTCCTCTAACGAAGGCGTGCACTTACTGCTACTTTTGGCTGTAAGACACATGACATCCTCACTGCTTCTGCGAGCGCTTTTATGAGGCCTAATTTTTCGCTACCAAGGGCAGTACAACAATCAAATTTTTCCTACAAAAACTGGTTCTGCTTATATTTCAGGGTTACTTTTTCATTAAAAGTTAAAATACAGGGTGTCCCGCAATTGAATGCAACTATTTACGGAGGTGAAAGTTTATGTCGAGCTGAGCAAGAAATCGTATGGGAGGGGGGGTCTATTTTCACATTCTTAGGAGCTACAGGGTTAATTAATATTTCACGAATTTGATTCACGTTATTGTTTCTAGCACAACAACTAAGCTACGGAAAACTTTTTTTGATAGCTCATTGCAAAGGCAATAAAATTACATTTTTAGCGGTATATCAACAAACAGCACCGACATTACCGTTACCAAGCAGTGCTCGTTCAAAGATGAAATCAATCGGTTGAAACTACCAAATTTCAACTTTGAATGCAAATTTCTCAGAATTTCGCGTAATAAATGAATTTTTTTTTTGTATAATTAATTTTGTAATTTATTTAATTTTCTTTTCAATGACACCAAAAACATAAATTTATCTTAAAAAATTAAAAAGTTGGTTGTACTAAAAAAAATATTAATTTGTGACAATAATTTAATCTTTTTTTTTTTTGCAAATATACTAAATTTGTGGTACAGAAATTGGTTTACAATTTCTTGTCCTGACAATTTTAATTTCAAAATAAAACAAGACTCTTTAATTGTTTTTTTTTTAGACTTCAGAATCTTTCATATGACTTGGGGTCTTGTTACTTATCGGTATTTTTTGTTTTTTAGAATTTTGTTATTTTTCCGCTTTTTTTGCTTTCCATGGTCGATTTAATGTTTCCTGTTTATTTACTTAAGGCCGCGTTAACTGCTTTAGCCTTCAAAAAATAATTTTTTGCAAGCATATCGAAAATTTGTTGCTGTTTTTTATGTTGTTGTTTATGTTGATTCTTTTTTTTCTTTTTTTTTTTTTTTTTTGCTAATTTTGTTTTGATTGGAATGTTCTGGAATCTCGTTAACTTTGCAACGCACCCTTTTTGAAGTTTTTTTTATATTCTTTAGCATTGGAGTTTTATATTAGCGTAAATACATTTTTTATAACTCCTTATAATAGAAACATGTGACTTGTTCTCCTTGTTCGCTACAATATTTTTCAAAATCATTGCATTGAATTTATAAGTTTGGAAATAACGTTGACTACCTACCACCTTTAAATAAGTCCGGCATATTTTATTTGTTCTTTTTCTTTTTAGGCTAGCTCTAACCTGTCTGCGTAACTGTAACATACACTTTTATGTTAAATTTCAACACATCGTTTTACATTAATTATCACTCTTTCCCAACATATTCCGTCTTATTGGTAAAACTTTATTTTATTTAAGTGTTGTTGTGGTATTTGCAGTTGTCATGCTATTTTAACATTTTAATATGCATGACTTGTTGTTAGTATGTTGTTGCTATACAGTCGATCTTAAACGGATTTAAAAATCACAGTCGCGAAAAAAATATTTGCTCTTTCCTTATTTACCGAATACAAAGTTGCTTTTTGCTGCAACAAAATATATGCTTGTTCGTTTTTTTTTTATTGTTTGCGGTTTCTTTATGTTCTCCTGTTAAAATTACAAACAAGTTTTAGGTTTCTTGTTCTTAAAAATTGGTTATTTTTCATAACTGCCCCGTCGTTCATTTAATTCTTCTGAATTGGCTTTCGCTCATTTGTGGAATTTTTATGCATTTTGTGCATTAAGTTTTTATTGTGTAGGTGCACCAAACAGTTTTTTTGGCCACACATTTTGATTTTAAATACAAAATACTTAAATTGTTATTTATAAACAATTCGCTTTTGTAAAATTTTTCTAAACCTACTCTATAATTGATTTTTTTTTAACACATATATCTTTTATATCATCTTCAAAATTTTGCTCAACATTTAAGTAGGTTAACATCTGTCTGTGCTTTATGCTGTCTGTTATTAATATGGCTAAATAACATTATAAGTTGTCATTCATGATACCATCTTGTAAACCAGTTTCTCTATATCTTGTCCTACTTAACTATTTTAATATATTCACAACATTGCTTACATCTCATATTTTATTTTTTATGAATACCCATTTATTTATTTTAAATAAAAATATCATATTTTTCTCATGGCAACAAGTAGTATGAACTGACCTGACATAATATGTCTTTAATAGAGTCTTATACATTTAATATAAATTCATGATAAAAATGACTCACATGCTACGGAAGTAAAATTTACATTTAAAAAAGAGGCGCGGTAACATACGGCACGTTTGTTTGATACATTCTGTGACATCAATATTGCAATTAACATTGCATATTCAATAACACATAGAAAATATTTGTATTTTCTATAAATAAACTGTTGATTTATGCAAGTGCACACACTACAAACTGAATTTCGATTTGATACTAAATTGAGTAAAAATTGAAAGCTTGAAAACAAGGTCTCAATTAATTTCATAGGATTTTACCTGAATACCGGTCGAATACTTCTTAAAATGTTAAGCTTTACAAAAGAGTATGTGTGACGAACAAAAAACGAAAATGGCCATTTCAGCCATTGAAAGGACTTTGACCGAGCTTCTTATGATCAATTGTGTTGTGTGTGTTGTGAAATGTTTGAACAGAAATGATCGAGAACTGAACCTACAATTCAATTAAAAAAACTTTCTGTGTCAGGTGGGATTCGAACCAGGGTTCTCTGGCGTATGGGCCACGTACTCTACCTACATTAATAAATATGATCTTTACTATAGACAACTAGAAAAATTACTTCTTCAGAATTTTATTTAAAAGAATCGACTTAATTTTGATTAGAAAAAAAATATTGTGCTGCAATGCGATGTTAAAAAAGTAAAATGATTAAAATGTGAGGTAGTGATTTTTAAAGTATGAGTTCGTCCTGATTTGAATATTTTTCAAAGATTTGGAAATTGTGCTGTGATGTACTAAAACTGCGTTACAATGTTCCATATAGAGATTAAAAAACATTGTATCCTTGCTCATTTAAATGGCGTAAATGCATTATTTCTATGCAAGTTCTTTAATCTATCTATGGCATAATTTAGCATAATCTAAGCACATCATAGCACAATTTGAAAATTTCTGAAAAAAATAATTTTAATGGGGTTGTGCTTTTTAAAGTACGAGTTATTCCAAATTTTAATGTTTTCCTAAAATTTGGAAATTGTGCTATGATGTGTTTAAACTGTGCTGCAATGTACCATAGAGAGATTAAAAAACATTTTATCCTTGCTAATTTAAATAGCGCAAATGCATTATTTGTAAAAAGTTTTTAAATCTAACTATGTCATAATTTAGCACAACCTGAGCACATCACAGCACAATTGGAAAATTTGTGAAAAAATGATTTTAATGATGTAGTGCAAGGCACGAGTTATTCCAAATTTTAAAATTTTCCAAAAGTTTGGAACTTGTGCTGTGATGTGTTCAGGCTGTGCTACAATATACCATAGAGAGATTAAAAAAAACATTGTATCCTTGCTAATTTAAATAGCGTAAATGCACTATTTGTAAAAAGTTTTTGAATCTAACTATGGCATTTCTGAAAAGATTTTAAGGCGGTCAGTAGCACAAAAACTGAAATATTGTGCTTTGAAATGCTCGAGCTGTTCTGCAATTTACCATAGAGAGTTTACAAACAAAACATTTTTTTTTCTCTTGTAGAATTTTAAGAGCATCAATACAGTTTTTAATGTGTGTGTTTTCAATCTCTCTGCGGAACATTGTAGCACAACTTTCGAATGTTCTGTAGTGAGATCCGCAGCAAAAACTCGGATAAAATCCACGCATTGTGTTGTAATGTGCTCGAGTTTTACTGAAATGTACAATAGAGAGATTAAAAAATGTTGAATCCCTGCTAATTTAAATAACGTAAGTGCTTTATTTTTATGTAAGTTTTTGAATCTACTAACTATGGAATATTTTAGAACAACCTGAGCATACCTCAGCACAAATTTAAAAATGTCTGAAAAGAATTAAAGGCGGTCAGTAGCACAAAAATAAAGATATTGTGCCGTGATGTGCTTGAGTTTTGCTGTAATTTACCATGGTTGCAAAAATTCTTTCTTTTCTTTTTTAGAATTTTAAGAGCGTCTATATATACGTATCCTTTCAATCTTTCTGCAAAAACATTGTAGCGCAATTCGAGTACAAAACAGCACCACTTTTGAATTTCTGAAAATTTAAATTTAAAGCGGTTCTTTGCACAGAAATGGCTGTGATGTGCTCGAATTGTACTAAAATTTGTCATAGAGAGCTTACAAAATCTTTTTTCTGTTAGAATTTTGAGTGCGTCTATACAGCTTTCAAGGTGTCTGCGGGACATTGCAGCAACTTGCGAATTTTTCAAAATAGTCTTAGGGGATCCGCAGCACAGATATTCTTATAAAATCCTGGTATTGTGCTGTAATGTGCTCAAGTTGTACTGAAAGGTGCCTGAAATAGATTAAAAGATTTCATATCCTTGCGAATTTAAGTAGCATAAATGCATGATGCTTATGCAAGTATTTGAATCTAACAATGGAACATTATAGCACGACTTGAGCACATCACAGCACAATTTGCAAATTTCTGAAAAAATCTTAAGGTGGTCAGCAGCACTAAAACTTAGATATTGTGCTGTGATGTGCTTAAGTTGTGCTGCAATTTACCATGGAGTGTGCACAAATTATTTTTTTTGTAGATTTTTAAGAGCGTCTTTATAGTTTTCAATACGTTTCCTTTCAATCTCTCTGCAAGGCATTGTAGCACAACTCAAGCACAAAACAGCAGAACTTTTGAATTTCTGAAAATAATTTGAAGAGGTTCGTGGCACAGGAATTCCTTATAGAGATTAAAAAAAAGCTGGCTCTATGAGAATTTTAAAAACGTTTGTACAGTACTGCAAAAAGAATTTATTTAAACTTTTTTACAACACAAAAAAAACATATCACATCACAACTGTCCAATTTCTGAAAATTATTTAAAGCGATGGGCTGCACAAAAATTTAGATATTGTGCTCAAGTTGTGCTGGAATGAAACATAGAGAGATTAATCATATTAGTCTATTTAACAGTTTAAAGGGCCTCAATACAGTATCTCAATATTTCTTTTTAAATCCTTCTATGTCACATAGTAGCACAATAGAAGGACATCACAGCACAACTTCCGAAGAATTAAAAGTGACGCTCAGACTAGACATTCGATACCCCCGGGTGGCGCCGGGTATTCCAGCTAGTTTAATATGTAAATTTATATTATTTAATCGTTTTTGCATAATTTTTAATTTGATCAACTTCTCCGAAACTAAATCCCCTCTTTATTTTTTGTATTTTCAGGTGTACTCACAGACATTCAAAATGATTTTAATATCGGTGACGATAATGCTGGCTTGCTGCAAACCGCCTTTGTGCTCTCCTACATGATATGTGCACCGATTTTCGGTTATCTCGGTGATCGTTATTCACGACGTTGGATTATGGCGGTGGGCGTTTTACTTTGGTCCACAACGACGTTACTTGGTTCTTTTATGAACGGTTTCGGTTGGTTTATCACATTCCGTGCCTTAGTTGGTATTGGTGAGGCTTCATACAGTACCATTGCACCAACAATTATCTCGGATTTATTTGTGCATGATATGCGTTCGAAAATGTTGGCCATGTTCTATTTTGCCATACCGGTGGGATCAGGCTTTGGGTAAGTTGAAGCTGCTTTTGTACATTTTTTTTAAAATTTTCCCTTATCAATTAAGTTGATTAAGTGCGACTCGCTATGGTTATCTTATCTTAATTATTTTTACATGTTAATAGTTTTTGTTTTACAAAGTACGTATTATGTGACCAAATTTTATTGCGTTCTTGCGTAAGCCAATAAAAAGGAAAAAGACACATAATCAAATAATGATTATAAATACAAATAAGCTAAAAGTTTTTGGCTAATTTTTTCGGCATTTAATAAATATTGATTTTTTTTTTAAAAGCTATTAAAAACAGCTGTTGTCACGCAAGACATTTTTATGGCCGCAATGGTCTGAGGTTTCATTGAACTCTTATCAACAATAAATTCGACCGCAAATTAAGTTTATTCAAACGATAAGAAGACGTTAGAACGTTGGGACTCACCTTCAAACTTTTTAAACATTGATTAAATAAAAGTTGCTCATTTCGATTTTTCTTTTTCATAGTCTCTTAATTACTCAATTAAGCACAATTCTCTTTGATTTCTTTCATTTAATTATAACGTTTCTCGTTAACCTTTGATATCAATCAATCATTTGACATTTTTTTTCTATATAATGTTAAGCATTTTTCCATTGAATTTAAGTTGTTGAAAAAAAAAAAAAAAATCCGATCAGCTACTGCTGACTGACCCTTAAATTTTTTTGATCACGTGTCGTACTCAAAAATTAGCTCAATCAAATAAGCGTGGCAATATTGTTATTTTGTCAAATTTCGAATTTATGTTGCTTTTATGTGCTCCCGAGTTTAATTTGGGCAACAGTGAACTTTCATGAACTTTGGCGATCGCGTGATTGTTATATCGCGTTTTTTGAAGAGCCCAGCCCGCATTTTTTTCTCTTGAATTTTTTCGGTATTTTTTTTTTGAAGCAATAAATTAAGCAATCAATTTAATTCAATAAACTTAATTGAACTACGAACTTTTCTTTTTACACTAAATCGTGTCATTTTATACATTTAGACCAAACTTTAAAATACTCTAATATTTAATCTTTACTTACAGCTATATTGTTGGCTCTGAAACAGCACGTCTGGCTGAAAATTGGCGCTGGGCATTGCGTGTTACTCCCTTCCTAGGCATTGCTGCTGTAGTGCTAATCTTGCTCATAAAAGATCCCGAACGTGGCGAGAGTGAAGGTTCACACAATCTAGCACCTACCACCTACACCGAAGACATCAAAGATCTATGTAAAAACCGCTCCTTTATGCTTTCAACAGCGGGCTTTACTTGTGTGGCTTTCGTTGCCGGTGCCTTAGCCTGGTGGGGACCAAAATTCATACATCTAGGCTTGAGAATGCAGCCTGGCAATGAGAATATCACTTTGAATGAGTAAGTTTTACAATTTGTGATAGATGCATATAGTTGGAATAATTTTTAAAAATTCGAACAAAACTTCTCAAACACACTAGCGTATCGTACAAGTTTGGCATCATCGCCATGGTAGCTGGTCTCATTGGTGTGCCTTTCGGCTCTGTGCTGGCTCAACGATTGCGTCCCAAGATTGAAAATTGTGATCCTTATATATGCGCCTTTGGCATGCTTGTGTCTGCACCAATGGTTTATATGGCGCTCATCATGCCACAGACAAGTGCCACCATGTGTTTCCTGTTTGTTTTTGTGGCACAGTTATCGCTGAACCTATGTTGGTCCATTGTAGCCGATATACTGCTGGTAAGCTTGAAATTCAACGTGGAAGAATGCATATTTTCGAAAATATGCGAACTTCGCAAACCACAAAAAAATTTTAAACTGTCTAAAATTCCTGCTGTCGCTGATGCTGATGCTGCTGCTGCTATGTTTCTTTTCATAGAACAAACCTATCTTGTACGATCGCTAAACATCTTCAACATCTAACGAATAGTTTTTTTTTTCTAGTGTTATATTTTGAAATAACGGCTAATTTTTTTTTTCTTTTTTCTCTCTTTTCAAAATTATTTTTTACCCCCACCCATCTATAAACACCTATGATCACAGCGTTGCATTTAAATTTGGCTCCATTACTATGGTTGCCGGTATTATTGGCGTACCGTTGGGCTCATTCCTGTCGCAAGCTTTAAGCAAACGCTTGCCCAATGCTGATCCTTTGCTCTGCGCCTTCGGTCTATTTATCAGTGTTCCACTCATGGCCGGTGCCATGATCATAGTTTCCAAAAATACTGTCGCCGCTTACACTTTGGTATTTTTTGGTGAATTAGCTTTAAACATAAATTGGGCTATTGTTGCTGATATCTTGTTGGTAAGCATTAAATGAAAATCAAACTTCTTCAAGCTACTTATTGTTTTTTTTTACTGTTATAATTAACTCAAATGAAAATAGTTTTCTTTGGTGTTTTGTTGTTACTAGAAAAAAAATTTTTTTTTTGTTACCTTCCTACTCCCGTAAAATAGTCCCTTATATCTCCTAATTCGTTCTTCCTTCACTACAAATACTCATCATTATTCATATATTTTTTTATCTTGAAGCAACTTTATTATAGGGTAATAATCATTTTTAGGTATGTTGATTTCAAGATGGGGTCGAAATGGGGTCTGGAAAATCCCGTGATCCCATCGGCGTCGCTAGCCGTTGGTAATAGCTATGTGCAAGAGTAAATGATAATTTTTATAACTAGTTAAGCAACTGACATTTTATGAATTAGTGAAACAAATGAATATTTTGATTGGTTTGGTCTCATAAGATAGTGAGTGGAAGGGATGTCGATTCAGGGACTTAGATCAATATGGTGTCTAACCAATTCTGGAATTTTTCTCAAAATATTGACCCGTAAATTCCGCGATCGACATTGTTAGTCAGTGGTAGTGGTTATGTGTAACCACGTGATTTTTTTTCTTTCTCAATAACCAAAATCTTGATTCCAATGATTGTCACTTGAAAGATAATTGAAGAGCAAATGAAAAGCAAAGGAATATTTCTATCGGTTATGGTCATGAATAACCAATAGAAACTTTGTGAAAGCTCTTAACTAAAAATGAGCTTTCTTAAATAAATTTTGAAAATTTCAACCCTTGAAAAGACTTTGATCGAGCTTCTTATGATAAATTGTGTTGTGCATGTTTTGAAATGTTTGAACACAAATGATCGAAAACTGGACCTACATGCTTTATGCCGACTCCGAACGGCTTATGTTCTCAAGAAGCTTTTCATGGCAGTGAGGTGGCAGCCGAATAAAAATATTAATTCAACTGAAAAAAACATTCTGTGTCAGAAGGGATTTGAACCTGGGTTCTATCGCATACAAGTTACGCAGCTCAACCAGTATGACACGGCCGCCACTGCTACTGGTATCTACTACTATTTGTTGCTACTATTTTCGACTACAACTTGCTGCCACCATTTTCTTTTCTGTTTTACTACTATTTACTACTACTATTTTTAGTACTATTTTTGCTACTATTTTCTTTTACTATTTACTACTAATTTTTATCACCACTCTACTGTTATTATGTTAGAACTTTGTGATCCGATTTTTGGTTTTTTGAATTTTTTTCACAAAATGGCTCAAAACTATTTTTGGATTTTTGGTAATTTTTTTCGTAAAAATGTTCAAAATCGAAATTTCCAAAAGGACATACTTCTAACAAAAAATTTCGGAACGGCCAAATTATTAAAAGTAATCACACCAATTTTTGCATCTGTATTAAGTATAGTTTTAAAAAATATTTCTATGACATTTCACTGAATTTCTTAAATTTGGAATTTCGCGTTTGTTTTAATAGAACAAGAATAAAATTAGTTTTTTTTTCAAAAGTAAAAATCATAACTTTGGTAATTAAATCCAATTTTCACGTATGATGACTCATTTCAAAGAACGCGCGCCATTGTCTTAATGGAAGAGCACTTTTTTCTGGCCAAATGGGGGCGTTTCTCTTTCAAAGTGTCGTTAAAACGGTCCAATTCGGCTACATAGTATTCATCATTGATTGTTCTTTTCTGATCGATGTAGATTACACCGCGTTCATCTCATAATCTTTCCGGAGCAGTGAAGTCCACTGTTTCGACTGTTCCTTTGTCTCTGGTGTATAGTGATGAATCCACGTCCACGGTTGCTAATTGACGAAAAAAAAATCCTTCTTATCTTTGTTCAACATCGCCAAACACGCCTTGAAGCGGCACCCATCTTGCGGATAATTTTTTCATATCCAAATGATTTCTCAAAATGTTCCACACCCATTCGTCTGAGATGCGTTAACTCTGCGTTCGGCCAACACGAACGCATGAATTCGTGTTGGCCGAATATCATGAATTTTCGTGACCATTTCTGGTGTGGTCCAGAACGTTCGGCGTCACTTGTGCTTGTACGATCGCATCGGAATTCATTAAATCGCTTTTTAACCATTGAAATTGGTAGTGCAGAGTTCCCAAAGTATTTATCAAGCCTTTCCTTGGTTTGGCTGATGGTTTTCTTGCGCAAAAATAATGCTAGATGAGCACACGAAATTAACTTTTTTCCATTTTCGCCAAAATTCACAAGATCGTCTGCTGTCAATGGCTGCCAAACACGAGATAAACGTCGCAGCGAGCTGATATTTTGACAGTAGTCTATTAACAGATGGTAGTTGACAGAATCAGTGTTGCATTTAAAGTTATTACACGGGAAATTTAATTTTTCACTGAATTATCAAACGGCCAACGTAGCTTTTAAATAAATTTTATTTCAGTTATGGTCAGGCGTGGTTATAACCAAAATATTTGAATTGAAAATTAACTTCCAGCACCTGTCATAACTTCTAAGAACTCGATTTCAAATAAATCTTTCTATCGGTAATGGTCAGCTATAACCAATGCTTAATTCAAAACATAGCTTAATAATTTTTTTAAAGTTGCTAAATTCCTGTACAAATATTTTTTTATTTTTAAATTAAAAGCTTATTTAAATTACAACCTTTTTTTCTCGATCTTTATAAAGTTGCACAAATATTTTTTTTATTTTGAAATTTTTTTTCTGAATCTTTTCATCGCATTTCATTTCACCTCTTCCAATACCTTTAACCTCTCCTCTTGTTAACTTAACTTTTTGTTAGTGCTGTAATAATTTATAAATGTTTCTCAAACACCCTGTATTTGAATGAATGGTGTTGAAATAACACAATGTTGGTGCTGGTAAAATTTAAACTTTTTATTTGCAACAAGTTTTTTTAAACACACACGCACACATATACACTAAACAGCTTTATGCACAAATGCAACCTTAGTTATTTAAGTAAATATTTTTTTTCACTTTTCTATATATTTACACTTATTTGCAGTTTTTCTATTCTAATATAATTGTTTTTTTAACAAATTTATTCATTTCACATACCAAAAGCAATTTTCTTATGAGTTATTTTTGCCCTTCTTTTAAAATGTTTTTTTTTTTTTTGGCAAAGCACCCTCTTTATTAAGCTAAGCAAAAAAAAATTAGCTCGCTTTGGGGAAACTTTATATGCCCTCCTTTATCAGAAAGCAGCTGAGGGTTGGTCACGTGCTGGCAATTCTTATAAAACTTTATTAAGTTGCTGTAAATTATTCGCATTTATATGGCTCTTTTTGCACGCTTACTTCGCCTGACAGTTTAATCAAAATTTGCAAATTTTTCCGTTTAATATGATTCCCAAAGATTACGCAAAATACTCTCAAAGTATTGGTATTGTTTTTGTAAGGGATAATTTTTGCTTACTCATGCCCCAAAATGGTCGGTTTTTTTTTGCGTGGGTGACAAAGGTTTGTTAGCCATTTATTTGCACTACTCAAATTACATTTAATATTGGCTGAAGTTACTCTTTGGTCAGTTCTAAGTTATTGTCCCAATAAAAATTTCATTATTTTAAATTAGTGAATTATACCAGAATGAAAAGCTATTGATTTTATTGAGTTCCAACTAAAGAAAGTCAAATCTTCGCCTTAGAAATTAAGTGTCGTATGTGTCATTTTGTCGGTTTTGAGTTAGAATAGGTTTCTTATGTATTGACGGTGTGTCTTTCGTTTGGCGTGGTCACTTTTTCGATAATTAAGTCGTTACCGAGATTCAGAGGACTTATTCTGTCATATGTAGTATGTGGCAACTTATTAGAAAATTCGGAAATTAAGTGTCGTATGTAATAGCGAAATAGTTTCTCCATAGGTTTTTAAAAAAAAATTGATGTCGTATGTTCCTATTTAACCCTTTCAGACCGTGATGCATCGATTGTGTGGGTAAGTTTTAGTCTCAATATCCTCACTTCTTTTTGACGAATGTTTAAATGATCGACATGTATCGATTGTGGTGTTTGTTGCTTATGTTCGCTTTTCACATTGTTCCGTTATTCGTTTTACAGTTACTTAAATATTTCCGGAATTCTTGCTTTACATTTTAATTTTGTCAAAATGAGTCGTAGAAGTAGGTTGTGTTTCAATTACTAAAGTACTTTTAGCGAAAAATAAATGAAGTGGGCTAATTTAAACTTTAAAAATACTTAATTTTTATAAATCAAAAAGACTGAGGTCAATAATAAAAATAATTTGCAAACTTTTTTAACGGGATTTCCTTATTTCGACCGAGATGCACCAAGTATGCGAGCCCTAAAAGTACATGAAGGATCTGAAAATAGCATAACCTAGGTATTGAATATGTTTTCATATCATGCAAAGACCATATATTCCAAATATCATAACAAATTCTTCACTAGTTTGGCGTCAGGTCTGAAAGGGTTATGTTAACAAAAGTGTGAAATCGCTACAGACGACAAATCAACTCTAAACGAATATCACATTTCAAATTTCATAATTATACAGTCAAATCTCACATGCGTATCCTGTATAAATTTGAAGAAAATCGGTCCTCTATAAACAAAGTTATTAGCCCTCAAACTTTGAATTCAATTTACTCAAAACTATATAAAAACGAATATGACACTTAATTTCTTAGGCGACGAAATATTTATAAGAGAATGTGAAGAATATCGTTGCATATATTTCAAAAATCTGCAAGCTAAAAAATCTATAATGTCATTATATCCCGAATAAAATTCAAAACCTTTTCAAACACTTAACGTAAAACAAATAAATATAATATTAAAGGAATATTAATATCCTTTAATATCCTACACTTTAATAAATGAAATAATTTTACAGATTTTATTGAGTTAGTTTTTTATGCTTTTAAAACGCAGTCGCCACTTCACTCAAATAAATTTTTAACACTTTATTTTTCTTTAATATTTTGTTCTTATTCATAAATCAACTTTATTTTTAAAACAGACTACCAGAAAGATTGAGAATCATTTAGATCCCCAGGAATTGTAGGTCATAGTTTTTACCTATAATTGTCATGTTTATTGACTAGCCGAACTAACAGAAATTATAGTAATATTTCAGTAGTTTCCAAATCTCAGATACACCAATCTTGAAGAACCATTCTTCCAATTTCCAATATCTGTTTTGTTTTTTAATATTGGAACAAAATTTTGTTCTCAAAATATAACGGTAGAATTTTGTTTTATACCCTAAACAAATTGAGCCCAAACACTGCCTGCTATACTCGTATTGTACTGGAACGTCAGTACAGCTAACAGTCAATAGTTGGAAAAGCTTGTACTTTTGTATGATAGGCTGTGATTTTGAAAGCTTCCTGTGTCTTGGCTATGTTGAATCTGTTTGGGGATTATACCTATCTTGGTGTATTACTCTTGGTGTATTTAGTTTTTAGATCGTGGAACTTAAACCACGCACCGCGTTACATGAGTGCTTCGTCACTTTAAACCACTTTAAAGCCACCTTAAAACGAAATATAGTGAATGTCCAATATAACGAATTTTATGTCAATTATAACTCATTAAAAATGTAGTTATCGGGTGAAAACTATTAGGTGGATAATGCCTTATTACTAAAGATTATTGAGTTGATACACTTATTTTAACAAAAATCATGGCACAAAAATTCAAACTAATTCCTGCTTGCTTTCCTTCTTTATTCAACTCACTGCAATCTAAAAATTTACCACATAACTCAACGCGGTATTCAACTCAAAAACTCACTGCTCTTATTAGCTTCCTATTGATACAGGAATCATAGCATTTCAAACTACGCTATAACGCAATTGAGTTAGCGCATTTCGCTGGTACAGTAAACTGCGCTGGAGTTAGTGTGTCATTGCAGAATTTTTTACCGCCTTACTCATGTCTATTCAATACATGTTAACATGGTTTCACTACTACAAAATTAATCTCTTTAATTGGTTTTTTGTAACTCAGAAATGGACGTTATATGTGTGTCCGAAACTTGGTTTCAGCCATGTATTAATGATAGTGTTTTCAAAGTTAGTGGATTTAACGTTTTTCGAGCAGACAGAAGAACACATGCTGGCGGGGTGGCCATCTTCGTGCGAGAAAATATTTCGTGCAAATTAAATTGCAAGTCTAATGGAAATGAGAAACTCGAAAATATTTTCCTCGATATAGTTTACAACTCCCAGAAACTGCTTATTGGTAACGTTTATAGGCCTAACTGTAGGATAGACACTACAAATATACTCGAAAAAATTGAAAATCTGTCATCTTCATATACTGATATAATTATTTCTGGAGACTTTAACAGTAATCTATTGACGGAAAATCATCTAGCTGACAATATGAGAGCTTTAGGCCTTGCAGCCGTAAACAGTACCACGCCCACTCATTTTACAAAAAGTGTTAATACTCTACTAGATCTTATTTTCGTCGGTGATTCTTCCAAAGTGTTGCTTTATGACCAGCTATCAGCCCCAGCTTTTTCTAAACATGACCTAATTTTTCTCTGCTATGATTTTAGTTTAAAGACCCCTGAACAAAAAATAACATACAGGGACTTTAAGAACATTGATCATAATGCTCTAACTATTGATTTAGACCTAATTGACTGGTCCAGAGTTTACTACATGCCATCAGTTGATGATCAATTGGCGTTCTTAGAGAATAATATAAGCTTCCTTTTTGATAAATACGTCCCCATCAAAACTAAAATCATCAAGCATGATCAACCAACCACCTTGGTTTACAGGCATGATTAAAAATTTAATTTTGAAACGAAACAAAGCTTATAAACGCTGGAAAATGTTTAAAACACCAGAATTACTCCGAATATTTAAGGAATGCAGGAAAAATGTCGTTAAGGCTTGTAATAATGCTAAACTATCACACTATGAGTACAAATATAACTCGGCCATTGGTGGAAATCAGACCTGGAAGGTAATAAAGCAAATTGGGGTAGGCAGGCTTGTTGCTCAAGCAGATGTAGACGTCGACGTAAATAGTCTGAACAAAAAATTTATTGATATTTCTTTGCCAAAGCAAACAACAAATCCAATCAATTTATCGGAAGTTCAACAAGGCCAAGGTGCATGCTTTAGTTTTAACAGTGTCACCCTAGATGCAGTTTATCAGTGCTGTTTAAAAGTAAAATCCAATGCTGCTGGTTTGGATAAGATGCATCCGAAATTTATAAAAGCATTTATGCCAAAACTCCTTCCTTTCGTTACACATCATTTCAATACAATTATAATGTCATCTTTGTTTCCAACAAGCTGGTAAAAAGCCAAAATAATCCCTATTCCAAAAACTTGCAACGACTACCGACCAATTGCCATTTTGCCATTTGTATCTAAAGTATTCGAATCCTTAATTCACGAGCAAATTAATCAACATCTTTTGAGGAATGCATTACTTTCAGATAGACAATCCGGGTTCAGACCTAAACGAAGCTGTGTTACTGCATTGCTTGATGTGTCCGACGAGATTCGAACAAAGCTTGATCGCAACGAGATTTCTTTCTTGGTATTACTTGACCACTCTAAAGCATTCGACACCGTCGACCACCACATTCTTTGCGCTAAACTGTCAAATATGTTTAAATTTTCATCGACTGCCACTCGTTTTCTGTCGACGTATCTGTCCGGGAGATCGCAATCTGTAAACAGTGGAAATATTTTCTCAGAATTCTTACCAGTTGTCCGCGGGGTTCCTCAAGGCTCCATTTTGGGACCACTTTTGTTTTCCATGTATGTTAACGACCTGCCAAATATTTTAAAATCTTGTCAAGTGCACATGTACGCAGACGATGTTCAGCTTTATATAAGTTGCCCATTAAATCATATTAACAGCTGCGTTGACAGCTTGAACCTTGACCTTAAGCGAGTTTACAATTGGGCTCATGCTAATGGTCTTTGTTTAAACCCAAATAAGTCAAAATGCCTTTTAGTCAGCAGGAAAGCCACCAATATCTCTGGTATTCCGAAAATTGTTCTAAATGATTCATATATCGAGATTGTGACTTCTACAAAAAACCTGGGCATCATCTTCAATAGCACGCTTACATGGTCCAATCATGTAAATGCCACGGTAGGAAAAGTTTACGGGATGCTCCGTAACTTATGGGCAACTCAAAGTTTTACTCCGCAAAGGATTAGAATGCTTCTGGCAAAGGCATATCTTGTGCCCACCCTCTTGTATGGGTGTGAAATATATTCATACTGTGATGCTGCAAGCAAGCGAAAAATGAATGTAGCGTACAATAATATTGCTCGTTACATATTTGGGCTTAAACGTACCGATCACGTATCGCAGCATGCAAAAGAAATTTTTAGTCTTACATTCGATAATCTGCTGAGCTTGAGAACTCTAGTAGCACTTCACAAAATCATTAATACCAAAGAACCCCCTTATTGATTCGAAAAGCTAACATTTTTGAGGTCTAACCGAGGTAACAGTTTGTTACAACCAAAATTCGCCTGCTTTATGTCTGAGCATCAATTTTATGTTAATGCGATCCGTCTTTGGAACTCGCTTCCCAATAACGTTCAGTGTATTAGCAATGCAACGCAATTTAAAAAAGATATTTCCAGTTACTTGCAGTAATTGTGACATTCAACATCTAATTGGGATTTCTCGTTCTAATGTGTAAATCTTTTGTTCAATAATTATAAAAATGTTTGCCAGCTATAAAAATGTTAATCAACCATTTTATTTAAATTCAAGTAATGACATCTTTTTTTTTTTTTATTTTATTTTTATTTATTAAAATACTATATTATGTATCCATGCTTTAATTTTAGATAAATAGTAATCTGTTCAAATCAGTACTAATGTAACTTTCAACTTAGCTTTTATGCTTATTTATAAGATTAAGTTCTTGTTAGCATAAAATTAAATAAATAAATAAAATACTAAATACTAAAATAAATCAACTTTTGGCAGAAGCTCACAAAATTGCCCAAAAATGTATAGACTTGATCAGGGATAGATCCGTAGGTTGAGCCACCTCAGTATGTTTATAAATAGGCGCAGAAAAGTATGCAATTGAAGTAATAATCAAAGATTGTCATTGCTTATGAAATGCTTATTGTTATTTTTGAAATATTTAACTTGAAATGTATTAAAAATTAATGAATCAATTTTATTAACAATCAACTTTCCAGTTTTTTATTTATTTATTTTTTTTTTTTTTTTTTGATATTTTTATTTCATTTCATTGTCTTTATAATTTTTATTAAAATTTTTAAAATCAACATTTTCAAATGCCCAAGTGCATATACGTGCCTCGAGGTGGTCAAACTACTGTCTTTTGAATATTTTAACAATTAATTGAAAATTTTCTTTCGTCGAAATATGTTTGAAATCTGTACGCGTTATGAGAGGAAAGTACCAAATAATAATTTAGTTAATTATATTCTTACCTTTAAATGACAAATTACCACTTTATGAGCACTTCAAAAGTAATCCGTAAAACTTTTTCGAACAAATGTTTTGGCTGTGTGCCACAATCGTGATCAGAGCATATTAAATTTTCGTTGATCTAATTGATTCACTGGTCTATTATTTAATTTTCAACTTCACAAGCACCATAAAAATATCTGGCGTTCCAACATAATATAAGAAAACATGGCAATCTTACAAACCTGTGCAACCTAAGAACCTCTCCCTTAGTTCGCGTTTTATTGCCGGCTGCTTGCTATGCCGAGCCGAATCGAGAAGGAAAGCTGAAAAATGCTACATATACAATCATATAAAAGGAGCGAAAAGTGCCTGTCAGTCGCTGTAAGCTGCCTGTTCGGCTGTTTAAGCTAGTTGCTTTAAGCTACCTGCTCAGCTGGTACTATATGCACTTTGATCGTATATCATATGATTGTATGTGCAGTGTTTTTCAGCTTTCCTTCTCGGTTCAACTCGGCACAGAAACCAGCCGGCACTATAAACGCACCCTTAAAAAAAAAAATAAAAAAACGAAATCGCCATTTCAGCCCTTGAAAGGACTTGGGCGGAGCTTCTTATGATCAGTTGTATTGTGAAATGTTTGAACACAAATGATCGAGAAATAGACCAAATTTTATGCCGACTCCGAACGGGCCCTTACTTAATAAAATATTCAAAATTCCAAAAATCTTTGTACAACAGTATTGAAGAATCTTCTGAATGTTGCTATGGACCAATCATCAAAATGTTTTCTGAAAACAAATTAATATTCAATACTGGCTTGGCATCCGACAGACTTAGAAGAAATCTCATTCATAAAAATTTATTTCGTACGTCAGATGGCCTATCAGACCTTTCTGGTTCACAACTTGCCCTGTAGATAAAATGATGTATAAGTCGTAAAAAAGCATAAAGCTTGACTTTTTTAATTGGGGTTCAAAGGAATTTTCGATCAGAAACTGAACAAAATTGTATGTGCAAATTACAAAAACTATTGTAGTGCTAACGTGAGACCTTGTTGATAAGTTAAACGTTCAATAAATTCATTTGACTAAAAATAAATAGTTGGGGAAAAGATTTAGAACACGAATCTATAAAACGCTTTCATTTCGAGAGGCCCCACTTTTTCTTCCAACCGCTTTCATAAACCGATTTCATGTGAGACTTCACCGAACCAGGCATATTTGAACCTCACTGAGAAAAGAACCTAATTAGATTTCTGACAGTTTTTTTACGTAAACACTCGTAATTCTTGCAAGCACTCGTATACAATGAAGTGTACAAAAATGTTGCCCAATTGTAACAGACTCTATCGTCTTCATTATAAAAAAAAAACATTTTTCTTCTTTCGTTTTGAAATAGATTCATTTCAAAGTTCACAAGTTGTGAAAAGAAATTTAGTGATATTTATTAACGAAAAAAATAATAATTCGTTGACAACAAACAGACACGCCTTCATTTTTGTTGTACTCAAGTCATACTTAAAATCAGCTGTTTTTTTATAACACGGTCACTTTTTATTATTGACACTAGACTGCCTTATCTCTACTGATTTGTTTTATTCTGTGATTATTTTAATACATTCTTCTTAAATTTCTAAGGAAAAACATTTTTAAACTTTGTTTATTTTCATAAATGTTGCTTGATGCTTTCAGTCGCTCTATTTATTTTGATATTTTTTTTTTTTTTATTTGTTTTTTGGTTTTTTGCAGCAACGCCAAATATTATCTAACAGCTTGATATTTTCTACACGCATAAACAAACATTAAGCAAGATTTATAGTCAATAAAAAAATGGCAGACACATTTTTAAGTGTTAATATTTTTTATATATTTCAAGGTTAGATTTTTGATACACTTTGAGACTGTGTACATAATCTGCGTTTTATCTTTAAATCGATTTTTTTTTTGCAAAATTTTTACCAACTCTATTTTCATTTGCAATTTTTTTACGCAACTTTTGTGTATTTGTATTGTACTTTATACAGTAACGAACAGTAAAATAAATTCACTCTGAACAGAAATGACTATATGCATTTTTTGTTGGCTTCA
Organism: Coremacera marginata; assembly: GCA_914767935.1. Lineage (NCBI taxonomy): Eukaryota > Metazoa > Arthropoda > Insecta > Diptera > Sciomyzidae > Coremacera > Coremacera marginata. Next base: position 142,573,433 of record OU612044.1, read on the forward strand.
GTTACAAAAAAAAACTCACACTTCTATCATAAATATTCGGTATTATAAAACACGTTAAAAAACGCCTGCTTGGTTTCACTCAAGCAGAACTGTTTGTTGGGTAATTTTCGAAATTGTTAGGACAGGTGTACATAAAATGGGACAATAAAATAAAATCACTTGATTGAAAATCAGTTAACTGAAAATGTTTTCGCGTGAAGTGTAAAGTTTTTGTTGGAAAATAAAGATTAGTATCTAAATTTACTTAAAAAGACAAGAAAACTATTCAAAATCGTGTCAAAAAATGACTAAAATGGTTGGAGCAAGGCATTCTACTGATGTGGAACAACTTCTTGTGCAGAAGCTAAGCAAAGAGGGTCAAAGTAAACTTGAGATTGCCAAAACCTTAGGAAGATCTCAAAAATTTGTATTTAATGCGATATTGCCTTCAAAGCATAACCTTAAAAGCGAAAGACCACGAAAAACAACAGAACGGCTACATAAAATTTTGTCCACTCCGTGGCCCATTCAAGTCTACAGAAGTTATCCGAGGTTATGTAAGCCTTATAATTTCTAGTAGCCGGGGTTTAGTACTACCAGGTCTGACCAAGGGCTTTAAAACCACGGGCAGTCAGCGGCCTCTGGCTTATGCCAGGCTGACTTGTTTGTGATGTCCCCTCGGTGCAGTCTTCGTAGTGGCTGTGTGTTTACTATCCATATCAGAGTGGCAGAGCTATCCACCTCGGTGTAAGTTTGCATTCTCAAAGTATCATCACAACATGGAGGTAATTTGTTGGTACCTTTGAAGCCTCAAACGGGCGTTAACCAACGCAATATTTTCGTTCCAATGTTATTGAAAAACGTGAAATTAGGCCTACAAGGCAGGTGTTCACGTAAAACACAACACATATCTGTAAGGCGACGACTGGCAGAGGAAGAAGTGTTTGGTAGATCTTCACGAGAGTTTCCTAAGCTGACCTTGAGGTATAGATAAAATCTCACAACAAATGAATTGATCCAGAAAATTTCAAAAAATGACGTAAAATGCTTTGGTCCGATGACACAAAAATAAATTTAATTGAAATGATAGTAAATCATGAATTCAAACACCGAAGAATGCAAAACATAATTCAAAGAACATGGTGTGGGCTTACTTTTCCTGGTACGTAGTTGAGCCGCTTTACTGGATAAAACAAAAGATGATCAAAAATTTATATCTTGATATCTCCAGTAACGTTAGGCATCCATTTGCAGAGTGAAAGACGCTGCTTAATAGGGAGTTTCAACACATCTTTTCCTCTTAAAGTTAGATTTTGAAGGCGAAAATGCATTAAATACACATTTTTGTGATATTCCGAAGGTTTAGGCAATCTCACGTCGACTCTGACTCTTTGCTTACCTTCTGAAGGCGGAGTCTTTCCACATTAGTGCAATACCTTGCTCTGTTCATTATAATGATTTTTTTAATGCTTTTGAATAGTTTTTTTCTTTTTGTTGTCTTTATAATAAACGACCCCAAACACACCTCTTGTGTTGTGAAAGATTGGCTTAACCAAAATAATATCAATGTAATGACATTGCAGTCACCGAACTTATATCCAATAGATAACAATTGCAAAAATGTAAACAATAATATAGAACCTGTCAAATGAAAAAATAAGAATTGAAATTCGAAAATCAAAAATCAAGAAAGCTTAGTATGCCATAACTCAAAGCACTTGACAGAAATTAGAAGAGTCTATGCAAAAAAATAGATTATAAAATCTTTAATTAATTTTGAGGTTTTCATAAGGTTTTAGGTTTAGATTCTATATTATTGTCCCCAGCAGAGCTGTAAAAGAATGCAATCATTTGTGATTTTAAATCATGTGATTTATATTCAAAATGAATGCATTAATTTTTTCAAATTATTGATTGGGACTTGAAATTTCATAGCACAATCAATGATTTGAAAAATTGATTCCATTCATTTTTTCAAATCATTGAATGGGATTTGAATGATTTTAAATCACAAATGATTGCATTCTTTTACAGCTGGTCCCCAGTTATTATGAAATGTTTTTAAATTTTGATTTTTAACTTTTTTTTTACATTACTATATTGTCAAAATCTTTTTGTTCAATGCTTATCAATGATAAGTAAATAATAAAATATTGAAGCTGTTTGGATTCGTATATTATTAAGATGTTTTTTTATCATTGAAGTTTGCATATGCGATTCTATCTTATTGTCCGGCACTGTATATTAAATGATATATTTATAATTTTTTCACAAATCTATATAAGGAATCGCCAGTTTTGCAATATGTCATGATGTTTCGTTAGATTTTTAGATATATTAATAATTTTTAGTTTTTGTCGTTATAGGCTTACCTTTCCTGTATAGTTTTAAGAGTTCTGAAAGATGTACACAGATAAGATTCCCCTTTTCGAAAACCTATGAGTATCGTTGTTTTTAATAGATATCTAAATATTATTTATGGTTAATGGTTTTGATCAAAGATTTCAAAAATTTTTTTAATACTTAACTTACATCATCTTTAAACCAAACCATAAGAAGTAATGACTAAACTTTGTATAGAAGAAAAAATAGCTATGAAGATATTATTTGAAATTTTAAATTAACCCTTTTATTTTGTATCACGAATAAGCACACAAACGATCAGCAAGACACGACTACTTTATTCCATACAAAAATCTATTGCTTCTCGTGTCGTGCTTATCGCTGGTCTGCTCATTCGTGATACAAAATGAAGGGTTAATCTTCAAAATAACATATCTCGAAAAGATTCCTAGAATTATATCCTAAAATTTAGAAAAAAAAACCTGTGCATAAAGCCTTAGTTATTGTATGTGCGTGTGTATGTTTATATACTAATACAAAATTTAGCACTTTCCAACACTAGAAATATTTTAAGTGTACCCTTTCATATGATTCCCTCCAAATCAAACTGCATCCTAAAATAGTATTGCTTTAAAGTGCACTTTGTGTAGAATTTTGCTAATTTACAGTTAGTTATAACAGTAAAAAAAAAAAAACAATAACCGCCACCGTCTACATTCACACTAGCAACGCTGTGAAAATTGCTAACACAAATGTCTTTAAACTCTGAGTAATTATTCTGAATTTTTAATTAATTAATCCTTAAGTGATGCAATTCTTTAAATCAAAAAAGCCTAAAAGTATGCATTGCATTCTAGCGTCAAAATAGGTCACAGCTGAAGAAATGGCAGCAGCAGCGGTAGCTATAATCGTTTATGCAGCTCGACTCACAACCTTCCCATCAAGTTCCTTAAGTACATTTTTCCTCTCCTGCGCTGCCTTTTTCCTACATTCTACTAACATTTTATTTTATGCCTTTTTATTAATTGCATGTTTAAACCATTTTTTGTCTTCGCTTGTCAGTTATACGCTTTTCTTTTTACTTTCCTTTGCTCCATCTTATGTGAGCTTTCAGTACAATTAGCTTTTATGCAATTCCGTTATGGAATTATCTGGCGCTGTTGTTGTAGATGAGCTTTTTTCTTTGTTGGAAAAAGTTCTTGCCGTTCAATATCTCATGTATACACAAAAGCCTAGAAGAACTTAAACTGTTTATATTTTGCTTATTTATTGTAATATTTTTGTGCATGTTTGTTGTTTCTATTTAAGTATCATTAAAATATGTTTGTTTCTGTTTCTGTGATAATCGTTAATATGTTTGCGAATTTATAAAAATATATTTATTATTTGCGGTTTTATTGATTGCGAAAGAAAAAGCGTTGTGTTTAAACGTATCCAATCCAGTGAAGGGAATAGTGCTGAAGGTAGTGTCGGACTGAAACTGAAATTGTCCTTTTTTAATATTCGCTCGAAACCAAAACCGAAACAGTTCGTTTATTTAAATGGAAATTACATTTTTTTTTAATTAAAAGATAGTCCGGAGAGGTTAGGCCGTGTGCACATGTGTCTCACGTCCGCGTACGTGAGCTAAGTTATAAAAAATAAAAAGAGAAAAAATAAAAAGTTATAATACGTTGTTGTGTGTTCTTGTTTCTATATAAATAAATTCATCTGTTTTTTCAACATCAGCAAAATTATCTTAATTTCAATTCATAGCAATTTCGAGCTATGAAAATTTAAAATAAAAATTTCACCCACACTTTTCACTCTTCTACTAACTATCTATCACTCGTCTTTCGAATGAACACAATGTTTTCGAATTAAAAGGGTTCATATAAAAAACTAACGCTAAAATATCCCAACACATTTCACACCTAAAATGCTCTTTCTTTTCAAAGTCTAAGTTAAAAAAATTTTCAACTCTAAACTATATATTAATCATACTAACGTTTCACATTTTATAATTCTTTCTTCAGTACGTTGTAGTGCCGACAAGAAGATCAACAGCCGAAGCATTCCAAATTTTAATCTCACATGCTTTGGGTGATGCTGGCAGCCCCTACCTAGTAGGAGTGGTAAGTTTTATACACATTTCACAATCAAAAGCAATCTTCTCATTCATATTGCTCTTACAGCTCTCTGAGACAATTAAGAAACATTTGCGCACAACGGTACACAAAACAACTGAATTTATTGGTAATGAATTCCAGAGTCTTTCATTAACGCTAGAGACTAACCAGCTAAATGCTACGACTACAGCAGCGACCACAACACTAGCTCCCCATGCTCTGCCGCTTTTAGTGGATCAAGTAAAGTTTAATTTTTTTTGTTTTCTTTTAGATTATAGAAAAAATTTAATAATATTATTTCCCCTTCCCTTTCAGGATACAAATCTGACCAAATTTGAAGCACTGCAATATGCTCTCTTCTCCACCAGCTTTGTTGAAGTGGTGGGCGGTGTCTTCTTTCTCATCACAGCTGCCTTTATAATAAAAGATAAGCACAAAGCTAGTGTTGCAGCACGTGGTAAGTTGTCGTTTCTTGCTAATTTTATTCATTTGCATTTATTTTTTTTTTTCTGTTTGACATATCCACCTATGCAGTATTAGTTGTATTTTTTTTTTTCTATTATATTTATTTTATTCTTCTCTGTTGCATTTCCTAGAATTAAAGTCAGACTATGGTGAAAATAAGAAATATTTCAATTTTGATGATTCGGATTGTTTAGTCATGTGCACTGATATCTCTTCAATTGAGCGTTTGTAATTTCTAGTTAGCTTTTTTGAAGTGATTTTACTCCCATGATGTTAAGCTTGTTATATGTTCCTAAGTTTACCTTCAGAATTGAAAAATATCATTTATAAGGTGGGTTTTGCTAAATTTATCATTGTTCTTATTTTGCTTTCTTATGCATGCGTGTGACTGTTTTTTATTTTCTGAAAAAAAAAACGATTTATGAATAATTTCGTATGTATATATATTGCTTTAACCTATATATAGATATATAGAAATTATAAAACTTTTGTTTAATCATACGACTTGAGAATTATTTTATTGATAAATAAATCGAGAAAGCAAAAAAAAAAAAAAATTAAAAAAAAACAACAAATAAAGTTACTTCCATGGATTGGACTTTAAAAGTGCACAAACTATCTAGATCAGTGGTGTCCAACCGAGTTTGTATTAAGGGCTACTTAGATAACAAGCTCATGCTTCGCGGTCAGCGATCCTTATAAAAATATTTTTTTTACTAAACACACACACAAATCTGAAAAAGTTTTTAAATTTGGCATTACTTGCCAGAGAACTGCAATGAATACTTAAAAATAAGTAGTACTCAAGTACTATTCGTTCACAGCTCAGTGATTCCAATCAAAAATTTGGAATGAATCACGCTATTGAATAATGAGCCACTTACTCAAAACTGAGTATGAATGAGTATAAGTAGTTTCCAAAGCATTATTCGGATGTGATTGATTTAAAACAAAGTGAATAAAATTTTTGAATCATGAGCCACTTACTCAAAAATGAGTGTGAATAAGTATAAGTAGTTTCGAAAGTAGTTTTCATATTTGTTGCATTCAAAACAGCTCAAAGCCCTTTAATATTCGATTTTTTTATGTTTTGCTTTAGAGTATTCGTAATATATTGAAGTACTTAGAGTATTAGAATCACCGTTGATACTAATTGTGTTCATGGCTGAACCTACAAAAATTATTTGTTTTGTTTTTCAAGCTTAGTACATGTTTTGGTTGTAATAGAGGGTCGCTGATTTCAAATCTTATGCCAAAATTTTTAAAATAATTTGATACTAGGGTGGACCCTGAAATGTTTTTTTTTTGGTTTTTAGTATTACTTCATGTTTTGAAAGTATAAGGGGGTCGCTAATTTCGAATCTGATGTCAGAATTTTACAATTCAAGATGATTAATAGTGTTGCCACCTAAAATATTTTTATTTTAACGAATTTGGTGCTGGAGCAAGCACTAGGTAAAAATGGGTCGCTGAATCAAAATCCGTTGCCAGAATTTCAAAAATGATTAATTGTTTATAACAGTGCTGCCACCTACTAAAATGTATTTTTAAGAGTTTTAAACATCGTTTAACAGTGTTAAGGCGGTCTTCTCATTCAAAACCCGTTTTTTGGACCCTTTTTAAAAAAATTCTTATTTGAAAACGCAAAGAATAATTGAAAACTTTTTTTATTTATTGTATTACAAAAGGTTCAAAGTAAATAAAAAAATTTTTTTTGCCTCGATACGTGGGCTGTTCAAAAAGTAATGAGACTTCAAAGTTGGTGGTGAAAAAAAAGGTGTCGTCACGGCGGCCACGATTCCGGGTCTCCGGAGCATCTGAAATGAAAAAAAAAAACGGGGTTATAATCAGTATAGATGTAATTCTCGGGTGAACCTCAAGCTTAATTTTGTGATTTTTTTGACAAAATGGCGGCCATTCAAAAAAAAAATTTCAATTTCGGGGTTTTTTTTTGTAGCTTAGTGTAAAAAAAAAATGGTAAAAAATTTTTTAAAATTATGGTCGAGGTTCACCCGAGAATGGTGACAGTTCTGCGTCGATTCCATTTTGTTTCATGAAAATCGGTTCAGTTGAACTGGAGATATCATGGCCGCCAGTTCGAAAAACGTGGGTTCGAGATAAACGCGTTTAAAGTTTGAAGTAATTTTTTTGGGAAAAAAAAAAAATCAAAAATGTTTAAATGCAGTTTTAAAGAGCTGACAATTTTTACTTACAAATATTAGTCGGCGATGCCAGCTCCATACAGGCCACCTTCCTCTTTTTCGTAGAAACTGCTTTCTGCTGCCCTCTCTGCTCTGCGAGCCGTTCTGCCAGCTTTTGATGATGCCGCAGCTCGAGTCTCTGATCGGTTCAATCTGTCTTCATTGCGAGATAGTGCGTATTCGTATGCGTTTTTGCCAATCGCAATACCCATCAAACCCATAATTTTAAGTATGGGTATAAAACCGTCGTTGAAGAGGCACGTGGCAATGAAATTGGCCACTTCGATGGTGCGTGCGCCTGAGTTGATGTGTTTGGGCGAAAGTGACCAAAGAACAGAATTGTAGGACTCATTGGAATTCTGAGTTTCAGATCCAAGGCATCTTTCAAGCAAATTATCTGCCGACAGCGCTTCGTAAGCTGGTTTTATTACCTCCATCACCTTTTTGTCCATCAGACCTTGCTTCACAAAAAAGGCTGTATCTTCTAAAGTATTTCGAATTTCTAAAAATCCTTTTAGGGGCATATTCACAACTACCCAAGCTATAAATAAATGCAAAAAAAAAAAAGTTGAAAAAAAAAAGTTGCTCAATGAGAAGACCCCCTTAAGGGGTCGCTGACTTCGAATCTGATGTCACAATTTTACAATTCAAGACGGTTAATAGTGTTGACACCTTAAATGTTTTTATTTTCATGAATTCGGTGGTGGAGCATGCACTAGGTAAAAATGGGTCGCTGAAACAAAATCCGTTGCCAGAATTTCAAAATTGATTAATTGCTTATGACAGTATTGCCACCTACTAAAATTTTTTTTAAGAGTTTTAAAAATCGGTTAACAGTGTTAATGGGTCGCTGACTTCGAATCTGATGTCACAATTTTACAACTCAAGATGGTTAATAGTGTTGCCACCTAAAATGCTTTTGTATTTACGAATTCGGTGCTGGAGCTGAATCCGAACATAAATAGACGGGTTTATGTGTCCCCCCATTTGCTATATTTTTAAGGGGGTCCCGAAACACGTGTTTGATTTACAATTTGACACGCAGTGAACAGTTAAACACATGTTTCGGCCCCTCCCTAAAAATATGGCGAAGGGGGCACATAGACCTATTTTGCTACCCTTTCGAGATATGGAACAACATTAAATTTAAATATATCGAAAAATCTTCCAGAAAGTTGAAAAAGTGCCATATCTCGAAGGGGAAGCAAGATAGGTAAAAATTAACCATTTTTTAGGTGTTTATAAGGGGGGAGCATTTCTGAGACGCACAAATAGAGGGGTCTATCATCCCCCATTTACTACATTTTTAGGGGAGAGACGTCGAAACACGTGTTTAACTGTCCACTGCAACTGTTTAACTGTCCCTCTATTTATGTTCGGATTCAGCGACCTATTTTTACCTATTGTTCGCTCCAGCACCGAATTCGTAAAAATAAAAACATTTTAGGTGGCAACAAAATTAACCATCTTAAATTTTAAAATTCTGACTCAACACTGTTAAATGATGTTTAAAACTCTTAAAAGTACATTTTACTAGGTGGCAACACTATGGTGAAAATTTAGGTGGCAAGCCTATCCGACATCTTAAATTTTAAAACTGTGATATAAGATTTGAAATCAAATCCGCTGTCAGAGTTTCAAAATAACAAGAATTCGCAAAAATATAAAAAAAAATCAAGGTGGCAACTCTATTCGCCATCTTGAATTTTAAATTTTGACATCAATTCAGAAATCAGCTACCCCCTAAAACTACCAACCACGGAGCCCACAGAACTCTTAGAAGTCCAAATACGCTTAAACTTTTCCTACACAAGCTCATTGAATTTTTTGGATACTTGCTTTTATATTCAATTGGATACTTGCCTTCAATTTCAAGCTTTTTACCGAAGAGTTTTCTTTTACTTGGGACTTCGTGCCGTCCGCTTGTAAGCTAGCATACTTGCAAGTCGCAAGCTGTCGTGGGCTTATTTATTTTCAATCACAAGTCAGACTTCATTGAAAATTATCAAGCTCAAGCTAGCTTGAACTTGTGTTTTAAGCAAGTACTTGAAATCGATTTCAAGTAGGCTTGTGCAGTTCTCTGGTTTTTGTTCCTGATCAGACTGAATATTTTTTTTAAAAATATAATTTTTTTCATCTACTAGTCCCACTAGTAATAATTTTACAAAATCCTCCAAAGTTTAAAAATGAACTTTACTCACTTCCCTTAAAATTTTAGTTTACTTTATTAATACTCTCAAATCCGCCGCTGTGCAAAATTGAAGTTAAACATATGTATATTATTGCGCAAACTAAAAACATTAAACAATGAAAGCAAAATTCGGTCAGTAAAGTGCTAAGTATACAATTTCAACAGTGCGCTACGTTCGAAGTGCTGAGTATTAATAGCTACTTGTTGGACATTTTAAACTATTAAAAAAAATTAGTTTTTTTTTCCTAGAAGTGACGAAAAGAATTTAATTGCACGCATTCATTAAATAAGAATGTGTTAGTGTTCATATGCAAGTTGAATTTTGTAAGATATCAAAAAGATATATAAACTCCAAGAAAATATTATGCAGAATCAAATTAGAATTGAAGACAGAATTGCTGCATTCTATTTCATGCAAGATTTGGCAACAACAATAAAGCTATAATTCAGCTTTAAAAATATAAGACTAAAATTAAGTGTAGGTTTTGCTCCTTAAGTACACTGGTAACTTTTCCACCGACCAATCCATATATTGAACATACATGTATACCACCACATGGCAATACTTACTTTTTCCGCCACAAAAAGCTTCTTCACTAACCCACTCTTACAAATTTTTAAAAATATTTTGCACTGATTTTGTTCAGAGTAGCTTACACTCTTCAAAATATTTCGTTTTCTCTTTCGTTTGCATGTTACTTGTTGTTTTATTTGATAGCAAAGACTAGGTAGCAGGGATGGAAAGTAACGATTATTTTTTAATTTTTAATTCAAAAGATCATGTATAAAAAGTTATTGTTTAATAATTTTGAATGCAGCAATATAACGCTAGGGAGCCAGAGATCCCGTTTTTGACATTTTTTTTTTATGATTTTTAAAATAGAAATCACCTTAATCCAATCATTTTTTATCAATTTTATTTTTTTTTTTTTTTATAAAAATTATATTTTGATCGTTGTTTTTTCGATCAGAAATAAAAATTATTGTTGAGCGTTATTTGTTCAATCACAAACAAACTTTATTTTTTAATCGTTATTTATTCGATCAGGAATAAAAATCATTTTGTGATCGTTATTTTTTCGATCATTAATAAAAGTTATTTTTTGATCGATATTTCTTAGATCAGAAATAAAAACCAATCATTAATTGATATTTTTCTGATCAGATTAAAAAAATTATTTTTAGATTGAAATGATATAGATTAAAATCTAAATCAAATCAATATTTGCTCATAAAACTGTTATTGAGTTCAAATTAAAAAGCTATATATCATATAAAAATAAAGTTCATACTTACCACCCTTCGAGCCCACGTTTACTATCATACTAGCAAGTTGTCTTGGGCAAGGATTTGAACAACGATTTTGGCAAGGGTAAGATTTTAGACATGGATTTGGAAAAGTATTTATACTAGGATTTTGTCAAGGATTAGGCCAAGTATTTGGACAAGGGTTTTGGCAAGGATTTGTACAAAGACTTGCGCAAGAATTTAAATAAGGACTAAAATTTAAATAAGGAAAAGTTGAAAAATAGGTGAATTTTCTACTGAAAATAGTAGTATTAAATAGTAGAAGATATGGGAGTAGAAATAGTAGCCGAAAATAGTACTAGAAAATAGTGGTGGAGAATAGTAGGACAAAAAAAAAAAAAACAGGTGCGTCGTTGGACACACGAGAGAAGCGAAGTTTTTTCGCGGTTATATAGATTTGATAGCTTAATGCTTTTTCTTGAATGTCAAATTTCCACGCCAATTACATAAACGGGTTTGTGTAGCGAGCAAAGTGAATTTTTGTCAAGTGTAATATCGTGTTTCTATATTGTGGTGGTAGTATTGAGTCACCACACGGGCATATAATGCCAGCGACTCTCCATTTAAACTCTCCACACATGGTTGCGAACTTGGCTGCACTGAACAAATTTTTTCCTTCCGAAAAAAAATCCGCAAAAACTCAATTTGGCATAAGGCAATATATAATCCTCTATCTATTAATAGATTGTAACGATCTTCTGCAGCATAGCTTCTGCTATACTTAAGATTAAATCAACAACCATTTCTAACACAGCTTGGTGGCCTGGTGGATAGCATATAGAACTCGTGATCAATTGGGTCCGAGTTCAAATCCCCATGGGGACAAAAAAATATTTATTAATGTTAAAGTATTTAATTTTCTTGTTGTTATAAACGTAATAAAAGCAACCATAAAATTCTAAGAAAAAATCTGTCGAAAATTTTTCAGATTTCACTCCAAGCAAATCACAGAACGAGGCGTAAAAAGCTTCGCTTCAATAAAAGAATATAAATAGAACACAGTAGCATAAAAAAGTAGTAGAAAATATTAGTAGAATTCGGTGATAAAATAGTAGGAAGAAATGGTTGTAGACAATAAAAGCATTACATAGTGGTAGATATAAAAGTAGAAAAACATAGCAGTTAAAAGAAACTTCACCTAAAACTAGTAAAGAATGGAGCTTCGGCAGGGTACTGAAGCTAAAATACCCCACCGCGGCCGAATTAAAGTATATTCGAAGTAGAATTTGTATGTATAATCTGCAAAAATATTTGTGTCATACGCTTAATTTAATTTTCCCTTAGCTGCCACATAGAATAATTTGTTAACAATGTAAAATGCCGCACCCACTTTTCTAGTGTAAAGACTCCACATTTTACCGAAGAATATATGTATGGGTTGGATAAACGACGTGGGCGGAACTTGGGTACATACAGACACGATGTCATTCAGTTTTATATAGTTACAAAAGTTTTTCAATTTTGATGACGTCACTTTGTATTGAAGGTAGGCGTGGTTTTCATCCGATTTTGCCAAACATCAAAGAGTGGCTTATGTTAAATATCAAAGTTTGTTTTCAAAATTTCAAGACATTTCTGTAATTTTTGCAGATTATTAAGCGATTTAACATTTTCAATAAAGCCACTTTGTATGGGTGGTAGGCGTGGTTTTCATTCGATTTGGCCAAATATCATAGTGATAGTCTATATTATATATAAAAGTCTATGTGCAAAATTCCAAGACATTTCTGCAATTTGAGCAGATTTTTAAGGGATTTTACGGTTCATATAAAGCTACTTTGTGTGGGAGTTAGGCATGGTTTTTATCCGATTTTTCCAAATTTCATTGTAAGGATTTAAATTGAAGACCAAATTACATGCTAAATTTCAAGGCATTTCATTAATGTTAGTGGATTTTGAAGAGATGTTACCGTTCAAATAAAGTCACTTTGTATGGGAGGTAGGCGTGGTTTTCATCCGATTTTGCCAAATATCATAGAGATGGCTAACATTAATTATCACAGTTTATGTGCAAAATTTTAAGACATTTCTTCAATTTTTGTGGATATTTAAGATATTTTACATTTAAAATAAAGACACTTTGTATGGGAGGTAGGCGTGGTTTTCATCCGATTTTTCCCAATTTCATAGCCAGAATTTAGATTGAAGATCAAAGCTTGCGTGCCAAATTTCAAGGCATTTCTTTAATTTTTGTGGATTTTAAAAACATTTTACGGTTAAAATAAAGTCACTTTGTGTGGGAGGTAGGCGTGGTTTTCATCCGATTTGGCCCATTTTCGAACTTGATCTTTTTAAAAATAAACTTATATATTTTAAATTTCATCGCAATACCTTTAAAATTACGGCTGTAATTGTGTCGACAGACGGACAGACAGACGGACACACGAAAATCGACTCTGGAGGTGATGCTGATCAAAAATATATATATTTTTCTATACCTGCCACGCCTCCTTCTTGGCGTTACAAACGGAATGACAAAGTTAATATACCCCTTACGCAGTACGCGTTGAGGTATAAAAATTTTTCGAAATGACGGCCATCGTCATTTAATTTATAATCGATATAATTTCTTTAAAAAATAATTTTTTGATCTTATCGAAAATATATCGATCAATGATTGTTTTTTATTTCTGATCTAAAAAATATCGACCAAAAAATAACTTTTATTTCTCATTGTGTAAAATAACGATCAAAAATAATTTTTATTTCAAATCGAAAAAATAACGATTAAAGAATAACTGCTATTTCTGATGGGAAAAATAACGATCCCAAAATTATTTTTATATCTGATCAAACAAATAACGATTAAAAAATAACTTTTATATAAAATCGGAAAAATAACGATAAAAAATAATTTTTATTTCTGATCGAAAAAACAACGATCACAAATAATTTTTACTTCTGATCGAAAAAATAACGATCACAAATAATTTTTATTTCTGATCGAAAAAATAACGATCAAAAAATAACTTTTATTTCTGGTTAAAAAAAATATTTGCGATCCCTGCTAATTAGTTATGTTGAATTTTTTGTTAATGGCTTTTCATTTCTACCTGCTTGCAAATTAAAAGAATTTCAAATTAAAGAATGCTTAACCTCTTTAGTGTTTCCACTTTTCTGCAGATATATTTCGTTTTCGTTTTTTTTTTTTTATACAAGTACTACTTTTATGAACTAATAAATTAATGAATTTCCGTTTTCTTACTATTTTGCAGAAGGACATTTAGCTGTGTCAAATCATCCAGTCGTTGATATTGAAGGCCTCTCATAAGTTATTTGAAGTGATGCTGATAACAACAACATTAGAAAAACAAACCAATAATTTGCGAAAATGATAATAAAAACAACTGTGACTGAAAGATATTTTAGAAAGTTATCATTATTTTTTTAACTTTTCCTTTTTTTTTATATTGTATTCTAAATATTATAATAATATTGTGTATAATATATAAGCAAGCATGTGTGCCTAATACATGTTCCTATGTAGCAGAAGTTAAGTAAAATGAAAAAAAAAAATTGTAACTTTTAGTTAATGCAAAGAATTGTTTTATTTTTTGAAATCAAATTAATGCAAAAAGTCTCAACAAAATTTTCAATGAAGAAATTATGTAAAAAAAACCTTACAGATTGTATTTTAGTTTAATTTTAGCTTGTTAAGTAGTAGTTTTATAGTTAAGTTTTTTGTTTTTGTTCTTCAACTTCTGCAAAATTTATCTTTATTTAATGTAACTTAAAATCTAACTCATGCTCATTACTTAGAATAACAGCAATTCTTGTAAATATTTAAACTTAGTTTAAGCTTCTCATTATCACATTCACACACGTATATATATATATATATTTAAAAACCCACGAATAATCCACTATATTTAAGCAGTTGGTGCGGAATTTGTTTATAATTTATTCTCCTATTTTGTAAACAGCAACGAATTAAAATTTTTTTGAATACATGCGCCAGTATGCAACAAAAAATTTTAGTATTAAAATATAATAAAAACTAAAAGTTGCTGCTGTATAATATTATTATAGTTTTTAAGCTTTAGTTGACATTTTTTTCGAAAATCTTTTGAATCTTTTGTAAAATCTCCATTTTGTGATTAATGATTGGTTTTTTAAACTATTTATTATTACTAGCACGCAAAATTGTAATTATTAAAACATTTCTAAAATGTTTACATGAGCCGAAAAGTCAAGAATTATTTGAAAACTATCGTGTTTAAAGTTTTTCATATTCCGTTTAATCTTAAATAAATTTGGTTTTATAAAGTACTGTTTATATTAGAAAAAAAAGATATGCATTGTTTGGTAAATGCAAATTAATTTCTAGAAAAGAAGACTGTTTGTAGATTCTTTAATCCTAAAATTAAGCAATTTAATGAAACAATGTTTGAATTTTTTTTTTGCTCTGGTTGAATTAAAAATTAAAAAAATAATTTGTATAATTAATATTAAAGTTGTTTTTATTCATATCAAAAATTGCTATATTATCAGCAGTATTATAGAGATAATAAACGAAATATCTATCGAGGTATTTTTGGCCCAAGTCAGTTTCCTTTATTACGAGATCAAGTTTAAAAGTCCCTGGAAAATAAAACAAAAGATTTTTTTGTCAAAACTTATATTATTTCTCAACATAATCTCCTTCTAGCACACTATGATACACTGTGTTATACGAATAATACGATTTCGGCAATACTTTAAAATAGCAATACTTAAATTTTTTTACCTTCATTATGAGCAATTCGCAGGGATTTCTAGACATTACACTTGCTTCCCACCACATATCTGATAGGATCAGATATCTGATAGGATATCTTCCCTATCATATAGGATCAGATATCTGATAGGAGAGTTTCAAAAGAACACTCCTTTTCAGATCATAGGTATATTCTCTTTGACATTGATGACTTTGATCCGAAATCACGAAGCTCATATTCTTAAAGGCGGGGGCTTACATATTTCGTATGTATAACATCTTAAAAATATACTGTCAAACGAAAAAAGCGCAATATTGAATATTTACGGAGTTATGGTCAAAAATGTACGAGTCCGTGTCACCGTCACTTTTCAGGTAGTCGGAGCGCTTGACGATGAAATGAATGAACACCTTCTACCAATTTACACTGATTTGTCTAAAGTTGATTTGCTTGACAGTTTAGCGAATATTTTCGCAGCACCTCAATTCCGGGCTGAAAATTGTCGAAATTTGAGCTTTCATTGTTACTGGAATGTTTAATGAAGGCTACACCTCCATTCTGAAGCTTATGAACGAGCTGGGCATAATTATTGGCACCTATTGCAAAGCTTACACCGAAAACACCGATGAGGCACGAGTAACGAAGCAGAAACGAAAGAGTCTCACCGAGACAAAAACAGTTCGCACAGCTCGAAAACAGCAGCAGCTCCAAGGTAATCAGCTTTTCGAGGAGGCCGAAGGGCTTTTGTACGGACCCGGAATCGCAGATTGACCCGTAAGTTACTTAAACTTATAGTTATACCACATAGAAACTTTAAACATGACTATCTCGAAACTACTTCTTCAAAAAATGCTCGTGCTGTAACTCAAAAAATTGTTAACTGATCAGGCTGAAATTTTGACAGGTTTCTCTCTATAGTAGTACCGGAAGGATGTACCTACAAGTGCAAAGATATCGTGTGAACAAATTATTTTTTGGGGTCAAAACTATTAAAAAAAAATATTCAAAAATCTAAACCTTCTATTAAACATCCGATCTAAATTCTAATTTTAACTTTTTTATTATTTTACAGGTTAATCCTTCCCTTTAACATATCAGTAATCGAAGAAAAAATCCCTTTTGTTTCAAATAAGTGGAAAATGTTGACAACTGGAGCACTTTAAGATGCCTCGCAGCAGACGCCCGAGGAGGTACTCTCGAGAGCCGCCATTTTGTAAAAAAAAAAATTCAATTGTTTTTACAATTTTACAAATTTTTACAGTTCAAAGGTGTACTAAAAAGATGGGAAAGTAAAAAAATTATCCAACACTGTTATCAACTTGAATAAAATGCATTAAACATAGCTTATTTCACCTTGTCTAAAGGTATCTCCCCCTTAAACGAGTCAACTGGTGTCTCTACATAGATACACTAAAAACAGATTTCACAAATGAACTATCGAATAGTCCTGCCTGCAAACAACCCTTGAAAAACTTGTTTGATACACTGAGGGAAATATGTGTTAAAATTAAATAAAATTGTGATCATATTAAATGAATATGTTTTTGAAATAGAGCTTTAGACAATTTCATTTAAGCTAAACACAAATGTTTGTAAAGTAAAATTTAAAACAAAAGCTTTTGATTTCAAAACAATGTTTTGAAATATACTTTTAAAGTAAAAATTTTCAATTTGAAACATTTATTTAAAAATAAAATTTAAAACAAAAATTTTTATATTGAAAACAAATACTTTTTTAACTCCCATTTTTTTGATGCCATTTTTTAATTTTTTCACGTTTTTGACGTCAGATTCGTGATCAGCGACCCCTGGGACCCCTCGAATACTAAATGTTAATTCCATTCGATGAAGTTTGTTTTACTCCTTCTTAAAATATTGAAATATTTTGTGTATTAAAATAATTAATTAGTTTTTATTTCACCTTACCTTCAAATTTTGTAAGTCCAATTAAAAAACATTTTCAAACAATCAAATGTTTTTTCTCAGCTTGGTTTCAATTGTCTGCTCAATAATTTTACTAAATATAATCTTTGAATTCGTATTTTTTGTTATAAAAAAGAAATAATAAGAAAATTATACAAAAAAAGAAAAAAATAAGCTTTATACATGGCAGAATTATAAGGTAGGGCCGACTCGGAGAGGAATGGAGTAGAAAGCAGAATAAAGGGAGGTATTCTGCTGGGAGGGATATCAAAATCAGCTGTTCATCGCAAATTTCTCTATGCTAACGTTTCACAGTTGTTTTTAGGTTAGAATTTGTTACAGGTTTTTTTACAATTTTATGACTTCTTTCACATTTTATAGTTTTTATTACACTGTTATAATATTTTCACTCAAATGATCACAAATTTAACACACGCGACCTCACTGTATGCAACTTTATGGGAGGAAATTAAATTGGTGCTACATCGCATGGCCAAGCCATCAACTGCTGCTGGCCACCATGCAGCTGGCGAAGGTACAAGAGGGCAATGCTGATGCCTTGAAGGTAACCTATGGCTTCTTGGTTTTGGTGTGCAAGGTTTTCTTCTCGCTGTACTTGCCATTTGTACTTTTCATTTGACGTTTCTACGTACTTCGTCGTTTTGACATCTAACGAACCTTTTCATTATCCACACTTCGTTGACGCGTGAGGGCACTCAGCGAAGCGGCCCTACCTTATGATTATATCATGCTTTATATGAGAATGAGAATATGAAATGAGAATTATACAAAAAAAAAATTAAACACGCTTGTTTTAAATTGTGTTTTGTAGAAACACAAACGCGTTAAATTTCTATTTTAAAATTTTTTGTTTACTTTTAAAGTATGTTTTTTTTTTCTCAGTGTAGTCTCTCTAAGTTCATGAAAAAGCTCTCGATATTGCATGGCCGCTCAAAGAAGGTGAAGAAAAAGCCACCTTGGTGGAAGATCGGATTTGAGGAAGCTCCGAAATAAGAGTAGAAAACTCTTCAACAAAGCCAAAGCTGAAGCCACTGGTTCCATCGATGCATAAACTAATTACGAAAGTGTCTTTTAAAGAATATAAGAAAGAATTACGAGGAGCACAGACAATCCTGGAGAGCCTTCTGTGACAAAATATCACAGACCTACGAGACGTCAAGGCCAAGGCTTAGAAAAATCCTACCTAGGCCTTCCAACCAGAGCTTCTTGAGGAGCATGGTCCACTGTTAAAATTTTGGTAGAAATTCATTTCCCTTGTTCGGAAATAGGCAATGTTCCAAAGAAATCACTGATAGAATATGATAAAGTGCACCATGATCATTTGATTTCAGATTTTTTATTACATAAACAACAATTTTGGCTTGATATATTTGAAAAACAAAAATCTACTGGATTGACAAAATAATCAGGTTTTTCTACTATATATATGTACAGCTTTATACCAAGCATATTTAAATAAATTTCGATAGCGAGGTGAAGACAATTGGTTATGTGTTAATGACTGTAATTTAATAATAGTATTGCGGTGAAAAAGTGTGATATTAGCGTTATTAAGAATGATTTTATCATATAAATGCTTAACAATATTTTTCCAGGATCGAAAGCAATAAACACCAAGGGGTAGATGTAAACCTGTAGTACCTTTTGGAATTTGTAAAGTGATATAATCGATTTACCATCTCCGCATTGTGTCTGCACAGATTCTGGAGACTGCACGTCCAAGAGTCAATTAATAGCGCGATTTCCTCACAATTAGTGAAATTCGGCAGGAACACATTTTTTAACCAATTTTTAAAGTGATCTTAAATAAAGATTATGGCGGGTAATCATAGTCCCACATTAAAGTCGACTTTAGTTAGCAAAAAACTAAAAAATTAAAGCCTACTTTATTAATTCAATTATCATAGTCAGTTTAGTACATGCTTTTACTTAGTAGTGACTTATTAAAAACCGAACGGCAACTCTGGAGTGTTATTGCTGTTATTTTACAGAAAATGCGACTAATCAACTTTACGATTACCCATCACTAGAATCAAATAGCAAAATAGTTTTATTTATAGTTATTTCCGAATATGACAGAAATGGTTAAAGTAAGAAATTATGGATAATTTTATCAAGTAGGTATTAAATTTATCAAGATAAACCTTAGGTAAGGAGGCGTGAGCAGAACTGGAACACAACAGAAAAGGAATGCTTGCGGAGCTCATGCATGGTCACATTAGTATTTAGTATTTAGTATTTTATTTATTTATTTAATTTTATGCTAACAAGAACTTAATCATATAAATAAGCATAAAAGCTAAGTTGAAAGTTACATTAGTACTGATTTGAACAGATTACTATTTATCAAAAATTAAAGCATGGATACATAATATAGTACATTAATAAATAAAAATAAAATAAAAAAAAAGATGTCATTACTTGTAATTAAATAAAATGGTTGATAAACATTTTTATAGCTGGCAAACATTTTTATAATTATTGAACAAAAGATTTACACATTAGAACGAGAAATCACAATACATGTTGAATGTCACAATTACTGCAAGTAACTGGAAATAGCTTTTTTAAATTGCGCTAATACACTGAACGTTATTGGGAAGCGAGTTCCAAAGATGGATCGCATTAACATAAAATTGATGCTCGGTCATAAAGCAGGCGAATTTTGGTTGTAACAAACTGTTACCTCGGTTAGATCTCAAAAATGTTAGCTTTTCGAATAAATAAGGGGGTTCTTTGGTATTAATGATTTTGTGAAGTGCTACTAGTGTTCTCAAGCTCAGCAAATTATCGAATGTAAGACTGAAAATTTGTTTTGCATGCTGCGATACGTGATCGGTACGCTTAAGCCCAAATATGTAACGAGCAATATTATTGTACGCTACATTCATTTTTCGCTTGCTTGCAGCATCACAGTATGAATATATTTCACACCCATACAAGAGGGTGGGCACAAGATATGCCTTTGCCAGAAGCATTCTAATCCTTTGCGGAGTAAAACTTTGAGTTGCCCATAAGTTACGGAGCATCCCGTAAACTTTTCCTACCGTGGCACAACTATTGCAGTGGCGGTAATGAAAACAGTAAAATCTTAATAAATGTTTTATGTAGAAGATATTTGGGCCTTAAAATTGTACATTTTAATGCTAGAAGCCTAAATGCGCATAAATTAGACTATTTAAAGTTTGTATTTGAAGATTCGTCTGTCGATATCATATGTGTTTCGGAAACATGGTTTTGTTCAGATATTAACAACACTGTGCTTAACATTAATAATTTCAATCTGTTTAGAAATGACAGAACTGACAAAAGAGGAGGTGGAGTTGCAATTTACTGTCGAAAAAACCTGAATGCTGTGATAGTAGGTAAGTCCACTGGTGACACTGCTGAATTTCTAAATCTTTGTGTATCTGACAAAAATACAAAAATCCTTCTGTTGTGTGTTTACAATTCTAACAAATGTAATAGTTTGAATAACTTTTTTTCTGAACTCTCTGATATAGCAATTGACTTCGACTATTTTGTTGTATGTGGGGATTTCAATGTCAATCTGTTATGTAATGATAACATCGCAAAGTCTATGTATGAAAATGTTTCGTCTGTCGGTCTGTCTATTGTGAATGATACGATGCCTACCCGTTTTTTAAATATTAGTAATCCTAGTCTTTTGGATTATTTCATAGTCTCTGATTTATCGTCCGTTCTTTTGTTTGACCAGATTTACTTCATCTCTGACCATGATTTAATCTTTTGTGCACTTGACATTCACCTAACTCGTGCCAATTACTCAAAAACTATATCATACCCAGATTTTAAAGCCATAAATTATCATGCCCTCTTCAATGATGTCAGTATAGTGCTCTGGGCTGATATTTGGTTTCTGTCAAGTATTGATGAAAAGGTAGAACGTTTTTCTAATATGCTTAATAATCTTTTTGTTAATCATGTTCCTACTCGTACCATGGTCATACAAAATGTTTGCTGTCCATGGTTTAATAGTTACGTCAAAAATGCAATAAAAAAACGTAATAAAATGCATAACAAGTGGAAAAAGAATCCATCACAAGAAAATTGGGAGATTTTCAGAGTCGCCAGAAATGCTTCAGTCTTAATAACGAAACAAGCTAAAATGAACTATTGCTCTGCTAAACTGAATACCGCACTTCCATCTAAAGTGTTGTGGAGAAATCTAAAAAACCTAGGAATTGGAAACAAGCCTACTGCTGACTGTAACGTGGATCCTGACATTCTTAACAATTTTTTCCTCAATAATAATTGTGGTTTAGTAAATCAAATGATTGACGATGTACTGGTTGCACCAAATTTTCAGTTTTCTGCCGTAAGGGAAAGTGATGTTAACAAGTCCATAATGAAAGTGAAATCAAATGCTGTTGGTGAGGATGGTATTTCAATAAAATTTTTAAAAATTATTTTACCCCACGTACTGCACTCGCTAACGCATATCATTAATCACTGTTTTACAACGTCTTGTTTCCCTCAATCCTGGAAAATTGCAAAAGTATTGCCTGTTGCCAAAAAATCATCAGCGCTTGAAGCAAACGATTTTAGGCCTATAAGTATTTTGCCCTCCCTGTCGAAAGTGTGCGAAGCTTTAATGGCTGATCAAATTTCAGAATTTCTGAACAGAAATAACTTGCTATCCCCTTTACAATCCAGTTTCCGTGCTGGCCATAGTTGCACAACTGCGACTTTAAAAATATTAGATGATATACGAAAATCCTACGATGAAGACCAAATTACTTTGCTATGCTTGCTGGATTTCTCCAAAGCATTTGACACCGTAAATCATTCATTACTTTGTCAAAAGCTGAAATGCTTGTTTGGTTTTCAAGCTAGTGCCGTAAGCCTTTTAAGAAGCTACTTGTCGGACAGATTTCAGAGAGTTAGAGTAGGTGTGAAGTATTCTCAATTTAAGTTAGTACGCAGTGGAGTGCCCCAAGGATCTATTCTTGGTCCACTGCTCTTTTCAATGTTTATAAATGGCATCTTCTCCATCTGTAGAAATGCGTCCATGCATGGTTATGCGGATGATGTTCAATTGCATCTCTCCCGTAGAACGGGTCTTATCGAAGACCTATGTTGTAGACTAAATAAGGATCTCTGTAATATTTATAAATAGGCCATTAGTAACGGTCTGCAGCTAAATGCGCTTAAATCATATGTGCTTCCGATTTCAGCCTCAAAAATCTTTACTGAAAATATCCCACAGCTGTTTATAAATGATAAAAAACTCAAACTTGTGACAAATGTTGTAAGTCTAGGTTATCACATAAACTCAGTATTAACCTGCGTCGATCATGTGAACAGCATAATACGTAAAATATATTGTGTTTTGAAAAAATCTACGAATGTCTGCTGATTTTACACCTGTAGAAACTAGACGTAAACTCGTGATGCAGCTAATATTACCAATTGTTACTTACTCGGAACTCGTTTACAGCAAATTAGATTCGCGATCTGAACATAAACTACAGGTAGCATTCAATCATGCAACGAGATATGTCTATGGCATTCGAAAATTTGATCACTTATCGCAGTTCAGGAATGCTATTCTTGGCTGCAGCATAACTAGCTACATTAAAGCCAGAAACTGTATTTTTCTCCATAAGCTTATGCATACAAAGACTCCAATGTACCTCTTTGATAAATTGCAATTTTGCCAGTCAACTCGAAGTAAAATGCTTTTAGTGCCTCATTTCAAATTTCTAAACTCAACCAGACTTTTCTTCATTAACGCCGTAAGATTGTGGAATTCCTTACCGAACCACTTAAAATCAATTGATGGAATTGGAAGCTTTAGGCAGGCTATATATAAATATTTTACCTAACCACACGTATTGGAACTATCTCACTACATTAAATTTTATTTTCTTTGTTTTTATTTTTTCCTTTTATTTATTTTTTCTTTCCTTGTCTCTTGCATCTATTCTGAACAATTTTCTATACACCTTTTGTTTTAATATGTTATTTTTAATTGTGTAAGCTAAATAATTAATATGTACCTACTTAAAATAAAACACTTATCCTTATTATTTTTTTTTCTTCTTGTTTTATATAGACTCAGAAATAATTTTACTGTAATATTCTAACATTTTACTCCTAAGTTATTACTTTGTATATTAAAAGAACTTGTTCTTATTATACTTAAATCATAAATAAAATTGAAATTGAAATTGAAATTTACATGATTGGACCATGTAAGCGTGCTATTGAAGATGATGCCCAGGTTTTTTGTAGAAGTCACAATCTCGATATATGAATCATTTAGAACAATTTTCGGAATACCAGATATATTGGTGGCTTTCCTGCTGACTAAAAGGCATTTTGACTTATTTGGGTTTAAACAAAGACCATTAGCATGAGCCCAATTGTAAACTCGCTTAAGGTCAAGGTTCAAGCTGTCAACGCAGCTGTTAACATGATTTAATGGGCAACTTATATAAAGCTGAACATCGTCTGCGTACATGTGCACATGACAAGATTTTAAAATATTTGGCAGGTCGTTAACATACATGGAAAACAAAAGTGGTCCCAAAATGGAGCCTTGAGGAACCCCGCGGACAACTGGTAAGAATTCTGAGAAAATATTTCCAATGTTTACAGATTGCGATCTCCCGGACAGATACGTCGACAGAAAACGAGTGGCAGTCGATGAAAATTTAAACATATTTGACAGTTTAGCGCAAAGAATGTGGTGGTCGACGGTGTCGAATGCTTTAGAGTGGTCAAGTAATACCAAGAAAGAAATCTCGTTGCGATCAAGCTTTGTTCGAATCTCGTCGGACACATCAAGCAATCAAGCAAAGTAACACAGCTTCGTTTAGGTCTGAACCCGGATTGTCAATCTGAAAGTAATGCATTTCTCAAAAGATGTTGATTAATTTGCTCGTGAATTAAGGATTCGAATACTTTAGATAAAAATGGCAAAATGGCAATTGGTCGGTAGTCGTTGCAAGTTTTTGGAATAGGGACTATTTTGGCTTTTTACCAGCTTGTTGGAAACAAAGATGACATTATAATTGTATTGAAATGATGTGTAACGAAAGGAAGGTGTTTTGGCATAAATGCTTTTATAAATTTCGGATGCATCTTATCCAAACCAGCAGCATTGGATTTTACTTTTAAACAGCACTGATAAACTGCATCTTGGGTGACACTGTTAAAACTAAAGCATGCACCTTGGCCTTGTTGAACTTCCGATAAATTGATTGGCAAAGAAATATCAATAAATTTTTTGTTCAGACTATTTACATCGACGTCTACACCTGCTTGAGCAACAAGCCTGCCTACCCCAATTTGCTTTATTACCTTCCAGGTCTGATTTCCACCAATGGCCGAGTTATATTTGTACTCATAGTGTGATAGTTTAGCATTATTACAAGCCTTAACGACATTTTTCCTGCATTCCTTAAATATTCGGAGTAATTCTGGTGTTTTAAACATTTTCCAGCGTTTATAAGCTTTGTTTCGTTTCAAAATTATATTTTTAATCATGCCTGTAAACCAAGGTGGTTGATCATGCTTGATGATTTTAGTTTTGATGGGGACGTATTTATCAAAAAGGAAGCTTATATTATTCTCTAAGAACGCCAATTGATCATCAACTGATGGCATGTAGTAAACTCTGGACCAGTCAATTAGGTCTAAATCAATACTATAATAAATATTATACTATATTATTTATATAAACTATAAATAATATACTATATTATATATAATATTAGTAATATAGTATTATATATAATACTATAAACTATAATAAATAAATCAATAATATAAAGTCATGGAAAGTAAATCGAACGACCTGAAAATGATAGCAAAAAAGAAAATGGCTTGGGACGCCATCAGACTGGACATGTTGGCCGCTGGATTTCATCGTGATATACCACGGTTAAAACAGCAGTGGATGAGGATGAAACTGGGTGCCAAAAGGGCAGTGGCGGATGTAAGGAAGACGACTACAGCTATAGGAAATATGATTACTATTCCAACATTGGACGAAGGAGATCTTGAAATTCAGTCCATGTTGCAAAAATAATTTGAAGAAGACTCTATTCTAATAGACTGTGATAACGTAACACCTACGCCGATTATTGCTCCGAATAGCCAAGTTTTATGTTCGCCATCTGACTATGATCCTGTATCACAAAATACTGTTGCCGCTAATATGCCTCATAGCATTCCTAACCGTAGCGAAGAATTGCGGGAGATTTTGCGGAATCTTAAAAAAACCGCAACCAAAACAGATGTGATGAGAGAAAGACAGCAACAAATCTGAAAGGAGTCGAGACATACTGACGAGCTTCATTTGATGAAGAAGGAGCAACTAAGGGCTGAAATTGAATTTCTAAAAAGACAGCAAGAGCATTCAAATGAACTACAGAGTTTAAAGTGTGAACTTCTTCGCCTTCAGATAAGACAGCAGGAAAATATGAACGCGATAATTAAAACTTAAGCTGTTAGCTTGTTTGTTTTAAGGCTTTTCAGTGCGAGTTTAAACTCTCGTAAAGTTAAACTGAGGTTAGCTCGCCAAAAGTGGACGTTTAAACTCGGTTTAACTAGATATGTGAAAATTCGTTGAAGTTAAATTCACTTAAATTATCACGTCTAATTTGGTGAGTGACGCTCAGTTTAATTTAACTAGAGTTTTAACTCGCAGTTTAACTCACTAAAATTGGACGTTTAAGCTCGGATTAGGGAAAAAATAAACACATTATATGATAATTTAAGTCAATTTAAATTTAACGAATGCTAAAATATCTACTTAAACCGAGTTTGGTGAGTTAAGCTCGGTTTAATTTAACTAAAGCTAAAACTCGTACTGAAAATCTGACCCTAAAGTGTACATATGTTTTCTTGTTTTGAGGTGTCTTCAGAAAATACCTTTTTATTTTTTCAATATACTCGTATAGTGCCTTAATGAAATTTGTAGTTAAAAGACTGTATTTTAAATTGACTGCTTCTTTTTTTTGCTTGTTAAAGTTCTGATTTTAAATATACAATGCAATGAGTATATATACTCTATACAGTTCCTTGATGTATGCTGTTTCCAGTTATTAGATTGAATTAAAAATTAACTGGACTTACAATTAATGCGTGTTTTCAATAAATACTTTTTATTTTACGAGCAACAAATTTAGTATTCAATATAATTAAATAAGTCCTAATGTACTTCAAAAGTAAGTATTGATAAATGCACTTCTGTACGCTCTTCCAGAATTTGATGAGGGTACTTCTCTGACCTCACTGCTGTTCGATGTTAGGCTAGTAGTGGAATCAGTGTCCAAAACTAAAACAAAAATATCATGTATAAAATTGCATAAAATTTGATGAAAACACCACTACATGAAAAATTTCGTTCCTTGGCAATATTATGGAGTACGGCAACAGCTACAACTATATTTTTAGCTGTGTTCAGATCAACTCTCAGCCTTTGAAGTATTGACCGAAACTTGGATTTAAGCTGCCCATTTAAACATTCTATCTTGCTACGAGTCGCAATATGGCTTCTGTTATAGCTGAAACGGCAAAAATTAAAAGACTTCGGAAAAACACTGAATTAGCTTGAAGCACACTTCAATTTACCTTTGCTCCTTAACAGTTGAAGGATTCCTGACTGGAGTTACTAAAATATTTGAATTGGGGTAGCCTGCATCGCCAAGTAAGACCCCATTGTGTTCAGGTTGGCTTACTTCTAAACGTGTTTTCAGTTGGCAGGTGTTCCAAATTCGAGCATCATGCATTGAACCACGGGATCTCGTAACGATATCGAGAATTCTGTAATTTGCATCACACACAATCTGATGGGTAGATAAAGATACGGGTAGATATATGGTAGATGCATAAACAAAGGTGTCTTAAAAAAAATACCTGCACATTCAGAGAATAATATCCTTTCCTATTTAGGTAATGACCCTCCATTTCTGGACCAACATTTTTTGTCGGATATTTTATGCGTACGTGGGTACAGTCGATAACTCCAATTACTGTGGGAAATCTAGCTATGTTGTAAAATTGGTTTTTCACTTCGTTAATATCATTGCCACTTGGAAAGCGAATGAAATGTGGTAGTAATAAGGCGATAATTCTTCCGACAGTAGCTTGAGATAAACCATGAAGATCAGCTATAATGTATAAATATTTAAAGTTTTCGTATAAAGGAATCGTAAAGTGCACAGAACTTGGGTGCTTACCGGGACTGGAAGATCTCTTTTGTTCCTCGCTTCTTCAATGCCTAATGCATCAATTAAAAACTGAGCTGTGACTTTATCAATCCTGTATCGGCTGTAAAAGTCGTTATCTTCTAGCTCAAAGGGGGGTCGAATCTTTGTCGAAATCTCTTTCAATTCTATCGAAACGAAAAGAAACATTTTTACTTTCTTCACAACAAAAATTAATTTCTAAGAGATTGCTAACTTCTTTAGTTACAGCTTTTCCTTGGTTTAAAGTTAAAGCATACTTTAAGCGTTAGAATATACTCTAACTCGACTATGATTGGCTTAACGTATACTTTATTTGAAAGTACACTTTACTGGACTTAAAGTGTTCTTTATTTTGACTATGATTATGCGCCATGATTTTTAAAACTCTTTTGACTTAGTTACGAAAAAAAAAACATTTCATAAAATAATTTTTGAACTTTTGAATTTGAATAGATTTTTTTTTTAGTGCACAATTTTGTCTTTTCACCAATACACGCTCATTACTATTTTTGACAGGCACTGCTATAAGACAACAGAGTTCTGGCTGGCTTGCCGTTACGTGCCGTTAAGTGAGTAGAAACGTTTATTCGTTTCGTTTTTGAGTATGGCGGTCTAAAAAACTGGCAATACTGTGAGATAACAGGTCATTCAACAAGTCCGTAGGATAAGTAAGAAAAAAACGAAATTTTGATAAAACTCGATTATATTATTCAACAAAGTTGCCTTCGAGAGCGATACAACGAGTATAGCGATTTACCAACTTTTTGATACCACTTTTATAGTACGATTTCTCTTTCTCGTCAAAATAGACCTCAGTTTCAGCGATGCCAACGTTTTCATCGATTTGTGACACGATGCATTGTCTTGGTGAAACAACACTTTTTTCTTTTACAAATCTGGCCGTTTCTTTGCGATTTGAGCCTTCAATCGATCCAAAAGTACACAGTAATAGTCGCTGTTGATGGTGGTTCCTATTTGGAGATAGTCGATGAATATTATTCCTTTCGCATCCCAAAATACAGACGCCATCACCTTACAAGCCGACTGTTGGATCTTTGCTCGCTTTGCATTCGGTTCGGCTACTGCTGTCCACTCAGCTGACTGTCTTTTGGGTTCTGGTGTGTAATAGTGAAGCCATGTTTCATCCGTTGTCACATATCGACCAAAGAATTTGATTTTATTGCGGTTTAACAGCGCCAAACACTCCTCTGAAGCATCAATTCGTTGATTTTGGTCGATTGTGAGCTCACGCGGCATCCACTTTCGCTTTCCTTTCGCATACCCAAATGTTCGTGTAAAATGGAAGCTCGTGAACCTTCAATTTGCGATCGTTCATAACCAATTTGTGGATTTTTTTGCATCATTTGTGCTGGTAAGACCACGCTTAAAATCAGCAATCCACTTTTCTTTCATTTGTCTCGATGAAGCAGAGTCCGGATAATGTTTATCAAGCCATTGTTTGGTTTTCACTGCATATTTTTTTTTATCAAAAAGCAATGCTTTTTCAAAACTCTAAATTCACTTTTTTCCATTTTTTTTTTTTTTTTTTCAATAACAATAGTTGCACACAAAATGCTAAAACTCACGAATTAATTGTCAGATTGTTGTCAAATTTTTATACGTATCGTTTGAAGGTTGGTACTAAATAAAAAGCATATGGAAAAAATCTAGTAACTCCATCTATGCGTCATCCTATGAACTTTTTGAACGTTCTGTTATACTGGTATTGTATTTAAAATGCGTTCTTATTAAGGATGTTGCTTCACAAATTTCACATGATATTTTTTATTGTAGCGCCATGTTTTATTTTTCAGGGACTTTTCCCCTAGCAATCGTATGCAAACATATATGAGTGTAGGTTTTTTTAATTTCCCATAACTACGCATTGCATTTCATCTTTAAAGCAGATTGGAATTCCACACGTAAAACATGATTGCATTAACTGTGCTAAGAGCAGGTAAAAAAGTCTCTTTCTCAAATCCTTAAATCTACTTTTTTTTATCTCATTAAAGATGCAGGTAGTCATGTTTAACTTTCCACTTAAAATGTTATGGTCAAGGAAACTTTGCATAGCAGGGCAATAAAAACCAAATGTGAACAAACAACTGTTCTGAGTTTTGAAAAAACCTCTACGCATATTGTCATTTAATCTAACAGAATTTTATAGACACGAACAAATGTTTCAGGGCGTTAAGTTTTTGTTTAAAGTAAGTAGGTAATCATAAAATGCCTTTACTTGAACAGTGTACATAAAATGAGTAAACGTCCACAAATCTTTGATTATTGAATGTCCTTGATGATGTCTGCATTATGACATTTTTAATTTGACATACGCTTGTGTAGTCTCAAATATCATAAAATTAACAACTTACCTGTAATGTCCTTCCCACTACAAGCACCTATAAAAAGCATCTGTGTCTCATCCTTCTCAACGTCGAACGAAATAAAAATACCAACGAGTTGGAATTTTTTTCATTTAACTGACATTCAGCATTGCCATATGTTTTTTTTAAAATCCTGTAATTTTCAAAAAAAAATCCTGTATTTTTAGAGAAAATACTGGTCTTATAAAAGGACTAAAAACAAATATTTAAAAAATTTTTTATTATAACATTTTTAATATTTTATTTAAAGTAAGTTATAATTTTACAAAAATATCACTTTCTTATTAGGTATGTAATAAAATTAACAAAAATAGATTAAATAATAAGTTTTTAAAGCAATTCATTCGCAATGTTGAGATCATTGAACATATCGCACACTAAATACAGAATAGTCACAACTCAAAATTTACAAATTGTTACTTTGTAATTTTAAACTATTTGTAGTGATCATATACATTGAATGTAGCACATCAAATAAATTTTTTACTAGAGTCTAAAAATTTAAAAATTAGGTAAAAACACTAAATAAAAGGCAATTTCCTTATCTTACCCGGTTTTGTTAAGTATTTGTCCATTTCTAATTTGCAAAAGACTAGCGAAATGAAATTAACAAAAACGATGACAGCAACAATGACAGGAAAAGCGCTGCCACATGATCAAATTTTTGAAAGGATGTAAAAAGTAGTAGCAACTTTATTTGCTACTTTTATATAAGTACTTACATATAATTTGTAAACATAAAATTTTTATTCTTTTTATTCAACGAAAATTAAAAAACTGGATTAAAAAAAAATCTGCCCAAATCCTGGGAGAAATATGATCCTGTTTGCTCAAAATACTGCCAAAACAGGATTAACTGCCCATATGGTAATGCTGCTGACATTGGTCATTGAAGCAGACGAAACAAAAACACTATTTTTTGTTAACATTAAACATACGCAACGCCAGGGGCGCACACACGATTTTGGGGTATTATGTTTTAATTTAGTTATTAAAATTGCTTTTTAATTTAGTTATTAAATCCTGCCCACGCGCCACTTGTCAGATTTTAAAATTGGACAAAAAAGAAAAATGAAGCTTAAAGCTTAAAGCCCTTATGATACTTACTTTTTTTTGTCCAATTTTAAAATCTGATAACAAGTGGCGCGTGGGCAGAAGAATCATTTTTAAGAGATTTTACGTTTAAAATAAAGCCACTTTGTATGGGAGGTAGGCGTGGTTTTCATCCGAAGACTGAAGAGCAAAGCTCACCTGCCAAATTTCAGGGCATTTCTTTAATTTTTGTGGATTTTAAAGACATTTTACGGTTAGTATAAAGTCACTTTGTATGAGAGATAGGCGTGGTTTTGATCCGATTTGGCCCATTTTCAAACTTGATCTTCCTTTTTTAAAAATAAACTTGTATTTTGAATTTCTTCGCGATAGCTTTAAAATTGCTGCTGTAATCGTGTCGACAGACGGACAGACAGACGGACACACGGAAATCGACTTAGAAGATGATGCTGATCAAAAATATATATATTTTTCTATACCTGCCACGCCTCCTTCTCGACGTTACAAACGGAATGACAAAGTTAATATACTCCTTACATAGTACGCGTTGGGGTATAAAAATGCAAAGAAAATACAGTCCGTCCTACAAATTTTTCTCCAATTCGTACTATATGCGTACTCACTCACACCAATTAAATCCATGCATTCGTACTATTTGAACTGTTCTAGTTTTCATTTTCAATGGCAAAACTTGAGCAAAAAAAATTAAGTATCATACGCGTTTTACACTTCTCCTAATTACAATAGGATGAATGATAAAATATTCGGAAGCATTTGACCAGCAGGCATCTAATACTTTGGCCATATTTTGTATTTGCTTGCTCTATCTTGATGACTCTATATGGAGTGTTTTCTTTCATATCCTTCAAGGGTAAGTATGTATTTAACATTGAAATTTCATCACTTTACTTTCAACTATTCATCGTTATATGAACTTTCAAACTGACTCTTGATATTTAAAACAGGTGATGGTGAATCAATTTCCCAAGCCTTTTATATTTATTTTGAGTCGGGTCGAGTCGGCAACTTCAAAGCGTACTAAAAAATAACACAACAACAACGACACACACATATGTTAAAAAAAAATTATTTGAAATCCGATTTTCTTTTGTGGTTTTTCGCTGATAAACTTTTATGGATAACTTTAATTTCACAGAACCGTAATATTTAATTATGAATATTTTTCTTAAGTGGATTTCTTTTTTTAAAACCACTGAAAGGGATATGGCACTTGCAGCTCCAGCTGTTAATCAGCTAGGCTTTGAGTTTAAATCTGAACTAAAAGTTAGTGCTTGGAAGCAAGAAGAAAGCAATAATATTATAACCGATTTTCTTTTGTGGTTTCCTACTGATAAGGTTTTCTGAGAAAGTTTTTTTTCGGATATATTAATTAGGCATATTTTTTTCTCTATTGTTTTTTTTATTATTCTAATCTGGAAATAAATGCTTAAAGGTTGGATAAAAACTTAATTTTAAGACCGATTTTATTTTGCGGTTTCCTACTGATAAGGGTTTCGTGAGAACTGATTTTTTATTTATGCAATTTTTTATTTTTTTTTTTTTATGACAGCATCAATAACGCTGATTAGAGCTATGCTTAATCTACGCACCAACTACTAGCGATGGTAACTGTCGAATAAAAACTATAGAGCTATTCAAAAATTTATATATTTTCATTCATTCGATAGCTATTCACAATATACTCGTTGCTAGTTTTAATTAGATCGAACGAAAAAAAAAACGAAAATACCCTTGAAAGGACTTTGAGCGAGGTTCTTATGATCAATTGTGTTGTGAAATGTTTGAACACAAACGATCGAGAACTGGACCAACCTGCTTAATGCCGATTCCGAACGGCTTATGTTCTCAAGAAGCTTTTCATGGCAGTTTTTTAAATCTCTGAGGTTTTGCCATTGTCTGCAGAGAGGTGACGGCCGAACAGAAAAATTAATTCTGTGTCATTCTGAAACTTTCTGTGTCAGATGGGGGATTCGAACCTGGGTTCTATGGCGTATGAGCCATACACTCTACCCACTACGCCACGGCCGCCACAAAACATTCAAGTACTGTTCTTAAAACCCATGATACAATGATAAGGTAGGCCCATGATACTAAATGCTCTCACGCGTCAACGAAGAGCGGATAATGAGAAGGAAGATGCTTGTCAAAACGACGAAGTACGTAGAAACGTCAAATGAAATAAAAATATTATGTTTTCAAATCGTAAACAAACTCTGGCACAAACTCTGGCACATCTTGCAAGTAAAGCGAGAAGAAAACCTTGCACACCAAAACCAAGGTGTCATAGGTTACCTTCAAGGCATCAGCATAGCCCTCTTGTACCTTCGCCAGCTGCATGGTGGCCAGCAGCAGTTGATGGCTTGGCCATGCGATGTAGCACCAATTTAATTTCCTCCCATAAAGTTGCAAACATAAACATCCATAAAGTGCGGTAGCGTGTGTTAAATTTGTGATAATTTGAGTGAAAATATTATAACAGTGTAATAAAAACTATAAAATGTTAAACTTTTAAAATTACAAACAAATCTGTAACAAATTCTAACCTACAAACTGCGAACGTGAGTATAAAGAAATTTGCGATGAACAGCTGATTTTGACATCAATCTAGCTTTATTCTGCTTTCTACTCCATTCCTCTCCGTGATGAGCTTACCTTATAATTCTGCCATGTTAAAACCGAAGTGTTTTCGATATTAAATTTACTCGCGTACTTGTGCTCGTATACCAAGTACATGTATATAAGTTAGATTAAATAAAAGAATGTGACAACAATTCATACCAAACCTAAGAAGAATAAAATTTAATTTTTTAAACTTTGATACTTTTAAAAGAAAGTGAATAAAATAAACTAAAAATAAAGTTGACCTTTTTAGACATGATTTTTTAACTTGATCTTTATATCTATTTAGAGCGGTACAGCAAAATCAACTTGGTGTACTTGCTATGTTTTGCAAAGACAATAAAGAAGTCTGCAGAAAAATAGCTATGCTACTAATCCAAACTTGTGTACACACTCTGTTAAGATTCAACCGGATGTTGTACAGTACTCACTTCAACCTGTGTTTGATTTGAAAGTACAATACACAAGTATAAAAGATACTATAAAATGTGGTACAGTACGAAAGTGTACATTTTGCTGCAGGCAAAGCAAATATGTTCATACAGATGTCAACGTCCACTTGATGACTTTTTGATCAAAATAATAAAAGTCAAACTTTAACTTATATTTTTGATCGAAAAAATAAAAACCAAATTTTAGCTGTTATTTTTGATCAAAATAAATAGATTATTTGTTGACTTTTCCCTGTCTCTGTTTTATGCTTAAAATAATTTTTAAATTTATTAAATAGTGCCTCATTTCTACGGAAAGATAATTGACAATACTAAAAGATACTTAAAATAATTGAAAATTCATTTATCATATTTTCCTCCATAGGTGTAAAGTCAGCACGAAATCTCTATCCCATTTTTTTTTTTGCTTTATTGCTTCGTACTTTAAAAGTGCTACATTTCGATTTTAGCAGTTTACTGAAACACTTTGAAGTGCACTTAATGCTCGTAATTGCATCATCTGCTTTTTGATGCATACGAGAAATGCATTAATAACAGCGCTAAATGTTATTAATATTCGGCGAAATGCACTCGCAACAAGGTCTTCATAAAAAAAAAATAAACGTGTGTTCTGTCATCTGTTATTGACGCTGCTTGCGGCGCTGTTCCTGCAGTTTTTGATTCAATTTGCAGGCATTTTTCAATCCATCAGTCTCAATAGCCAAGCAAGAGTTAAACCAAAAATCATATAATTAGGCTACTCACAGTTTAAGTACGCAGGCCTGTTTAATCTACGATTAGTCATTTTTACGCGTATTTTTTTTTTGCCGTTGTTTTGCATGCAAACGCAAATACGCAAGCACGCGTAAATAAAAGTAGCTCTTGGACGTATTTTTTGTGTCTCGTATTTTAACGCCCTACTTACTTACTTACTTAGGTGGCCGTAACAACCCGTGTCCGGATTTCGACCGACCTCATCAGCTCTCGCCAGGCGCCTCTGCTTCGGATACACCAAGTGCGGTTAGGGCTTCCTCAGCCTGGTCCATCCATCGGAGGCATGGTCTCCCTCGTCGTCGTTGACTAGCGACCCTCGCCTCGAGCACCTTTCTCGCTGGAGCTTCGTCGTCCATACGATGGACATGACCCAGCCAGAGTAGTCGCTGCATAGTTATATGCCGAACTACGTCAATGTCTTCGTAGAGCTCATGCAGCTCGTGGTTCATTCGGATGCGATAGTCATCGCAGACTCGAACAGGACCGAAGATTTTGCGAAGAACTTTTCTCTCGAACACCCCCAGAGCGGCTGCGTCAGTTTGCGAAACTACCCATGCCTCAGCGCCATAGCGCAGCACAGATAGAACGAGCGTCTTTTAGAGTGTTAGTTTTGTCGATCGAGAGAGGGCTCTGGAACTTACTTGCTTACTGAGCCCGTAGTAGCACCTATTAGCAATTTGCTTTATCTCCAGGCTGACTTCGTTATTGTTATTAATGGCGGTACCAAGGTATACGAACTCCTTGACTACTTCAAAGTTATAGCTGCCGGATGAAACGTCGGAATCTAAACGCCGCCTTCCCTTGTTTTTAGACAGCATATACTTTGTTTTACCCTCATTTATCGTCAAACCCACTTTTGCCTGAGCAGGATATATTGCGTTTTATTTTTTTCCATTTTCACAACCTATAATCGCGAAAAGAACTGCCACTACCACCTTGTTAGTTGCATTATGAGTTTCTACAGTTTCTACAGCATACTAAGCTTAAGTGTTGAATTCGTTTTAACCAAATTTATTTGGTTACAATTAAAGTTATTTCTGTTATTTGGTTGACCAAATGCTATGTTAAATTATGTTTTGCATAATCACTATTTTTTTTTGGCATGTGCCAGCCACTTATATACGTTGCATGCACTGCCAAGCTATGCGAGACAATTGGACCACAAGAGCAATTTTTTATATTACGAAATAAAAAAGGAGGAGAAAAAGTAATGAAATTTAATAAATGTCAAAAATTGAACGCCATTCACTTTACTGCCGTCTGACACCAGCATTCAAAATGTGGAAGAGAGTAGAAATAGTTCATCGAATGCCGTTCAAACGTTCATCGTCTGACCTCAGCCTTGGGGATTTGTAAGCCATCATCTGTCAAAAAAAAAAAAAAATGCCAAGAAAGAAAGCGTTCATTATTAGATGTGTTTAATACAAATTGGCTGCATTCAGCGGAAAATTTGCTACGTAACTGTTGCACAACTTTTGACCTACCTAATGGTATGTAGCATAAAGCGCTCATACAACATGTTCCCTGAGCGGTCACCATTTTAGGAAGCCAAAATATTTGATGCTACTTCGCTACCTGAGCGCTCTTTCGGATAGAATGCAGTCATTATAATTATTATTGTGCATTTAAATAAACAAAAGATTTATAATAATGAAAGTGGTGAAAAAATTGAGTGGAATTTGTGCGAACAGTTCTTCAGTCTGTAATGCTAAATTTTATGCAGTGCTTCAATACGAAATTCGCCAATAAAAATATATTTAATTTAGGCCATATGCATGTGCAGCTGCTAAAGTTGTTCTATCGCTGCATTTTACCATTTTCAACAATTGTTTTGTTTTCACAAATTAACACTATCGTTTTAATAATAGTTCATTATATTTACAATGAAACAAAACATGGTAAATATTTGTGAATAAGCAACTATTTGTTTAATTGCAAACTCTGAAAAAAGACAATGGCCAATTGTGGTCGCTCTCTTCTTTGCCATGATATAATTATACCTACTGCTAAGGTTGCTGCACTTAACGTTTTCAACTAAATAACGTGAAATTAACAAGTTACTTAAGTCCCCAGATAGACATGCCGATATTCTTTCATCGATTTTCTTATTTTTTCTTTTGTTGCGCTGTTTCGTCGTCCACTGCGTGTTGATACGACCATGATACATTAATTTACAAGGTAGCCTTGACAACTATCTTTTTTTTCACGAGTGGCGATCGGGAGTTGTCAAATTAATACAAAGTTAAACTTTTAATCTGTTTTGCTGCTTCTTCGTTTTCTCTTTTTCAATGCATTTTTGACAACTTTTGAATCACTCCTACCTTGTAAATCATTATACCATGGACACGACTATTTTGAGGAACGATGTTTTCTTGCTGTTTCACTCTTTTTTCATATGAGTGAAAGAGTAAAAACGATCAATCGTCGCAAAATCACTGCTACGTACGATTTTTTAAACAATTTTAATTTTCGCCTTCTCTTGGGCTCCTGGGTCGACGAACGGAAAATCAGTGAGAAAAATTGTCGTCATATCGGCATGTCTGAAATGGAACTAACTTCCACTAATAATAGCTGCATTCCCGTGGTCGTTGATCTAGAGAGTGGATCTATTTTATTCGCAACGCAAAAACAAAAATTAGAACCAGCTTTTTTCCTGGCTATATTTCTGATCTTAAAATGCTGCCAAGTTTCAAGCACTTTTTCCAAAACGAACGCAGTTGGCAAATCTGAATTACTCTTATTCGAGTTTTCGTCTCACTGCTCGCATTCGTATTTTGGCAATTCATCACCAGTGATGCCAAGCTGTAATAAAGTTGAACTAAAACTGTTCCACTGAGATTTGATCTGATCCAGTGTAGGGTTGTGCTTAACAGTTCCGGAGACGGAACGGACATGGAACGTTTCCTTTAGAGAGCGGAACTAGTTCATTTAAACATGTCCGCGGAACTATCTAGTTCCTTTGTTCATTTGATCTGCTTCAGCTGCTTGTTTGTTGAACGTCTGTTTTATAGAGCGGAACTAATAAATGGAAACATGTCCACAGAACTATCTAGTTCCTTTATTTATCTGTTTGAGCTGGTTGTTTGTTGAACTGTAGAGGAAATTTGTAATATTCTAAGTATAATTTTAACACAACGCTGACTAGCCTTAAACCAAATTGAACACAATTTTTTGTTTTTTTCAGTGTTTTCATTTCAAAATTGAAAAAATAAAGGAAAATATTCATAAATTATTTAAAAAAGAAACTTTAAAAATGTGCTAAAAAAATTCATATAGTTCAAATATTAAGTAACAAAATTGTAGTTTAAGAAAATATATAAAAATTATCTAATAGATCCGTGGACAGTTTTGCGAACAGTTCCGCGGACATGCTTATTATGTTATAAAACAAAACAGTACCGCGGACATGCTTATTTTATAACATAATAAGCATGTCCGCGGAACTATCAGTTCCGACAGTTCTCTTTATTAGAGGAAATGTAATAAAAGTATTCTAAATATCATTTCATGATTGTTCTCTTTCTTATGTTACAAGCAAAAACAAACAGAACAGTGCATACAACAAGAATGACGATATATCATATAGTCTATTATTTCATTCATTCTCCCTCACAAGCATTATCGTTTTGCTTGCCATCACTCAAACAATTCGTCTAAGCAGTAATATGTGTGCGGTAAGTACGAAAGAGATGTCGGCTTATGTTGCTCATTAGAAAAAATTTCATTTCAATCGGAACTGTTTGGACATGCTTAAATCGTACAGAAGGAACGATTGGAACTATGTCCGGGAGTGGACATAGTTCCATGAACGACCCAACTCTAATCCAGTGCCACGGGAATGCAGCTAATAACTCACAATTATTGCAATGCATAAACGATGGCGAAAACACAAACAATAGGCCCGTTTACGTACTCGATTGTAGTAACTTACAAGCAGCTAGAACAAGTTTACGTACTTTTTCTCAAAGAGAGAAGAAGAACAAGCATAAAATAACTCTATTGAGCACGCTTGCTATCAAGGTTGATTTATAAGGTTGTCGCAAGGGAGAGAGCGAGTGCCCATAATTGTCAAATCGAAGTTGACATCTCATAGAAAATCTGCAAGTGCTCTCTATTATCATCCGTTTTTCTTTCGTAGTCATTCGCAAAATTGGCTCGTTTTGACAATTATGGGTACTGAGAAGAGAGTGCGATTAGCCCTGCGACAACCTTATAAATCAACCTTGCTTGCTATGAAAAAAAAGTAATTTTCCTACCATGAAATCGTCAAAATCGTCATTCAATACAAATCAGTACAACACAAGAATGATAGAGCATAGATTACGAGATCGACGTCACTGGAGCCAATTGAAAATTGCCATCTCTATGTGTAAATACACAAATTATTGAGATAGATATGTTTTCACTCAACAAATCTGTTGTATTTTAAATGATATTATTGCGGATTATATGTCAGAACTTTATTTTTTGACTATTTACTTTATCTTTATATAAAAACAAATGTCTACATATCTTGAAATTATTTTTTCGTCAAAAATATTAAAAAATTTACGAAGAGATGGAAACCTTTTTATTGACAGTTCGCTAAATAATATATGTATCCGCAGCAGCTGATTGTAAGAACTTATTTCGCTGTTTGTTTTAACATTATACGTATTAAATCCTATAAAATTAATTAAAATTAAAAGTTTATTGAGTGAAGTGTACGAAGTGAAGTGTTTTAAGTGAACTTTCGGCACAAAGAAAAGCCAAAACAATAAACAAACTCAAACATGAGGTGTGCAGTGGGCAAACGTAAGCAAAGATACAATAAAAAATCAAGTAAGAAATTTTTTGAGCAACAAACATTTTTTATGTTGGAATAAAATGTGTAAATAATTGAAATAGAAGTGAGAAGAGTATACACTTTTCCCGTTTTCCAAAGGATGCCAACCAGAGAAAACTGTGGTTAGCATTTTGTAATGTAGACAGTAACGCAAACGTTGAAAATGAGCGAATTTGTACTCAACATTTCAAGCAGGAAGATTTTGAAAGAGATATGAAATTCGAAATGGGTAAGCTGACACTGACTTTTGCTGGCAGTTATTTACTCAATAGTTTAAAATAGGCTTTAGCAAACGCTTTACACCTAAATTAAAACGGGGAGCGGTTCCAACAGTTACTTCGACGCCAA
Source organism: Coremacera marginata (assembly GCA_914767935.1). Taxonomy (NCBI): domain Eukaryota; kingdom Metazoa; phylum Arthropoda; class Insecta; order Diptera; family Sciomyzidae; genus Coremacera; species Coremacera marginata. The sequence goes on from OU612044.1 coordinate 142,613,347, forward strand.
ATCAAGCGCTAAGCAATCGTATCGACGATGATAGCTAGTTAATCGACGATGATAGCTAGTTAATCGACGATGGTTAAATCAAGACGTCCTTGAAAACTTTTTTGGAGTTATAAGATCCAAAGGCGCTCTTCACGATCACCCTGAACGTCAAGAATTTAAATATAGACTGAGGTCATATATTTTTGGATATAATGAAGGTGTTTTAAGCTCCCACGCATATGTTGATATTGAAAACACTCCTGATTTGGAAGATATCCATTATTCTTTAACAGGTAAACTTCTACATACAATTTTTAATAGTAAAATATTGACTTTGAAAAACTGTTAACTCTAACATAGAAATGGAGGAAAACGAAAAAGAAAATGATTTAGAAAACTTGAACTATGACGGTTTGGAAAATTTAGCTGGCTATATTTGTCACAAGCTTAAAAACGAAAGTCCAGCGCTGGCAGTTAAACCCCTTGTGGACAGCAATTTCACATGGATGAACCACCTTAGTGAAAGTGGTCTTAGCAAGCCTTCACAAGCTTTAAAGGAGACGCTTAAGTCATATGATGCAATTTTCAATGCATTAAATGGGAAGGAAATATTGCTTTAATAAAGCAAATTGACGGCAATGAAAACGTTAAAAAACTGTTTTTAAATGCCGTATGTATTTCCGTATGAAAATACTAAATGCTGAAAATTAAAAAAATACTTACGCAAAGCAAAGGAAATTTAATAAAATATTAACATTGTTTTCTTGAATAAATATTTTTATTTTAGCAGTATCAAATTATATGATGTAAAAAATGAAAATGTTCCACTGTCTTGTTTACATACAATTGATGAGTTTGACAGCTGGAAATTTTCAGCCAATAGGAACAGTTGGCTCCAATTACGTCATCTAACGGTAAAACATGCTGATGTCGTAATCTATAAATTCTTTCATTCATGGCTTGAAGTATGCTGGAAGCAATGTTTTCCACCTTCATGATAACAAGCATCAAAAAGAATAAGCATCAAGATTAGCAAACAAATGTCAATTTGTCATTTGTTGTTGGCTTATGTTGTGTGATAAAAACTATATTTATTTATTGTAAAACATCAATGGATATAAACAAATATAAATAAACATAAATAAATAGCAATAAATAAATATTCTAATATTTGTAATAGGCGTTGTTTACGTTTGTTAGGCATCAGCTGTTTTTGTGCTTGAAACTAGCTAGAAGTCAATTCCGTACTTTGGACACTGTTCTCAAATTTAAGTTTACTCTCTCAGATTGAACTTTACTCGACAATGGCTGCATTCAATCCGAAAGAGCACTCTAGTAGCGAAATAGCATAAAATAGTTTCGCTCCCTAAAATCGTGATCGCTCAGAGATCAAGTTGTGTGAACGCTTTATGTACATGCCATTCAGCCCAAAAGTTGTGCAACAGCACATTGGCTGAATGCAGCTGGGCATGTGTGCGCGCAATGTCTTAATGGAAGAGCCTTTTTTTCCTAAAGTATTCGCCATTGATCGTTCTTTTCGGTGGAAGGTAATCGATGTAGATTATACCGCGTTCATCTCAAAATAATGTAGCCATAACGTTCGGTCGGTGAAGTCTACTGCTTCGACTGTTCCTTTGTCTCTGGTGTGTAGTGATGGATCCATATCTTGTCCACGGTTACTAATCGACGGGAAAAATCCTTCTTATTTTTATTAAACATCTCCAAACACGCCTTTGAACCAGTCACACGATCGCGTTTATGATCGAGAGTGAGCATACGCGGCACCCATCTTGCGGGATTTTTTCATATCCAAATGCTCGTCTGAGATGCCTACGGCCTCAACAATCTTGCGCACTTTAACTCTGCAATCGGCCAACACGAAATCGTGACCATTTTTGACCATTGTGACCATTTTTTCGGTGTGTGGTGACCTCATTTGGGCGTCCAAAACATTAGGCGTCACTTATGCTTGTACGACCGCATCGGAATTTAGAAAACCACTTGTGAATCATTACAATAGATGGTGCAGAGTCCCCATAGTATTTATCAAGCCTTTCCTTGGTTTGGCTGATGGTTTTTTTTCGCAAAAAATAATGCTTGATGAGCACACGAAATTTCCTTTTTTCCCTTTTCGCCAGAATTCACAAGATTGTCTGCTATCAATGGCTACCTTGTTGTTGTTTCAATGTAAATTGGAAAATTGAGAGCGAGAGAGAGAATAAATTTTGCCCACCACGGTCACCAAATGATTCGACAAAAATATGAAATCACGGGATCAAAATAGTGTTGCGTTGTGGAATTATTCACAACATTTGTGTTTTCGCATTAAAATAGTACAATTTCAGTGCGAAATGTAGGAAAGCAGTAATGAATCCTGCTTAAAAGCAACACTCAACCATGTTCAACGATGATACTTTTTACGGATAAAGCACTAAAAGTATCGAAAAGATTACTAATGTTTGGGGATCATATGACCGTCATCACAACAAACTTTGGGCACAGAGCTCATCAAACGAAAAAAGAGCGCAGAAAGTGACCAGGGATCATTTGACCGCCAGCATAACATCACCCTTAGAGACATTGGCAGAGAAAGAGCAGTATTCAGAATACACTCAAAGTCCGCTCACCAGTGACGAATGAGTGAGCTCATTAGATATTGGTAGAGTAAGCACTGCATTTCACTCATGAATTTAAGACGGAGATGTCTTAAAGAGGCATACTAGAAGCACTTCTTTAGAATGGCTAAAAGAAGGGCTAAGAAAACAAATTGAAAAAAATTTCTCTCGCTCTCAATTTTTTTTCGGTGCATAACAGGCATAAGAATCAAGTTTAAAGCTTTAAGCAGCGTGGACCTTTTGGCATGAAGTCTCAACGCCAACTGATTGAAATAACTTCTTGTCGGTGTTTATATATGTGAGACACGAGAGCGAGTTCCTAAACGAGTCCGTGGCACGCGAGCCACTACGCGCCCTTCTTTTAGCCATTCCTAAGGAGTGTTTCTAGCAGGCCTCTTTAGAGCAGGGAGAGTGGAAGGCATGAAAAATTTTCCCATTTCATATAAAAAAGTAAATGGGTTTGGCTACGAGTAGGGTAGGCCTCCGTCATCCATGAAGGCCTGCTAGTTGCGCTTCGAACACATTGGCAGGTGTTCCTACTACTAGGTGTTCCTACTACTAGTAGGTGTTCCTACCTACTGGAAAGTAGAACCAGTTTTTTTAGGAAATTCATAACTGTTGTACTGCCTTGGCTAGCGAAAAAGCAGGCCTTATAGAAGCACTCGCCGGAGCAGCGAGGAAGTCATGTGTCTTGCCGCCAAAAGTAGCCAAAAGTAGTAGAGGCCTAGTCTTATTGCCTATTGGGAAGTGGTTCGGGCCATGGCTTAATTATAAGGTAGGACCGGCTCGCTTGGTGCTCTCAATCGTCAAACAACAAATTTCGTAGGAATTGCAAACGAAGTAAATAAATAATGTTTCCAAGTTGTAAACTGTGCTGTCGCGTAACTCCGCCAGGTTAGCAACTTAGTTGCGCCTGCCTGTCCACAGCCAGGATAAAGGAGGATGGTTGTTTGTAGGATACGCCCTGCAAACGTAAAAACTGATAGGGCCAACCAAGCACTCGGGGTGGCGCCCATCTTGGTAGCAGGTCATATTCGGTATATCGATATGAAACAAGCCTGCGAAGGTATAGCAATTGACCTTAAAACTTGTTAGTACGGGGACAGTCTTAACCCGTCAAATGGGGTAGACCCTATCTATCCACTGCACTGGGACATTAAATCGGCTGGATAAAAATGGATGTGAGTGTTTTGGCATGCGTGCTTCATATGTCGGCGCTCTGGCTTTCCTTGGGGTTTGCTTGTCGATGTTTTGACTCGCCCCTCAAACTGGCACGGCAGTCACTGAGGGAAGTGTAGAAAGGAGTTGCTTAAACTGGAGTTCTCATACTGAGCACGGCAGTCCCTGAGAACAAGGCCAATACTCTGTCTGGATGTTGAGATCCTTAGATCATCCGGACTGCCATAGTAAGAGTGGCAACAAAAGGTCCTCCTCTGTAGGTACCAGTCATGAGTAATAGTTTGCAACTGAGCCGGCAGCTGTGAGGTGTTAAAATGGCCCTTTCAGTGCTCACTGAGCACAGTCACGCATAAAAATGCACTTCTTCGTAATTGCATTAGTATATTTTTGGTCTTTTTGCGGGGATGTTGTGGATCCTCATTGACGGGATCGAGTTGCCCAGATGACTGTCGTGGGCTGGCCCTTCGGGGAGTCTCGTACTGGTTGTGGTTGTGTGAATGCTGCACAGGTCTAAATTGACCGGCGGGGTCGCGCAGTGGTACGACCGGCTGGCATATTTGTCTTAATATGCAAGAGATTGGGTAGGTCTCGTCTTCACCAGTAGATGGATTGTAAGTACGTCACTACTGAAGTCTAAACTGGTACTGCTATTACGGGGCAGTATGCAATATATTGCATAATGCTCCTAATCAGCAGGGCACTGCGTGATGCTTTGTGTTTGTGAAACAACTTCCATGTTCGTGTTGCCACACCGGATGCCCCGTATGTTTTACTAGTTAAAACATAAACGGGTCCATGTTGTGGTATAACACATAAGTTCTGGTTGTCTGTTTCATGAACTATTACCCTAGGTCTGGAAGACCCAAATACTTAAGCCTTGCGGCAGGCGTACTTGTTAAACCAGAATCTAACTGTGCTGTCGCGTGTGTTAAATTTGTGATAATTTGAGTGAACATATTATAAATACAGTGTAATAAAAACTATAAAAAAAAAAACTATAAATCGTAAACATAAAGAAACTTGAGACAGACAGCTGATTTTGACAACTAGCCGGCCTTTTCTCTGCTTTCTACTTCATTCTTCTCCGAGTCGGCCTAACCTTTTAATTCTGCCATGGTTCGGGCCACTCCGCGCTCGGATATAAGAATGTGCTTATACCCGAAAATATAGTAATGTGCCGAATGCGTATAAGGCTGCGGTCAGAGTGAATGCAGATGCGGACAGGTTAGAAGACATGCTTAGCTCTATCTCGATGGTTCTCATTTGTTTGTTTTATTGCTGTTTTGTTGCACTAATACCAACAAGCAACCTGCCTACCTGTCTGCATCTGCATTCACTCTGGCCGCAGTCGAAGTATTTTACATATTTTATTGAGTATGGATGGCCTAGAGAACAGCAAGAAATGTTCTAAATGTATGAATTGAGTATCCGATTTCTATCGGATACTTATTACAGTTCTCTGACACACACACGCACATACACACACACACAAAAGTTTGTAAATTCCGTTATTTTAAGTTATTTTATTAAAAAAATATTTTTTTATGATTGCACACGAACTTTGTTGTTTTGATTTCAACTTAGAGCTACTAACATAAATTTCTTGACTCATAAATGCAACCTAAACTAAGCTCCTGCTGCTGTCGTTTTGTTTTGTTGTTGTGTTTTGAAGAGCGTAAGAGCAGATAGTTGCTTATGTTGCTAATTCCACGATTAGCCAAACTACAGCGAATGCACGTGCAGTAGTGGACATGATGTCATAATTTCTTCATAATTTTGGAAATAAAATATTTGGCGACTTAACTTGTACACTTGCTGAGTTCATCGGCTCCCCACTCCCTGGAGTAGAATTGGCATATCGTGCCTACTGTTTTCCATACAAAAACATAATAAATGTACAGTCCCGGATTGGAAATTAAGAACTTTTTTGAAGTCATATCTAAAGCCCTTTTATTCAACAACTTTGAAAAGCGAGAGTGAAATATCCTGCCTTTTGCCTCGTTTTTCACATAAAAAATTATTGAAAAGAGAAACGAGCTGGTAGGGCCCTCTACCTCCCTTAGAAGCACTTTTATAATTGCCTTTCTTTTTCTACTGGAATAGAATAGATTATAAAAAAATTTTAAAAATATATTGATATACTTTTGTCATAAAAAATGTATATCCAATTCGGTTTTTGTTTATATTAAAAATTATTCACATCCTTATGAAAATAATTACATAACGTTACATTGCATTACGTACGCTAGTAATTATATCTTAAACATGGTCTGGCTCATATAGACAGAAATATGATCCACTTATGCTAAATTCCTTTGTTACAAACTCCTTACTTCACTTCATTTAGTAGACAGTTGCCAGGTGTCGGTGAAAAATTCTCCTTTTTTGCATACAAAATAATTATTTTCCCCGTTTTTAAACCTTATTTGTCCCGATTTTTCCCCATTTTCAAAATAATAAATAAAAGCTTTTAAAAATAAAAATAGTTTTATTGACTTCAATTTACTATATGAAAGACAATACATAAAGAGCAAATGCGTTCGTACCATTACGAACAATATTAGAAAAGAATAAATTTCAGCCAATTTTATATCAATATTCGAACAAAATATCTAATATCAACTCAAAAATCATAGCATTCAGTGCAAAGAAATATAAGATAACATCATGTACATATGTTATGTAATGGTAGCAAAAATAGGTTTCCACTTAAGGGCCTCCGGGAGTTTTTCGAAGAAAAAAAGGAACCTTTTTAAAATTTTTTTAAGCTTTATAATATTTTAGGCCAACATTGTTTTTACATTATTAAGGCATAACTATTCAAGATTAATCCCTGATATTTTGGTCCAAAAATATTCGTCGATAAGATAGAAAAGTGCAATGCAGCGAAAGACCTTAAATTTTGTGGTGAGTAAGATATCTGGAGACTGGTTCATTTGACAAAAAATTATTTTTTTCGGTTTAGTAAAGAGTTCTTGGGCGTTTCATCGTTCAATTTTTTTTACTCATATTTTTTGATTAATAACCTAAAACGACCTCAAGTTTGTGCACAAAAAATGAAAACTTTTTTCTACGTCCGCCATTTGATCAAAAATTAATATTTTTCAAAAATCGACGATTAAACGCCCAAGAACTCTTTACTAAACCGAAATTTTTTTTTGCAGATGAACCAATCTCCAGATATCTTGATCACCGCACTTTTAAGGTCTTTCGCTGCATTGCACTCTTCTCCCTTATCGACGAATATTTTTGGACCAAAATGTCAGGGATAAATCTTGAATAGTTGTACCTTAGTAATGTAAGCAAAATTTTGGTCTGAAATAAAATACAGCTCAAAAACAAAATTTTTAAAAAGGTGTCTTTTTTTCCATCGAAAAACTCCCTGAGGCTCTTATAAAATCTTAAAAAGTTATTTCATTTTTATGAAAAATTTGACTGTACACAGCACCTCTTGCTTTGTTTTTCGTTGAACTGATGTTCCAATTAAGACGTTGTACTATCTTTACTAGTTGTGAGTGCTTTAAATAATCTTTTTGAATTAAATAAATTCGTTTCTTCATTTCTGACATAGAAATCAGTTTATCCACATTAGAAATAAAATAAAAACACTGTAAGTATTAGAACGTGTATTTAGAGTATTTAGTATTTATATAATTAGAATTTTAATTAGTACAGTAGATTATAAGAAGTCTTTAAGCGTACAACAGAAAGATATTTATCATCAGCAGCAAACATTAAACAATGAAAAACAAGTTGCTGAACGCTTAGAACTAACAGTATAGCAAAAGTTTGAAAAATTACATATATTTAAACTCAAAGTAATAATTAATTTTAGAAAAATACAATAAAACTTAACCAAATATTTTTGGATAACTTAGGGAAAAAAGAAGAGAGAGAAAAAAAAAATACGTGTAATAGATTACAGAAAATATTTAGGAGTTAGAAAACAAGGACATAACAGAAAGCTTAAAATTGTTCGTACTATTAATAGATTTAATATATAAAGGAAGTAGCCTAATGGCGCTATGGAAAAAGAGTCGCTTTGAGTGTAAGCAAGAGTATTTCGGCATAATTGAATTCAAAGTTCTATTGGAAACACTGAAACGTAGTTTTTCATAAAGGTATGATGGAGTATTATTTATTATCAGCTGGTGTAGAAATATGCAGTTTCTGGCATTAATGTAGCTTATTAAGCTGAAACCTAAAATTTTCTTGCTTCTAGTAGAAATATGTTCGAATTAATAATATTGTTAACATGGTCAGTACACGTAAGTTTTGAATTAAAAAAAAACATAAGTTTTTTATTTTGTTAACCATTTGAAGTTGCTTGCCATTAAGAGTAATTGAAGGAATTTGGGAGGATTCTAGTTTATCCTTAGATATTGGAAGTTTATAAGATTTGTCAACATTAAGGCTGAGATCATTTTCAGATGCCCACTTAGATATTGCGTATACTTTGTCTTCATTGGTTCTACAACACAGGTCCTCAATTAAGCCAATTAGGTTAGACAAATATAATTGAATGTGATCTGCATAAGCATGCAAGTTAAGATCACCCTTTATTAATATTGTAAACGATTAATGTAAACAAAATTTGCATTTCAAAGATTCAATCATGGCTTTTGTTTAAGATACTTTTTGTGGTGTCAGCCAATATTCTAGCTGATGAAATATCCAATTCTCAGATCACGCCACCCTGGGCGTTGATAAAATATTATCAATAATAAGATCACAGTTTTGTTTACATTAAAAGTATATAAATAGTTGGTTTGAAGAGATGAAGAGGCAGTTCTTATTGAGTTCTTGTTGACAGTTAAGTTTTAAGTTCGTAGTTTATCATAAGGAAATAAAAATAAAAACTTTTTAAAAACACTAACACTGATGTGAAAATATTCATTTGCATCGTCATATCATTACACACAGTAAAAATGTCATTACTAAATAAGATAAATATAAGATGCCCAAGGATAGATCCTTGGGGCACTCCAGCTTTGATTAACAAATAGTCAGAGAAAATATTGCCAATCTTCACTCTTTGCGTTCTACCATCAAGATAGTCAGGAATTAAAGAAGCAGCACTAACATTGAAACCAAAAAATTGCTTGAGCTTATTCACTAAAAGAGCGTGATTAACGCTGCAGCCACACGTGATAGTACTGGCATGCTAATAAAGAATATGTATTTACTTCGAAAATATTCCGAAATAATCAACAAATTTCGCTGCGGCCACACGTGATAGTAAATTTTCATTTGAAAAATGTCGTCAAAGCCAAAGGTTCGACCACTTTTTTATTCCGTTTGCTTTTATTCAGTGATGCTTTATATGCCAACACAGCACCAAACTTAAACGGGATAAAAATGGGGAACTAATTATGTTGTAAAATCTGTTTATCAATATTTTTCAAAATGAAATGCAACTTATTCATATGATATTTTATGTGTCAAATGAGGGCAATTAAAATAATTGCATATATTTCACTACAAGACATGAAAGAAAAGTGCATATTTAAAGTTCGAATATTTTGGGGAGAAAATACAACACTGTTTTCTTACTTCGATTTTGCACTGGCTGTGGTTGTCGAAATTCACTGTCTCAGTAAAAGTTGTTGCCAGTGGACTGCCACTGATGTCAAGGTGTGAGTGTATTAGTGAAAAGTGAGAGTGTATTGAGTTTTTCGAACTGTTACTGTCTTCGGACTGGCACGTGTGGCTAGGGGGTAACGCAGTCAAAGGCTTTAGAAAAGTCAAGAAGACAAAGAAGTGTGATGTTTCCAGTGTCATAATGTATTCGAGTGTCAAGTATCTTAAGCACGGCTGTCGCACAGCTGTGCCCTGTTCTAAAACCCGATCGGTACGGTGATATAAGTTGTTTTGAATCTAGGTACTCATTTATTTGTTTCGACATTAGTGATTCACATATTTTTGAGAAGGTACTTCAAATGCTGATAAGCCGAAAGTCTGACCTGTCATAGCTGATGCATTAGAAACTCGTTTCCAAGAATTAGGAAAACAGGAAACAGTAAAGCAATGGTTGATTATATGTGTCAGCGGCTTGATTATATGTGGCAAAATAATATTTATGAATTTTACCATCGTCACCAATGGCATATGTTTTCATTTTCATAATTGACAAAATAATAACACTTTCGTTAACACTACAAAAGTTCGTTAATTAATTTTTATGAAAATGTTTGTCTTTTAATAGGGGAACGTTTTTAAGTGCCGAAAAATGGGAAATTTCAAACAATTATCGGCAGGAGTGAGAAAGGCGATAATTTTAATATATGAAAAGGGTAGTTCTCATAGAACAATTGGTAGTATTTTTAAAAAGTCGCATATTTCCATTGGGAAAGTAATAAGAGCATTTCAAAAACAAGGGTAAGTTGAGCCTAAAAAACGGACTGGATGGCCAAGAATAATAAGTAAAAGGACAGAAAAAAGAATTGTAGCCATCTCTGATAGTAATTTCTTCACTTCAGTGGCAAAAATCCGAACGAAGCTGCTTAACGAAAGTCGTTAAGACTCCATGAGGCCCCATATGTCAGCAAGCTAAATATAAAGAAAATAATGGAGATCTACAAGGAGCATGCTCTAAAACCCCATGTATTTTGGAATAATGTATTATGCACGGTCGAATCTATGATAAAAATGAAATAATCTCATGGTAGAATCTAAGTTTGGAGAAAATAAGGAGATTCTCTTGCTTACAACTGCACAAGGTCCCTACCTTTAAAGCAACAGAAAAAGGTGTGATGAAGGTATGGTAATGTTTGTGTACAAATAGTGTAGGCAAAGTCATAACATAGGAGGGCAAGGTCAACGCCGATATCTATCTTAACATCTTAAAAGACGTAGCGATAGCTGAAGGCGAAAGTTTGATAGGCAATGATTTTGTGTTTCAGCAAGACAATGTTCCCATCTACATGCCAAAAAAGTTTGTGAATACGTTCATAATGAAAATATAAAAATTATAAAATGGCCTCCACAAAGCCCAGGCTTGTCTTCTATCGAAAATGCCTGGGCTATACTTAAAATGCGTATTTCAGAGCAAGCAACCCGAAATATCACAGAATTCAAAAAATGTATTGCTGAAAATTTGGGGGAAAAACACCAGGCTGATGTAAAAATCTCGCTGATACTATGGAGGGCCGAATTGCTAAGATGTCCAATTAAAAAGTTGGGCATTGTGCATGTTAAAATAAATGGAAACATGCTTTTGCACTATTTGAACTCGTTTATAATAATAATTTAATACGTATATTATTTAAATAATATAATTTATATCACTATCCTAACAATATTTATTGTTTTATTTTAAAAAAAAATAAAATTAAAATTTAACTATTAATAACAGTTTTTTACGTTTTACCTAATATGATTGCATGGAAACTTAATTTTGCTACATACTGTACAAACCTGAGAACAGCAAGAGTGCATTCAAATGGCGTTTCGAATGTCTCGGTAATATACGCGCTACGAATCATGATACTAACAAGATGGTAGTGGCAGTTCTTTTGGCGAACATACATTTTCAAAAATGGAACAAAGTAAAAAACGATAAAAGTGAAAAATAACTAAAAAGTACAATATACAGGCAAATGACAACCTATGATCGCCGTTTGTGTGAATATAGCCTGCTGTCACTACCACCTTGTTAGTTGCTTCATGGCTACGAATATGTCTTCTGCATGAAAATTAATGCGCGAATTCATGTACCAATCGCTGTGGATACAAATGCCATAAAGTACAAGCGCTTGCGATTACGAATGCCTACGACACTAGAATGGCCAACGAAATAAGACATGAGCAAAATTCGTCAAAAGCAAGGAAACTGCATGCTTTTATGCCCATTCACACGGAAAAAATGTTAACTGCATAAAGAATGTTTATTAAAAGCAGTTCGTTCGTTGTTCTTTTACCGACAAACATTCAATAATAGTTTATTTACCAATACGCTGCTACGGCAGAGAAGTACGAAAACAACAAAAATTTATGCAGCCGCACACTCGAGCTTTAAGCGAATGATCCGAATGTCTGCATTGTCTGAATGGTGCCTATGTATCGATTCGTAGTCGTGAAAAACTGTGCTTAGCAGCAATCGTTGTTTACGAACTCGAGCGGCATGCATGCATAATCTTTTGTGTGCGATTGTGGGTGACGACGAATGTTATTAGAGTGGCAAAAATGACGAATAGTCTTATACAGATCTCTGGTGCAGTTCCGTATTTATATCAATTTACAAAAAAAATTCATAAATCTTAAATATTTTTTTTTTTTTGTAACTAACTGTTTTGTTCTGCAAATTCGATTAAATCAATTCCTATCCAAATACTAACCATAGCAATGAAAAGAATTTGCTGTTATGAAAATCTGAATAAAAATTTAATTTAACAAATATAGTAAATACAAAATTTTTATTAATTTTTTTCCACCTCGTAGCTTAGAGGTGAATTTTTTTGTCACCATTCTAATTTATTAAGGGTGTTCGCAGTTTAAGTAGACAGGTCTGTTTAATTTTCGATTTGTTATTTTTACGCCAACTTACGTAAGCGTATTTTGCTTTGTTGTTGTTTTGTATGCAAACGAAAATACGCAGGCACGCATAAATAAAAGTAGCCTTGGGCGTATTTTTTGTGTCTCGAATTGTTATGCCCTGTCGACAGCATATACCAATTGGAAATTATGTTTCGCTGACAGAAATGTGAACGCCGCGGCGGTTATGGTGCACGAAATTATCTTACTGGGTATGCGGTCTTTCATCCCCAATAAGATGAGAAGCATCAAACCAAAATACCACTCATGGTTTAATGAGACTTGCAGGATTGCAGTCAGGTCCAAAGAGGAAGCCTTTCGGAATTGGCGCTCTGATAAGAATGCCGATACGAAAAAACTTCGCATTGAGGCAAGGAATCGCAGTAATGCAATTTTAAAACGCGAAAAGTTTCTTCACGAAACTCGCATCAGAGAAGAGGTTCTTCTCTGCCCCAAAGGGAGCAAAAACTTTTGGTCATTTGTTAAAAGAGTAAAGAATCAGACATCATCGACTATTCCAACTCTTTTAAAAGATGATCAAATCTCCACGGACTCGGCTGATAAAGCCAATCTGTTGGCCGGATTGTTTGCACATAACTCCACAATCTCAGTAAGCAATCAGCCACTACCATTCGTTGAAAGAACGTCTTCTGTAATGCTGGAGATATATTTTCGTACGAGAGCAGCTAAAAAAGTTCTTGCAAACCTCAACATAAACAAAGCCTCTGGCCCGGATGGCATACCACCACTTGTGCTTAAAGCGTGTGCTTCTAGTCTGGCTCGGCCTTTGCGTAACCTGTTCAACATCTCCTACAGGACAGGAGTATTTCCATCTTGTTGGAAGGTCGCAAGGGGCCCTCCGGTACCAAAAAAGGGCGATGTCACGAACCCTGCAAACTACCGACCCATATCGATATGCTTTACGCTCCTTTACTAACTTTAACCTTATGAACTATCTGGAACACAATGAATTGCTTAGTGACCGTCAATATGGTTTTCGTAGGGCCCGCTCTACTGGTGACCGTATGGCGTATTAATTGGAAAATGGAAACAATGCGTTCACTTATTCGGTGAGAGCAGAGTTGTTGCTCTGGATATTTCAAAGGCATTTGACCGAGTGTGGCATAAAGCGCGCGTGTCTAAACTAATTGCATATGGTGTCGGTGGTAACTTTGCTCGATGGATCACGTGCTTTCTTATGAATCGAACGATCCATGTTGTAGTCGATGGCATATCGTCCAGAAGGCACGCCATCAACCCAGGTGTAGATGCGTCAGATGAGTCAGATGCTCTTGACGTTCTAGGCAGATCTTCGGTGGAATGATCACATTTTTGATGTGTCAAAAGAAGCAGCCAAGTGCCTTGGTTTTTCAAAACGGTGTAAGAAATACTTCACTCCATCTGATCTTCATTTGACCAATACCTCATATATTAGGCCGAAAATGGAGAACAATTCGCACATTTGGGCAGGGGCTTCAAGATCATATTTGGAGCTTCTGGAGCGGATTCAAAGACTTGCGATATATTTGATAGGTGATGGAAATATTTCATCTTCTCTCAACTCTCTTGGGCATCGTCGCAATGTTGGTTGCCTAAGCCTTCTGTACAGGTACTACCATGGAAAGTGTTCAAGGGAGATACATGGCCTGACGCCACCAGCTAGTGTGTTTCCTAGGTCCACTCGGGCAGCTCTCCAAGCCCATCCCTTTACCATTGCAACTTTGCCCAATAGAACATCGCATTACCGAGATAATTCGTTCTTCGGTTGCTCAGTAAAATTGTGGAACAATCTCCCTGCGAGCAATCTCCCTGTGTAAACTTAAATCAAATCTTCATCGACACTGCTTCATCTTTCCACCCACCAACTAACTATCACCCGTCTTCCGAATCAACACAATGCTTTCGCATTTATAGGGGGCATCTCCTGAGTGCTAGAAAAAAATAAAAAAGTTGGCTATACTAAAAAAATTATAATTATTACAAAATAATGACATTACAATTAATTATGCAGTAGATAATATCATTGTTTTCTAATAAGTATAATTTTTTTAGTACAGCCAACTTTTTTCTTTTTTAAGATATGTTTATGTTTTTGGTGTCATTGAAAAGAAAATTGAATAAATTACAAAATTCATCCAAAAAAAACAATTTAATTTATTACTCGAAATTCTGAGAAATTTGCACTCAAAATTGAAATTTGGTAGTTTCAATCGATTGATTTCATCTTCACACGAGCACAGCTTGGTAACGGTTAAGTTGGTGGGGTTTGTTAATATACCGTTAGAAAGGTGATTTTATTGCCTTTATAATGAGCTATCAAAATAAGTTTAATGTAAGTTAGTTTTTCTGCTAGAAACAATAACGTAAACCAAGGTCGTGAAATATTAATTAACCCTGTTGCTCCTAAGAATGTAAAAATAGACCCCATCCCCCCCTCCCATACTATTTTTTGCTCAGCTCGACATAACTCTGCACTCAATTGCGGGACACCCTGTTTTGTATAACAAAAACTATATTCCATACGGAAACAATGATAATTTTATTTTTCACATTTAGTTCTCTAAAAATAAAAAGTTTAAAAACATCCTTAATCTGGAAGTCAAACCTATATAAATCAATTTATATTAAAAGTTGATATATTTCTTTGATCTACAAGGTGATTAAAAAAATTTTTGAAAAGGTTGTTTTCCTCGCCATCCCGTTTTATTCGAAAAATCCCGAAAAACAGGAAAATCCCATCATCTGGCAGTACTCATTTAATGGTTCTGAAACAAATCCAACACTTAAATTCTCTCATCTCTTTCTTCGAACGAGGATAGCATTTTATGACCAACCGCCAAATGAATGAAATATTTGAGAATACTGTCGGGTACCTACGGAATTGCATTGTATACTTGATATGTGTTTGAGTGTGTGTGCGCGCATGTCTGAGTTTGGTTTCATTTGGGCAAGAAAACGTAAACATAATTTTGCCAGTACAAACAGTTCTCGAGCATTTGCCAGTCGCATTTTGAACATTGTGATGTGAGCATGCGGTTATTTCTCTCGTTGTGTGGAGTGCATAATAAACCAATAGTTTAGAAAATAACGTACCGGTTCGCAAAAAAAATATTCCGTTGAGTGGATCATGTTTATAAAGTGCAAATTATCAAATGTTTATAACTGATAAAACAATATTACATGTGTTTACAAATATAACATGTAAGGAACGTGCCGGTTCGCTAAGAAAAAAATATTCCGTTGAGCGGATCATGTTCATAAAGTGCAATTTAGCAAATATTAATAAATACGAGAACAATATAACATGAATATATTTATATTGTGTGCATAACAAAGCCATGGATATTTGTCAGCATTTTTGAAATATTAACACGATGCATAATATGCAGAAATATGGTGAAATATTTTTAAATCGGGACTTGGTTAGATTTTATGTGTGCTCGGTATGTAACGCTGTTTACGAATCGACAAATGTTGTAGGTCACAACAATCAATTCGTTACCAACGAGGTTTGTAAGTTTTGGAATCATGTTCAGCAGTGCCACGGCGATATTTTGCATCTACTTATTCCAAATTTTCAAAAAGAGCTTTCACCTGAACTCGCAAAAAAGAAGTTGGAAATGGATAATGTTATCGTTATCGATGACGATGATGATGAAAATAAGATGTTGAGTGAAGAGCAAAGTGCCGTTTCGAGTAATAATACATCGAATCAAAATCATCCACATCAGGTAAGTCGTACTTAAATTGCTAGGAGAGAAAATATAATATTAGTGTTACAAAAAGTATACAATAGGGCTATTCACAGTCTTGAGTATTTGACATTGCAAATTTGTGCAATTGTAAAAATTTTTCATCGATTGTGAGCGGCTTTTTCGGGTGACTTTACAACACTTGTTACAAAACATGAAGTTCACAACTGATTACTCACAAAATTATTTTATTATAAGGCAAACTTATTTTTTATGGATATGTTAAAAAAAGCTTTAGGGCTTTAAGGGCTTTTAATTGTGTCTTTTATGTATATTTAATAGGTCTCAGAATTTAAATTTTATCTTGAAAGAGTAAAAGAGAAAAATAAAAAAATACATTTCTTACCATCATAATTATGCTATTTTGGACTTCTTCTTGGATATTAAACAAACGGAATTCAAAAGTTGTTCGTCACAAGCAAAAAGCGTCGTAGAAGATTTATTTTTTTCATGCGTTTTTGTTTTTGATTACTATAAGCACACCGTTTAAAAAATTCATACTTTTCGAATTAAAACTTATTAAGCTAGATATTAAAAGTAAGATAAAATTAAAAGCTATCGTTCATGGACCATGAAAACTAGAGGTTGCAAGAAGTGTCGTACCGAAACTGAAATTTTGGCCGAAACCGACAATGAGTATTCATATGAAAATAAAAAAATTGTGAGTACTATAAAAACATTTTGTTTTATTAAAAGTAAACAGAAAACACGGCATTTCCTAAAAGCATAGGAAACAATGGTCTAATTCACATACCAAAAAAAATTTTTTTTGTAGCTGTGAAAAATAACTTTTTCGCAGTGTTGTCAAAACAAAATTTTTTTGAGTCAGATATACTTAGTCAGAAAGATTTTATTAACTCAACAAATCACGGAACAAATACTTAACTACGATATTTGACTACAAGTTTAAATATTACTAAGACAATGTTTGAGAATCTACTTCAACGAAATTCCCTAGGTTGATTAAATAGGTTTTTTCTTTTTCGCCTTTGCTCGAACTGTAAAAGTAGCTACCCAGCGGCAGATGGGCAATGCACTTCAACGATGAATGGAAAGATATTCGTAGGCGGTAATGTACACATCTTCGTATCCACTTTCAACTTACTTTTAGAAGGCAATGGTCGCTTTATAGGCAGACGTTCTACATTTTCGATTACAAGATATGCCATCGAGTAGTTAAGCTTCCTAGTCAAGCACAGAGGCTACATTTTCGATTACAAAGTATGCAAACAAGTAGTCGAGCTTCCTTCTCCCATATACAACTTCACGTTCAAATTCATATATGAATAACATTACACAAGTGTACTGCCTTTCATATATGAAATATAGGAGTACTCCGTAGATTTGCCGCTGGGTGTTAGCTAAATATTGTGTAGCTTCAGGTTTTTTTTTATTTCCTTTTATCCATTCTCACAGTTCGACCGAGCTTCTCTCAAGTGACTTAAGGGACATTTTATATAATAAGGGAAAAAACTTTTTTTTGAGAATCGAATTTTTTTTGTAAGTCATTTCATATATGTCTCAAGAATATGTAAACAATTTTTTTTTCAAAATTCCTCCTCTTACTATAATTTTAATCCTGTTTTGCTTACGCCGTCAAGCGTGTTTTTTCTAAAATTGAACAGATGACTTTATTACTCTCGCACCCCTCTCCTAGCTCTATCAAATAGTTTATATTGTATTTATTATGTATTATATTATTGAGTACTCATATAATTTGTATAGGAATGAACATCGCCAAATGTCGCAGTACTGAATAGGCCACGAAAATAAAATCGGACCAGCAAAAAAAAATCAGGTGCAAGCAGAATTTGAGCAAGCAAAAGGCTTACTGTATGCACCCGAGATTGCAGATGACTGGTAAGTTAAAAAAACATAGTTTTTAATTTTTATCAAAAAAAAAAAATTCGTTTTTTTTAACCACGTGCTTACTCTTTTTACTAAGCATGTATGTTTATAATCTAGATTTTTTTTGTTATGAGTTTCTCTAAGCGAAAAAAAAAATTAATTTAATCATTAAAAGTTTCGAAAAACTTGTTTTGAACTTTAAACGAGTTCTTCTCGAAACTTTCTATTAAAATCGACCAGTGGTCGAAATTTTACCTTTTCGCCATACCACCCCGAGCGACGCTGGATATTACAGCTAGCAATATTCTTAAAAACTATTCGACTCCTCCTAACTGTGATTCGTTAAAAAAATAACTATCAAAATCGGTTGAGAAAAACCCTGAATGCCATACCACCCCGAGCAACGCCGGGTATTTCAGCTAGCATTTTTCTTTAAAAATTCGTCCGTACTTCTCACTACTCTGAGTCTATTTTCACATTCTTAGGAGCTACAGAGCTTATTAATATTTCACGACTTTAATTTACGTTATTGTTTCTAGCAGAAAAACTAACTTACATAAATCTAATTTTGATAGCTCACTATAAAGGCAATAAAATCGCCAACGGTATATCAACAAATAAAGATGAAATAAATCGGTTGAAACTACTAAATTTCAACTTTGAGTGCAAATTTCTCAGAATTTTGCGTAATAAATGAAATTTTTTTTAGATCAATTTTGTAACTCATTAAATTTTCTTTTCAATGACACTGTTTTTGGTGTCTCATATCTCTAAAAATAAAAAAGTTGGCTGTATTAAAAAACTTATACTTATTAGAAAATAATGATAAATAAAGACATTGCAGTTAGTTGTGCAGTAAATAATATCATTGTTTCTAATAAGTATAATTTTTTTCACAAACCGCTCTGTAAGGTATAATTCTACGTCATTGCGAAATAGTAAGGAAATAGCCTCTTGTCTAGACATAGTAAAGATTTTATTAGGCGCGCTCCAGCAGTAAGTGCTGATCGATTTGGACATATCCAAAATGTCATAAACCAAGCTTAGACATATGGTAAACAAACCCTTTTGCCACGTTAGTAATTTTGTTTACGCGTCATATACTTTTGGTTGTGTGAAATATCTGATTTTGTGCTAAATAATCGTAATTTGCGGGAAATGTTGATTTTCTTATTTCAGTCGAAGATAATGGTGGCTGAAGCACATCAAGAGCTTCAAAAAGCTTACGGAGATGCTGCTCTAAGTGAAGCAACGTGCCGTGGCTGGTTCCATCACTTCAAAACAGTGATTTCAATGTTGACGACCGACCGCGTGAAGAAAGGCCAAAAACCTTCGAAAACGCTGAATTTGGAGGTATTGATCGATGAGGATCCGTGCCTGTGAGCAACTGTTCCAGCTGCAAAAAACTACTATAACTACTTATGTACTAATAGGGGAGAAAACTGAGAAAACCTTTCACTTACAACAATACAACATACAACTTTACAACACCTTGTGAATTGCCTATGTCTGTTTTAAACAAAAAAAAAAAAATTGATTATTCAGAACTTATAAAATATGGAGATATGGATTAATTCAGAACCTATCAATTTGGTAACTGCTATTCAAATAGAACAAGAGTCATGAAGTTGATTTTTCTAGATAACTTTTAAGCAATCTGCAAGTTGTTACCAATTGCCAGTAAACAGAAGTGCTTCATTCAATCAAATAAAACTTTTTTCTATTTATCTTTAATAATTTTTAAATGGCGACGCTGTAATTTTTAAACTAAGAAACGGATTACACCGTTTATGCCGTTTTAAATTGGTAGGAATTGTTGGCAGAAATGGTACGTTATCGTATAGTTGGCTTTGCATTATATTCTCTAATCTATATTACACTAGCTTATACCTGGCGCGCTTTGCTGCGCTCAGCGCTTATCCCCTAAAAGCGGTCGTAGCTTGAGTGAGGCCATGCTTTTATAGTAAGTTCGTACCGAGTTTCATTGATGTTCGACTTATTTCGAAAGCTATAGCGAAAATTTGGTGTGCTGAAAAAGTATCACGCCCCTCGTCCAACGCCTTTTATATGTTATGCCAGTGGAACGGCATGTGTAAATTGAGGTCGAATACTGAATTCCGAGGCTGTGCGAATTATAATTCTAAAACTGTTCGATATCGAAAATTTGAAGTATATTTAAGGTGCATTTTACGATCGGCACCAGACTTCAAAGGAACACTCAAGGCTTTTGTATAAAAATTGGCTCAGCGTTTTCGGAGTCCTTACGTGATATTCACATATACCCACATACGTACATATATACATTAAGTCGCCTCATGCTCCATAGAAAAAAAAAAAAGTTGTTCGGTCCGGTTCTTTAAAATAATCCACGGCTTCTGTTATGTTGATCCCCAAAATATTTCGAATAAGCATATTGGCTGGTATGGTAGTTAAAAAAAACAAACGGTCAGAAATAATAGTAATGAAAAAGTTATTTTGCATCAAAAAATCATAAATTTTTTCCGTTGCACCAAAGATAATGCGGATTTTTATGGATTGTTTTAACTTTTTCCATATTATTTTCACTAAAATTCAAATGAATTTTTTTTCCATACTACTTTTAGTGAAATAAATTGTAAAATGAAAAAAATGTGTCATTTTTTTTGTAATTTCATTCAATTTCATTCTTCACTTTACACTATATTTTTTCATCAATAGATGATTTATTTGATTAAAAGTAGTATGGCAAGACAAAAAAAAAAAAAAATTTAAGTTACATTTTAGTGAAAATAATATAAAAAAAAGTTAAAAAATTAATGAAAGTCCGCATTGCTTCTGATCTGATTTATTGATGCAGATTGGAAGAACTTTTTCATTACTATTGTTATTTTTAACTACCACACCAGTAAATATTTTTGCAAAAAACTTAACTTTAGAGCATATTTCAAACCATTCTGTGGCATACTGGTTGAGGTGCGTGGCTTGTAAGCCAGGTTCGAATTCCATCTGATACAGAGAATTTTTTTAACTGAATTAATTTTTCTGTTCGGCCATCATCTCTATGCAGACAATGGCAAACTTCAGAGAGTAAAAACTGATATGTAATGCCGCGTTTCCATGTGATCTTTCAGTATCTTATCTTATCCCATATCACAAAACACATGCTATAAAGAGCGAGATGCATATATGTACTTTTTCCTATAAAAAGTTGACATTTGCAAAATATGTAAACAAATCATAAATTTATCAATTTTTGCAAGTTTACTGATTGCAAGACGTGCTCATTGAAATAATTTCTTGTCTACGTACCCTAAATTGTTTTATATAATTATTATTATGCAGACAGCATCAGGTGTTATAGGTAATCTAATTCGTGTGCCACAACTGCAGCAGCATCAGTAAAATACACACAAAAAAAAAATATAAAAAAAAATTTAAAAAAAAGTTTTGGTGAATCTACCAAGCACCAAATTAATGAAAAAAATCACTGATGCTTTCCATAATATACATACATACATTGCATACTCCAGAGTCCTGAAATCATCTGCATTAATTGCTTAGCCACGCGATGGTTAAAAAACCAATTTATTTTAAATCATACCCCTTTACCTGATTTTATTTTCCAATTTGTATACGTAATTCTGTACTATTTCAGAACAATTAATATTGGCGCAAATAAAATTGACAGCACAAAAACTACAACTATAAAAATGAATGTCATATTTATAGCATGTGATCAACTTTTATAGCAAAAGTTCAAGAAGTTGAACTTTTTCGATCTCCTATCATCACAGGGGATATCACATGCTATAAAAATGAAAAAGGTATACCTGTTTCACACTCACATTCATCAATGCCATAAAGTAGGGCTCACATGCTATTTCTTTCTTACAAAAAATGTGATACTAGAAGATAATAGAAGATCACATGGAAACGCGGCATAAAGCTTCTTGAGAACATAAGCCGTTCGGAGTCGGCATAAAACTTATGGGTCCACTTCTCGATCATTTGTGTTCAAACATTTCACAATACGCACAACACAATTGATCTTAAGAAGCTCGGTCAAAGTCCTTTTAAGGGCTGAAATTGGCCATTTGGTTTTGTTTTTTTTTATTTGCGGGTGGTATAAGTGGGCGTGGCAAATTTTATATGTATCACATATATATATATATATATATATACAGGGTTGTCCATATTCGACGGACCCATGTTTTTGTTAAAAAAATCAAAGAAAAAAATAAAAATTTGGCGGTTGGCAATCTTAATCATTTAATTTGTTCCAAGTAGATTTGTTTACATCAATTTTTGAATATGATATCTCTCAAATGGCCGCCTCTGGCGTTGATGGCGTATTGTGCCCTTTTTGCAGCATTTTCCATCGTTTTCGCCAACATTTCGGCCGGAATAGCGGCTATTTCTTCACGAATGTTGTCCTTGAGCTCTTCTACGGTCCTTGGCTTGTTAACGTAAACCTTTGACTTCAAATATCCCCACAAGAAGAAGTCAGGCGGCGTCAAATCGGGCGAACGCGGTGGCCAGTCCAAATCACCACTTTTCGACATCAAACGGCCCGGAAACAAATTCTTCAGAAAATCGATTGTTATGCGACTTGTGTGCGGTGGAGCGTCGTCTTGTTGAAACCAGAACTGCCTCATACGCTTTCGACGAATAATTGGCATCACAAAATTGGTCATCATGTCGCGATAACGCTCCTGGTTGATGGTAACAGCATGGCCATTTTCATTTTGGAAGAAAAACGGCCCAATGACCGTTTTCGCACTAACACCGCACCAAACTGTGACTTTTTCGTCATGAAGAGGCACTTCTTGAATCTCCTGAGGATTTTCAGTGGCGTAAATACGGCAATAAACGCTTAATGGTGTTCTTAGAAGGCGCACTTCTCACATTTTTTAATATTTTAAAAGCACGTTGAGTTTTCACAATTGACTTCTTCTGTTGAATGTAAATTTCAACTATTTCAGAGCGCTCGTGTGGCGTGTATTGTTCCATGTTAAAAATCTGCTTGGACTGACGCTTCAAACGCGGTATGTCATTAAGCGATCTGACATCTCTGTCAAAAGTTATGGCGTTGCCAGATGGGTCCGTCGAATATGGGCAACCCTGTATATATATATATATATATTCACTGCCACTTAGAGCACCTACGGGAGAGTTACTTTTAAAACGTGTACAGCTCAGGAATAAGCATGATTTCGAAAAAGCGGTCGTAGGTATGGTGCGACCACGCCCATTTTTTGCACATAGGCCGACAGTAACCATACGAACTAAATTACCAAATCTTAGTTTTCTACGGTAAAAGCCGTCTGATATAAAGCATTTTTACTGATGTGTGGGTGGTAAAAGTGGGCGTGACAACGTTTTTATATACAAAGTGACTGCCACTTCGACCGATAGCACCTGCAAACCAAGATTCACTATCAAAACGTGTATAACTCAGGACTAAGCATGTTTTCGATAAAGTGGGCGTAGATATGGTGTGGCCATGCCCATTTTTTGTACATTGACATACAGTAACAATATAAACTAAATCTTAGTCTTCTACAGCAAAAGCCGTCTGATATAAAGCATTTTTACTGATTTGTGGGTGGTAAAATTGGGCTTGACAACATTTATATATACATTGTGACTGCCACTTGGATCCATAGCACCTGTACACCAATATTCACTATCAAAACTTGAACATCTCAGGAATTAAAATGATTTCTGAAAAATGAGCTCAGATATAGTGTGACCACGCCCATTTTTGTACAGTCGCCGACAGTAACCATCTGAAAAAAATTACCAAATTTAAGTTTTGTACGATTAAAATCATCTGATATATAGCATTTTGTCTTGGTTTGTGGGCGATAGAGCTAATTTGGGTTGTATGGGAGGTACCATGCCTCCTTGTCCAATCAACATCAAACTTCACAGGAAACTCTCAAAATGTTGCTTCAGTCTCCCTAAAAATATCATAAAGATTGGTTCGACGGTTTAGGAGTCTATACGTATACGGATGTATACATACATGCATCCATTTTTATAGATATAGAAGAAGAAGAAGATAATCTCACATGTGCTAAAATGCATACCAAAAAGTTGCAAATCTGTCAAAACAAGTTGCTTAAAATGGCACTAAAACTACCTTGGCATTTTTCTACTAAGAAACTTCACGAAAAGTATAATGTTGATCTCATCTCCGACCGTATTGTCAAAGCAACAGAGAGGTTTAAGAATTTGAGTTACATGTCTGATAATATACTTGTATCTAATTTATATCGATCTCACTAGTCATTTATATCGTTACCTATTTATTTACTTATTTATTGCTTACTTTAGTACTTGCAAGTATTGGTTTTTTTTTTAAACGTATACATGTATGTATGTATACGTGTTCCTACATTTATGTTTTTTTTTTTTTCTTTTTTTTTTAAATGTATATGTGTATCTATGTATGTGCTTATATACACGTATACGTTTTCGATTCTTTGCGTATAGCTTACTTCCATACACTCTGTGTACTCCTTGAATAATATCAAGTTTATGTTTTTAAATTTCTTCTGTGATATTTTTATTTTTTTTTTTTTTTCTTTTTTTTTCCTGTTTAATAGAAGGTTTTTCTTGTAGTTTTCCTTTTGATATAACATTATAAATATAAAACCTAAAATTAATTATTTCAATCATAAGTATCATTTTTTAGTTGTAATGTATTTGATGTACTAAATCTCTGTAAATTGTGCTATAACGAAATGTATTATAACGTTTACTACTACAAATAAAGATAAATTTAAATTTAAATAATCTCATTGATATTTTATACGGAAACTATGTTAACTTCACTACTAGTAAAATTTATATTTTCATGTGAAAATCGTTCGTATCGTCTATGATTGCCTTTCATTAATCCATCAATTTTATGTTACTAAATACATTTCCATAATTTATTCCATAATTTATTCTTATTTTGCTGTTTTGTATTAGTGCATTATATATATTGATTGAATTTAGCTTTTATTGCAATTAAAGCATTTTTCATGTAACTCCAGCAGACAAAAGGGGCATAAATATGACCTAAATCTTAACTGTTTAGTTAATGCAAGCTTGCAATCATAACTGCAAAATGCAACTGCAATGGGCTGCAAAATGCAAGCCCAGCTTTAATTTCAACGAATAAAAATTGCAAAATTCGATTCTTTTCTTAGAAATTTGTTTTAAATGCTATTTAGGTTTTATTTTGTTCAGTCATGTTTTGTGCAATACTTCGGATACATGATAGACGATTAAAAAATGTAAAATTTATTCTGCAGCATACATGTCTGGAAGCAAAGAGACTTAGGTTGCGAACATAGTAAACGCTTGTTGCTGAGCCGTGCCGAAAAACACATTGGAGGAAAACAGGTGCATGACTTGGTTTTGTTATTGCTCCAATGAGTTTCCATATCAAAACTCGGCGCTTCCATATCAAATCGGACGCTTTTCGAAAATCACATATTTGCATATTTTTTTGTAATTTTTTTGCAAGTTATACACTGTTAAAAATTAAAAAAAAAAAATCAACATTTGTGATTCGTACATGGAGTAAAACAACTATATCTCAAAACCGTTAGTCCTATAAAGAAATGTTTTGGAAATATTTTAGAGATCTCGAATTGATCTTCTTTATGGTGTAGTTTTTTACTAACACTTTAATGAAAATTTTTAATTTTTTGGACACTAAAAATTCCAATCACATTTTGCAAGGTCAGCCACTATTTTTTTTTTTTTAAACATTGTCGTATTGAGGCATTAATTCTTAATGCATTCCCAAAATTCTACGTTGGAAAAATATTGCTTACTGTTTTAAACGAACTTTTAAAAAACAATTTTTATATATTAATTTATTTATTTATATTTTTTTATTTACTTATTATAAAACTTAAGAAATAACATTTCGTAACAAATTTTTAAATGATTCCCTAGGACTAGAAAAGTCAATATCATAATTCACTGATAGAGTATTTATTTCGTGTAACGCTCTATTATAGGTGAATTAAATGCATAGTTAGTTTGGCAAATGCCTAAATAAAACATATCTGAATGGCGCAAGACTCTACTCGGAACATTGAAATTCTTTAACTTTAAGATATAAGGACAGTCTATTAAGCCAACAATAACATCATAAATAAATAACAGGGAAAATAAAGTTATTTTTTTTTTGTAAAGATTCAATATTTAAAAGTTTACATCTAGCATCATACGAAGGAATAGGTACCTCAAAATTTAAAAATGATTTTTGTGATTTTTGTTCAAGGCGTATGTTGTGCGAAGCATAGAATGGATTCCAAATAATGGAAGCATATTCGAATTTTGAACGGACCAAGGAGATATACAGAGGCTTAAGCACAAAAAGATCCATAAATTTCTGACTATTTCTGCAGACAAAAACTAACACTTGATAAGCTTTAGGTATAAAAAAATTTATGTGGCTGACACAAGTAAATTTCGAGTCAAATATAACACCAAGATCCTTAACAAAATTTTTCCGATTTAGCGGTACATTTTCAAGAAGATAAGATTTATTTATGTTATAAACGGATTTAGAATACGTATTAACGGCACATTTGTCCCGGTTTAAATGTAGACGGCTTAGAACACACCATTCCTAGACAGTATTTAAGTTAATTTGTAACTTTTGCGCATCAGAAGCAATCCGTATATTAAGATATATATTCAAGTCATCGGCAAATAGCAAACATTGTGAATGCTTTATTGAACACAAGATATATTAAATAAAAATTAAAAATAAAAGAGGGCCAAGTATACTACATTGTGGTACCCCAGATGATGCAATGAAAGATTTTGAGATATTATTATCAATTCGTACATAGCTTATTCTATTCGAAAGATAAGATCTTAACGAATCAAGAAAAGCAGATTGAAAACCAAATTTTGCTAGCTTACTTAGTAGAATACAGTGTGATATGGAAAGAACAATTAATCTCAAGAAATGGACCGGTAAGTTGGCCACCAAGATCATGCGATTTGACGCCTTTAGACTATTTTTTGTGGGGCTACGTCAAGTCTAAAGTCTACAGAAATAAGCCAGCAACTATTCCAGCTTTGGAAGACAACATTTCCGAAGAAATTCGGGCTATTCCGGCCGAAATGCTCGAAAAAGTTGCCCAAAATTGGACTTTCCGAATGGACCACCTAAGACGCAGCCGCGGTCAACATTTAAATGAAATTATCTTCAAAAAGTAAATGTCATGGACCAATCTAACGTTTCAAATAAAGAACCGATGAGATTTTGCAAATTTTATGCGTTTTTTTTTAAAAAAAAAGTTATCAAGCTCTTAAAAAATCACCCTTTATTTTACCTTGTTTTTGAAATAATTAGTTTTTAAACCATTTTAATACAAAAAGCGTGAACTTGCGTTCATTGTATATAAAAGGGGCACATCATCGAATGCCG
Organism: Coremacera marginata; assembly: GCA_914767935.1. Taxonomy (NCBI): domain Eukaryota; kingdom Metazoa; phylum Arthropoda; class Insecta; order Diptera; family Sciomyzidae; genus Coremacera; species Coremacera marginata. Next base: position 142,640,682 of record OU612044.1, read on the forward strand.
TTATATTTTACATGAATTAAGTTTGGCATATTTACAATGTACTTATAAAACCTAGTAATTAATTAATAGTCTTAATACCCTCAATAGTTTAGAAAATATTGATCTTTTAAAAATGTGCTATTTTAAAATTATTATAAAAGTTTTATTTATGTTGACGGCATGGGCTAAAAATATTCGATTTGGTATAAAACTAAATTATATCAAGTTTCGTGCCGATTGATGAACTTTTAAAACTCGCTTAAGAGTCCGAAAATTGGAGAATCGTTTTATATGAGTTTTTCTGGGAATGAAAAAAGTAATGAAAACAATACTTGAAGTATATTTTTTTTAAAATACCTGGTACGCATTTCGTTTTTTATTGATTGTTATTCAAAATGACGTATCAAATTTAAAAACCGGTTGAAAATTACCAGAATTCTGATATTTTACTTTTCAAATATTTGAAACTTTTGATTTAAAGTTATTAAAACAGTCAACCAAATCTAAATGCTCGAATTCATTTTCCCAGTGTACACCACTTAGTAGACGATTTATATGATTAAAGTTACAATTTTTGTAATTAAAATTAAATGAGATCTTATTTTGATTCGGTAGAAATTTATAGAACTCAAAAGTTATGGTTATAGGAATATGATGAATACTAGACGAAGATAAAGGAAAAACTGATTCACAAACTTGAAAATTATTGCTAATAAAAACCAAGTCTAACAGTCTTTTACATACAAAATACTTTTAATTTTAATTAGAAATGGGATTTTGAGTATTTGTTGTCATTTTAACGGTATTTTATCAAGCAATAAAATAAAAAAATATATATTTTAAGCATAAGAAGCTGTTGGAGGTATATTACTAGCTTAAAATTTATAAAATACTATAGGAAGTACAAAAAACAATTAAAATTCAGTACAGTGAGTACTATAACAGTGCATAATTCGCACAAAACAATAAAAAAAAATTTTACAAAATATGCAAATATTCTTAATTTTTATGTACCTACTATTGACGTTCAAAATTTAAAAAAAATCGGAATCCTCAAAATCAATTTTATTTTTTAAAAAAGCGTCCGAATTGACATGAAATCACCGATATAAATAAATCGATAAGTTACTCAATCACAGTACTCAATAACAGTACTCAATAACAGTAACAGTGCTTTTAGCATTTCATTTACTCACAGACTGCAAAGTATCGTATCAAGGCTTTCCGGTTTGCATTGCGGCGAGCTTATTGTGTTCATAGCATTCGAGTACTGCCAGATTTATTTTCCAATAAAACGGGACAAAAGCAATATTATTACGAAAAAAAGGAGATCTTTAAAAATTTAACGGGACAATTGTAAGAGGGTAATGTTATTAACAACAAATTTCATTATTAAGAATGAAAAAACATTTGATAAGAATGAACGAGTCTTAAATTCAAATCAAATAAGTTGATCACCTAATATATTAAAAAAACACTTTTTTATGAAGTTTTATTATAATTGTACTCAAAGTAAAATAGTATTTCTGAGTATGTAATTCTATACAAGCTAAAATGAAATTAAATATTTGAAATATTAGTGTTTTATGTATAAAACCAAACTTTTTCTACTAAGTATCAGTAAATTGCAGTACAAGTCAGTAGAAATAATACAAAACTGCCTAATTTGAAAGAAAAAATCATTTTTTAAAGGACCCTTCTTTTGATCCGATTGATAACCCGTGCTTCTTGAAAGTATTTATATTCAAATTAAAAAACGTTTACATTTATTAAATAGCTCAAATATGCAATTACTGCTATTTAGAATAAAAAAATTTAAGTTTGAAGAAAACGATTTAATTCAATCACTGCTAAACTAGAAGTGTCTTCGAAATCTTAGTTCATGTTGTTGGCTGATTATTCTTTGATTTGTATCGATAACTTAAAGCTGTAAGTACAATGCTTTTTGTAGGGTACAAATTTAATCTTGTTTTGTGGTTTATCTGGGTAATTCAGTGGAAACAAGTAAACAATTTTCTTTTAAATTTCAATGTATATTATTCCTCAAAATCAGTTAAATATTTAAATTTTTAGTAGTATTTTAAAGCGCAATTCAAAGAATCTGGTGAATTCAAAGAAAAAGGTTCTCTTATCACACTTTTAAGCAAAAAAAATAAAATTGCATGAAGTGAATTTGTCATCAGAAGTAGTCTTCGAAGAATTAAACTGTATACCTAGAGACAGCTCTTTTAAGTAGAATAAAAAAAAAAAACGAAATGGCCATTTCAGCCCTTGAAATGACGACCGAGCTTCTTATGATCAATTGTGTTGTGCGTGTTGTGAAGTGTTTGAAAAAATGATCGACAACTGCTTATGAACAGAAAAATTAACTCAATTAATAAAACTTTTTGTGTCAGGTGTGAATTGAACAAGGGTTCTCTGGAGAACCAGGGTATCTAACCTTAATACTGAAATTTACTTCTTGAGAAGTACATAGAATTACAATACCTTTAGTTTCAATTGTATTTTATAAATCTGAAAATTATTAAAACTAACCATGTTTTCCCCCAAAGTCATTTTAGACAAGGAGAATATATTTGTGGGGAAGGAGCAACATTTTATAAATTTTACGACAATTTTAGATTATAATCACTATTTCACTACTACTACTACAATACTATCACTATTTTTGTAAAAGCATCATATCAATTTATACCGTATATATGTGGATACTTCTTCCAAAATCATAGATAAATAAAATTTTTGAAAATACGGATCAAGTCTTCTCCCGGCGGGACATTTAAAATTTAATACAAAATACGGGACGTTCCGTTAAAAACGGGGCATCTGGCAACACTATAGCATTTAGATAAAAGTAGCTTATTGAGCTTATATTGGTGTCATAGTGCTCGCTTTCTGTTTGAGGCTTGCTTCTGCTTTATTTTATTTTTTTTTTAGTTATTTTTTTATTTTCAAGTTTTGTTGTGAGAAGAGTAAAGCCGAATTCGCTGACCTATTTATACAAAGAAGCCCTAAAAGTGCTTTTGGCGATTATAACTTGTAAGAAATAAAGTAGAGAAGGAAAAAGGTAAAAAAAAGTAATAAGTAAAATATACATGCAAAGGACCACGATACGATTATAACACTGGGTCCATATGTGCAAGTTATCACTTGCAAGTAGAGAATACCCAATGAACCATAAGCGAAGGTTTTGAGTAAGGTGAGAGTTTTGCGGACGTTTTTGGTTAGAATTTTTTTTTTCTTAATTTTTTCTTTTTTATTTTGTCGCTTAAAAGTGCTTGTTATAAAATATTAAATTCGTGAAAGCTTTTCCCATAAAGAAAAATTGTGCATATTTTGCGAAATTCATTAAAAACTTATTTTGAGTAGAAAATTAATAATTTTTGTATCATTTCAGTAGGTAAGACTTCCTTGTAAATTAACTATTTTTTGTTCATAAATGAGTTCGGAAATGAATCATTTATGTTTCTTTTTTGCATTCTAAAATGAGTTCAAAAAAGAATAATTTTTTTTTTATCATATCAGTAGGAAACAATTTCTCATAAACGAACCATTTTTTGTTCATCAATGAGTTCACAAATGAATCATAAATGTTACTTTTTATATTCTAAAATCAGGTAAATAAAGGAACTTAAAATGAAAATGTTAACCTACGTACAAACGTCATATGAACTTTTTTACCAGTGCGAGATGGATGTACTGCTACACGTATGCATTTCAACATTTAATTAATTTTCAACATTTCAACATATCTGTCAAAAATTAAAATCAAGCCCAAATAGAATGAAAACCACGAAAACATTCCATGCAAAAATGTAATCAAATAAATTCCCCAATTAATAACTTAACTATTTTGATATTTCATATATAATTTGGAAGTTTGTCAAATTGGAAAACAATCACGCCTTTTCCCCTTTGAAACGTCAATATCATGAACAACACAATGCGTGAATTCCAGCCCAGGTATATTAATCCTATTAACCCAATGATTAATATGATCTTTCATTTTAGTAATAATCATTTCTTCTTTAACAAAATATCGATATGTAATTATAAATAGTATTATGCAATAATAAAATTTATAATTCAAAAAGGTTCTTTTTTTAACTCATTATTGAACAAAAAAAGGTTTGTTTTTGAGAGGCAATTCAGTCCAAAGATTGATACAAAAAGGGTTCAATTTCGTTTCGGTTTTTTACAAAAGAACTTTTGTATGGTTCATTTTTGAACTCATTTCCGACGAAAAAACAGTTTGTTTCTGAGAGGCATTTTCGTCAGGCGATTGATTCAAAAAGGGTTAATTTCCGAGTGCCGAAAAAGAACTTTTATGGTTCTTTTTTTAACTCATTTCCGAACAAAAAACTGGATAATTTATGGTTCTTTTTTTAACTCATTTGCGAACAAAATAAGGTTCGTTTTTGAGAGGCATTTTAGTCCGACGAATGATATAAAAAGGGTTCATTTAAGAGTGCCTAAAATGAACGTTTCTACCCGAAAAGGTTCATAAATGAATTCAAAAACGGTAGTTTTGGTTCACTGGGTATATATTGTTTTCGAAAAAGTTCGAAATTAACTGGAAGTAGCTTCAGCGTCCACATGTGCAAGTTTATTTAAAAATGTCGTCGAATGCGAACGTTCTTCCTGCAATTGCAGTATTGCTTGAAATGAAGAAGTTAGAAAACGACAATTTGCAATTAGTTTTTATCAAACAACTATCATATCAAACATATCAAAACAAGCACGTCAGTGAATAAAGGTTTTGAAATACAAGCAAACACTGCACGAAGAGACAGTAGAATATTCAAGCAACAGAACAAAACTGAAGTAGAACCTACTGCACTGTCACTGAAGTACTTACAGGTAAAACAATTGTTTGTGTTTTTTTTTGTCATGTTATAATCGCTTCAGCACAATTCGAGTGCATTAATGGGTTTCTTTATTAAAAGTTTTGTTTTTATTACCTTGCATTTACAGATTCCTACCAAAAAAGCCTTTAAACATTTTAACACAAACAAAATTATTACAATAGACAAAGTTACAACTTAAATTACATTTAAATTATTTATTATGTTGTCAAAAATATCTCTTCTAACTTACAGATATAACTTACATAGATTGATATAAGCTGATCGATTCTGAAACAAGCACTCGCTATGCTTGCTATAATTTACTGTTACTTCACTGTATTGTCGCTTTATGTTTGGATATTCTGCTCTGCATCATAACATAAGCACTGTCTGCTACTGTAGCGAAAAGCATTTCAACTAGGGACATGGTTATCGTATCGATACTTCAGAGTATCGATACTTTTTTTTTCGATGCGAGTACTTTTTCGATACTTTGGATCTATTCGATATTTGACGACATCGATATTTTTTACCTAGTACCGAAACAAAATGTACATATCATTATACAAAGAAAACAAAACAGCGTCTAAAAAGTAAAAGATATGGGAAATTTTTCAAGTTAAGCGATACAAATTCTTCAATCGAGAGTAAATCAATTTTAATTTATAATATAATTGTTATATTGATATATATAACATTAAAAAATGTTAGTCCCACACTCAAAGACATATATCATGAAGTTCAATGTTTGCAGATGATGTGAATCACGCAAAACTGACAAAGTTTTGAAAAAACACACAAAACTTGCAGCGTTTAATTAAATTTAAAATAAATATAAGTTCTTTACTCCAGGATAAATAAAAAAGTTTATAATTTTCTGAAATATTTATTTCAATTTATTAAATATAACATTGAATGAAATTTATTTCTAGCTAACAAAAAATTGAAGAAGAACAACAAACTCATCACCAAATATATCAAACAAAAACTGTTTTTTTTTGTAATGAAAAATTTTTTTGCACGTCAATTTTGAGGTTTTTATATTTTTGATGTTTTATCATCTTTGACGATTTACAGTTTTTGACATTTTATTTTTGACATTTATTAAAGAAAAATAACTTTTTTTACCATTTAGTTTCATTAATTTTGTAAAAATAACAATTCGAGAAATCAACAATTGCCTCTGGTTAATTCTATTTTAACCAATTAAAAATTAGCAATTTTCTTTTCGAGAGTGTAACTTCTTTATACTACCATGCAAAAAAGTACGAACAAGTATTCGATATTCATGGTATCGATACTTTTCTTTCAATATTTTGTGGGTATCAATACTTTTCCTTCGATAGCAAAAAAGTCGATATTTTTTCTTTCGATATCGAGTCCCTAATTTCAACTGATGAAGTGCTTGTTTCGTTGCTGAGCTGTAGCATAGAACTAGTGTAAGCGATGTCAACGCTACAGTGAAATGCAGTGCACTGAAGTACTGTACAGTAGTGAAGTGTCGCAAATAGAATGTTTTGTGCAGCTCTTTAATAAAAACATCTTCAGATAATTGTCGCTAGAAATAATCAATAATTGATGTACTATGTACAAAATGCAATCTCTAACTAGTAACAGCTGTTTAATTTTAGCTTTATTAATTTCACAGTTTCATAGTTTTTTGTGTATTGTTACATTTCATATAAGTTTTCGAGTCAAAGTTTGTTGTTTTTAGTGTTTTTTATTACCATTAAAAAATGCCAAAGAGGAAATGCAAATTCCATCCCTTATATACAATGGAGTGCTCCTTAATAAAGCGAGTTTAAAGTGAGCACGAAACTTTGTGTGCGGTGTGTGATTGTTATATTTCCATCAGCCACGGCAGACGGTCTAACATTTTTGATAACATCGCAAGTGCCAAACATTAATCGTAAAAACATAAAGTTTTTTGAGGCGTCAACTTCGAAAGACATTTCTTTGTTTCTTTTGAAACAAAACCACCACATGTCAATTGTTCAGCTCAGTAGATTGAACTACTAAATTAAGTGCATTCTTATATACGGACTCGGAAATAGCAGCAAAGCAATCGAACGCTAGAACCAAACTAATGGCTTTAGTCAAGAATGTTTTGACTCCGCATTCAGTTGCAAATTTTGTAGAAATATTAATTAAAAACGTGCCTTTTTACGAAATTTCAAGACTCCAACAACCATAAAGTAAAAAAAAAATGTTTCCCTTGTTAGTTAATTTTTCTACTGAAAAAGAAAGTTTGCAAATTAAGTTATTAAAGCCTACAACTTTACCTAACAAGACAGATTCAGATTCTGTGACATCATTTTGTATTGACACATTAAGCAATTACAAAATGCCTTTAAAAAATCTTGTAGCTTTTGGTGCTTGTAATACCAATACTTTGGTGGATAGAAGACGGAATAAATAAAAATTTTAATAAATTAGAAGAGGCTTCAGGAAACAACATTGTTGCTTACCCTGCTCATATACTTAATAACACAGTTTCAACTGATATGGATGTCATGTCTACCGATTTAGAATCTGTAGTGATTAAAATATACAAATATTTTTCTATATTTACTGGAAGCACGAAGCAGTTTAAGAATTTTGCGGCAATGCGGACACAACGTACAAAGGAATTCTCTCTTATAGTAGAAGCCGGTGGCTCTCATTGGAACTAGCTATAGAAAGAATCTTGCAAATGTGGAAGCAGCTTTCAAATTTTTTGCTAAAGAATAGCACATTGCTATATTCGTTCCCATTCTTTGATGATTGAAAAACAAATTAAAAAAAGTAAAAATCCACAACTACAATTATTGAAGTTTGAAACGAAACAAATCTTATTTTAGAGCAATTAAAGAAAAGCGATTTATAATCAAGACAAATATTACTTTTTGAAGAGGATGTGAACAATTTTTTTAATGTAGCAAACGCGCATGGAATAATGGGATTTGAATTTGAATAAATATGATGTTTTTAATTGGATGATCTAAAATAATGCACCAAAGTGACAAGAAGTTCAAAAACAGTATTATGTAATAAACGCTTGGAAGAAGTCGCATATTTAATTCATTTATTGAAAGTCAAAATGATGAATTTATATATAAAGATGAATATAAAAAATGGCATCCACTTGTAGAGATGAAAATGGAGATCAGGTTACAGATACGTAGTGTGCGCTGAGATTGTGGAGACGGCACTTCTCCAATTTACTTACTGGCGACGATTCCACCAATGCCGCCTATGGAGACCAACCACCTAGCCATGAAGAGGTTGGAGTTGCTATCCAACGACTCAAAAACAATAAAGCAACGGGTGCTGACGGCCGGTCAGCTGAATTGTTTAAAACCGGTAGCGATGAATTGATAAAGCGCATGCATCAGCTCATCTGCAAAATATGGCTAGTCGAAAGCATGCCCGACGATTGGAATCTCAGCGTACTTTGTCCTATACTTAAGAAAGGAGACCCAACAATCTGCGCCAACTATCGAGGTATCAGTCTTATTTCCAACGCGTACTGTGAAAGCTGTAAGGTTCTCTCAAGCGTACTGTGTGAAAGATTAGAGCCGATTACAAATACACTGATTGCATCTTATCAGTGTGGCTTTTGACCTGGAAAGTCCACCATAGACCAGATTTTCACACTACAACAAATCCTGGGAAAAACCCACAAAAATCAAATTGACAGACACCATCTCTTTGTCGATTTAAAAGCTGCAGTCGATAGCCCGAGAAGAGATTGCCTATACGCAATAATTTCTGTGTTCGGTATATCTGCAAAGCTGATTAGACTTTGCAGGATGACGTTGAGCAACACATGCAGCTCCGTCAAGATGGGAAATGACCTCTCCGAAACCTTTAATACCGAAAGAGTTTTCAGACAAGGCGATCTACCGTCTTGCCATATCTTCAACATCATTATGGAGGGAATCGTACGAAAGGCCGGTGTGCATCGTAATGTCACCATTTTCTACAAAGGCGTCCAGCTTCTTGCGTACGCTGATGATATTGATATTGTCGGCAGAACCAAGAGAGATGTTATCGCTGCTTTCGCCGCTATCGAAAAGGAATCAGCCAAAGTAGGTTTGAAGATAAATGAGGGTAAAACAAAGTATATGCTGTCTACAAACAAGGGATCGCGGCGTTTAGACTCCCACGTTTCATCCGGCAGCTATAACTTTTAAGTAGTCAAGGAGTTTGTATACCTTGGCACCGCCCTTAATAACAACAACGAAGTCAGCCTGGAGATAAAGCGAAGAACAATAATTGCTAATAGTTGCTACTACGGGCTCAGTAAGCAACTAAGTTTTAGAGCCCTGTCTCGATCGACAAAACTAACATTCTACAAGACGCTTGTTCTACCTGTGCTTCTTTATGGCGCTGAGGCGTGGGTAGTTTCGCAAACTGACGCAGCTGCTCTGGGGGTGTTCGAGAGAAAAGTTATTCGCAAAATCTTCGGTCCTGTTCGAATGAACCACGAGCTGTATGAGCTCTACGAAAACATTAACGTAGTTCGGCGTATAACTGTGCAGCGACTACGTTGGCTGGTTCATGTCTATCGTATGAACGACGAAGCTCCAGCGAAAAAGGTGCTCGAGGCGAAGTAGTTGGTCAACGATGACGAGGGAGACCATGCCTCCGTTGGATGGACCAAGCCGAGAAAGCCCTAACCGCACTTGGTGTAACCGATTGGAGAAGGCGCGCGCAATGCAGAGGCACCTGGCGAGAGCTGATGAGGTTGGCCGCAACCCGAACACGGGTTGTTATGGCCACCTAAGTAAGTAAGAAATAACATGGTATGGCAGCAGTGGCGCAGTGGGTGGATTGCGTGGCCCATACACCAGAGAACCCTGGTTCGATTCTCACCTGACAGAAAGTGTTTTCAATTGAATTCATTTTTCGGCCGTCACCTCTTTGCAGACAATGTCAAACCTCAGAAGTAAAAACTGCAATATAAGGCTTCTAAAGAAGATATGCCATTTGGAGTCGACATAAAACTTGTAGATCCAGTTCTCGATCATTTGTGTTCAAACATTTTACAATACGCACAACCAATTGATCATAACATGCTTGGTCAAAGTCCTTTCAAGGGCTGAAATGACCATTTTTTGTTTTTGCTTATTCGGAATAACAAGTTTGAATAACAATTTGTGAGAATATAATTTGAAAAGAAAAATAATTTCGTTGGTAATATCATCTGACGATACTACCCACTACAATAGGCTTTTTAATTGCTTTCATATTGTCTGACTTCTATTCTGCCAAAAGAAACAATATGCACATGTAAAGCATGTGTTTATTTTACACATGCTGTTTTGGGTATCTGCACGCTCAGCAATAATTTACAAAGGGTCAACCGAATGTTACAATATCAAGTACTCATTAGACCAGTGGCACTTAAACCATCAACCCCTGGCTCAACGGTTTTCTTGTTATTTTTTTTTTTTTTGTGCTACATGCAATTGTTGTGGTCTGTTTATATACCGAAATCGATACTTTGTAAACAATGAAACATTGCATGGAAACAATGTACGCTTAAATATTTTATCAAGGTTTAAGAAAAATTTAATATTTTTGGACATATGCGCCTAGTGTTACTGCCAGCCACATGCGATAAGGTTTCAATTTAAAAATGTTTAAACCTACAAAATTTTCTACATAAACTTGAGATAATTCTTTAAAAAACCTTCCATATAGGCCAGAGATGGGCATACCATACAACCAGCGTTGCCGTTTACACTTCGATCGAAGTTTTTCACTTTACTTTTATGTCGAACACTTTCACACTTCCTCTCTTGTAAAAATACTTTGATTTTTAGTGAAAAAAGCTGTTTTTATTTATTAATTTATCTCTTAATATTTTACATTATTTCACTTTTAAAAGACCATTCATGGCTTATTGTTGAAGTAAATGAATAATTTTAGCTTTTACAGTCAACAGTTCTATTTTACGATTTGTATGCAAATTATGAAAAGAGTGAATTGCAAAGATCCAGTTTGGTGAGCAGTACATATTTTGGATAAAAGTTCATTAGGTAATAGTTTGGTGCCCTTCATAAAATGTTTCCCTTATCTTATCGACTAAAAAGATATCGATTACCTAAAAAGAGAATGAAGTCTTTGGATACTAAATGATTTTCCAGCTTAAAAAAGATTTGAAGAGTTTTAGTTCAACGTTTTTAAATTAGAAAATTTCTTATGAGAACTGGTGTCACCCAAGAAGACGAACATTCGAGGAATCGTTGCTTACCTTACCACATAGTAATGCAACAATGGAAGGGGTATGCTCACAAACCAAACTAATTACAAATCCAAAAGAAGTATATTCAAAGTTAGCACCGTAAATTCTTTAATGCTAATAAAAGTCGTTTACAAATGATAATTTTATGATTGGATTTCCTCTAAGAATATTTATTTAGATAATGTTGTACAACAAGACGAAGTCTTTTATAGTACACCAGAGTGGCGAAAAGCATTCATAAAAACTATTAACTAAATACGATTTTTCATTAAACTATTATTAATTTATGTAGGGCAAAGTTGAAAACTTAATTCGTTAAGCACACTAATAACTTAATAATTAAGAGTAAAGTAGGAAAGTTATAAAATAGAATTACAGGGAGAGAAATGAAAGAAAATAAATATACAGACTTAGCTTTTATATAGGAAAATATTTATAAATTGCACGTTTGAAGCTGGTTCTTAAAGAAATTAGTTTTAAATAGCTGGGTAATGAATTCCAAAGTCTAATTGTGCCTATAAAGAAAAATCTACTGCTGTTGAGATAGGAGTACCTATGAACAATTAAATTAATAGACCTAACTGATTGAAAAAACTGAAGTTTTTCATAGAGGTATTCAGGGCTTTTAGTATAGATAAGCTTATGTAAGAAAATAAGGTTTCGTATTTTTAAATAATCCATCAGTTCGTAGCCAAGAATGCTTTTGCTTCTTAAGGAGATATGGTCAAACCTATGAACCCTATAAACATACCTAGCAGCGCAGTTGAATGCCACGAGAAGTTTATGCTGCGACTGTGAATCAAGTTGACTATAAACAACATCGGCAAAAGTAATGTGAGGTATAATGAGCTGAACAACAAGCCTGCGTCGAGTTTCGAGTGGTGTGAAATCAATAGAAGTTCTTAAATAACGTTACGTCCCATATATTTTTCCTACTGTCTTGTTTATATGATCCTTACAAGTAAGTTGCGAATTTAGTACAAAGCCTAGGTTTTTCACTTTATTAACAAATCAGAATTACAGTCAGAATTAAGCCTGTAGCTCAAATCTTCCAAGAGCCAAGTGGGTCGGGAGAGATAAAGTTGTATGTCGTCAGCATAAGCATGGACAGTAGCATATTTGCAAACAGAGAAAAGATCATTAATAAACATAGAGAAAAGGAGGGGACCCAGGATAGACCCATGGGGAACTCCGGTATTAATAGTTTTAAGAGAAGAACATACATTTCCTACTTTAACACGTTGCATTCTATTTTCTAGATAATTGGACAATAATTTTATTGCGCTTACACTAAAATTAAAGTAGTTTTGAAGCTTGTTGCAAAGCAAATTATGGTTGACAGAATCAAATGCCTTAGAGAAGCCAATGAGACAGAGAAGGGTTAAAAAGTTCTGATCATAAGATAGCCTTATGTCCTCAATGATTTTCAAAGCAGCTGTAGAGCAGCTGTGGCCAGACCGAAAGCCAAATTGCAGTGGGGATAACAATTTGTTAATATGTACGTATTCAGATATTTGATCGGACAATATTCTTTCAAAGACTTTTGCCAAAGCAAGCAGTATACTTATGGGCCTGAAGTCCTTAGGCTTTGAAGCGGATGCTGATTTAGCAATAGGAATTACTGTGGCAGCTTTCCACAGTTCAGGAAAACGAGAAGAAGTTAAACAGTGGTTAATTATATGAGTTGACATATTTTGTCAAAGCATAACAAGCATTGATGTTTACTACTAAAATCGAAGAATAGCTTCGCGTAAAATCAAATAACGTAATGTTATTTATTTTATATAAACTTTCTCAAACTGAATGTTGGAAATATTTTCATTAACATTGTTCATTTATACATATAAGTGATTGAAGTGTGCATTAATTTATTCTGATTAAACTTTTTTTGATTTAATTTTTTTTTTCGCTATTCATTATTACATGTATGTATGTAATATTGTTAATTTACCTGAAAATGTACCCAAAGAAGTATAATAAACATTTATGTAAAAAGACAAAATTCTTTTTAGCACTTCAAAAACTCTGAAAACACTTCCATCTTGCAGCCTAATTCACTTCGTTTTAAAATTTTCGAGCGCCAACAATGCATACAACCATGATACAATAATTTACAAGGTAGCCTTGACAACTACCTTTTTTCTCACGAGCGGCGATCGGGAGTTGTCAAATCAATACAAAGTTTACCTTTTCATCTGTTTTGCTGCTTCTTCGTTTTCTTTTTTTCAATAGTGGTATTCGCTCTTTTGTGTATTTATGAATACACTAGTGTACTTCTGTCAAAAAATTACACTAAATACACATGCAACAACAAATACCATAGCTTTTAGAGTTACACTTTATGAGTTTCTTTACAACATCAAAAGATGATTGTAATGTAGTTGACATTACTTGACAGCATTCTTGGCACCATTTCTTGTCCTTTGTTCGCCATAATTTTTCGCGCTAGCTCGTCACATCATATCGTTTTCTAATTAGAACTGTTTAAAATCCATCTGTAATGGAATCTGTAATGGAAAATGTTAAAATAAGGAAAAAACGTTCAATTGCCACCAGTGTAGCCAATAGTAGATATACTGCTGTGATAGAAGTCACTCACTCTTTCCCTTGTATTTATCGGTACAATTACAATCAGTACATCTAATACACGAAAGAGCGAATACCACTAATGTGTTTTTGACAACTCCAAATCGCCCACAGAACTGTCACTCCTACCTTGTAAATCATTATACCATGCATACAACGACATTACGTCAATGTATATGTGACGCTCTCAGCTTGCTACACTGAAAGCTGTGGTTGTGCAAAAAAGACAAAAAACAAATAAAAATTAAAATTCCAGTAGACATGTAAGTAGGTACGATATGTTCGTTCTGGACCAGGGGCACGGTGGCTCAAGACGATAACGTCACCCAGGTTCTTTTTTAAAAAAGCGTGAGAAGAAAAAACCGCAAAAACTTGTTGTAAATTGGAGATAAGCGTGGATGGATTGCTGCTTATGCTAGTGGACGGACAGACAAAACCGCAAATTCAAGTGTGAGCTGAGAGCTACGGGTTGGGATTGCGTTGAGAGCGGGTGAAGGGCGTGGAGGTCTAGTGCGTTCAAAAAATATAATCGTCGCATAAACTGATAAGAGCTTAAACTAATATATATTTGATGTTGTTGATGTTTTAAGTAAAGCAAGATAGGGAGTAATTTTGTTATAAGCACGCCAACCGAAGCCGCAACTAAAAATATGGGTCAAGACTCTAGAAACTAGCAATATGTGATACGATTCGTTATGCATTGATTTACTTAGCTATATTAATACCAATGATCTTGAACATACTTAACTTAATTGATATGAAAAAAGAAAACGAGATGCTTTACACATTAATAAAGTTGTACCTATATTTCCGATGTAAATACTATAGCTTTCATAAACTTCAAACTAACGTTTGATTTGAATTCGAGATTTAAATTTCCATCAAAAAATGCAATGTTAAGGTGAGAAGCCCAAAGCTTTATAGGTACTTACCTATGTGACTTATATTCCAGAATAGTGAATGGTGTGAGAGAGAAATGGGGAGAGAGAATAGGATAGTAAGAGAGATAAAAAGAGAGAAAAAACGAGTTAAGCTTAAATGATATGACTTACGTTATGAAAAATCTAAACTTATATTGATTGGATCAATTTAGGTACGGGGAACTGTAAGGGGGTTAAAAAATGTTTGTAAATTTATCATGGTGTTATTTGATGTATATAAGTATCATAGTTTTTGTATTGGATGACAACCATTTGAAACATAGGCGTATATATATATATTCGTAGATGAGGAGACATCTGGGGTACAATTCTCCGCTGAATTACCCCCTGGTCAAGTGACAAACGCCCAGCAAAATCTCCGCCTTAGGCTTTTATTTTAAGTAAACGAAACACACCGCAATATCCAAAAACCTCTAGAAGCTTTGAGGTGCAGAAACTTCGAGAATATTTTAGAAGCCTACAGCAACAACAACAACAACAACAGTTATGTCATTGAATGTCGATGACGTGACCCATCCCCATCCTGATACGAATTGTAATTTTATTTAAATTTTTAATAAATATTAAGTCGCTACAAAAAATTCCAAGCTTAAGGCCGGCCGGCAATACATTTAGAGGCATCCCAGATTCGAATTTTTATTTAGTGACTTAAAAACATCTTAAAAATATGTAAAAAAAAAATTTGTAAAGATATCTTGAATATTAAGAAAGGTATAAGCTTGAAAAAGGACCCGCGCCACATAGTGCCACCGCACCCATTTTTAGTACAGTTGCCGACGCTAAGCATACAAACTTAATTACCAAATTTCAGTCTTATACGAACAAAACCGCTTGAAATATAGCATTTTCATTGATTTGTGGGCGGTAAAAGAGGGCGGTAATTTTTTGGTACAATTGCCGAAAGCTTTATTACCAAATTTTAGTCTCATAAAATAGAAACAGCAGGAAATATTGCATTTCTATTGATTTGTGGGCGGTGAAAGGGGGCGTGGTTACAACTAAGTATGCAATAACCTAATCTAGGACCCAAGTAATACGCGTTTTATGTTTGAGAGAAATACGTTCAACCGTTTAGATTTTTATAATGATTTCTTAAAAGTGGGCGTAATGCAGTACCACCACGCCCATTTTTAGTACAGTTTTCCGACCATATCATAAATATCAACAAAATAAAGAAAAGTCCATCCAAATCGGTTGAGCCGTTCATGAGTGCACCGGAATCCAACGAACACCATTTCATTTTTATTAATATTGATTTGAAACAAGCAAATTTCTTCTAATAAAAACTATCACCTCAATACCACTCTTTTTTACTCTCCTCTAAATGTATTGCCGGCCTTAAGGTGATAAGGCTCAAGCTTCATAGTAAGCATAGTAAGCATAGTAAAAAAAAAAACGCAAGTTTAAGATAAGAGAGCATTGTAGAAGTTTAACATTTGTTTCTATACTTGTTTCTTAAATAAGTAAAAAAGTAAACCAGGCTAATACTGGCTAAGAAATATATTTCCACATAACTAAATTTTTCATGCACTTAAAAGAATTCTTTAGCGAATAATGATAAGAAATATATTTTTGCTTAACTAAATTCCTCGGGCATTTAAAGAATTTTTTGTGGATAAATGCTGATAAGAAATATATTTTTAGATAACTAAATTAAGCAATTCGCTGAAGTAAATTGATATAAATACGAAGCAGAAACCAGCAACAAGTAACATGGAAAATTTCACCACAGACGCCAAGGTTCGGGTAAATAGTTTGGAATTTCATAGAACGACAAGACCGGGAAGCAATGGTAGCGGATTACGACAATTTGGACTCTCTAGAGATGATCTAAGCATCCAAGGAGTTGGAGACCATGGATAAATACGCTACAATAAAAAGAAAAACCCTGTCCTCGCGGTCGACGAAGACACTATTGATTTCTTGGAGGAATATCATAACATGCTAGCAGCACGGAAGAAAAGAGAGGACCGCTGCAACGGCCATACTTGAAGCAGTTAATTAATTTATACAAACTATGTTCTTACTTATACATTTAATAACTAATAATAAAATAAGAGCAATACATAAATGAGGTAAATTACCAACCAACCTTTTTTTATACAAACACAGGAAAGGAAAGGGAAGCAAGAAAGAAAGGCATTTCCATAATTTAAAAGAATTTTTAATTTCGAGTGCTTCCTTATACCGGAAAACATTCAGAATTCGGAATCTTTGAAAACTGTACAGACATACAAGCTGTGTGCATTCAGTTATTATATTAAGTGTAGATTTAATAATTCTCTAGGTAAATTTAGATTGTATAAGGGGGTCGATGCACCTTTTATGTTTATTCATAATTTGGTTAGCGATGTAAAAGAAATTTACAATAGTTATCTTAATAGAATAATTCTAACGGATTTCCTCAAACTGGTTCAACTAACTATTCTAAAAACTACTAATAGCTGTCATATTTGCGAAAAAACTTTAGGAGTTTATAGGGTAGCAGACCATTGTCATTTAACGGGTAAATATCGCGCTTCAGAACACCAAGTTTATACCAATCTTTTTCCATAATCTTTCTTCCTACGATTGTCATTTGTTATTACAGAACTTTCATCGATTCCCGGAAGAATAAGCGTAGTACCTTTAATTAAGGAAATATATATTTAGGTTTTTAAACATTTTCATTTTGGTAATGGCAACAGCATTGAAGTAAGATTTTTAGATTCATTTGCATTTATGGCCCCAAGTTTGGCAAGCTTGGTCAATAATTTAACATACTTCGATTTCCATGTTTTACGTTCTCAGTGTATCGATGAAGACGAAGTCAATTTCATGTAGAGAAAGGGAATATTTCCGTACGACTATTTTGATTCCATTGGCCGTTTTCAAAAGGAATGCTTACCGCCCAGAGAAAAGTTCTTTAACAAACTCACAAGAAAAATGAAGAATGTTCTGTTGCAGATTATGAACATGCTCAAAAAGTGTGGAACACTTTTAATTGCTCTAATTTCAAGGACTACTTGGAGCTATATCTCAAAACGTATGTTTTATTGTTAACTGATGTGTTTGAACATTTTAGAAAAGTATGTAAATCTATTTATAATTTAGATCCTTGTCAGTATTATACTGTCTATTTTGGAGTGCGATGCTTAAAAACACTAGAATTGAGTTGGATCTATTAGCAGATATTAATATGATTAAATTCATTAAATTCATTAAATTCATGTCTCAGTATTTAACCAAAGGAAAATTAAAATGGGTTGAAAATATTGCTTAATTTAATTTAACTTAAATGTCCATCGCGATGTAGCAATATATCATGCACTAACCATCTCCGATTTGGCTTAATTTTTGTAAGAATAGAAAGATTGAGTATATATTTTCTTCATTTAATAAAAAAAAACTTCAAAAGACAAAAAATATTGTTTTTATATTATTTTATAAGAATATCTTATTGACTTTTTCTAAGCAAGAAATTAAGAAAAATAAAATTTTGATATCTATCATAAATATATGTAATGTTTTGGCCCGCATATTTTATTATTTCCTTTGGCGGCTGCAAAATTCCAAAGCTGTCGAAATATTCGATTTGATTGCTGTTTTTCCATGCTACCCAATGTTTTCCAGGTCCCTTTGAAGTATAAGCAAACAACAAATACGTCTCATGTATTATCTCATGTATTTAGATGCGAATAATTAGTATGGTTTGGGTATGTCTCAGTACCCTATAGGAACAAACTAACTTGTTTTTAAAAAAAAACAACTAATTAAAAAACTAGTTTAAAATAAACCAGTATATGAACTACTTTGAATTATATTAAGGCGGCATCCACTTCAATATATGAAGTAATTGAAATACTACTTAAAAACCAGTGATTGATAAACTACTTTGAATTATATTAAGGCTGCAACTACTCTGATGTTGGCTGTTTTAATTGAAAATTTTTATTAGATTACAAGCTTATATATATTTAACCATGTTATTTCATCAAATATTATTAACTTTAGATATTTTATTATCTTTTAGTTATTTTAAAGTAATTAAAAATATAGTTTAAATATAACTAATTTAACAAGTAGTGGAAAATATATGCAGACGACAGTCAATTGACTTATTTAGCGGACATCACCATACAAAATAAGTTAGTTCGTTCTATGGAAAAAAGTCAGAATTTCAACTAGTTGTGGTTGACAAAAAACTACTTTATCAACTACTTTTAAATTAGTTGATTTTCCTACAGGGTATTTACCCGAAGGAAGATTTGAATGGGTTAAAAATATTGATTAATTTAATTTAAATGACCATCGCGATGATTCTGATGAAGGATTTATATTAGAAGTGAATCTAGATATTCCATTTGGCCGACATTACTTTTATAATGATTTACCATTTTGTTCGGAAAGCAAAAAAGTACCGCAGGGAATCGTAGAAATTAATTGTGGATTTAACTTATAAAAGAAACTATATTATCCAATATATGAATTTAAAACAAAGTTTAAGATATGGCCTCAAGCTAAGAAAAGTACATAGAATATTGAAATTCAAACAATCTCCCTGGCTCAAGAAATACATCGATCTAAATACTTTCCATAGAACGGAAGCTAAAAATGATTTCGAAAAGAACTTTTTCAAATTACTAAACAATGCTGTCGATGGAAAATATCGATAAAAGGAAAGATATAAAAATTGTATGCCAGTGGGAAAGTGTTGGAAAAAGATTGGGAGCTAGATGTCTAATAGCAAAACTTAATGTTCATACTTCTACCGAAGGTTAACAGAAAATATGACAGCTATTCAACTGAATAGAATGCATACAAAGTATGATAAACCTATTTTTATAGGGTTTGCAGTTCTGGAATTGTCCAAATATAAAATAAATTATTTTCATTACGACTATATGATTCCAGAATAAAATAAAAACTTTATGCTAAATAGATACGGATTCATTCATCTATTCAATTAGTACCGAAGATTTTTATGAAGATATAATTCCTGATATTA
Organism: Coremacera marginata; assembly: GCA_914767935.1. Lineage (NCBI taxonomy): Eukaryota > Metazoa > Arthropoda > Insecta > Diptera > Sciomyzidae > Coremacera > Coremacera marginata. The sequence continues at coordinate 142,660,254 of OU612044.1, forward strand.
ATTTAAAATTTGATACATCAGATTATATAGAAAATAACCCATATGGCATTGAACTCAAGAATTAAAAGGTTTTGGGATCAAGGAAAGATGAAAAAAGCGGAATAATAATGTGGGAATTTATTGAACTAAGATCTAAAAGCATTCTATAGTGTTGAGGGTAATAATGATATTAAGAAAGCAAAAAGTGTAAAAATCTACGTTGGCTAACCTTAGTATAAGGTTAATTATGGAAATGGATAATTATTATGGAAGGTGTTTACGTGATGATAAAATGTTTACTTTTAGATCTCAGATACATACTATATATTCTCAAGAGATTTCCAAGATAGTGTTAAGTTATTTAGATGATAAGTGTTTTATTTAAGAAAATGGTGTTGACACCCTTGCATTGGGTGAATTCACAATTAATTAAGAAAATATATTTTTTAATATATTTAACTTAAGTTATTTAGATGATAAGCGTTTTATTAACCCCTTGCATGGGTTGCACTATACAATCAATTAAGAAAAGTTATTTTTTAAACAAAACTATAAAATAAATAAAATGCATAATTTGTAGGAAAAAAAAATGCATCAATGACTTCTTTATTTATATAAAGAAATGGAAAAAAAATTAATTGATTAAATATATATAAATTATTCTTCTGATTTCGCTGGTTACAGGTGAGTATTCAATTAAACGATTGTGAATTACTAAACAAACAGTGGGCTGATGTTATATCTGGAATCGGTTTGTTTGCTTCGGTATCAAATTCAATTCGTATATCAATAGGTCCAACTTTAACTGCTTCATTTTGACGTGTTACATCAACAATAATTAGCGGAGCAATAGCCTTGAATCCAACGACATATTGCAATCGTTGAGGTTCTCGATATAATAACTTTGTTGAAATTTTGCATACATATATAGAACAGCATACTGTCCCATTTCAAAACGACTATTCAAATCATCATATGTATACGTATAGTATATCAAATATGTATTGTATATCAAGTACATATATCAAAAATACTTTGCAATGGTGGAATGTATTTCCTTCCTCTCTACTTTTCTCTTTGTAGACCGATGATAAGAAATCTAGGTCCTTAATTTTGCAGAGCTAGTTTTACATTCTATAAAACCTTTGTACTCTTTGGTAGCATTGGATTTATATGACAGTCACAACTTCGAAATGGCATTAAAATAAGATTTTTGTTGTCAATTATCTCGTACATTTCCATTTTTGCAAAGTCCGATAGTTTTTGTATTGTAAATTCTTATACGTATATAGTAAATTTTAATTGGTCTGTTGTATATGTAGGATGAAATGATCTCTCATTAGATGAAGAACGTTGAAAAATAAGCTCATGCTTCGAGTTTAATATTATTTTAGTATAATCGTCTGCAAAATCCAGCAACATTTTCAGCGGTACACAGCAACTAAAATTAATTTTTTCCAATGTGAAATTCTATTCCAAGCACCAACCAGCGTTTTTCAATGCATTGCTTTCAACTATATTTAATGATGCAAAATTGTTAATGGTCGATGAAATTCCTAGACTACGTGTACGAGTAACTTTAAAACCATTAATTTCATATCGAATTTAATCAAATAGATATGAAAGAAAGTTATTTTATAATTTCACACCTGTTGTTGCTACATCTTTTCCTCCTTCCTGTTTTACTCTATAAAGCCATAAAGCCATGAATGTAAATCGTACTCTCATTTGGTAAGACAAAAAGGTTCTGATTTTGAATTTTTATATGAATTTCATCATTATTGTTGAAGGATTTCAAATATGGAGAGAAACTATGGTATTGCCTTTTTATAATGCTCTCATCATACATTGGTTTTGAAGAACATTTTATATATCGTTCATGATTCTAGTAAGTCGGTTCTAATGCAGGAGGCTCGAAGGCTCAAGCCGATGACATCACCCAGGTTTTATTTCAAGAAAAAAACCAAATAAACGGTATTATCGGTAGTAGACAAGCGAGCTCTTATCAGTGTTTGCATTATTTGTTTATTCTTAGCCCTCAAATACCTAATAATAATAACTCGAATTCTGGTTGACGACTTTAGCTTAAATGATATGATTTGCGTTTCGAAAATGTACATTTATATGGGTTGAAGCGTTTTAGGTACGGCGAACGTTGAAGGTCTTAAAGAAATGTTTGTAAATTTAAGTCGCTACAAAAATTCCAAGTTGAAGGTAATACGCCCCAAACTTCATAGTAAGCGTGCCCAAAAACCGCAAGTTCTAGAGGTAAGTCAAACAAAATGAATTTATGATATGATTCGTCATACATTGCTTTGCTTAGCTATATTAATACCCTTGACCATACTCAACTAAGTTGAAATGAAAAAATAAAACGAGGTGATTTTTACATTAACCGTAGATCGAGCCTTAAAAAAACTTCATAATCCTAGCTATGTATCATATTTGATACATACTACAGTTCATAGGAGAAAATAATGTGTAGCGACATTTTTCTTTCAAGTTTTAATTTATTTATTTTTATTGATAAATTTCATGCAAATATATTTCAAGTTATTACATTTTTAGGTGTTACTAATGCAATTTGTGCAAATATTTTTTGCATGTTTGTCAATACAGCATGGCTTTTTGCATATGATGCAGATCGACGATGTCCATTTATTTTTGTTTTCGCCAGAATGATAGCAATTTTGACACCTTGCGCGGATTTTTATCGGAGCTTTCTCAATTTTTTGCTTTTTGGATGGGCCAGCATCATTATCATTAGTATCGTTGATATTTTTTGTTGAGAGTTTCGAAAGCAGCATCACAGATAATTCGTTTCTTGGGGCTTTTTTCCGCTTTTCCATATAGGGCTTTGCCAACGAAATTGCCAACTCATGCAGAAAACATTTACGTTTTGTGTGCTTTTGAGTTTGCTTCCAATTGGGGTCGATTTCATTGAATAAAATATAAGAATTCAGAGCAGAAATATCGATTATGTTGGAGAATACCGCCATAGTCCAACGATTATTTTTACGTTTGCAACTGTAGCAACTCAGCATTTTGTCAACCGTGTCCACGCCTCCCTTTGTTGAGTTATAAAAAGAGACTATTTCGGGCAACTTTTTCGGATCATTCGCAATTTTAGGTGCGTGATGCATTGTGCTCATGACAATGGTACATTTGTTTTTATGACTGATATACGAAACGAGACTGGTATCAGGAGTGAAGGCAAAAGTTGATTCGTATCGTGGAATTTTCTTGCAATTCAGTAGCTTTGGGGGAATAGACCTTTTATTTTTGCGCATAGTTCCAACCATTGTCATATTCTTTTGCAATAGTTTTTGGCCAAGGCTGTGTGATGAAAAAAAATTGTCCATAGTGACATTATGCCCTTTTAATCCCTCAACTAAATCTAGAACAACTCGTTCTCCTTGATTCTTCTCAGGATTTCCTGTCACGCCCTTTCCCAAGTATGGCTGTATTTTCCATACATAGCACGTGCTTGAATCAACAAGTACCCAAAATTTCAAACCATATCTCTCTGGTTTTGACGGAATATACTGGCGAAACTTACAACGACCATGAAATCCCAATAATTGTTCATCTACAGTAACGGACTCAGTAGGATTGTAGAATGTAGGAAGCCGTTCAGACCATTTCTCCCAAAGGTTTCTAATTGGTGCAAATTTGTCATCATTTCTTTGAGCACGTCGGCTAATAACATCATCAAAACGAATGATTTTGTGAATATATAAAAATGTTTTCTCAGACATGATGGCCCGAAATATTGGACGTCCATAATATTCATCAAACAAATCATGCAAAGTTTCAGGCCTGGATCTGATAAACGTATAGTAGTTGTAAATGTGTATTTTTCAAAAATTTGTCTGTTCTTTTACTTACTTATACACACCGGCCAGTATTAAAACGGCTAAGTAGGCGTTCCTCGTCAATTTCGATATGATTAGAACTATGTAAATACCTTCCGTACTTGTTCGAGTTATCGATTACAATTTTTGATAATGACGATGGAAAAAGTAATAGGAATGAATCCCGAATGTTGTTCACCCGGCTTGATGCAAATTTTGTTAATCCTAAAAACAAGTAACCGTACTTCTTTGCCACTTTAACATTCAATAATTACCAACCTGGGCGCAAATTTAGGACACTTTCTTTACCCAAACGACCAGTGGCGTAAGGCTCGCTACTCCAAAAAGTACCATCTTTTGCAACATATGTGGGATCATGACCTGAACTACTGCCAATAATATCATCCAGTACAGATAAACAGCTTTCAGAAGAACTGCTTTCTATTTCAGTTTCAGGATCAGAACCATCTTCATCCTGTGCACTCTCATCCTCTTCACTCTCATTCATAACTTCATTCACTAGTTCCTCCAAAGTCAAACACCGTGGACGCGCCATTATTTTGAATATGTTAAATATTAATATTAGAAAAAAAAGGGCACCAACAAATACAAACACAAAAGATATCAAAAATCGCGCCGTAAATCACCTGCTCCGCTGCAGAAAACGTTTGAACTGCCATATGTATCATATATGATACATAGCTCGAATTATGAAGTTTTTGAATTTCTCATGGCCTGCTTACATTTTTTTTCAAAATATGACTTCAAATAACGGCAATGAGAAAATAAACAAAGTCACAAAAAATTAGGTTCCTAACTTTTTTATTTAAACAGTTATGATAATATAAAAAACTAAATGTATCATATATGATACAAGGCTCGATTAACGGTTAATAAATAATTTACCCATACTTCCGATGTACTATGTACGACATACTATAATAGTTTTTAGATTAGTTTAGATTTTAGATTAGATTAGTTAGATTAATCCTAAACAGAGATTAGGGAAAAGAGCGTTATATTGGAAACAAATCAAATACATATCCAATTCGTAAGAAATACGAAAAAATTTTAGTTAATTTATGATATAAATTTTATGTATAAAAACAACCTACAATGAGGACTTTTTTCGCCCGAAATCTAAAAGGGAAATATCCGTTTTTATAATTGCAGGTAAAACATCACCTTTCCAGTTTTTACATTCATGAATATTGACGGTTGATGAAAAAATTTGGATTAAAAATTTCTTGAGCTTTATCTTTAAAAAACGAAAATTTCGATTCCGGGTAAAAAAAAATCCTTATGATAGGTGTAATTTTTGATTTTTATTTGTATTTTTAATTTTTATTGTTCAATACATTCTTTGCTTATGTATTGTGAATGCTGGAAGAAATTTGCATTAAAAAATTAAGCGAAATAGGTTCAACTATGTCGCTCTATTAAATGCCTATATTCCTAAGAAACGACGAAGCTCATAATAAAAAATTATAAATTTATAAAATATAAATTTATGAAAAGTTAGATGCAAAATTGTAGTACCATCGGTACGGCCGCTTATGTACATGTGCAAGCCGCTAAAAACAACGGTGCCAATCAAATTTTATACCATAGCTAAGCATTACCAGAAACTTATCACCAAGCCATACTATTTTTATCTCTTATCTCATAAGCATATTAACTTACAATCTAAATGCCATCCTATGGGTGTAATTAACTCTTACTTTCCGTTAAGCACACTACATGCAAGATGATTCCCAAATTCGAATGCAGACACCGCTCTGTGCGACGTTCACTAGGTCTCTCAACAAAGTTTTTGTTTTTTTCCATTTTGTTGCACAGAGTCAACTATCGACTTTAGTTAAAAAGACCTTCAAAGTCATATTAGGAAGCTTTAATAATAGTAACTTTCTGATTGATTAATTCATAAAATTTTTTTTTTTGCATATCCAACAGATTAATGCGGAAAACACTGGAACAATATTAATATCTCTGCTTGAATCTGCGCCAAAAAAGTTAAATAAGCCTGAAAGTCCAAAAATCGCAGAGGGCATCCAGACCAAAGATGAAATAATGTCTATCATCGAAAGTGAGTTACGTGCAATGCATGGATGTACTATTGAAATTGATGAAAACAAGGATGAGACTATGCAAGAAGATGTGAAAATCTTAAATGAGACACTTAAAGATGAGCTCCAAACTAAACTAGATGTTGGAATATATCACGACAGCGAAAATAACGACTTGGATAATTTGATTAATGAAGATGTTGTCGATTTAAATGAGGCCATGGAAAGAGAAGATATGAGAATGGGTGAGGATGATGATGATTGTGCTACTACTGAATATTATTATTTAGACCACAATGACGTCACAAAAGAGGATTGTGAAATTTCAAAGAGAGTTGATTTATTAAATGTTGCAAAAGAAAACACTTTGAAAGAGTATCTCAGTAAAAACAGCAACAATGATAATAATAAAAACAACAATGAAATTGATTCCGAAATTATAGAACTCACCGATAGTGATGAAGAAGACACTGAAGCTAAAGTGAAAGGGATTAGGGAAAAGGGAGTTATATTGCACACAAGTCAAAGAAATATTCAAGTACAATCACTGCAGAAGCCCAAAAATGACCTGAACAACCATTTGGAACAAAATCATAAACAGGCACAACAGAGAAGTCAAGCACACAATGAAATCATTCAACAAATGCCCATGATCAATTTTCAAGAACAACAAAAGCAGAACAACCAAAGCAACAACCAAAGCAACAACCATAATAACCAAGACAACAAGTATGACAACCAAGGGAACATTAATAATAATCAAACTAGTTCAAATGTCAGCCTAGCAACGCCATTGGATATGTTGAACTGTGATTTCTGCGAACAGAGATTTCATGCTTTGTGGCAAAAAAATAGACATGAAAAAATCCATTTTCCGCGCCAAAGAAGAAACAATCAGTGTATTTTACGTACTTTCAAATGCCCCGCATGTGAAGAAACCACATCTACCAAAGCAAACATGTCAAAACATATACAAAAATATCATCCTGCCATTCCACTAAGTTGCATAAAAGAACTGCAGCCCAATTCAGAATACTCAGTTAGAATATTCCAGTGCCAACATTGCTCCCGAGACTACAGAAGTAAGTCAGCACTGAATCATCACGTAAAACGCGTTCACGCGAATCCTGTCACGACTTCTGCTGCTGCTTCTGATGCAATGTCTAATGATGCGGCACCGGCACCTGCTACTAATTCTGTTCCTGGCGACAGTTCATTTGCAACACCACCGGAGTTAAATTCATCAAATAACCTGCAGCAGCAACAAGCTGATATGATGAACTGTTATCATAGATGGCATATGGAAAGGTCAGTTGAAGATACTTTTTAAAAATACTTTTTATGATTTTTTTTTTTTTTTAATATTACATTTCCCCAGCTCCTATCAACCTGCATGGTCAATTGACAGTGCTTACAACTCTATGGAATCAATAGGCACACTTTTACCAGCTAGCTGTGAGTCCGAATCTTAAAAGATTCTAAAAAATATTTTATATGTTACATATTTAAACATTTTAATAATTAAACTAAGCAATATTCAGAAATTCTTCCCAAAAATTATTTTAAGTTAATTTTAAAGTAACGCCATAAAAGTCTAGCCTAAGAAAGGCATAAAACGATAACAATAATAATAGTTATTAATTTAAAAAACATTTTCTAAAAGAATAATTTTTAAAAAATATGCAGTTGCTTCAGAAAACAAAAAAAAAAAAGAAATTAATTTTGCAAAGTAAAATCTATTTCAATTAGTTTCTTATTCATGAATAAAAGGTTAGATAGAAACAATTTTTTTTTTGCTCTAAAAACAATTCAATTCAATTTTATTGACACTCAATGTTTTATCTAATATTAAGAGATTAATTAACTTAAATTAAGAGACAAAATGGAAAAGTTAACTTAAAGAGGGTTGTTGTTCCTAGTTGTTTAGTAAGATATATATGAGTTTTGCTCTATAGCTCGATAGTTGATTTTAGAGAAAATGTTCTCAGTTATTGTACTTAAATACAGTTTAGAAATTTCTTAACTTTATATAAGGTTTTCATAAGGTTGTATACGAAATTAATATGAATAGCTTTCTAAAAGGGAATAATATGATTTTTAAATTATATGACTTAGATAAGAATAAATAAGTGTATTATTGATCTCTTAGAGTATTGGAAGCAGTGTTTATAAAAAAATGGGGCAAAGATATAAGGTTGCATTATATAAATTGTACAAATGTTGAATGCCCACAGGTTAAAGATAACGCCAGTTTGACCAGTTAAAATTTAATTCCCTCTATATATTTCATTCATGAGAGAATTAATGGGAAATTCCAAGTTATTAAGAAATTTCCTTTGAAGTTGAAAAGCGTACTGACAAGTGAGGTTATGAGGCCCCTAATATAAATAAAGTTATAATCTCTTCATTATCTTTATTTTATCTTGATTCAATATTATCTCTTGATTCTAGATTTAAAGTTTTTATCGATACATAGTTTCAAGACTTTTCTTTCAACTATTTCAAGTTCTCTAGCGACCATGTCAGAAATAGTGAACCAAATAGGGAATGTGTATAAAATAGCAGAACGAATACTCACTTTATATATAAGTAAGTAATTTGTCATCTGACACAAGGATTTTCTGTGAAGTAATCTTGTAAAAAGTGAGGATCCCTTTCATTGCAAAAATTAAAAAGACAATGATTTAAAAATAGCTAATTAAATTCAATTTATTTTTTGTATATGTGCATGAGTTTGCGAAGAAACAATTATGATGCCGCGGGCAGCTAAATTCGACGAAGTTTTATTTGTTCTATTGCTACTCGTGTTTTGCTTGTCGTTGGTTTGCGTTTTCGATAAATAAAATGAGGCGGTAAAGCTCAGTACAGCCATTCCGTATGTTACGTGTGCACTATGGTTCAAGAACCGGATTTTTATCGCATTAAATCAAACAAGGCACATAGAGTGCCCAAACTTCGCACATTTACTATTGGTACTCATATTCCCAATAAGTTTCCCAATAAGAACGTCGATCAAAAATAGTTCAGATTGTTTTATTTGGAAGATAATTTTATGCCATTTATGATTTGAACAAAATATCGGCCAAATGGACACCACGGCTTTGTTTGCACACGGCCATTCGATCACGCCAATCTTCGATGACTCTTTGCACTATTTTGCCGGGAACGTTTTCTTCACTTCAGGCATTTCTTTGTCTTACAGGCAGGCAGCTTTGTATCGTGAAGAGTAAATTCACTTTCAAATTTTGTTATTATGACGAAAATTTTTGCACGAAGCACTCTTACTGTAGCGACAGGAGAACGTAAATTTGCGTAAAAAAAATTGAACAATTTCCAAGCGTTGGACCGAAGTTAACCTTGCCATGATGAAATAGCAAACCAAACTGAATACATTTGCTTAAAAATGCTGTCAAAGTTAGGTCATCCCTATTGGGAAAACTTTTATGTGTGAAGTAGGCGTGATCGATTCACTGCCACGCCCACTATTATAAAAACTCTGTCGAATGAGTTGTAGTAGAGCTTCAAAACAATATTTGGTGTGTGTGTGAATATTACATAAAAACAAAGATACGCACCAAAAATGGGCATCATTCACCCACGGACGCGCCCACACCCACCTCCCATACAAACCATAATAGTGGAACTCTATATTTATATTGATTTCTATATGAGTTTTCAATATACAATTAGGAACAGAAAGATATGGAATCGATATTAAGTTATATGCCAAAAGTGGGCGTGTAATTCAACCGGGGCCGTCCAATTTTACCTTGCTTTCCAGAACATCCTCCATAATCAGTGAAATCAGTATCGTTTGATATCCAACGGCTATGTGAAATTTTGAAAGTTGTCAGAGTTCTGTTGCATTTATTCCAATTTCTTTTTATAAAAGCACAAAAAATGGAATTTTATTTTATTAATATTTTCTTCACTTACATTTTGTATATTAACTTTTTAAAGAAACGAATTCAATAGGTTAGCAACGTTTCCTGAGTTCCTTTACCAAACTTGCAAAATTTCTTGATTTTGTTATCTTTAGTGGTTCTGAAATAGGTCGATATACGTATATTAAGATGCGGCAAATTGTGGCAGGAAAATCAAACAGCATCATAAAGTGTAGAATTCAACGTTTCACCATATTAGTCTAATACACTTGATCAAGCTTATATTTTGCACTTATTGCTCCCATCCTGCTTTTTCCTCATTTATTAGCTGTTGTCGTCGTTGCATCTTCAGCTTGACTTAGTAGTTGTTGTTATTGTTGTTGTTGCTGCTGCTTCAGCTTGGTATGGTAGTTATTCCATCCTACGCAGTCATGCAGCCGACAAATCAAACTATTGTCACTTAGGGCCTCTGGGTACATTACTGCAGCTGGCCTAGTAGAATATTTGGCTATTGTCACGTAGAGTTTTTAGTTACTTTTGGATGTTCCAAAGAAGTCAAATGATGATCTGCACTGATGATGTGTGAACTTAATATTGCAGCTGGGATCTCCTAGATCACTTCTATTGAATTTGTGAATAATCTTCCGATTCAGGATGGAGAAGAATGTGAACTTAGTCACGTAGCATTAACTTCTATCGAAGTATGACCGATGCAGCTGGGATCACTTAAATTTCTTCTGTTGAACTTAAGAATGTTCTTCAGAATTAGGTTGGGAGTAGGAGTCATGTGTTAACTTATACAGTGAATGCATCCTAAGCAATTAAAAAATATTAAAACTATATTTTTTTAATATTATAAATATCATATTATGGTTCGGGAACCAAAGAGTTGCGTTGACAAAAACAATTAATTGGGTCAGTAGTGAAAGACTTTGTTTTAATTGTTTTTGTTTACATTTTTTTCTTTCTTTGTTTTCGAGTGCAACAAATTATGAATTATGAAAGTTACGAAACTCGTCCTCGAGATTCTTAAAAAAATTATTTTGCTCGAACTCTCAACATCGAGCTCGAGACTTTCTTGAGAAATGAAAGAAAAGCGATTTCAAATTTTAACACAAGTTAACTTATTTATTTTAACACGTTTTGTCTGCTTAAACGTAAAATCCAAACTAAACTCAACTCTAACAAATTACTTAAAAAGAAAACATATTTTTGCTTATCATCAAACTTAAAAATACCCTAAATATCCACAGCACAGGGAATATCCACAGCAGGTTTCCACATAGTTGAGGTGCCTGGTTACGGCGCGTGTGCATGCATATTGTGCAATGGAAGCCGATCACCTTATGGCTGCACAGTGCGCATGGTGATAACTTGAATTTTGAACCACTTTCATACATTATTGCTGAGTTGAAAAAATGTTTAAATTATATTTTCATAGTGCGCATTCTACATTGTTGCGGCACTATGTTGCGGTAGAAGTAATAAAATTATTAAACAAAAGAAAATGCTGAAACGGATTTTTACAGTGAACATTAAAATGTTCTACATTGTTGAGACACTTTTGAAATCAATGTTGCAACACTCGAAAGTAGATCAACTAAATTATTGCAAAATAAAATGCAGCTTAAATAATGTGCGCAGGGGTGGTTCGAACATGACCAGAAGGGCCTGGTTGTGTAGCTTGCGCAGGGACGGATTGTACCGGTTCTATAACTATTAACCTAAACATCCTAAGCAATTAAAAAAATCTTATAACAAGCACCCTTAGTTTAAAGAGAGGAAGAACACGTGCTGCACTATCAATTTAAAGGGGCTAATAAATGTCAACCAAACAAAATTTATGATACTTTAGTTTACATACTATCCATAATAATTTACATACTATCCATACTAAGAACACGTGCAACAGAATCAACCTGAATGAACATGCATGATTATAACTTTCAGAAAAATGCGTATATGAACCTTTAAAATATACATTGAATGCATCCTAAGCAATTAAAAAATCTTATAACGAGCAACCTGAATTTGAGTAAATCAAAAAAGTTTGATATTTATCATTGAATATTCAATAAATTTTATTTTGTTTTTTAAGTTGACTTGGATATTTAAAATTGTAAACATAAATGACCACTATTAATTGTATTAAAATTTTAATATCTATCATAATTAAGAGTAATATTTTTTCCTAAATATTTTATTAATTGCTTTGGCGGCTGCAAATTTCCAAAGCTTTCGAAATATACGATTTGATTGTTGTTTTTCCAGTATGCTACCCAATGTGTTCCAAGTCCCTTTGAAGTATCCAGATTGATTATTCTACATCCTTTGGTTGGTTTGGTTGGTAAAGTGTTACATAAGTTAGAGTTTTAATAATTAAAACTCCTAAAAAAAATATTTTCTTTCGGTCTTGCGACCGTCTTTATTCAATAGTAAAAAAGAACTCAACTAAAAATGTTTGACAATTTTATTTATAACTTAATGCTAGCTTATTGGTAACTAATTAATAATTCCTGACATTGGCGTGATCCACTTTAGCTGCGTGCATTTTGGATGCGCTTGTCGAAAGTAGGTTAGAGCGGTCGCTAAAGCTGTTGATAGCATAATTGTGGGCGCGAATTACGTCCTGAGCGGTAGAACGTTAAAAAAAAAAACACTGTTTGCTTTTAATGTTCGAACTGAACTGAACTTTAATAATTTCTTTTGTCTTAATTTCAGCTTTTACATTTGGTTTTACAATCGACAGCATTCGTAGAATTAAAAATAACTACAATGTAACCTATTTATTGATTGCAACATAATTTCTGAAGAATACAAAGTAAATTACAATGTTGCAATCACATAAACAAAATAAAATATAGGAAATAATAAAAATACAATGTGTAAAATACTTAAATAACTTATTGCCTACTCTGCGTAAATTCTTGGTGGCTTGGTCGGTGCTGGACTGATGGTTGTTGTTGTTAGAGGGGATGACGTAACTCCTCCCCCCCTTAGAATAGAGCGACGGCCATAGAGAAATGGTTGGAGCGATTGTGGGTGTTTGTTGAGGTAGGTATTTAAAGGTGGTTTTTCTCCTTATTCCCAAAATAATTGCTATTGTTGGTGAGATTGTTAAGATGAAAATTGCTGTCAATGTGGAAATTACTATCGTGTTGCTTTCATATTGTAATTCTGCAATGGATGTATTGTGTTTAAGGTTGAATTCTTGTAGTCTAGGTAGCGTTATAGATGATGAAATTGACTTGGGTTGAATCTGCTGGTTTGTTGGTAGTATTAGTTTGACCTCATCCCAAAATATTTCGAAGGAGTCTGTATAAGTTATGCCATTAATTTCCACGGTGCAATTGTTGCAGGTGATCATAATGGTGCCCTCTACCGTCAACTTTTTTGGATTACTGCAAGTATATTTGATTAATGTTTGTGGTATATTAAATAATAAGATAAGGTTCGCTGTAGGTTGGTAAATTGTGGTTGTTAACTCCATCTCGTTAAGATGACAGCTGGGTGTCCTGTTCTTGAATATTGCACCTATACAGGCTGCATTTTCCGTTGCGACTTCGTTGATTGGATTTTCACAGTAGTAGATATTTTCGACCTTTTGGCATACCTTGTCGAAGAACTGAATTTTCCTATCATTATAAGCTACATAAGGCTTAATTATAATTTCTTTTGTGTGACTTGTGGGTAGTGGAATAATGTTGTAGAATTTGCAATCATAGTTTTCTACTTGTGGTATTTTTACGTTAAAGACTATATTCGAATTATTATAATAAGCTTGAAGATCTAATAAGTTATACATATGTTCGTTAGAGATTAATTCAATTTGTTCATCTTCTAGTAATTTGCGTATAGTTTTAATTTCTTCCGTGTTGAGAGTTAAATTAGAAATAATATTTAATTTGGCTAAAGTTATTGTTTGTGAAATATCTTTTAAATGGCTATTAAGAATATCTATATTATAGTTGATTTGGTTTATATATTGAATTTCTTCAATGATATTATTCTGTTTCTGAATTCTATTTGATAAGTTTTCTAAATAGGAATTTATATAATTCTGCTCATGTGATGGACCTAAGGATCTACTATCGTAATTATTTTTGAAATATATATATATTATATATCCCCTTTTTTTAGTTATTCGTTTTAAGTTATTTCGATGGCTACATCGAAATTAACTTTGGTGTATTATAGTACACCGTGCCACTGTGGATGGCCGGATGGCAAGAATGCCGAACTGTTTTGAGATTGCAAAATAAAACTTTGGCTTACGCCGCTGTAGTTGTGATTTAGAATCTGATCTTTATTTTCAAAGTCTGGGGCTTATATATTAATAAAAACAGTATTTTTCTAAAAATTATTTTACCTCTATTTCCAATACTCCTCCTTTAATTCCAAATCTAAATTTTAGTTTCTCGATATTTTAAAGCGTGATCAATCAAATTTAAATTAGTTTGTCTGCACTCTTTCTTCCCTTAAGATTTTAATATCAAACAGCCAGAATAAAAATTAATGGCCTTGAACTTAAGTGAGTTAACTACAATAGTTCATTTAATGCTTGTTGTTGTTGCTGTATGTTTTCTTGCAGTAAGCGTGTAACTCAATGCGCGCTGTCGCCTTCATGCTTATGCAGTATCTTGCGGAAGAAAACGTATTGTGCATTGAAATATGAATATGATACTTTTAGCTATTAATAATATAATTTGTTTTCTCTGAAAGTTGTGGTTATTTGTTTGGCTGTAAATTATTGACTTTATGGCTTTGTTGGAGGTTTAGGTTTTTTTGTATTGTTTTGTAATTTATTTAAAGAATGAATGTAGTTAAGAGCTATTTTAGGTGGTGGTAATACTGGCATTCAAGAGTACACTACACTCAACATTAATGTAAGTTGTCATGTTTTTTAGTCTTTGTATCATTTGCTCATTTATTATATGTTGTTCTTTGATATAATTTTTTGTATCTGATTGGTCTTTGTGTAACTTTAATATTTCGTTGTTAAGTCTGTTTGCGTCACGTCATTTGCGTCCATATTTCCTGTGATGAATTTAATCGTTGTACCCAATCCATTTATAAGTCCTCGTTTATGTCTTTTTGTGGGTAATAATGATAGTGATAGTAACGTCGTCTTGAGGTCGGTGAGTTTCTAGTTAGATATTCGAAGTGGAATTTTTAAGGAGGTATGTGTTTCAAATTTTTTCAATACTTGTGAGATTCGGTCTAAGTTATTTTCATATTCCGTTAGGTTAACAATATGCAGTAAGTTGAAATGATTACGTATTATTCTGCAAGGTCCGAGTTTAATTTGAATTATGTTTTGGTCATTTTTCTAACTTCTGTGAATGAAAATGCTGTGTTGCCACCGTGTGTAATAGGCAGCTCAAAAGGATTCCTATAGTTATGTCCATTTGATGTATTCGTTAATTTCCGGGGGTTGATAGGTTCTTCAGCTTCTTAAGGAGTTAAAACTCCTGGTTCGTTGTGTTAGAATTAATTGATTTTTCTTTCTCTTTTAGTTTTTGCTTGCGATATTCTATCGCACTTAAGTTTTTCGTAAATATATAGTAATGTGCCTTCACAATTTTCACTTTTTATATGTCTGATGTATTGTTTTTATTGTTTATTATTATTTTTTTTTTTCTGTGCAATTTCGGTACTTGTACTTGCGATATTCATTCGCAATGTAGTACTTTTTCCACGAAATATTGTGATATTTTTTCACAATTTTTGTTACACATTCACTTTTGATATATTATTATTTATTGTTTGTCTGTGCAATTTTGGTACTTTTACCTGTGATATGCCTTCACAATGTGGTACTTTTTCCTCTTATTATATTTGGTCTGGGGTGTATTTTACTTGTAAACCAGTGTTATCTATTCACAACGAACCGAACCCGGACTGCCGACTGCGCCAATTACGTCCTGAGCGGTAAAACGTTTAAAAAAAACACAACTGTTTGCTTTTAATGTTCGAACTGAACTGAACTTTAATAATTTCTTTTGTCTTAATTTCAGCTTTTACATTTGGTTTTACAATCGACAGAATTCTTAGAACTAATTTACACAAAGTACAATGTAACCTATTTATTGATTGCAACATAATTTCTGAAGAATACAAAGTAAGTTACAATCTTGCAATCAATAAACACAATAAAATATAGGAAAATAATGTGTAAAATACTGAAAAAACTTATTGCCTACTCTGCGTAAATTCTTGGTGGCTTGGTCGGTGCTGGATTGATGGTTGTTGTTGTTGGAGGGGATGACGTAACTCACGTGTGTCTGAAGTAGGGCAGAGAGAGTAAGCTGCTGAGCATATAGGAAGTAAGGCAGCGAGCGTAAACTGTTGACTATATAGGAAGTAAAGCAGAATAAATATTATTCAAATGAACTCTTCCCCTCTTAAGTCGATTGTCCTCAATCGGTCTTAAAAATATGGCAGGTCGGCTATTGCTGTATTGTTGTAATGCTGTATTGGATCATTGCATGATTTTATTTGTATTTCAGCAGCTACAGGCATTGTAGGGATAACTATTTTCATTTTCCGTCGTCTGAGCCATACTACTGCAGTGCTTATTATGATTAGACAAATGCAAAGTGATCCAGATATTCAAACTTTGTTAATGGTATCGTTGGTTTGTAGAGTTCAATTTTGTTTTGTGTTCTTTGTATGCAGCTCTTCTAATTCTTCCAGCGATAACAGTTTAATAAGTTCAGTCTCTGTGGGTGTAGGTTGTATTACCGCCGAGATTGGTTTTAGGTGTGTTAATTCGAAGTTGCTAAAAGTTTGATTATTGATGTTTATAGTCTTTTGGAGATTGATTAATTTTCCAAATAAAACATAAAATTCAAATTTTTTGTTTACAGTTATTTAACAAACTATTTAACAAAGAAAACGAATAGTATTAACTTAATTTAATTATACAACAAGTAGTTGCAGATACGAAACGCGAGTTAAGTTTACTAGAGAGCCGAAGAGTAAAAATAAAACACAACTTTTTACTTTCAAATTCAAATCTGACCTGAACTTTATTTTCGATCAAACGAATCAAACGAGAACAGCTGATTCAGAAATGAACGATATCGTAACAGCAGTGCAAATGTGGCTTGATGTACCAAATCAATCAGAAACGAAACGTCAAATATAGACGATGCAAATTTTCTTATCGTTAAGAAATTGTTGAGATGGAAGTTGCTGCAAAAAAATCGTAATTATCATTTTATAAGCAATTGTAGGAATCTAAAATCAATTTATTTATTTTTAGCTCAAAAAAAACCACAAGCGAGCAATTTGGAGTCCTGGTGCACGAGATGGAAACAAATCCAGAGCTTGCAAGAGGAGTGCCAGTTTTTGGTGCCAGCAGGGCAAGAGTTGACGAAAAGTGGAGTTTGATCGCTGCGAAGATCAATTCTTATGGTCCACCAAGTAGAAGTGTTATGGAGTGGAGAAATGTATAAGACATATTATAATAAAAAGTTGATTTTAAATATTTTATGTTAAAATCATTATAGATTTGGGCGGATCTTAAGAGCCGTACAAAAAAGAAAATATCCGAGAACCACAAAAGCATCCGTGAAACAGGTGGCGGGCCATTGCGTTTCAATCCACTCACTGAAATGGAGCAGACAATCGATCGCAGCCTTTTAGTGTCAATGTCAGTAAACCCACGCGGCTTAGAGCTTGGAGTCTTACCTGCTTTCCAACCGTCCGTCCAACCATGCGACCAATCGACTGATTTCGTAGCAATTGTAACTCCACCAAGAAAAACTTATCCAGTTGGAGTTGTAACACCAACGAGAGTAACATGATCAACTTCTGTCCAACAGCAACTGGAAAATTCGGGTAGCCACTCAAAGCCAATGAAGCGCAAGAAAAATATGATGGAAGAGCAAGTGAAGTTGATTCGACTTGAACTTCAAAATCAACAGGACTCAATTGCAGAACTTAGGAAGCAAAATACGATTGGCCAAGCTCAGGCTGAATCAATAAAGATGTTGGCAGAAGCAGCCAAAATGCAGGCCGAAGCAACTAAGGCAATTGCTGAAGCCACAGCCACGCAAGGAGAAACTGTTAAAAACATTGCAGTTGCAATCGGGGAAGTCCTGACACTTCATCATTTATTTCAATACGCTGCCAATTTAAATTATTTTTTAATAAATACTAGTCCTTTTCTGCCTAATGTTACTTTTCTATTGTGTTTTTGTATTAATATTTTTTTTTTATAATTAAAGCAATGAAATATTTTTCCTTATTTTGAATATATTTAAGTTAATATGAATTTAAGTTCCTATTTAAAATAAAACTTTATTAAAACAACCTCTGTATACAAATTTTCACGCAAATCGGATGAACGGTTTCGGAGATAAACTATGACTATGACGGAGATAAAATGATTGTAACCCGATCGCAGCGCCTCCTACCGGGTCCAACCTTTTTTATTGAATAAAAAATAGCCTATATGTTGACCAAAGCTATAAGGAACCTAGATGTCAATTGTTATTTAAATCCATACTGTGGTTTTCGCGTGATGCTTTAACAGACAGACAAACAGACAAAAATTTTAAAAATGCTATTTTTGGACTCATCGTCATTCAAAATGTCCATAAAATGTCGAAAATAAAATAACCCTACACTGTGTTGTAGCACAAATATGATATTCTGAAACTTATTTCATTACAAGAAAAGGTAATAATAATGTTTTGGAGTTTTAGAAAAATTTGCACTAATATTTTACATTATACTATATATAGATTGCTGCTGTGTGTATATATTTTGTTGGTATTTCTACGTTTTTGGAATTTTGCTGCGCTCAATTTCACTCGTTATATAATTTTCATACTGCGGGCTATATATGAAATATATTCTAAAAGAGTGAACTCCAAAACCTATATGGAAAAGGAATTTTAAAAAATATTTCATATACTTTTTTTTACAATTTTGTATATATAGCAACCAGACTGAAAAGCTGTTTCGTTGGTCGCTACACCAACTCGTCAGCAGTCTCAATGGTTAGCTTTTTAGCAAATCAAAAGCAGACTGGACAGCTGTTTAGTTGGCCATCTCACCAACTCGTCAGCAGTTATTTTGCACTGCATATTTTATAATCCGATTTAACTTAAATCAAACTTAATTGAACCTTCTTGCCTTCTTACCTGAACAGCACCATTTGAAATACCATCTGTTGGCGCATCTTCCAAATTGTCGGTATAATGGTGATGTATATTGGAAGACGGATCTAGCGGTGGCCCATCATTTTTATAAAAAATACAAACATTGTGGGTTGCACAGCAAACGTTGAATATCTTTGTTGCCTTTTCCGCTGAACAGTGCAGCCCTCTTGAACCAATTATTGAACGAAATATATTTTTAAGAACTCCAAAGCAACGTTCAACTACATTTCGTGCATTGCAGTGCTTTTCGTTGTAGAAAGTTTCGCAGACGTCACTAGGATTCCGAATTGGTGTCATCAACTAAGGTTCGAGAGAGTAGCCGGAATCTCCTAGTTTAAGAGAGATACAAACATTAAAGATATATTCTTCAGTATGCAACACTTGTTGCTTAACTTACCAAGTATCCAGGTATTTATTTTACCATTGTTAAAAGCCTGTCTGAACTGTTGTTCTGCTGCACTACGCTGCCATACAAATGCGTCATGGTTACATCCTGGATGCCTTGCATCAACATATGTTATAACCATATTGTGATCACATATCTATAAAAAATTGATTAAATTACATAAATAATTAAGTTATTTAAATAAAATAATTATTAATTAGTGTAAGTACTTACCACCATCGCATTCAGGCTGTAGTATCCTTTCCGATTGTAGTACAGGTGTTGTTTAGTCTCTCCGGGTGACTTTATACGAACGTGAGTTCCGTCAACGCAGCCAACAATACCTGGTATACCGAATGCGTTAAAGAAATATTCTTTTACTGCATTCTCCTCCTCTGCAGTCCTATTGAGTTTCACCCATTTTTGGCAGAAGTGTTGCTCAAAAAGTTCCAAACATTCTGTGATGACCCTGCAAACTGTGGACTCGGACATCGATGAGAAATACTCGTTTCCAACGCTCTTTTCGAAGTTGCCAGTTGCAAGAAAACGCAAAAATATTGCTAGCTTAAGTTGTTGTGGCAAATGAGTACTTCTGTACGAAACTTTCATCCTTAGAGCTACCTCATCAAATAAATATTGGAAGACTTCCTTATTCATCCGAAAATTGTTTTTGAATCTGCAATAATATTATGAAATAACATATTTTCCAATTGGAGTGAACTCACTCATCATTGGGTATATCAAACACATTTGTCGCGTCGCGTATTTTCCTTCGCTTCACACGCATTGCCTCCTCGTCACTCGTCACCTCGTCCTCATCACTTCCACTTTCATTATTAAAATTGTAAAACGCGATTGCCGAAAACATTTTTAACATTAACATTCACAAAGAATTATTCAACTGAATTTGCAGCAAAAGTCAACAAATAATAATTCAATAAACAAAATAAGCAAAACAGCTGATGCAAATAGTATTGCCACCTTTTAAGAATTGCTTGTAATAAGTATAATATTTTTAACTTTTTTGTCATTTTTACCCAAAATGTTGAACTTTTACAATCTGATAATAATGTTTTTGACAGTACTCACGTTGAGAATATTTGAGCAACGTAAGCAACGTAATAGCTGACGACGACGCAAGGACAAAAATACAACAAGCCAATTTTTCCCGATATCGTCGGAAAGGAACGAGGCTTAAAACGAAGGCTTCGTTTTACAGCAAGATGCTATTAGTCTCGGCTTTTAATAATGGTAAAAGAAATCTTTAAATCCTCTAAATACCCACTAAATTCTGGTAATCTTTCCAAATATTTTAAAGGATCTATATGTAACTCTAAACTTGCCATATTTGTATTTATGCTTATATTTGTGCTTGATAGTAAACGAGTTTGTACACCTAAAGTTTGTTCAAAATCATCTATTGTTTGACCTAATCGTAATAAGCTTTCTTCCATTTACTCAACAAAGGGAGAAAATTTTATTTGCCAATTTTAATTCACTGTATTATTTTTTTAAATAATTTTTTTCACATATTCACTTTACTTTCTAAAATGTTATAAGTAACTTATAAAAAAAAATTATACGAAAATATATGCACTTAAAATTGCAGAATATAATAATAATTTTAAATTAACTCACTGTCTGATGTTTTAGAAATTTTTGTTTACTGTTATTATATCTGTTGTCCTTGTTGCTGTTAATCTATTGTCTCTGCTTTTCTTTTTTGCAGCTTGTTCTGGGATTTCAGTTGTCTCTGCTTGTCTTTTTTTTTGCAGCTCGTTCCAGTATTTCTTTATATTCTTCGGAGAAATCCCATGTATCTTCACTGTCGGATATCACCATTAATTTATAAACTGACTCCTGTCAGTTGGTTCTGGATTCGTGCTGAAGGTATTAAAATACCAAAAGGTCCACTTGGTTTTGGGAAAAATTATGTCCTTTTTCTGCTGCTGCAGAAATTGGTGATTGACTCCTGTCAATATTTTAATTTCGTCTCTTTTGTTTTTTTGTTTTTAACAAGTATTCTGCTCCTGCAGAATAGTTGATTGCCTTGGTTTTCTCTACAAGAATTCTATCCTCGTCGCCAGTTTTAAATACTCCACACACTTTCACTCTTTTGAAGTTAGATCTTTTTTCAATGTTATTTCCCAAAATTCAGCCTTATAAACTAAATCTTAGCTTATTCTTACAAGAACTTATACATACTTAAAATACTCATACATGTATATTTGGAGAAAGAACAAAGAGTTGCATTGACAAAAAAACAATTCATTGGGTCAGCAAGCGAAAGACTTTGTTTTAATTGTTTTTGTTTACGATGAAAAATAGTTTTTATTTCGGCTTTAGGTCTGTTTTATTTTTTTCTTTTTAACTCGATATTTCGAACCGTCATCGACAGTTCATCATCAGGAGAACTATTAAAAACAACAAAAATTACAACATTAGAAACAATATAAATCACAAAACCGATTGCTTATATAAAACAAATATATCGTATTAGTAATTATAAACACAGTACACAGATCATTTTAACAATTTAACAACAGATTTAATAACAATTAATGTTTAGAAATTACATTTTAAATTTTACACTAAGCACTAAGTAGGCAGCGACAGATTTGTGTTTATTGGTTGCACTCAAAGAACTAATAGATAAGGAAGCGGTGTTTTGCCACAAAAGTGAGGTATTTTTCTTATTGGTGTTGATTCACACACACATAGAAAAAATATTACAGGGCCACATTAAGGGCGCATGAAAAAAGAAGGCGCAAACTTTACGATTTAATAAATGATTTAAAAAATTTTTTTTGGTAGTTTAATGATTTGAATAAACGAAAAATAACAAAAAAACTGTCTTGTATTTCCACACCACCCTTGAGGTATACAATTTGGTGCGTTACCGATTTTTTAGGGTGTTCGGTTCCCCGGTAGGCCTATTGCACCCATAAAGAAAGAAAAAATTAGTGAATGATTTGACTAAGGGAAGAATTCATTATAATATAAATCAAAAAATCTTATATTTTTATATATATTTAAAATAGATCACATGCATGTAATATTAAAACTACTATATATAAAAAATTTAGCCCATACATATAAGATGAAATACATAAACAAAATATTTACAAGCAATTGAACTACTAAACTCCTTTGAAATGAATTGTTTTATGGAGCTTTTGTCTAATTGAAGGCTTTTCGTTATTTTTTTTTTGTTATATAGAAATATCTCAATTTTAAAAATATGTCAATAACAGATTTAACTACAATATTATAGTGGCCGGAAGACTTTATATGGCCTTCAAATAGACTTTCGCCAATTAGGGAGTGTTGTGTATTTAATAAAATTCTATTATAATATATTTTATGCAAAATAGATTTGTTTTTATCTAACAATTTCGTTTGTATACGAAGTTCCTTTTCAGCAATCATGCAAACTGCTTCAACTGATTTTGATGGAATTTTCAAATACCCCCTTGATTTAAAACTAACTAATGATTGCTGATTTATTTCACCCTCCAAATCTATTTTGCACTCATTACATCTTAAAATAGACTGCAACTTAAATACAACAAATCCTGCTATATACTTCACTACATGACTAGTATACTCTGTAAGTACGCTTGGATCAGCAAAATAATTATGTTCGCTTAAAAACGAACTATTTTCGTAGTCAATAATATTTACAACTACTTCCTTAGAGGAATTAATTAAATCTAAATTTTCCGATTTAATATATATCAGCGTAATATATATCATAATATATATTTAATATAATCAAATATATCAGCGTTCATGGCTCCAAGGTTCTCCAGTATTTCTGACGTCTCCTCATTTATCAAATTGTCATTTTTTATTTGTGAAACAATTTGCGTAAGCGTCGCGATGCGTTTCGACTTTCGACGTACTTTTTCATTAAGGGTTTTTATTTTTCTATTTTTTTCCCTTACTACTTTTCGAAGCACGCGCAGTTTTTCTTTCGCCACTCTTTTCCTTGGCGTAGAGCAAGACAAATCATCGCAGGAATCGAGGGCTCTTTTAAGAGAAACTTTTTTTGCGTCAGGTAATTGAAAACTACAATTGGTCGAACGTTCCATTAGAATGTTTTTAATTACAGGTGGTACTTTCTGTAAATTCTCAATAATTTTTATATTTTCCTTTTCTCTATTTTTATCTACTGCTGCTTGAACATTTTGGTTGCTGCATTTAGGGATTTCAACACATGCAACGTCTAGATGCGGTATTGAACATGGATATAGCCTTTTGCTACATTTTGAATCTCCGATGTAATCACTATTATAAAAATGATCCGAGCAAACAACTGATCTAATATTGACCAAATTGGCCTCCAGCCCAAGCGCACAAATCCATTTAAATTTAATGTCCAGAATATGCGGAAATCTAAACATAAATATAAATTTATAAATAACTTATGGCGCATTCTTTTCTGGGAAAAATTTTGCATTTTTTGTGTTCTTTTCTAAAAAAAAAAATGTTGACCTGAAAATAAATCGTATTCTTTTCTAAAAATGTTGAACGCAAGAGTATAACAAATGCAGAATTTTATGAACTGAGCTCAAATGAGGTCAAAACATTGTTCATTTCCGTAAATTCAGTTCAGAATCCAAAAAATTCTGCATTTTGTGAAGGCAGAATTTTTTCCAGAAAAGAATGCGCTATTACTTTCATATACTGACAGAGGGCGCCCTGAAAATGAGTGGCGCCTTCAAAAAATGAATGCGCCCCTGTACCTGCGTTTCTTCTTTGACAGATCTAATCGCTTAAAAAAGGCGGGAAATTTGCAAACTAATTTTTCACTTTTTCTAATAATTCTACTTGGAAAACGTTAATTTCCAACTAGAATTCACTTCTAAATTACATATTAAATATAAATAACGCTTCTCTGAGTTTAAAAATTAGATTGTATTGCAAGAATTACCTGTGAAAGGAAATGTCCTTGTTCCTTAATTTCTGGCCATTTAAACACTTTTCTACAATGCAGCGCATATTTAAAAAATCTTTCACCACTTTTTCTTTATTATAATCACAAATTTTAGCTATTAAAACAGCTTTTTAATTAATATTTTTTAATTTCTTTTCAAGACACTTTACACTGTTTACAAAGCGATTAGATCTGTCAAAAAACTCACTCACACAATTCTTAAAAAGTGCCGCACTACACGTACACTGTATGTGTACGAAACACCATTTCCTTATTTTTTATTTCTATGGTTGCACTCCAAAATTATTTGAGATTTGTTTATGGTTTCTTTGGTTTCTCTTTTGTCCATATTTCGTTATTAGATGTCTGTATGTTTGCGCATTTTTCGGTGTCCACTTTGTAGTTTAGTCTTTTCTCCAACGGAACGTTAATGATGTGTAGCATTTCTAATATCATTCGTTTGTGGTAGTTACTCTCTTGTTGTAGTATCTCCACGTCGTCCAAGTTTGCTATGTGTTGAGCTTTCGCACAGTGGGCTGCAAGTGCTGTTTTTTGTTCCATGGGCTTAAGTGTAATTTTTTGATCAGATTTGCGTCCTGCCATTCTTGTCTTGAGTTTTAATTTAGTCGTCCCCACGTAAACTTTGTCACATTTTTGAATACCGTTGCCTTTGCATCCAATTTTGTATACTAAATTATTTTTGTTTACATTATTTTCTTTTTTTGTTATCGAGTGCAACAAATTATGAAATTGTATTAAACCACTTTCATACTTTGTTGCTGAGTTGGAGGAATGTTCAAATATATTTTAATGGTGCGCATTCTACATTGTTGCGACACTATGTTGCAGCAGAAGTAATAAAATTATTAAACCAACGAAAATGCTGAAATGGATTTTAATGTCCTACATTGTTGCGACACTTTTGAAATCAATGTTGCAACAGTTCGAAGTAGATCAATTAAATTATTTTAAAGAAAAAATGCAACTTAAATTATGTGTGCATGGGTGGTTTGACCAAGGCCAGAAGGGCCTGATTGTGCAGCTTGCATAACTGTCTATAACTGTTAACGTCAGCTTTTTTTTTTTTTTACTGTATATTTTTGTTTCACTGCCGCTGTTTTTAGCCTCGGCACGCTTCAATTATGTGGCTTTAATGCTCAGTCAATTAATTCTCTCTCTTGTTTTCTACGCAGGAAGGTGGTATTTATACAAAAATCCTCAGTTTGTTGAGGCCGTTGTTAAATTCCAATAATTTGAAGTTATTATCCAATAATTGGAAATTATTATCAATATCAACCAATCGAAAATGATTAGTCATTTACATATACTTCGTTCTTACTTCCCCTTAGTAATTGTATGATCACGTATTCTCTGCGTGTTACGCAATTGCATATATTGCACTATGCAAAGCAGCGCAGTAGCTGCTAGGGTAGGTAAATGAACGCTATTATGCTGACCATGCAAATTAATATTTTCACATCAGTGTTAGTGTTTTTAAAAAGTTTTTATTTTATTTCCTTATGATAAACTACGAACTTAAAACTGAACTGTCAACAAGAACTCAATAAGAACTTAACAAGAACTCCTCCTTCATCTCTTCAAACCAACTATTTATATACTTGTATTGTAAACAAAACTGTGATCTTATTATTGATAATATTTTATCAACGCCGAGGGTGGCGTGATCTGAGAATTGGATATTTCATCAGCTAGAATATTTGCTGACACCACAAAAAGTATCTTAAGCAAAAGCCATGATTGAATCGTTTACAATATTAATAAAGGGTGCTCTTAACTTGCAAGCTGATGCCGAAGCAGCCAAACAGTTCATTGCTTTGTTTTTCTTGTTGCTGCCGACGTTGTAGTCGGAAACACTTGACAACCAAAACCAAGCAATGGTTTTGTTTCTTTTTATAATTATAATTTAATTTAATTAATTTAATTTTCAGAGTGTGTCATGATCAGTTTTTCATTAATGACTTGGTCGTTCATGGAAACAATAATATTTTGTTTATGTTCAATTTTGTGCTTAGTAATGCACATCTGATTTTAATAAATTGGTTCGTAGGAATTTGTGTGTGATCGGGGTGTACTAAGTGTGCAGAGCAATGTTGTGCGGTCACAACAATGTTAACACTAAAATACCGCTCTGTTAGTATATGAGGACGAAATTTTGGAGCTACAGCTGTTATTAATCAAAACTCAAAAAAGTGAAAATAATGTATTTCTACAGTATTCTAAAATATGAAAAATTACCTATATTAAAACTTTGCCTACCTATTGTTCGATATTTTTATACAAGAAGTTTTTATTAATGTATCTTATATATGAAAAAATATTATTTTTTTTATATATATTAAATTTTTTATATAATTTCTAAATATATTTTCTCGACTTGGCGTCAGAAACTACATATATACATATATATTCTATAATATCTTATTAATAAATGTTGATTCTTTAAGCTCAAGAGCTCTCTTCCAATTCAGATTTTATTGCTTTTGAGTTTTACTCATGCAGTAAATGTTTATATTTTAATTCCACTTTTCATTTAATATATTGACGTCTTGACTCTGTTAGTGCATTCCTTGAAGGAAATAACAGCTATTAGCTGATTAACTCAAACGCTGTTGGTCCATTCCTTGATGGAAATAGCACACTTAGAAAAAGTTTCTATTGATTCCAATAGGAGTTTAATAGTTTCAATTATTTTAATAGTTTCTGCTATTAAAATAAGTCTATCGGATTCATACCATAAAGTAAACAGTTTTTGAGCTGGAAGGTTTCAACACTCAAGGACCAAGACTTTCAATTTAGCACATGAACTAAGTTGAAGTGGAGAACTTGAGTTGATGGTGTTACTCCCAGCACTTGAACTGGCAGGAACGATGGTAGTTGAGTTAAAAAAGAAAACGATTAGTTTTTCTTGAAACTGAAATAATACACAATAACACAAAACGAATAACATAAATAAAGGAAGGTAGTCGTTGAACTTAAATACTTGTAATAAAAAATATTATTAAAACAATGAACAAAGTTTATTTTTGAACATGTTTCTTCAATATATTTTTGTGTGTATAGCAGTTTTAACTTTGATATTTTTCACTCAGAAATAAAAACTCCGCGCACTTTCACTTTTTACAGTTAGAACTTTATTGATTCTTCTTTTTAAAAATTTTGGCTTATAAACTTAATCTTACCCTATCCATGCTTTACTCAAACACCCTCCTAAATTTTTTTAGTTAGTTAAATTTACCCAGATCGATGCATTTTTAATTTAACTGAGTGAATTTGTCGTTTTAATTTTTTGCAAAAAACCTGAAGATAAAAGAAGATCTACACAAAAAATATTAATAATATCAAGAGTATGATCAGGGTTTTAAGTAAAAAAATAAATGAAACACAAATTGTTATTGGTAAAGATAATTTTGTCGGTGTCGAAGGTTAAAAAAAAAGGATTTAGTTGGCTGTTTCGTTTTCGTTGTCGTAATCGTGATCATAATCGATGTCGTTGTCATTTAAGGTCTATCGTGAAAAACAAAGATTTAAATGATTTTACCGTGATGGAGAATAGCAATTTATACTAGTCCATCTCTATAAGGCAATGCCATAACTTTGCATAAAACATCAGTCATTCTGAACTTTTCTTTATTATCATCTAGTTTTTTTCGCAAAACTAATTCCTAATGCAACTGGAGATTGTAAGGGTTCTTCCAAAAAGTCTGTTACTTTTAAAAATGTTTGTCCAAATATAAAGTTCTGTCCTTCTTCTGTGCTAAATCCTTAAATTTTAATTGGCAATAACGGTTTGATGTAACAAAAGTTATTTGGAGCACTGTCACTAAGAAAATATAAGCCATGATAATAATTCCATTATATTTCTGAGCAACTTATTTTTGATGATGTTAAGTTTAAAGGTCCATGTTTTTGATTTATTAATTTTTGGAATCTATATTTTTTTTCTAACTCCCGGTTATTAATCTGTTCTAAGATTTTCGTTGGTTGACGGACGTCTTCTTTTAAAGTTTGCATAAAATTTTCAAATCTATATGCCAAGAAATTATCAACAACACCGAACTCTTTCACACATTCAGAAATATGTAAAATCTGTGGACATTATAAGATTTTTTTATTTTCACCATAGTGAGTCTTGAAGTTTTCTACAAAAATTTCAGCAATTTCTTGAGAACATGGTAAATTACCTTGGCAACTTCTAGGACACATGAAATGCGCATCCTTACAGCATTCCCAGACTGAGCAAAAATGCGCAGTTTCTTGATGCGCAATTTTATTTTCCGCTGGGCATATATTCACCAATACATACTTACGGACCTATTCTGGTGAGTTTACAAAGCTCACCGCATTTACAGTTGTAAATATATTTACAATTGTAAATATTTCATATTCTCACACTCATTCGAAAGCTATTTTCTTGACAACGTTGTAAATAGCAAAAGAGCAGTTGGCAGTTGATTATAGCAGCAAAAATTTAGCAAAAGTGAAAAGTTTAACTGCAAAATGGAAAGTTTATTGTGGGTTTTATTAGCAGAAATGGCTGAATTAGAAAAAAGGCTGGAGCGGCGACGCCAACTAAAGCGCCTTCGGGACGACAGCGATCCGTTTTCTTCCACTGAAGAAGTCTTCATAAAAAATTTCAGGTTGACCAAGTCGCTATGCCGTAATCTTATCGAAGAGTTGCAGCCGCACGATAAGCAGGACACAGGTTTACCTTTTCCAATTCGGGTTCTTACCGCATTAAACTTTTTTGGACACGGTTCGTACCAACAATGTGTCGGTAACAACTGGGTCGTGCCAATGAGCCAGCCCTCAGTTTCACGAACTTTGCATGAAGTGGCAGGATTAATAATTTGTGTTAAAGGTGACGTTGTTAAATTTCCACAATCTGCAGAAGAGATATCTGCAATCAAAACAGGGTAATACAGATGTAATTTGTTGTGTAGTTTTTGACCAAAAATTATATATTTTAGATTTCATAGGACCTTTGGAATAAAGGGGACAATTGGCGCCATTGATTGCACGCATGTAGCAATCGTATCGCCATCCGCGAATGACTCCAGCAGACCCCTTAATATGTACATGAATAGGAAGGGTTACTACAGCATAAACGTAGAAGCAGTAAGTCTGTTATTTTTAAATAGTTAAGTCCTTTACTGTAATATATCCTGATTCCTAGACATGCGATCATCAACTTGTCTTCACTTCAGTAAATGCCAAATTTCCTGGCGCATGTCATGATTCAGGCATATGGACGACTTCACTCATTAGAACTCAACTAATAAGAACTTACAGCGCTCAATATGACTCTTGGCTTCTGGGAGATCAAGGCTACCCATTGGAGCCGTGGCTTCTAACGCCACTTCCAGAGCCGCAAGGAGCAAAGGAGGTAAAGTTTAATAAACTCCACGCTAAAAGTCGTAACACCATTGAAAGGGCTTTTGGGGTTCTAAAGTCACGGTTCAGGTGTTTATCTAAGCAACGCATTCTGTACTACAGTCATGAACGAGCAGCAAATATCATTTATGCTTGTTCTATTTTACATAATATTATGTTGACCAGTGGCATTCAAATAGATATAGGATATGATGATTACCAAGAAGAGCCTGTATTTGAACCTGCCGATGTCCAAGCTATCAGTAATACTCAAAATTTAAGGGAAGGCGAAAGAATTCGCAGTAGATATATTTCTTCTTTATGATAAAGAATACTTTTATCATTCACATTAAAAGTTTTATTGATCTCATTTACTATTTAAATTTAGTTCTCAAACTTCACTTATTGCAATATCTATTTCTTTATATACTTCTACTCTCATACATATATATAATCTAAGATCTATATAGTATATATCTATGTATCTATCTATCTATCCATCTATCTATCTATCTGTCTATCTATCTATCTCTATCAGTTCATCTAATCTCATCTCTATCACTATTTGACTTAACTATTTGTCTATAACTTATTGCAATATATATTTCTTTGTATACTTCTACTCTTATACATATATATAATCTAAGATCTGTATAGTATATATCTATATATCTACCTATATATCTATCCATCTATCTATCTATCTTTCTATCTATCTATCTCCATCAGTTCATCTAATCTCATCTCTATTTGTCCATCTTATCTTAGCAACATCTGAAATATTTATTTATTTTCTTGCACATTACTCTTCATATATGTATATAAATAAATCATAAGCTGGAAAAATAAAACAGTCATATTTACATTTTTTTGTTTTATTTTAAGCCAATTTATTATTTAAGACATTTATAGCCTCAGTTAACCTGTTGGTGGCTTCGATATTGTCCTTTATAAGCTTTAATATCTGCTCATCGCGCTCCTCACGCCTCTCAATATCGGCCTTAGCGTTTGCGTACATATCCTCAAGCGATATTTTCTTTTGGCGCGGTGATATTTGCTGACGAGGACAGCGCGATGTACTTGGTGGCTCCGACGTACAGAGTGGCGGAACAACTTCGTTTAACTCCTGAAGTGCTGGCCGAATAGGAGATTGCTACTTTAAATAAAATATTTTAGCTTAAATTTTATTAAATGAACGTAATAAAAGTACCAACCGGCTCTAAATTCTCCAAGTCGCTTGCATTTGATCGCAGTCCCAGCGCACCGACTTCTGCAATTCCATCTACTGCTGCTGCTCCAAATGTTTGCAGTGCCAGCTCTTCAAAATCGCTTAGGACTGCTGTACTGCTCACTCCTCCACCGGTCATGCGAAGCTCAGCTTTTCGCTTACGAGCTCTGGAACGCAGTTGACTCTTCCAAACTGCAAGCGTCTATATACAAATTAATATATAGTAAATGCTCATATAACATTTCGTAGCAAACTTACTTCCTTCCATTTCGCCGCTGTCCGAGTTGGCCCTCTCATGCTGTTGAGATTGTCGGCACACTCCTGCCAAATATCTTGCACTGCGTGCGGTGACTGGGGACAGTTTTTACCTGTTTGCAGCACGGGATGAGTTTGGCAGAACCGAACGAAGAAGTCCAACTGCTGCTGAGTTGTCCGTTCGTATTTTGCACGCCTAAAAAAGAATTTATAATTAAAATAACCATTAAAAATATCTAAAATAACTTTGAAAACTTACTTCTTTTGTGCTTCGTCCATATTTCAACAAAATGTCAAATTCAAGAAATAAACAAAGTGTTGCAACTTTTAACTACGTTGAAGAATATTTATTGTGGGGGATAACTTTGGTACATAATGCGGTTATATTAAAATTTCGTTGGATAAAATTTATAACTTGCGTGTTTGAGACAAATCGGTAGTGATAAATATACAATGCCATGAAAATTTTTCAGTCGGAATGAATATTTTCGCTTAAATTTTAAGTTATTTAAATATTGGGGGATGTTTTATTGACGATAGTGCAACACTTAACAGCTGTTTCTGGCAATATGCTTTTCACCTTCTTGTGGTGAAAAAATAAACCTTTTCAATTGTAAAGTGTTCCCATGAATAGGTCTGACAAAGCAAATTGACAAAATTTTGACAAAATGTCTAGGGTCAATTGACAAACAGAATAGGGCTGTTAAAATACTTAAAATTATTTGGGTCAGTAAGCGAAAGACTTTGTTTTAGTTCTTTTTGTTTACATTATTTTCTTTCTTTGTTGTTGGATGCAACAAATTATGAAACTGTATTGAACCAATTTCATACTTTCTTGCTGAGTTAGGGAAATGTTGACATATTTTCATAGTGCGCATTCTATATTGTTGCGACACTATGTTGTAGCAGAAGTAATACAATTATTAAACAGATAATGCTGAGATGGATAATGTTCTACATTGTTGCGACACTTTTAAAATCAATGTTGCAACAATCGAAAGTAGATAAATTAAAAAAATGCAACTTAAATTATGTGTGCATGGGTGGTTTGACCAAGGCTAGAATGGCCTGGTTGTGTAGCTTGCAGAGGGACGGATTGTGTCGGTTCTACAGTTTTTAAAGCGCTCTTTTTTGGAAAACTCCAAATACGTAGGCTCAAACTTTGAAACTCTTTGCTTAACTCAGTAAATAACAAATTTGTTGTAGGCTTAGTTGTAGTGTCGAGCTCGACTCGTGGTCACTTTCAGATTCCTCCTACTATTTATTTTTTTTTTTTGCATAATTTGTATTTCAAACAGAACAAGAAGGTTATTTGTAATTCATGCGCTTGTACTAAGAAATCTGCTATTATACAGTGACGTATTGATAGAAAATATCCTTGTACCGCATTTATTTTTATGACCTTCGTGTTTGGTCGAGGTGTTCAACGTATCGGAGCAATGTTGTGTGTGTCACTCTGCTCTTTCGATTCAGATTGTATTGCTTCTGAGTTACACTCTCGCGGGAAATGTTTTTATTTGAATTCCACTTTTTTATTTAATATATTGACGTCTTGACTCTGTTGGTCCGTTCATTGAAGGAAATAGCAGCTACTAGCTGATTTTCGCAAACGGTGTTGGTCCATTCCTAGATAGAAATAGCAGCTATAAGCTGATTTACTCAAACGCCAGTTGGTGTGAAGATCTTTTCAATTCTGACTATATTGCTTTACATAATTCTGGCTATTTTGAAAGAAGTTGAATAATTTGTGTCTAACTAAGTGCAAACCTATTTAGATGAGTGTTGAGCATAGGTACTTGGACCAATACTCAACTGATGTAATGTTTGATCACCGAATGAATGTTTTGCTATCTTACCAGGTACAAACCTATTAAGATGTTGATTGAGTATAAGTACATAAACAAATACTCAGCTGATGATTTGATGGGTAAAATATAGGTACTTGAGACAATATTTTGCTTGATGAATCAATCCCTTCTATGATTATGATGAGTCTTTATTAGTAATAACACGAATGGTTTATCGGTTCACTGTAAATTTTATTTATTTATTTATTATTAGAAAAATAATCATACAATAATTATTTTACAAAATTTAAGGAGCACTAGCATCCTGGGCTTTCGGCTCGCTGGTTTAATATAACTAGGCTACAATAAAATTAAATTAAAATTTTATTAAGAAAAAGAACTAGATGTAAAAAGTATATGGAAACATACATGAAATAAGAAAAAATGAAAAGTTTATAGTTAAATCAATGTTTTTAAGTTTGCTTTAAGTAAGAAATCTGATATTTTTTTGATAGTTTCAATTGTAGTGAATTTAAGACAATCAGAAGGTTTTTGGTTTGGAAAAATACGTTATCTAGTTGTATTACGATGTGAGCAAAAATCGACTAGATGATTTACGGTTAGAGGCGACGAAGAGCAATAGATGCATGATGGTGGGTTGGAGCCATTTAGCCGATGGGAATGTGTTGCAATTGTGTGCCCAATACGAAGACGGACAAATGCCACAAATTAAACAAATACAAATATTGATTACTAACTAAAATATCAAAAAACACAAAAACTCCTGCTCACCTACTACGACAAATAAGATATAGAGATATAGACTTATATATAAGATAAGTCCATAGATTACAAACACGGAAGGCACTAAATGAAAAGCCACATTAAATTTCAAACTGAAATCAGAAACACCAGAAAGAAACATCTAGAAAATTCCCCTTCTCTGTGCTCTTTCCGAAAAAATGATTAGTATCAATAATTCTCTGTTTCTGCCCAGATAACCATGACCAACCTTCCCAATCTTCAGCTAGTCCAGTAGGAGGAGGAAAATAAACACTCTTACTCGTATTATATAAATAATCCAACTTGGATCCATTATTAATGTTATGCACTTTGCACTCTGGTCGTAGCTCTGGGGTCAACTCTTGTATTCTTCCATTTTTAAATATAAAATTATCTTTACAATTTGAATTATCAGCCATCCTTGTGTCATAACATGGGCAGATCATAAAATAAGTGTTAGTGAGCCATATTACTTTTTTCTTTTTGTTTAATATATTTGGGATTAGTTCATCATCCATTTTGCTAACACTATTCACGACTTTGTTTAGGGTATTGTGTATGGTAGACAACTTGTTCATTATTACAGCCAAATCATAATGTGTTTCCTCCATTATATATCGTATTTCATGTATAACTTGTTTCAAATCTATTATACTAGCAGCTTTGCTTGTTAATTCATGCATTACATGAGTTTTGGAATCTTTTATGTTTCCCATATAAAGTGTCACACCTCTATTTCCAAAGACCCAGGATGCTGCCTCATCAGGCTCAAATGTCAATCCTTTGTGATTTTCCGATATGATGGTACATATGTAATTAGTATTATTTGAACCAAAACAGTTCACAGTTATGTCCACCTCAACTTGTTTGGGTTGATATGTGTAAAAAGTAGTGAATCCAGGGCCATTTGAATTATCTATTTTCTCTATTGACCCATCTGTTACCAAACCCAAAAATACTTCTGACCCCCCTTAGAGTTGAAAGTGTATATTTTATTGTCTCTATTTTCTGATATATACACAGGTGATACTGAATCATGTACAAGACAAGGAATTCCCATGCCATGACACACATATGATGAGCAAAAGGGGCAGTTCCCTGCCAATTCATATATGATGCAGCTTCTCTCCCATTTTGACAGCTCATGTTATGTCTAAGACAAATATCTGAGTCCCAGCCCCATTGGGTCCTATGTTACAACATTTAAGCGTCAATTCTTTTTTAGTAGCATCCAATGGTTTTGATTCATCTATGCATCCCGTATTTGAATCGAGAGAACCACCATTGCAGCAATATTTTTTGAACATACTTTTAAATATTGTAGTTGTTTGTGCATGAGGTTCTATCTCTATCAGCCTTTCCGGGGAATGATTGTGGAATGCTTACTATTGGACTTAAAGGTGTGTTGTCCAATATATATGGCCCGCTACAGTCTTCTTTTGTGCATGCTGAGGACTCTGCATTACTTATGCACATCATAATTATGAATGTTATAAACATCAACATTTTTTATTAACAATATTAGTATCTCTATACTTATAAAATTAATGGAGTGTTAATGCTCCACACTGTAAATTTATTTATTGAACAATTAAGGTATTTAAAGAAAAAATGCTTGGACTTCAGCTAAAACATTAACGCAATATCGAATAGAATGTCGTTGGCCTGAAATTATGCTTGTGTCAACAAACAGAGTTCTTATGTGCAGTTGATTTAATAAACAAATTGTTTTGATTGCTTAGCGTAATTTTGCTTTTGTTTATATATTTATATGTGACTTAATATTGTGACTTAATACACACATGTTTTAATTAAGGTGTAAATAAACGAAAATATAGTTTTATTTTTATAAAAAATTATTTTTTATTTTTGCCCTAGCAGCAAATCAATTAATTTAATGTTTTTATTACATTTATCCGTAAGTTTTTTAACTCGGACTAACGGGTCTTCCCGGGTCGTCCTGCGCTCTGGATTAGTCTCTTCTTCTTGTTCGGTTATCTTGTTGTCCACACTGAAAAGGCGGTCAAAGACTTAACAACATCCAAGTTAAGTATACCATATTCTTGGGCATAGGGTTTTGTCGGTAAAGAATCTCTCATAAAAATTCCTCTAAAATATTTTATACATTTGCTATAGCAAAGCTGGTAGCTTTCTTAAGAGTTTTTTGAATGAGGACGTAAAAACAATCCATAACCTTGCGTATATGGTTTAAGATACAATCCTTTACCAATAGCTATTGACTCCATACATATATTGTGACGAGTAGCTTCAGCTAATTATTCTTTTCCATTTCTTTTATCATTTAAAACTTTTGCAACGGCTGATCCTCCAGACGCTATACCTCCAAGAGCACCTAGTGCTGTTAAAATGGGTATTAGTGGTAAGACTCCACCAATTTTTGGATCTAGGATTACTCGTGGTATGTTTACTTGACATTTTTTCCGTTTAAAACTTGACTGTACTGCTTTATGGGCTATTTTATATGCATAATTGAATGAATTTGGTTTCTTCTTTATCAGCATTTTTACACCCTTTTTAACTGCTAACGAAAAGAGTTTCTTTCCATTCACTTTAGGTTTTTTACACTTTCTACGCTTAAGTTCCTTTATTTTCGATTTTCTTTTTTCCTTGTTTCTTATAATACCCATTCCAAATTTAACTTTTGCTTTCTTTGCATTTGTTACGAACCCTTTACACTTTGGTTATCAAACACACATTAAATTTTATTTCTTCTGTTTAGTTACAAAAAACCTTTTTCAAATTGTGTTACATATTTGTTTTAGCTTAAATCTCAAGTAAAGTAAATACTATAGAAGTGTAATACATACAATTTAAGATAAGTAATACATAAAATTGAAGCATGTGTGAAAGAAGTGAAAGAAATAACATTACAGAAAAGTAAAAAAATTCAACATGTGTACTTTACTTCTGATATCGTACAATAAAAAAATGCAACATGTGTGCCTTTGTTTATGAAATGGGCACATGAAACACTTCAAAGGCAATACATTTCCTATTTGACTGATTTTGTTTAGTCTGACATTGAAAGTTATCCCACTTAAATTCTGAGGAATTGTAACACTTAAGAAGGTAATAAATATTATTTTTTATGATTATTTGTTATTGGTGTTTTGAAGTGGTGATGTGATATTTGCTGTATCTGCTTGGTGGTCTCAGAAAGTTATTTAATTGTTGTTGTTTTTGAAGCAGTGGTGTAATTTGCTGTCTCTTGTTTATAAAGTTGGTACTGTAACTCGCGCATGCATATGCAAGCAGGGCGACACACACAGCATAGCTCACACGGGTTTGATCCCTCGATCCCTGTTCCAGTAATGGTAAATACCAACTACTTGATGCCTAATTCGGCTGCTTATGACTATGGCAAAAATGCCGCTCTG
Source organism: Coremacera marginata (assembly GCA_914767935.1). Taxonomy (NCBI): domain Eukaryota; kingdom Metazoa; phylum Arthropoda; class Insecta; order Diptera; family Sciomyzidae; genus Coremacera; species Coremacera marginata. Next base: position 142,697,376 of record OU612044.1, read on the forward strand.
AGTCGTTAATTAGAGAATCGAAAAAAGATATTGGTGTCTCGTTAGAATCTAACCTTTATTTTAAATCGTTTGGGTTTTTATATTGAAAAAAAAACCAATATTAATTCTCTTACAATTTAGCAACTCCTCCCCATTATTTATTTTCACTCAATTTTACAACATTTAATTGAGTGATCTTTTTGTTTTGTTTTCGTTCCACAAACCAATCGGAATTAGTGCAGCACTTGCACATGCTGCAGTCACTAGGTCAACGTGCAAGCCAATTTTATATTTCCGTGGTTGCGACATCTAAAAGCACTTGCCTTGCTTTCGATCAACATGCATTGATAGACGCGACGTGGAGAGCGAAGAAAAGAAACAAATAATAACTGAAACAAAGATAATAAAAATAAGTTATGTTGTGGTGGCATGTGGTGGCTATGATAGTACCACTACATCCGTACCCTTAAGCAAAAAATTATTACTTGAAATGATTTTTTGTAAAATGTTGGGAGAGTTTTGTCGATAACTTACATCTAGAAATATATTATTATTTATTAATAATATAAGTATTTCGTTATCATATTGGAATGAGAATATATTTTACAGCATGAATTATGTATTGGGATGCAATTTTACTTATATAATTATTAAAAAAAAACACTAAATTATTCTATATATATTAATAAAAAAGTCTTATTAAATTTCATAAGATTATTGTTTTTTAATACACAAAACAGACGTCCCCCTACGACCCATATCTTCATCCATTAATGTCCCTTGTTACAAATTATCAAAGCACATAGGACAAATCTTAAAACACTTAATATCCGACGAATATAATATCAAAAACTCTGTTCAATTAAAAGAAAAACTAAAAAATTTTACTCTGACAGACGAGGAAATAATTGTATCATTTGATGTTGTGTCTCTGTTCACCAACATCCCGACCCATTTAGCGATAAAAAATATAATGAACAAATGGGACGTAATTAAAAACTTGACTAGCATTCCACGACCGCAATTTCTAAATATTTTAGAATTCTGCTTAAAAGAAAATAATTATTTTATATTTGACAACCAGGTATACCATCAAATATATGGTATGCCAATGGGCAGTCCATTATCTCCGACGATAGCAGACATAATTCTGGACAACTTACTTGACGACACAATAACAATTCTTCAAAATAATGACCTAAATATTACATTCATATGTAAATATGTAGACGATATTCTCGCCATAATAAAGAAAAAAGACTTAGACATAATTCACAAAACACTGAATAGTTACCACAAAAATATACAATTCACAACTGAAATTGAACGAAATCATAACATACCATACTTAGACGTCCAACTACATAGGAAAAATAACAGAATAATTTTTGACTGCTTTACCAAAACAACACGCTCAGGTAGACTTATAAATTTTCACTCGACGCAACCAATGCAGCAAAAAATAAATACGGCGACCAACTTAATAAGAATAATTTTTACATTAGCCGACACACAATTTCTGGACAAAAACATAAAAAAGATAAAAACAATACTAAAAAACTCATTTACAGAAGTTTACACATCTCGTAAACTCATTATTAAACAAAAAGTGTTCGGAAAACAAACGAAACAAAAAAATAACAGATCAAAACAAACAGTCTGGCCACACTCAACAAGAAACAAAAAAATACTTAGGCATAACATATATACCAAAACTGACGGGTAACACACACATACGAAAAATAATGAGAGCGGACAACACAACATTTGCATATAAATCAAACGCCACTTTAAACCAAATATTCACAAAAACAAAAATTAAAAACGAAGACAAAAACAACGTTGTATAGACCCCTTTTACATTGATCAAGACTTGAAGTCAAGTTTCAGAGTTTGTTGGCAATTCGCCGCACATCGGAAGCGACGGAAGGGGAAAAAAAACTTGAAGCTGTACCGGCAATTTTTTCGTAGTCCGTTTGTTATTTTAGCGTTGTTGACAGTACTTTTTATTTTATTTTTCGCATATCAATGTGAGTTTGTTAGACTTCAGTCGCAGTAAAATTTGTGCGTGAGTTATTTAATGAGGTTTTTGTAGGTATTTTTAATAATAATATATTTTTATAGCCAAAAATGTCGTTTAAGTGGAACAAGGAGCTAATGCAAATTTATTAAAATTCAGTTTGTTTCAGTTTGCTTGCTAACTATCTCGCTTTATTTTTTAAGAAAACAAGGAAAGAAGACAAGAAATTGAATTCAAGTCTTGACCAATGTGAAAGCTTTAGTCAAGTTCAAAAGAGAATGTCAAAAAAACTTGACTTCAAGTCTTGATCAATGTAAAAGGGGTCATACGAACTGCAATGCAAAGGCGACGAACACGATAGTTGTGACAAAACTTATATAGACCCCTTTTACATTGATCAAGACTTGAAGTCAAGTTTCAGAGTTTGTAGGCAATTCGCCGCACATCGTAAGCGACGGAAGGGGAAAAAAAACTTGAAGCTGTACCGGCAATTTTTTCGTATTCCTTTTGTTATTTTCGCGTTGTTGACAGTACTTTTTATTTTATTTTTCGCATATCAATGTGAGTTTGTTAGACTTCAGTCGCAGTAAAATTTGTGCGTGAGTTATTTAATGAGGTTTTTGTAGGTATTTTTAATAATAATATATTTTTATAGCCAAAAATGTCGTTTAAGTGGAACAAGGAGCTAATGCAAATTTATTAAAATTCAGTTTGTTTCAGTTTGCTTGCTAACTATCTCGCTTTATTTTTTAAGAAAACAAGGAAAGAAGACAAGAAATTGAATTCAATTCTTGACCAATGTGAAAGCTTTCGTCAAGTTCAAAAGAGAACGTAAAAAAAACTTGACTTCAAGTCTTGATCAATGTAAAAGGGGTCATAGGAACAACAAAAAGAGCGCTAAAAATAAGAATGGCAGAACATAAGCTGGACATAAGAAACAAAAAAACAACAACAGCGCTAGCACAACATATATTGACTACAGGCCATACAGCTGATTTTGAGGCTGTAAGAATCTTGGACGTTGAAAACAAAACAAAAAGAAGAATGACATTAGAAAGTTTAAGAATACAACAAAAAGGGGACAGAGCAATAAATTTCAAAGAAGACACTGACAATATAAACAACAACTATGCAGTAGCAATTGACGTATAGGCTATAATAGTTTCGCTTAAATTTTGTGTTCAAATAAATTTTTCTGTTTTTTAAAAAAGTTTATGTCATGTAAAATTTTTGTAATTTCAAATAATGGTTTATTGTCAAAATTAACTTAATGTATCTTTTAATGTAAAGTAAGTTTTTGGTTAATTGTTTTTAAAAAATTGTTCATATATGTTTCTGTAGATAAAAAATTAAAAAAATCTCCCCTGAAGATGTCGCCAAGAAAGTGACGAAACGTCGGGAAAAAATTGAATTTTTATTTTTAATATTTAAAAATTGCAATTAAAAAGAAATGGCCAAACAACTCCATTTAACTTAAATAAATATATTGAAACTAAAATTGGCCCAAATAATTAACATTATTGTTTTATATTTCTTTTTGCATTTTATATTTACAACTGAATTTACTACTTGTCTTTCTATAATCTCATAAGGACCATGATATGGGCTGTGATTTTTTTCTAGTTTATAATTTCATAAATACTAAATCTCCTATTTCTAAAGCGCTTTCATTACTATCTCTGTCATAAACTATTTTGCTCTTATTTTCAACCTGTTATATTAAATTCTGTGCCTTATCTATTAAAGTTTTTAATCTTGTTTTTAGCTCATTGGCATAATGATCTATGTCATATATTTTGTTTCCGTTTTCTGCTATGTCATTAGGCAGGGTCGGTAATTTTCCGAAAATCAATTAATATGGTGAGTATTGTGAGTCTACGTGTGGGGTCGTGTTATAAGCAAATGTGTAATACGACACCCATTTGTCCCATTCATTAACTTCCGCAAACGAAAGTAGATATTCATTTAAAACCCTATGGTTTTTCTCAAGTGCGCCGATTGTTTGGTGATGGTAGGGGGTTGAAAATATCTGGCGTGTGTGCAATAGTTCACATATGCTTGTCATTAGTTCGTTTGTGAACTCTGTTCCTCTGTCAGACTTAAGTGTTTTACAGTATTCGTACTTCAGTATGAATTGCTCTACCAGGGTTGAGGCTATTGTTTTGGCATTTTTGGTTTCAATTGGATGTGCGATCCGTTTGCCACAAATAATTTAAATTCGTGTAAAGCGTTTTAATGCTCGGTCTCACTCGCGGGAATGACCGACACGTCGGCTCGAGAGTCGACAAGGAACCGCCTGCTCGATGCAGCGTCAGTCACATACAGACGACTTAAATTGATATCGCCACCTGAGTCGTTTGTCGATGGTGGCTTGTGCTTTAGTTTTTTGGATTGAAAGCGCATGGTGGGCTGTATGTGAAAGCATTCGTGCCGAATTCGTGATGGTGCCAGCAAATCGGATGTTACCAACGAACGCCGGTGCGACGTTTGGCTGGCGTAAGAGGGGTCTGCGGGCTCGGACGATTTTCTTGCCTCGAAGTGGTGAGCGAGCTTTGTTGATTAGTGTTGGGGTTGTGTCCGTATCGCATTCGTTGAGGCTGAACTGCGCTCCGCCCTGGCGCATGAACAGTGGGGCGAAATCGGGAGCGTCTCGCATTCGCTGACGTTCCACAGCGGTTGCTTCTGCCGCTACCGGTATACACGAACTCATTATCGAAATCTTAAAAAAATGCGTCCAATTCATGCTCTGGCATAAGATCGGCGGGCAGCACATTTGTTCTACGTATATTGTTCCGATACTCTCGATAATTTTTCCTGCGTTGCTGACCTGGGCGCGGATGATCGCGCTCGTACAGAGCATCTTCCAAACGATTCAATCGCTTAAGCAGGTTTTCATCAGCCGAAGATGGTGCCGAGGCCGCCGCAGTCGTTGCGACGTGCCTAGGTCGGTTGGCACCAGTTTCCATTATTTTGTCCGCTAAAGCCGCACGTTGCGTCGATTCGACGTCCTCTATTTGTAGCAGACCTTGTACTTGGGGCGGTAAACGCGCAGTCCACAAATTCTCCAGCATTTTTTCGCTGAGGCTCTTACCTCCCAAGTCGCGCATTTCATTAAGCAATTGCGAGGGGGCGACGCCGCTGTCACTTTTTATTCGCAGCTTCGTGAACTGCCCTTCGATTTGTAAAAACCACAAATCTGGCGATTCGTGCCAGAAGTGCGGTGTCTGTACAACGACGCGGTTTGTGATCAGGGTCGCGGTTTCGCTGACGTTGGGTTCTGCGGGCGCAGTGGTTGCCGCACCACCTACTGCGCCACCCATATTGCCGCTAGCGCACTCCGCGTCAATTTTCTTTTCACCATTTTTGGCCATTTTAGTTCTTTGTGTTTTCTTTTTAAAAAAAAAATCACTAGGCCGTCTAATTGTTACTGTTCGCGTGTTCTTCAAATTCGGGGTCACCAATTATGGATATTATTATTTCCAAATAAAAGATTATCACTTGAACTTAAGGTCAAAATTTTATTTACAAAAAATATATGATATCTGCTTTATTTACAGAATTAGTTGTACAACAACAACGAGCCAGTAGCAATATGATCGCCTGCTGTGCCATGCTTGATGGTCTGTCGCTTATGACAAAGCGCCAGCAGGCGAAATAGTCAGTCGTTTTCTTCAGCTAAAATAAAAGGCTCATATTCTTGTAAAAATATACATCAAATGACGATTTAGCATTATTACGACGATTGACTTGGCTTACCACTTATGTGATAAGCCCAAAAATAAATTAGTCAGAAAGTAGGCAGCTATGTGTGGATTTAATAGCATACAAAATATAGAGAATCAAATAGCGACAAAGTGTGGCTGGGTAGCTTGAAGAGCTGCAGAGTTGGGGATGACGTAACTGATGGTTTCACCACAGGGTTCATTGCTGCTTAAACCAAGGCTGGACCCTGCCTCGAAAATACCTCTGAGGCGATTGGCGCTATTATAGGACCTAATTCTTCCATATTAATGTTTGGTGCAGCTTGTGCGGCGTTAAGTGCCGGTGGACGGATAAGATTGTTCGGATTACTCATTTTATTTAAAAAGAGCGAGAGAGGGAAAAATTCTTAATTTTATTGGTTTAGTCACAGAATTTTCGGAAAAAATGCTATTTTTTTATTACTTCTTGATACTCCGGAAGGTCCGGATTTATGGGCTACGGATTTTTGCAGTTTCAATAAGATTTTGTTATGAACGCTTTTAAGTCTTTTGTTATGTTTGCAGTATAATTTATTTATAGTTAAAAAAAATTTATATAAATTCTGACTATTTTCACTATTTCTTAATCTATAAAAAATATTTATTTTTTCTTTATTACGATTTTTTTTTTTCAAATGCAATTGAATTCTTAGAGCTTACAAAATTAATGATACATTACTAAGAATAAAATTGCTTAAAGTACAAGCTTAGTTGTAATCATCTTGGATAAAATTTTATTAGTTGACTTGTATGAAGTGGAGGTTCCTTTCCTTTGGAGGTTCATTTCTGCGGGTGGAGTGGCTAGTGCGTTGCACTTTCTTTTTGCTGCTGATGGCTACTCGGGGGCCTCGTTCCTCCGCAGCACGCTGATTTTTTTATTTGTTGTGATTGTTATAAAAGAGTCTTGCACAGTAAAAAGTTTTGGTTTAATTTTAATGCCGAGCCGGTGTGTATATATAACAAACCCAAAAAAATATTAAATTTATTCCATTAAAGTTTATTTTTAAAGAGACTGTGAGAGAGAGAGAATTGTTGTTTACTTTATTTTTCAGAGCATAAAAATAACACCAATATTTATTACGGTTTATTACTTTTTGGCGTTAATACTTAATACCTAACTAGGAATTAATATAATGCTCTATAGAATAAGTTCTACACCAAACCAGGTGTTATTTATAAACTCAATTAAGAATTGGATTAATACCATCCGGAATATGTTCTATTCTTGTTAATTAATATAAATTAATATAATTAATATAAATGCTTATTGTGCTAGAACATCGGGTGTTAATAAATATTCTCTCGAATTAATCGTGTAATACTCATATGGCCTTAATAATTATATTTCCTTAAAACAAAGTATTTTTGAAATATTTTGTGAAGTTATTTCATATGAATTTAAGATCCTGTCTAATTCTTTACTTATATACATATCTAAAAGCAAATATGGCTTTTCATGAACTACATATATTTGCTTAATTTTACCAAACATGAGTTTTTATTCCATTCCTTTTTTATTACACAGTGCAGCACTAAAATCTTGAACCAATTGAGACCCCCAAAATCTGAAAGCTTATGATGGTAGAAGAAAAGCCCTAGCTGGGTTTTGAATTATTAGCTAAGTTTTTTTTTAAATTATTTGTGAAGTTTTCGACTGGGAGGTGAATTTAAACTTTTGGCCGAATTTGAAGTCGATTGGTCGACTTCTTCGAGAATTATCGTGTACACCAGTAGACGGACAGACGGACGGACGGATGGACATTCTTCATTCGATTAAAAAATTGTTCCTGATCATTTTCTCAAAACATACTTGGAATCTAGGGTGGCTCCTTAGCTAATATTTCAAAACCCAGCTAGGGTTTTTCTTCTACCATCATATGCTTTCAGATTTTGGGTGTCTCAATTGGTTCAAGATTTTAGTGCTGCACTGTGTAATAAAAAAGGAATGGAATAAAAACTTTTTACTTACTTTCTTCAGATTTGTACTGCTTATTGACGAAGTTGTTTCGTCGAAGCAAAGCTCAACAAAAAAACTGCTGCTGTTTTTATACTGGGATATTATTCCTGGCAGCTCATCAAAATCAATATCGGCACCGTCCCGATCTCTAAATTTTAATTCTTTGCCTTCTACGTATAGATTCAGCTTGTTTATAGCTACGATTAAAAAGTGTTTGCCAACGCTTGCCGTCAATACTTACTTGAAATTATTATTGCGTTCGACGTAAATTCCTCACTTTCTGGATCAGAAATTTTAACAATAAAAAATTGTGCACCACTTTTTACCTTGAAAAACATTATCAACCTTTTCTGCTCAATCTCTTTTTATGACTAAGCTCTTTTTCTAGTTTTTAAACCAAATGGTTTTAAAAAGTTTAACTTTAATACCTTTATCGGCATTAATTATCAGAGACAGAGGAAAAGAGAAATTTTTGATTCTTTTTCAAGTGTTGTTTTTAAACCAAAACAAACTAGGTTGTAAGAGAGACTCAACTTTACAGATGTTTTAAATTCCTTGTAAAGTGTTGTTTTTAAACTTGAGGGAATACAGAGAAAAATATAGAATTTGAATTCTTTTTCAGGTGTTTGTAAACCAAAACAAGAGAGACACAAATTTAAAGATGTTTTTAATTCTAAATCAAGTGTTGGTTTTAAACTTGAAGGAATAATATTGCTGTAAGAGAGAATTTAGTTCTATTTTGGTGTTATTTCTATCCCAAGAAATCATTAAAACACTCGAAAATTTTTCGTGGTGTTAAAAATATTCCCTAGAGTATATTAATTTTTAGCATATAGTTTCAAATATAAACTACTTCGGAATTAATTTTAAATTTAATTCCAAAGTAGTTTAAAATTAAAACCGCAAAGTTTTAAAATTAAACCAAGACTTTTTACTGTGTGGATTGTTCTTTATATTTTTCAAAAGCACACTTTTTTCCTTGATCTTTGTCTTTGAGTAACTTTGATTAGACTTGCACTACTTGAAGGCACTATTTCACCTTTGTCTTTGTCACTTTAACTAAAGTATTTATTTCTGGCACTAATCTAGGGCGTTTAAATTCACTTTTACTTTGCTTTACTACTTGAGTAATTTAAAAAAAGAACTTTATTTATTTTGAATTAGTTCGGGTATGAGTTTTTTAGGATTGGCTCGGGCGCCAGTTAATAAAATATTTACTATTTTATTTCTTTAAAAAACCCACACTGATAACAGTGCGTCTTTATTGACTGCTACTTAAGGAGGGAATTACAATACTTCTCAAGTTTAACAAGAAGGTTCTTAATGAATTACTTAACTATGTTGTTGTTTCATGCACTAGCGCGTGAGTTAGATATCCAATGCGCACGAGAACGAAAAAAAACACAAATCGAACTTCACTTCACAAATGCCAATTTATTTCTAATTATTTCTTTCTTAATTTTAACAAAAGAAAACTTATACTTGACAATAAATGAATATGCTTATTATATATTTTATATGTGTGTTAACAATTATTTGGAAAATGTTTACATTACAGTTTTTATTTCATGAGAATTTAAAATGCAGCTTGTGCCGGATGTATCGGGTCAATAGCCGTCTTATGCTGAGTCGGCGTCTGTCCGCTTAATGCACTTGACCAAGGTGAGTAGCGTGTGTAGGTGCGGTGGAGAGTGGCAACGGTGTTTTAGTAAGCATTTCTTTTACTGGGGCAGTCGATGTGTTATTTTCTAGTTGATCAGCGTTTATTTCGATTGGAGCGGTCGATGTGCTTTTGCCCAATTGTTTTACTTTGCAATTTCGGTGCTGTAGTTTTCCAATATTGTTGCGCAAGAACTGCAACTAGGTTTATTGACATTTGTTTTATTTTACTTCTATGGTTCCTGTTGTAATTGTATTGTCTTTATGCTTTCAGGTTCAGTTTACTCAGGAAAACTAATAAATGCCGAAGATAAGGCCAAGCTGTTTTTATGGCCAAAATGCCGTACTTATTAGAATGGAGAAAGAATTCAATTAGACATTCATTCCGCTTCTATGATCAAATCAAAATTTGTCTTTATTAGAATTTGTTCTGCTATTATGATACGAAGTATTTTTTCTTCCACTGTATCAGTCTTGTTTCTATCGTCATGTTTTAGTGATCGAATGTGTTCGTTAATAGTGTTATGTAGTCTTTCAATGTCTGCGTTAGAGGTATGGTTACTATTTGATGTAAGATGTATTTGGATTCCTTCATTGTCTAAAAATTGTCTAATTGGAATGGCTTTAAATCCTAGCTCGTTGTCCGTTATAGTTTTTGTCATTTTTCCTTGGGTACTAATGTATTGCAATATTTTTGATTTGAATTCTGTCCAAGATCTATGTAAGATTTTATATGCCTGGGCATGTTTTGTAAATTTATCGATGAATGTAAGGAACATTTGTTTTTCGAGAGTATAGAAAACATCTATATGGATTATTTCGTTTGGTTTATTAGGGGTTTCAGTTATTTTATAGGGTATTTCTAGTGGTCTTCTATTGTATTTTTCAATATTGCATATTTCACAATTGTTTATAAAAATGGTAATTCGTTTTTTTAAGTTGGGGTGGTAAATTTCGTTAATTAGTTCTTTGAAGACTTGGTCTATACCTCTATGGTTATTTCTTTTATGCTCATGCTCTATTATGTTCGCGAGTTCTTCTTCATTTTCCATATCTTTGACTATTTTTCGACATCTAATTATTTTGAGTGCTGAAAACATTTCGCTGTGAATTGTTTTAAGGATGGGGTAAAATTCGTCACCTATCACTATAGCGTTCATTCTATTAGGATTGAAGTGATTTTTTAGAAGAATTATAACTGTTTCCCTATCTAAGTCTTTAGTAGATATTATTTTTCTTTTATTACTAAACACGTTTACATTTCTAATTTTTAGTGATCCTGACAAAGTTTTATTAATAATTATCTGATTCTTAAAAATGTTAATGCAAGTGTAAAGATAGAGTCTATATGTGCAAAGGATGTGTCTACTCAAAATGTAGTAGACAGGATCGCCAAGTGAAGGATCGTCATGTAAAAGATATGTAGCTAAAAGAGTTTCAACTAACTGCCAACTTCGGCAAACTGAAAATTATGGCATTGCTGCCGCTCTTGGTATAAAAGAAAGAAAACCAACTAGTTTTTAAGCTAGATTAATTCTAAGTTTTATTTAAAAATTTGTGGCTTATTTATATTAAAATAATACTACTCAAAAATCCCCACTTTCCTAAACTCCTCCTCCAATTTTAATTTCACTCAATACATTGAGTCAGTCGTTTATTAGTTTTTCTTTCATTCATTAACGTCGCAGCCAATAAGAAATTATGCTGCGCTTGCATTTACGTAGTTGGCTAGGTCAGTGTGACAGCAAATGCATTGATTGCATTACTCACGCTGGCCGTAGTAAAAAGTGTTGCGATTGAATGCAACATGATCAGCATTGGTGCAACGTACGAAAGAATAAAAGAAAGAGAACAAATTATTTGGGTTAACTTTGTGTTATTACTAATTGTTTGGCATGTACGGTATAATGGTCATGCTGTGCCACTACACCCTTACCCTTAAGCGAAAAATTATTACTTCAAATAATTTTTTAAGATTGGAGGAATTTAGAAAAAGTTAACATTTTGGGATACTTCTTTACATATGTATAGATAAAATGTATTTGATATTGCATTATTATCATAGTTTTTGCTTAATTAAATCTTAATGTAATTATAATTTATAATAAATATATATTCTTGTACATTGTATATAAATATTAATTGCACTTATTATTAAATTTCTTAAGTAAATTGTTGTGTAATTCCTTACTTTTACCTCTTATATTTACTATGGAATTTACTCCGTTTCTTTTTATGATCTTGTACGGGCCATGATAAGGATTCTGAAATTTTTTCCTACTTTCTAATCTTACAAATACTAAATCTCCTATTTCTAATGTGCTTTCATTTTTATTTCTATCATGAAATATCTTTCTCTTATGTTTTACTTTTTGTATTAAATTTCTAGCCTTATCTATAGATGTTTTTAATCTTAGCCTTAACTCATTGCTGTAGTTTTCTAAATCGTATACTTTGGTTCCTTCTTTTAGAACATCGCTAGGCAGGGTCGGTAGTTTTCCGAACACAAGCTCATATGGTGAGTACGCGGAGTCAACGTGTGGGGTAGTATTATATGCAAATGTGTAATACGATACCCATTTGTCCCATTCGAAATCATCCGCAAAAGAAAGTAAATATTCATTAAGTGTTCTATGATTTCTTTCAAGTGCGCCTATTGTTTGGTGATGATATGGGGTTGAAAACACTTGACGCGTGTTTAATAGTTCACACACATTTGTCATTAAGTTGTTTGTAAATTCTGTCCCTTTGTCTGACTTAAGTGTTTTAAAACATCCGTACTTTAGTATGAACTGTTCTACTAGGGTTGAAGCTACAGTCTTGGCGTCTTTAGCTTCAATGGGATGCGCTACAACAAATTTTGTGAGATCGCATTGCATTGTTAGTATATATCTGTAGCCGTTCGAAATCTTAAGTGGGCCTACAGTGTCAATTACTACAGTCTCGAAACTTGTTTGTGGTGTGTCAGTGATTATCATTTTCTCTTTAATGTGTCGAGTTACTTTATTTTGGTTACATTTCACGCAGTTGTTTATAAATTCTTTAACCATCTGTCTCATATTCTTCCAGATGTATCTTTGTTTTAATTTAAGGACAGTTTTTCTTATTCCCATGTGTCCTGATGTACTTGAAGTGTGAAATTCGTCAATTAGCTTATATTTTTGAAGCATACTATGTATTTGTTGTGGAGCTCTGTATATCAATATCTTTATGGGCGAGGATCTATTCAGTTTCAACTTGTTATATTTATCTTTGAATGCATTCATATCAATAATTTCAAATATGTTATCTTTTTCACAAAGGGCTAGCTCCTTTATATGTGATTTCATCAATGAACAATGTAGTTTCTCCAACATCGAATCTAGTTTCGAAGGGTCATCGCTACATGTTATGTGCACTTCATTATCATTTATATTCATAGTAACGTTACTGTTTTTATTAATTATAAATTTTAATTTCACCAAATTCTTTACGTCATTAAAGGATGTACATTCCCAAATACAGAGTTGATCAGACTCCTTGTGAGATATGTTATTCTCTTTAACACTTCCTTGGAGGTGTTGACTAAAGTGGTGGGCGCCTTCGTCTTTATTTTCACTCGCATTATTACTCGTTACATTTTTATTCGTCTCTTTGCTCCTAATTTCTTTATTGTTTTTGTCTTCAAGGTTCTTTTTGCTTCTAGTAATTACTTGTATATTATTTCCTTTATTTTCCAATGTGGGAATCATTGTTTTAAGAATTTCACTATCTATTTTTATGCGTGATAACGCATCGGCATTTGTATTAATCTTTCCTTGTTTATATACTATCTCAAAATCATAGTCTGACAAATCTAATCTTATCCTTGTCATCTTTGATGAAGGATTCTTGTGCGAAAATAATGATACTAGTGGTCTGTGGTCAGTTACCACGATAAATTTTTTTCCAAATAGATATGGCTTAAAAAAGTTTATGCCCCAGTGTATCGCTAACAATTCTTTTTCTATTATGGGTTTGTTAATGTCATGTTTTTGCAATGTCTTGCTTGCAAAGGATATTGGTAAATCGTGTCCTATCTCTCCTTGCGAGAGTACTGCACCAAGCACAAAATCAGATGCATCTGTGGTTAGAATAAAAGGTTTCTCAAAATTTGGATATTGCAATACTGGCGGATTAATAAGTTTTTGTTTCAAGGTGTTGAAAGCTTTTTCACATTCTTCTGACCAGATGAAAGGTATTCCTTTCTTGAGTAAAGAGTTTAGGCATTTTACTATAGTTGCAAAGTCTGGTATGAAACGCCTGTAGTAATTGCAAAATGCTACAAATCTTCTTACTTCATCTGCATTATTTGGTGTTGGGTATTTAATGACTGCTTCACATTTGGAGGGATCTGTTCTTATGCCTTTGTCTGTTATGAGGTGGCCTAAATAGATTACCTCATTTTTAAGGAAATGACACTTACTTGCATTTAGTTTTAAATTGTATTGTTTCAAACGTTCAAAGACTTTTATTAAATTCTGATTGTGATGGTTTAAAGAGCATCCAAACACAATTATATCGTCGACATACAAAAATGCTTCCGAACTTAAACCACTTAACGCGATAGTTAACATGCGTTGAAAACTATTTGACGAAATTTTGAGTCCAAAAGGCAAACGTTTAAATTGATAATGTCCGTCTTGTGTCGAAAATGCAGTCAAAGGTCTTGAATCTTGTTCTAAAGGTATCTGGTGGAATGAGCTTGTCATGTCTAATGTTGAAAAATATTTAGCTTTTCCTAGCATATCTAAAACATCTTCTAGTCTTGTTAATGGAAATTTGTCGTTAATTATTTTATCATTTAATTTTCTAAAATCCACTTCCAAACGCCATTTTTTGTTTTCGTCATTGCTTTTCTTGGGTACTAATAATAGTGGTGCGTTGTATGGGCTAATTGAATATTCGATAATGTCGTTGTTCATTAATTCAGTCTCTTGATTTTGTATTTCGTTGTGTTGAGTATGTGGTAATCTGTAATTTTTTATGTAGACTGGAGTTGGATCTGATAAATGTATTCTTTGAGCGTAAAAATTGTTGGTTGAGAGTTCTTCTCCGTCAAGATGAAAAATAGATTGATATTTCTTGAAAATGTCTTTTAGTTCTATTTTAGCTTGTTGGTCCAAATTAAGTTCTGTAATAAGTTTTTTAAAGCGTTGTCTGTCGTCATTTTCATGGTTATGCGTCTTCATGATTGTGTAGTTGTCTAAACTTTCTGTTTTTGGTTTAATTTCTTTTAAAGTTATTTCTTCGTCATTTATGTTTATTATTTTCACATGACATATACCTTTCGATGGAGCAATTGAATTTGCTAAAAATACACCTTTCTTTAGTTCTTGGTTTAAAATCAAACTATCTTCCTTGACATTTAATTCTATGGGGAATATTGTTTCTGATCGTGGTGGTATTTTGAAATTGCTTTGAGTTATGGGGTTTGTGAATAATGGTAAAGTGTAATCATTTTGTTCAAATATAATTGTTATTGTGAAAGTTTCGTAATCAATTTTACACATGTATTTAATAAGGGAACAGGGGGCGAACCTTCACATGGCAACGTGTCTGACCGCCTCAACCTGGCGAGGCCAGCATTATCCATGTCGAAATCGTCTCAAGTCGACTCAAACCTCCAAGTGGTGTTCCCTGGGCAACGGCAAACTGGCATCCGTCAGTTTGACGGCTAATTTGAGCGGCGGGTCGATCCATAGACCTTAAACATGGAATGTGCGCAGGGTTTGGGTCCCGCCACATTACTACTGCCCAATGAAAACTAAACCAGCCTCGGATAAGAACCCCAATTACGTTGACGACCACCGCAAACGAAAAACGGACAATGATTTACGGATATGCACCTGGAATGTCCGGACCCTTTATAGGGAAGGTGCCATTATCCAACTGGCGGAAGCCCTCAAAACAATACAATCTGACATCACCGCCATCCAGGAAATGCGATGGAAAGGGCAAGGCTGCTCTAAACAAGCACACTGCGATATCTACTACAGCTGCCATGCGGAGAAGCGCGAATTCGGATGTGGATTCGTCGTTAGCCGGAAACTACGCCACCTTGTTTCCCGGTTCACACCTGTGAACGAAAGATTGGCCACGATCCGCATCAAGGCAAAATTTTTCTACATAAGCCTTATTTGCGCGCACGCCCCGACGGAGGAAAAGGACGAAGCCGTCAAGGACGCTTTCTACGCTAGTCTTGAGGACGTATATGACCACCTTCCGGTCCATGACGTGAAAATAGTCCTCGGCGATTTTAATGCGAAAGTCGGAAGGGAAGGCATCTTTGGCCCCACTGTCGGTCAGTTCAGTCTTCACGAGACCTCCACAAACAACGGTCTAAGACTGATCGACTTCGCCGCGGCACGAAACATGGTAGTTAGTAGCACCAGATTTAAGCACCTCGACATCCACAAGGCCACCTGGCTGTCCCCGGATCAAAAAACGCGAAACCAAATTGATCATGTTGTAATCGACGGAAGGCATGCCTCTAGTGTTCTAGATGTGCGTACATTTCGGGGGGTCAACATTGACTCCGACCATTATCTTGTTGCAGCCAAGATCCGCATGCGATTATGCAATGCCAAGAACATACGCACAGGAATGCAACGAAAGCTAGATGTCGCTAAGCTGCAATTACAACGGACTGCCGAAGCCTACTCCGCTCAACTCTCGGTTAAGCTCAACCGACCAACCTCTGGACTCGACGACGCCGGCGGACTTTGGGCGCATATATCCCACTCCATGCGCGCTGCCGCTGAAGAAGTCATTGGTTTCCGGCGCCCGCAACCTCGGAACCAATGGTATGATCAGGAGTGTCGCATTGCGACTGCAGTAAAAAACGCCGCTTATAGAAAAACGCTGCAGTCAGCTGCAACGCGAGCCGTGCGAGAAAACTACCGCGAAAAGAGGAAGGAAGAGAGGCGCCTTTTCAGACGCAAGAAAAGAGAGCAGGAAAAGCGTGAGCGTGAGGAACTAGAGGTATACCAGGGCAAGAAGGATGCACGAAAATTCTATCAACAGGTTAAGCGTCTAACCCAAGGTTTCAAGCCCGGAGCATCCACTTGTAGAGACGAAAATGGAGATCTGAATACGGATACACAGTGTGTGCTTAGATTGTGGAGACAGAACTTCTCCAATTTACTTAATGGCGACGATTCCACCAATGCCGCCCATCGAGAGCACAGTGCAGTGCCACCAATCGACGATGACGGAGTGGAAGTATCACCACCTAGCCATGAAGAGGTTCGAGTTGCTATCCAACGACTCAAAAACAATAAAGCAGCGGGTGCTGACGGCCTGTCAGCTGAATTGTTTAAAACCGGCGGCGATGAATTGATAAGGCGCATGCATCAGCTCATCAGCAAAATATGGCTAGCAGAAAGCATGCCCGACGATTGGAACCTCAGTGTACTGTGCCCTATACTTAAGAAAGGAGACCCTACAATCTGCGCAAGTTATAGAGGTATCAGTCTTATTTCCATCGCATATAAGGTTCTCTCAAGCGTACTGTGTGAAAGATTAAAGCCAATTACAAAAACACTGATTGGACCTTATCAGTGTGGCTTTCGACCTGGTAAGTCTACCATAGACCAGATTTTCACGCTACGACAAATCCTGGAGAAAACCCACGAAAATCAAATTGACACACACCATCTCTTTGTCGACTTTAAAGCTGCGTTCGATAGCCCGAGAAGGGATTGCCTATACGCAACAATGTCTGAGTTCGGTATACCTGCAAAGTTGATTAGACTTTGCAGAATGACGTTGAGCAACACACGCAGCTCCGTCAAGGTAGGAAATGACCTCTCCGAAACCTTCAATACCGAAAGAGGTTTCAGGCAAGGCGATCCACTGTCTTGCGATCTCTTCAACATCATCATGGAGGGGATCGTACGAAAGGCCGGTGTGCATCGTAATGGCACCATTTTCTATAAAGGTGTCCAGCTCCTTGCTTACGCTGATGATATTGATATTGTTGGCAGAACCAAGAGAGATGTTACCGCTGCTTTCGCCGCTATCGAAAAAGAATCAGCCAAAGTGGGTTTGACGATAAATGAGGGTAAAACAAAGTATATGCTGTCTACAAACAAGGGAGCTCGGCGTTTAGACTCCCACATTTCATCCGGCAGCTATAACTTTGAAGTAGTCAAGGAGTTCGTTTACCTTGGCACAGCCGTTAATACCAACAACGAAATCAGCCTGGAGATAAAGCGAAGAACAGTAATTGCTAATAGGTGCTACTACGGGCTCAGTAAGCAACTAAGTTCCAGAGCCCTCTCTCGATCGACAAAACTAACACTCTACAAGACGCTCGTTCTACCTGTGCTGCTTTATGGCGCTGAGGCATGGGTAGTTTCGCAAACTGACGCAGCCGCTCTGGGGGTGTTCGAGAGAAAAGTTCTTCGCAAAATCTTCGGTCCTGTTCGAGTCGGCGATGACTATCGCATCCGAATGAACCACGAGCTGTATGAGCTCTACGGAGACATTGACGTAGTTCGGCGTATAACTGTGCAGCGACTACGCTGGCTGGGTCATGTCCATCGTATGGACGACGAAGCTCCAGCGAAAAAGGTGCTCGAAGCGAGGGTCGCTGGTCAACGACGACGAGGGAGACCATGCCTCCGATGGATGGACCAGGCTGAGGAAGCCCTAACCGCACTTGGTGTATCCGATTGGAGAAGGCGCGCGCAAAGCAGAGGCGCCTGGCGAGAGCTGATGAGGTCGGTCGAAATCCGGACACGGGTTGTCACGGCCACCTAAGTAAGTAAGTATTTAATAAGAAAGTCTCTACCTATTATACCGTCTGTTGTAATAGGAAAGTCTTTGTCAACTATTTGGAATTCACATGATGCTTTGTCGTTATCACAGCATAGAGAAAGGTCGGTTGTGCCCAATGAATGAATAACTTCTTTTGTAATTCCTGTTAGCTTACATTTATTTTCATAATTTATGTCTAGATTATCATTATCCGTGTTTTTGCAGATCGAAATGTCTGCACCTGTGTCTATTAAAAATGTAAGATTGGGTTTTGTTTGCGCGCATTTTAGAGTGATGTAGTTTGTCAACTTCTTTGATACAATATAAATTTGATTCTTACTTATTGTTGGCCGTCCGGAAGTTCCAAGTAGTCTTCCGGGCCGTCCTCGTTTCCCTGGACATTAACTATATTCATTTGTCTGTTATTATTGTTCCTATAGTTTGTTCTATTTGTTCTGTAGTTTCTATTATTTACATTATTCTGACTTTGAGTATTGTTTTGTCTGTTGTTGTTATTGTATGTGTTGTTGTTATTTCTGTTAGTGTATGTATTAATGTTATTTCTGTTGCTGTTATAATTGTTTTGTCTGCCATTATTGTTGTTGTTGTGACTAAAATTTCGTGTGTTATGGAAGTTATTAGTGTTGTTTGAATTTCTGAAATTTCTATTTTGGCTATATGAGAAATTTCTATGTGTATTGTTTCGGTTGTGGTTGAAATTGTTTCTCTGAGTGTGGTAATTTAAAACTCTATTATTTCCTATGCTGGTGTTTTTCTCCAGTTCAAGTGCCAAATTTATAGCATCACTAAGGTCTGTAGGTTGTGCAGCAAAGATTGTTTGCTTGAGGTTGTCGTCAATTCCATTTTTAAATATTGTTAGCGCATAATTTTCATTTACTTTTGCTAATGCAGTTTTTTGATCAGCTGTTGCGGATGCGCCTAAGTCTTTTATTTGTAATTTCGTTAAATCTGAAATTAGTCGTAACAGTTTGTCCTTGTAGTTCGTCACAGACATGTTTCTTTGCGTGAAAGATGAAAGTTGTGTGTACAGTTGTGCTGTTGTTATGTTGCTTTTGAATTTATTTTGAAGTTTAATTTTAAAGTCAGTCAAATTTTCAAATTCACTATCGTAACCTAGAGTTGTCTTTACTGTTGCACTTAATTTTACACTGCT
Organism: Coremacera marginata; assembly: GCA_914767935.1. Taxonomy (NCBI): domain Eukaryota; kingdom Metazoa; phylum Arthropoda; class Insecta; order Diptera; family Sciomyzidae; genus Coremacera; species Coremacera marginata. The sequence goes on from OU612044.1 coordinate 142,716,686, forward strand.
TACGAAGTCTAAAAGAATTTTCTTAGCTTCCTCAGTATATGAATTATATAGTAGCTCAACAATTTTTATGAATGACTCTAATTCATTGTAAGTACCATTGAAAATTGGTATTACCTTTAAAGCAATTTCTAAATTAAAAGTTGCCATATTGTTTTTCTTGTCTATTTCGTTAGTTTTTACAGAAGTTTTTTCTTTAAGTAGTTTTGTTATTCTGATTTCTATATCAATAAATCTATCAAATTTTTCTTTGAAATCTTTGTTTTCTTTATTCTTGCTTAACAAGTTTTTTAGTGTCTTAATTTTTGCCAAATGTTCTTTTACATATTCTTCCGAGTATTCCCTATTAGGTGCTTTTTTTAATTTTGCATAGAGTGTTTCTAACTCTTTTAATTCCATATATTTATTTATTAAGACTTTTATTAGGATTATTTAACAATTATATAATTATGTAATTATCTCTTATTGTAATTAACATGTCTAGATGCAACGTTGGCATATTAATTGAGATTTCTTCTCTATAAATCCTACTTTTGCAATGTTTACTTTACAAATACTACATCGAAAACATTCGCGATGCCAATTTTTTTCTTTGTAAGATATATACAAGTTAAAACTTTCGTTTGTTAAAGAACTAAAAAAATATATTTTTTGGGTCGAAGCGACCTTTATTATTCGATCAGTAAATTACAAGTGATTATTATAAAGATTCTTATTCTATTCCTAACCTAAACGCTGCCACAGTCTCTGCCGCAGTTTCTGCCATCGTTGATAAGTTGCTGACGTTGCGATCCCACGATATGCTTGGGAGCGGATGAGCTGCAGACATATCGTCAGCATAAATATTATGAGCGTGTTGCACTCTACGTTTTGTAGGGAAGGTTATTAACTCCTCCCTCCTTAAATTCGGACGTCCTCGTTCGCTATCCATGATGTTGTAATGTCCTGAATGCCTATGGTCCTGGGAGTAGGAACTGGGGTTGCTGGTTTTGGATCGTTATGTGAACCATTTTGGATTATAATTGTTTTTTTGCTATTGCGATGCCAGCATTTAAGTATTAATATAAAGATCGGAATTACTAATAGAGATGCAAGTCCCATATTTATAGAAAAATTTCTTTTGTTGCCATCCTGTAGTAGTGTTATAAATTTTGTGTTGTTCACGTGGAGTTGTTTCATCATTTCCAATGAAAGCACTTCTTCAACTTTATTAAATGTTGATGTAGGCTGAAGAATTGCGGGCAGTGGTTTGTTGTTGGTAACTTCTTTTGCTAGGTAGATTTGATCTTCGATTTGAATAGTTGTGTTGTGGTGCCGAATAACAAATGTTCCATGAAGATCTATGGTTTCATTGCTGATGGTTAATTGCCCATCATATTGATTAAGGAGTATGAGTCCTGGCGAAATTTCTTCTATTTTCTGAAAATGCTGATTATTGATTTCAGTGCAATTCGGCAGACGACTGTGTAATAAATTCCCTATGCATGTATCATTACTTATATCTATAATATTATTATGTGAACAAATTGATAAGTTATTATAACTTTTACATCTTTCTTTAATTCCGTATATTTTGTTTTTACATTGTAGTATGGAATTATACTTTATTTTATTAATTTTATTGCCCTTTTTAATGGCTCTAACACTTAATGTTTCACAATGATTTACTTCTACCATTGGTAGGCTTACTATGTAAATAATTGCATTTTCTTTTGTTGCAATTTTTATATCGGCAAATTCTAATGCCTCATCTAAATTAGAGTATGGTATATTCTCTTTTTTTAAAATTTGTTCGGTTATATTGACTTCATTATTCGATAATACGTATGAATTTACAATGTTGGCCTTAGCCCAATGAATAGCATATGCTATATTAACTAGTTCTTCTTTTACAATTTCTAATTCGTATTTTGTTTTTAGAATAAATTCGTTCTGAACGTCTTTACTAGACTTTAACATTTTAATAATTTCATTCGTTACATTTGTTAAATTGTTCATTCTTTCGATGGTCATTTTGTTTATGACTATTTGCTTATTATTATTTTGTAATACATCATTTAGCTTATCTAATACTATGTCATGGTCATGGCGGTCTGGATTTCCAGCGATCCATTTCCACGCACTTCCTATAAAATCTAGAGATCTCTTATTCATATTTTTGTTTATTTTTAATCTGTTTAAATAGCTTTTTATCTGTGTGGTAAGAAGGGAAAGGATGGGATAAAAGGTATTAGTAGTACTTATATGCAGTTTGATGGCCAATTCGAGTCTTTCGACCAGATCTGAATAATTCTTTAAGTCAATTAGATGAATTAGTTTAAAAGTTCCTGTTTGAATGTTGGCGGTCCCAGTATTTATTGTAACAAGTTGTGAGTTCGTATAGTCCAGTATTTGCACATCCGCCAAAGATGGCGATAACGTCAGTCTGTAAAAAGGAAAAAATTAAGTTATCAGATTGTTAGTATTTCGTGTAGAATATGCCCATGATGCTGGGGTATTGGGGCTTCCTGACACATGTACCTATTTGGATGTCAGCTAAGCAGAGTATCGGTATCCTAAGCTATGTCTTAATGAATTTTTTTATTACTAGTTACGTAAGTTAATTTCTGATTTTACTTTTATGCACGATTCGTCCAGATTCTGTCAAAATTGTTGTATTTCTGTCTTCCTTAACTATTTGTTTTTTGTACTGAGATGTTAGTTTTGATCCTAGTCTTTTGTTTATCCTGACATAGATAACGTCTCCTGTGTTATATTTCTTGATTGTCTGGCGTTTCTTATTATGGTATTCTAAATCGGCTTTTTGTTTTTCTTTTAGTCTTTTGATACTGTCATTTCTATCCTGTTCTAATTTGCGTGCATCTGTTTCAACCGCTTTTCCAAAAAAGACTTCCACAGGTTTCTTTCTTGTAGTGGAATGAATAGTTAAATTATATTCGTATATGGCTTTCATTAGCAGGTCGTGGAAAGAAGTATGATTTCTGTTCGTTTTCAAACATCTCATAATTTCAGACAAGGTCGAGTGAAATCTTTCAACTTGACCGTTAGCGGCGCTTGTGTAGGGCGGTGTTGTGTAAATTTCTATGTTATATTGGTCTTTCAACAAAAAGGATATGGTGGCAGAATTAAGTGATTTCTCGTTGTCGATAACAACGGTTTTCGGTCCACCAAATGCTACTATTAATTCTCTTAGTGGTTCTTTAATCTCTTCTATGGATTTTGATTTCAACATTTTGGCCTGCGCATACTTGGAGAATTTATCTACAGCTGTGAGGACTAAATTCTTTTCTGTGGAATAAATGTCGATGTGTATGATCTCACCGGGATTTTTCGGAATAGGTGTTGCCTGCATTTCAGGTTTATTTGGGTGTCTATCGTATTTTTGTTCTCTACAGACTTTGCATTGTCTTACTATTTTCTCTATTTTTTCTTTCATCTTCGGGAAATAACAACGTTGAATGATTTGGTTTTTATTTTCCTGGCTATTTCTGTGAGCTCTATTATGCTCGTTTATTATTGTATCATCTTGTTCACCTTCAGTAGTTAGGTCGTTAACTAATGATTGTGTAAACCTAATTTTGTATTTCCTGAAATGTGTCGGGTAAAAAACTTGGATTCTTCCCATTATTTCTTCTGAGGTTAAAAGGCCATTAATTAAGCTTGGGTCTAAATATCTTTTGAAGATGTTAATTAAATCTTCTTCGGTGTAATCGGTCTGCTTAATGATGTGTCTATGATAGGTGGGAAAGGGTATCTCAAATTTATAACTATTTTCGTCATCAATTAATATGTGAAGTTGGTTTTTGAATACGTTGACGGGGCATTCGACGGCAGGAATAAGATCGTGGCTAGAACTCTCATTGCTATGCTGCGTTATGGTTAATGAATTGACTTGGCTTACAATTGGTGCTCTAGACAGGGCATCGGCTACAACGTTAGTTTTGCCGGGCTTATAAAATAAACTGTAGTTGTATTCTTCCAAGATGGCTTTCCATCTTTTCATCTTTGTGTTTGCATTTTTATTGCTTAGGGCAAATGTGAGGGGTTGATGATCAGTAAATATTTTTATTTTTGCTGAACCGTAAAGGTAGTTGCGAAAAGATTTTAGAGCCCATATGATGGCTAACATCTCTTTTTCGTTAGCCGCATAGTTCTCTTCGGTTTTACTAAGGGCTTTTGATATGAAGGATATTGGTCTATTGTTTTGTTCTAAGACTGCACCTAGTGCATAGTTAGATGCGTCAGTTGTCAGGTGGAATTCTTTTGTGAAGTCTGGATAGGCTAGAATAATGTCTTCTGATATAAGGCTATTTTTAATTTTCTGAAATGATTCTAGTGTGTCTTTATCAAATTGTATTGTTATTTTCTTAGACATATGTTTGGACGCTCGTCCGTCTTCCCCCCTTAAGAGGTTTGTTAGAGGTTTTGCTAAGGCGGCAAAACCCTTTACAAAGCGTCGATAATAATTTGCAAGACCGAGGGAAGACCTCAAATCTTTAATAGTCTTTGGGATTGGAAACTGGGCTATGGCCTCGACTTTTTTAGGGTTTGTCTTTATACCGTCTGCAGTAATTAAGAATCCTAGAAATTCCACTTGTTGCTTCAGAAATTCGCACTTGTCTAATTGTACTTTCATTCGTGCGTTTTGTAAAGTATGGAATATTGTTTGAATGTTTTCGAAATGAGACTTTTCATCCTTGCTAAAGATGATTATATCATCTATATACACGTAGCATATCTTACCGATATGTTCGCGAAGGATGTCGTCTAATGTTCTCTGAAAAATGGACGGTGCGTTCTTTAGTCCGAACGGTAAACGCATGAATTCATATTTACCGTAATTGACGGAAAAAGCCGTCTTTTCGATATCGGATTCCTTGAGTGGAATCTGATGAAAGCCGCTTTTCAAATCAAGTGTAGTGAATAGTTTGTTATTGCCTAATTGTGAGATTACCTCATTTATGTCGGGTATAGGATACCTATCAGAAACTGTCACCTCATTCAGCTTCCGGTAATCAATTACCATTCTGTATTTTTTTTCCATTGAAGCATCTTGTTTCTTCGGTACGATCCATACCGGTGAATTGTATGGTGATCGTGATTTCCTAATTATTCCGTCTTCTAGTAAATTTTGTATTTCTTTCTCTATTACGTCTTTGAGTGCCATAGGGTAGGGGTAATATTTTGAATAAACTGGTGTGTCGGTTGTTGTGCGAATCTCGCCTTGAACTCTCGTAGTATATGTCAACTTTTCGTCCGGTTCAGAGAATAAGTCCTTAAATTTGTTAGTGAGAGTATTAATGTATTGTTTTTGTGATTCTGTCATATGTTCGTTGCGTATGTTAATAGAATTAACTGACGGTGAAAGGTGTTGTTTTAAAGGAATTTTCCTTCCATTTCCTATTATCATGTAGTTATTTTTAGAGTGGATTACTGCGGAAAGCTCTTTGAGACTGTCATTTCCCAAAATGGCGTGAAATGACCTCAGTGTCGGTAAAAGGAAGAATTTAATCTTGCAGCTATTCATGTTAAAAAGATTTGCTTCGACATAATGTGTTATTTCCACGTCGCCTGCAATGGAGCTTGCGAAGTATGGGTTAACGTTAGGTTTTGGGTTTGGTGCAAATGAAGGTTGTATATAATTTTTACTTGAGCCTGTGTCGATTAAAATTTTCATTATTTTGCCACTCCCCAACTTGCATTCGAAATATGGCAAGGAGGAGCTATTTATTCTAAAAAATTAATATCTAGGAATTCTGTTGGTTCATTGGTGTCAGTAGGGATTTCTAAGTATTGATCGTATTGTTCATTTTGAAGATTTTCTGGGTATATTTGATTAATATTTTCCGGATTTATTTGATTCGGTTCTTGGTTGTCGCTGATGTTTATATGGAAATTCCTTTGAAATTTGTTTTGTCTAGAGAATTGTTGAGACGAGTCTAAAGGTCTTTTCCCAAAATTTTGGTTTTGGGCTGGTCGATTGCCGTAGTTTATTGCTCTGCTATGGATTGTACGATCTACCTCCATTGGTTCTGGACGTGGTAGCGGTTTTGGTACAAAAGGCCTTGGTGGGACCTGTTGCTGGTATTCGACCCTACGTTGTGTTTGGAATCCTTGCTGAAAATTATTGTTATTATAAAAGGGACGTTGTTGTATAAAATTTCTTTGGAATGGTACTTGGTGATTTTGTCTGGTAAAATACCCTTGTGGGACGTGTGCTAAATGGGGGTAAAATGTTTGATTTCTTTGTTGCGGATGGTAAGTGTTCCTACGAGGAGGAAGTGGTGGTGCGTACGTTTCAAATCTTTTACCGTTGTTGCTACTATTGATAGTATATTGTCCTCTAGAATGTTGGTTTTCTAGCTTTAAGCACAAGTGTAAAGCTTGTGGCAAATCTGTAGGTTCTCTCATGGCGAGTAGCCTAGGAAAATCACCATTTAAACCTCGGATAAAGGTGTCCAAAGCTTTATTTCTATAGGATTCGGTCAGGACCATTTCTGCTTCACGGGTTGTACCTAAACATGAGATTTTATTTAGGATCAGGGAAAAGTGCGCATACACTTTTTGATAAAATTCGTGAATTGATTGGCCTCGCTGCGTAAGAGCGGCCATCTGGTACTCCAATGTGCCTATGTCACGTTTATCGGCGTAGTGAGTGGTAAGACATTGTTTCATAGCTTGCCAGTTGAGAGGGGTGTTATATGATTCTAAAACGGTGTTAGCCTCGCCTATGACTTTGTTCCTAACTACACTTAGTATACCGTAATATTTTGGGCTTCCCTTCAATCGTTCATATAGGTCCATTATCCTATCTACGCTTTTTTTCCAAGCGCTAAATTCGGAAGGATTTCCTGAGAAGTCACGCAGCGAGCGAACTATATCAGGAATTTTGTCTAGTTCTTGCAGGTCACCATTGGCGTTAATTTGTTCATCTGTCACGGTGGCTGAGGTCGGGTTTAAAATTCGTTGCACTATTTCTGTGCATTGAGTTGTCAGTGTGTCCTGTACCATTGATCTAATTAGTGTCTCTAAGTCTGGGCTTACAACTGCGCCTCTTTGAGGATTACCAGAAGGAGCAGGTTGTGAATTTGGGTTGAGGACAGGAGGTCGTATTATTGGATTAGTCATTTTTAATTTTTTTTTTTTTTAAAAAATTTTATTTTCGCTTTGGCTTATACAACCAAAAAAATTTTACTTCCTTCGATTCGAAAGATTCTCAAATGAAATTAAATAAATAAATGAAAAGAGAAGATCTCAATTAATCTCTTATATCCTATTATTTGTACATAATTTGTATTATAAGTTTTAGTTAATTTTATTTTATTTAATCTTTATATAATTTATAACTGGAAGGTCCGGCTCTTTATGCTATAACTTCGCAGTTCGCTAATTTACTATGATATCTTCTTTCTATTTATATATTTCGAATTTATTGTGGGAAAAAATATTTATTTTGAGTAGTTTAATTTTTTTCTTTATACACTGGAGGGTCTGTTTCCAGAGTCGCAGTGTTGTTAAACTCCTGTTATTTTATTAAATTCTTTAAGTTGTGTGTTCACACTTTTTTTATCATTATTGATACATATATATGTATTTGTTTTATATATAAATTTCTTATACACTGGAGGATCTGGAGTTGAGACCACAGTGTTAATTATATTTTTTATCGTTTTTTTTTCCACTCGTCAAAATATTTTTCACTTATTTTTCACTTATTTAATTTTGTTTCTAGCACACTTAAAATTTCTTAAATACATAAATTTCTCACTAAATTTTCAAATTTCTGATGATCACTTAAAACTACTTACAATAATATAATCCACATCATGCGTGCACCGACGTCCTGGATCGTTCCCGTTTGTCCGCTGGTTAAAAACTCCTCTGCGGTGACTAGGGCTCCTACGGATGTACTTTGAAGTGCGTATCAGCTACAAATTCTGACGATGAATGAGTGGTGGTTCTGGACCCAGATCTGCTTTATGATAACGAAATTTTTCCTTTACGCTTCTTGAGGGTTTCTGGATATTTTTAAATTTTCGTTACGTTGTGAAGATTTTTCCTTTGCACTTCTTGAGGGCTTCTATAAATTTATTGCACTTCTTGAGGGCTTATATAAATTTATTGCACTTCTTGAGGGCTTATATTTTTTAACTTCACTAAAACACGATCTGGGCCCCACGTTGGGCGCCAGTTAAAACTTTCGTTTGTTAAAGAACTAAAAAAATATATTTTTTGGGTCGAAGCGACCTTTATTATTCGATCAGTAAATTACAAGTGATTATTATAAAGATTCTTATTCTATTCCTAACCTAAACGCTGCCACAGTCTCTGCCGCAGTTTCTGCCATCGTTGATAAGTTGCTGACGTTGCGATCCCACGATATGCTTGGGAGCGGATGAGCTGCAGACATATCGTCAGCATAAATATTATGAGCGTGTTGCACTCTACGTTTTGTAGGGAAGGTTATTAACTTACATAACTTTACCTATGTTAATTATTTTATTTTGACATACTTGGCAATGCTTTTTAAAAAGAATACCATAGCATCCTTGGTATTTGCAAATAGTTCCAAATTGTAACATTTTAGTAATTAAAAAAAAATTTGTTCTTTACATATATTGAAAATATTTATTTGTTATACATTGTTATTTAAATTTATATTCCTAACAAGCTGTTTTCTAACATAATTTTTATAATGATAATTTATCCAATATATTAATACTATTATTATGAAAAAAATTGAAATTAAACTTATTATAGTGTTTGCCTCGCTGCTACTGCTGCTACTGCTGTTGTTGTTGTTGTTTGTTGTTACCAATTCTTTGGTTTCGAACCAACCCATTTTTTCTATGTTTGCCTCCCGTAGTTTGTCTTCTTATATGCAATTTTTTGGAGGAGTTTTTTCTTTTCTTCGCCGGTTGTAATTGCTGCAATTCTGTAGAGTTCTGCCACTTCCTGTCTCGCTTTTACCCTTTTTCCGCCTCTTTTTTTCTTTTCTGGTTGAACTGGCGCGTGCTGGGTGTAATAATTTTTCACCTGTTCCTTGTGGTGGCTCTGTCTCTTTTTGTACTCTTCGATCGTAATCGCTTTCGGTCCGGCCGTCTTCGGTGTTGGCACGTATATTGGGGCTGCGTCTTGTACTTTTACCGGTTCTGGTATATATTCAAAGAACTTCGCTGCGTCTCGCAGGGTTTTATCGAATAACTCGTGAAAACTTCCCTTGTCCATGCGTATAGATGTAGGGTGCAGGATATTGATTGATTACAAGGTTTTTTTTTTTTATTTTCTCACAGGATCGTTGTCCGCAGGATCGCCATGTAAGGATAGAGTCTATATGTGCAAAGGATGTGTCTACTCAAAATGTAGTAGACAGGATCGCCAAGTGAAGGATCGTCATGTAAAAGATATGTAGCTAAAAGAGTTTCAACTAACTGCCAACTTCGGCAAACTGAAAATTATGGCATTGCTGCCGCTCTTGGTATAAAAGAAAGAAAACCAACTAGTTTTTCTCCTGGCAGGATCGCCATGTAAAGATAGAGTCTATATGTGCAAAGGATGTGTCTACTCAAAATGTAGTAGACAGGATCGCCAAGTGAAGGATCGTCATGTAAAAGATATGTAGCTAAAAGAGTTTCAACTAACTGCCAACTTCGGCAAACTGAAAATTATGGCATTGCTGCCGCTCTTGGTATAAAAGAAAGAAAACCAACTAGTTTTTAAGCTAGATTAATTCTAAGTTTTATTTAAAAATTTGTGGCTTATTTATATTAAAATAATACTACTCAAAAATCCCCACTTTCCTAAACTCCTCCTCCAATTTTAATTTCACTCAATACATTGAGTCAGTCGTTTATTAGTTTTTCTTTCATTCATTAACGTCGCAGCCAATAAGAAATTATGCTGCGCTTGCATTTACGTAGTTGGCTAGGTCAGTGTGACAGCAAATGCATTGATTGCATTACTCACGCTGGCCGTAGTAAAAAGTGTTGCGATTGAATGCAACATGATCAGCATTGGTGCAACGTACGAAAGAATAAAAGAAAGAGAACAAATTATTTGGGTTAACTTTGTGTTATTACTAATTGTTTGGCATGTACGGTATAGTGGTCATGCTGTGCCACTACACAAGATTTGCTTTCCTCTATTTTTTCCGCTGATATATCTTCAGATGCGTTAAGGTGTATTTCTGGCGTTTCTATTCGAGAAAGTGCGTCAGAGTTTCCATTTTGTACTCCTTTTTTGTATTTTATTTCGTAATCGAACTCTGAAAGTTTCAAGCGCCATCTAACTAGTTTTGAATTTGGTTCCTTTATAGAAAAAAGCCACGTAAGGGGTTTGTGGTCAGTTTCGATTGTGAATTTACTACCGAACAGGTATGGTCGGAAATATTTTGTTGCCCAAATTATTGCTAACAATTCCTTTTCTATAGTGCTGTAGTTTATCTCATGTTCGTTGAGTGTTCTACTAGCAAAACAGATCGGATGGTTTTCTTGCGATAGGATTGCTCCAAGAGCGAAGTTGCTAGCATCGGTTGTGAGTGTAAAAGTCTTATTAAAGTCAGGGTATCGTAGTATGGGGTCGTTTGTTAGAATTGTTTTAAGGGTTTCAAAACTGTTTATATAATCTAGATTTTTTATGTCTATTTTAGCATCTTTTTTCAAATATCTTGTCATGGGCTTAGCAATTAAAGAGTAATCTTTAATAAATTTACGGTAGTAACCCGTTAGACCTAAAAACTGTTTAATTTGTTTATTTGTTTTCGGAATTGGAAAATTTTGTACACATTCAATTTTCTTAGGGTTTGGTTTGATACCATTTGGTGTTACAATATGTCCGAGAAAGTCGGTTTCTTTCTTTAAGAATTCTGATTTGTCTAACTGTATTTTGAGGTTTGCTTCCCTTAATGTGTATAGAATTTTATTGATTGCAATAAGATGCTCTTGTAATGACGTTGAGAAGATGATTACATCATCTAAGTATACTAAACATATCTTATTTATACGTTCCTTTAGGACATTATTCATTAATCTCTGGAAAGTTGCCGGGGCTGTCTTCAGTCCGAAAGGCATTCTGAGAAATTCATAATGGCCGTTTTCTACACTAAATGCAGTTTTCTGAATATCATTTTCACTGATTTCAATTTGATGGAATCCTTTGGCCAAATCGAGGGTCGTAAAGTATTGACACCTTCCTAATTTGTCAAGAATTTCATCTATATTTGGAATGGGATAACGATCGTCTATCGTTACTTCATTCAACTTACGGTAGTCTATAACTAATCTCCACTTTTCTTTACCACTAGCGTCTGCCTTCTTAGGGACCATCCATACTGGTGCAGAATATGGTGAATTACTATGCCTAATTATTTTACTGTCTAACATTTCTTGGATTTGCTTATTTATCTCGTTTTTGTGTACGAATGGATATCTGTATGACTTAACATGTATTGGGACATCATTTATTGTACGAATATGATGTTTTACCTCGTTTGTGAATGAAAGGGGATTGTTTTCCTTATAAAATATATCTGAATATTGGTTAATGATTTTTATTAGATTTCTTTTTTCTTCCAAGTTTAGATGGTCCATTCGAATTTGTTCTTGGATAGGTTTACTTGCAATTTCTTCTATAATGTTAAAGTTTTCGTTATTAAAAATCGTTGTTTCTATGGGTTTTATTTGGTTATTTTCTATCAGTCCTAATTTTTCGTGTACAGGTATTTCTATTTTATAATTGTTTGCTTCGTAGATACCTTCTTTGATTGTAATATTGTTTATTGCAGTTTGTTTAACGTATGTAAGCCCTTCCTTTTGACTTACTGGGATGCTTATGGTTTGACCAAATATAATAGGAATTTTCTTATTTTTAACTTCTATTTGGTTGTTTTTGTAATCAATTATGGCTTCGGTTCTCTTAAGAATATCGTTACCTATTATGCCGTCGTACATGTTGTGGAATTTGCAAACTATGAATTCAGCTTCCTCATTAGGGTCGCCAAGTTCAGAGAACAATGGAATTCTTACTTTACTTGTGGTACTAATTGTATTTTGAAGTGTCTTGATGTTTATTTGTTTTGGTGGTAGGTACCATTTGGGATGGCAAATGCCGGGATTAATGATGGAATGGGTTGCTCCACTATCTATTATGAATTTAAGGGTTCCTAGCTTTGTTACGATGTTTATATGTGGTAGTTCGTTCCGGAGGCTGGTAAATGAAAATTTTGTTCTATCTCTAATTTACCGATCTCCATTGGTTCTGGAAGAGGGAATTGAGGGTTTTGAGTGTGGTTTCTATGCGGTTGAAAATTTGAATGTTGTGTGTTTTGCTGTGTGAAATTTTGATTTCTATTCTGTTGGGGATTTGGCCTATTCTGGAAGGAATGTGATGTGTTTTCTTGAGAGTGGTTTTGTCTGTTTGGTTGGAAGTGTTGTCTGTTTGGTTGCGAGTGTTGTCTGTTTGGTTGCGAGTGTTGTCCGTTTGGTTGAAAGTGTTGTCTGTGTTGATGAGGGACGTTTTGTCTATTTGACGGTGAATATTGTCTATTTTGTGGTGGAGAATTTTGTCCAGTTTGTTGAAAGTCTCGTCTACGTGGTTGAACATTTTGTGTGTTGTTATACGCATATCCTGATTCGAACAGGATGTTCATTGCTTTTTCTAACGAATCCGGGTTTCTACAGGCCAGGATCGTCTTCATGGGTTCCGGAATTTCAGACTTGAAAATGTTTAAGGCGGTACGTATATTGTTCTGAGCAACGGTGTTTGATCCACCTTCTGCTCCAAGGATGAATTGGGTTTTGATGTTAAGTCGTCTAAGCTTACTTTTTATTTCATTAAAAATTCAACGCTATTTGTTTTAAAAGTTGTACCTCTCAGTTCGTCAAATAATTCGTCCACACTTAATCTGTCCCCGAAATTATTTTGAAGAACCTGTTTGATTTCTTTCCAAGATACGGCTTGGCAATTGATCTCGATGATTTCCCTTGCTTTTCCCTTAAGTTTACTTTTTATCAAGTCGGAAAATATTCCCTGTCCAAGTTCGTCGAAAGTTGTCAGTAATGGGTGCACTCTTTCTATGAGATTAATAAAGTTTGGAAGATCTCTCGGATCTCCATTGAATTCTGGTAAGCCACTTAGGTATTTGATAGGATTAAAAGTTACTTGGTTTACTGCCATTTTCAAAATATATTTTTCTTAACTTAAGGATAATATTTAATATGTATATTAATATGTAATAAAATAATATGAAACTTATTTATTTGTTTTAACCTTTAATAAGTGTGTGTAGTAGTAAAGTCTGTATTGGGCCTCCTTCCTGTATTCCTTCAAGTTGGGATCCTCTAATATGGTTTGCGTGATATGAAGTTCTATCGGTTTGGCTCCGTCTTTAAGTGGTAGTGCCGTGAATGATGATATGGGCAGGTAACTTTTGGATTGTTCGGTGATGTCTTCAGGTAACATTAATTCGTTTCGCTTATGTGTGTCAAATCGTTGTCGTAATCTGCTTCTGTTGGTGTTTATTGATGGTTTTACTGCACTTGGTTTTTTTTATCTCTTTATTTTAGTGTTTTTTGTAAAATTGTTCTATATATACATTTTTTTTTTTTCAAGAACGATTTTTTGTTTTCTTCAATTTGAGTTTGTTTTTTTTTTTTAAAACTATTTATTTGAATTACTTTTTTTTATTAAGTTTACACGATCACTTTGAACTATATAACTTAAATAAAGGAGTACTTCGATCTTTCGAAGGTACTCAGTAACTACTTTACTTAACTAACTTAACATATATTTATATCAACTTTAATGTTGATGTTGCAATTTTCATCGGCTATCGGTGTGTATTGATTAATTGTGTTGGTGAACAATTCTTAAGAATTATTTACCAATAATGTCTTGTTAAGTTGCATTTTCGCTTGCATTGAACTTGGTGTGAACGGAAGTGCAGTTAAACTTATTTCGAAAACAATTCTTTTGGAATTGTTTATTGAATTTGGATTATTGCATTTTCGTTTCACCTGAATTTTGTCTGTGAGAACGGAAATGCAAATATTGATATTTTTAATTTATGTCAATTTTTACTTTAGGTTGTGGGAATGGGAATGCAAAATTATGTAGGTATATATCTATATTTATATTATATGTAAGGGCTTTATTATAACACTTAAACTCAGATACATAACATTTACCATCGCCATGTACAAACCTTACCTCCGCTCACACACACATACATTACATTTACCATCGCCATGTACAAACATGTGCTTGTACATAGTAGAACGCTGTCGTTGCCTGTGACACCGCTGACGGCTTGAGCGTACGCCGCAGAAACTGTTTGTTCAGCATTTAGGATAGGTAAATGCACTGTCGTTCTTGAAGGTCTCGCAGTTCAAGTCATTGCGCTAGGCGACATGATATGTTTAGGCAAATGCACCATTTGAAGGTCTCGCACTTAAAAACATATTAAAGTTATTGCGCTTCATGTCGTATGATATCCATAAGTCATTACGCCTTGCGACATACATTGCCTCACAAAATTGAGCATACAGGCTTAAATAAAAGACATTTTTGTTTGTTCCAGAAAGAAAACTTCAATTTTATATAAAATAAACAAATACAGTTCAAAAGAATATATTTTATTTGGAAGATCGAGCAAAAAAAAAATTAAATTAATTAAAAATTATACTTTTTTCTTATAACAAACCAAAAAAGGTACATAATTTTAAGGCACAAAATTGAGCATACATTTAAAAAAAAAAATTAAAAATAACCGCCAAACTAAACTAAAATAATACAAAACTAATGAAAACTCAAACTCTAGTATTTTGTGCTGCCTCCTTCAGCATTTATGACTGCTTGCAACTTCCGGGCCATAGATTTCACCAGTCTATCGGTGGAGGATGACGGAATACTGCTCCAAGCCTCTTTAATTTTTAATTTCAGCGCTTCTTTGTTCGAACAATGGGATCCTTTCAGACGCATTTTAATTTCATGCCATAGATGTTCGATCGGATTAAAATCGGGGGATTGTGGAGGGGTTTTAAGCTGCTTCGGGGCATTATAGAGCAGACATTCGCGCACTAAAAGAGATGTGTGCTTCGGATCATTGTCTTGTTGAAAGTAATAAGGCGAAGGTAAATTTAACTTTATGGCGGAACTTTTCATATTTTTTTTTAGAATATTGAGGTACATCGCTTTATCCATATTACTTTTAATAAACTCAAAATTTCCGCATCCACTTGAAGCCATTCAACCCCACAACATCACACAACCTCCTCCGTGTTTTATGGTTGAATTAATGTGCTTATCTTCTAAGGCCGTACTTGGTTTTCTCCAAACTATTTGTTTTCCGTCGGACCCAAATAAGTTAATTTTTGTTTCGTCCGACCATAAAACGCTTGCCCAGAAACATTCAGATTGATTAATATATTCCCGAGCAAATTCTAATCGCTTTTTTTTATTAACTGGTGAAATATATGGCCGTTTTTGGGCAATCCTACCATTGAAATTATTTTTTCGCAGAACTCTGCGATAACTATGATCATTTCAAATATATATAGGAACATCCACGATTTGTAGATGTGTTTACATTAGCTCTTCAACCAAATATTGAAGAGCTGTGTGAAGAAAATGTAAGGACTATGGACGATGGAAATGGCATTCAGAGAGGTACAATGTCAGAAACAAAAATTATTTTTATAGACCAATATAAAAAACTAATCGTTACTAAAGTAGACGTAGTAACAATTGACAATGAATGTAATGTCATTGATTCAAATATATTTTTTTGTGAACTATCTTTCAGAAGATTGCGAATTTATTCAGAAAATATAACCTTTTAATAAATAAAAAAATGTACTTTAAAACCCAGGACCTTATCTCTCCTAATCTATCTACCTCAGTTAAGTTATCAGAAAACACATCCCTATCACTTAACTCATCCCTATCGCTGCTGCTTTTATTAACGTCTTGGAATCCATCTACATGCGAACCTTCGGCTATTTCGTTGTTTACCTGCATTTCTACGTCAACTTGCATCTCAACGTCCACTAACATTTCAATTTTGGATGCACTTTGTCCACAGTCCCTTTGTCTACTCACAACACTATTTTCACAATTGAGGATTTCTTTAAATTTTTCCATATTAGCAAGGAAACCTTTTTTTTTCCTTGTACAAGAGACCATCAATTGTTTTTTACTCATTTTTAACTTTTTGTTTTGATATTTTTCGTTTTGTTTGATTTTTAATTTATTTTATATACACCCTTATTGTGGAAAACGGCGGATCCGTTGCGGAGGGAGAATTGCTCGAATTCGTTGTTTCATCGATTGTAGAAACCGGCGAGTAAGTTCGTTGCGGATCGATAATGAAGTTTGCGGATTCGGAGTAAAAAAGTGCGATTGTTGAAAACGCAGCGGATATGGAGTTCATACAAATTTGTTCCCTTTTCATCCGCAACAAAATTGGTGCGGATCAGTGCGGATTTGAAGACAATTAATCAAAAAAAAGAATGCGATACATGATTTCAGGATAATTTGAGGTCTCTAAACTTGAATCCGGTGTTAAAATTATTCCTACATGTCCCAAATTTTTTTTAACTAAAAATTTTTAAATTTTATCAAAGATGTTTTTGATTTTCAAAAGCAAACGAATTTTTCTGATAGTCTACATTTTTTAACACCCAATAATAACGTTAAAAAGGTTTAAATTTCGTACAGCGGTCGATTGACCAAAAAAAAAAATAGTTTGTGTCTAGCCAAAATTCACCATAAGTTGAAAACATCAACTCAAATCAATCAACATTGCTTGTTTTTTTTTGCACTTTGTTTTCAGCATGTTATGTTCGCATACAATTTAAAAATCGATTTTTTAAATTTGTCAAACTTATTTTTATCGATAATTTAATTTTTTTGAATTTTTCACATCACTGTTTAACTGTTAAAAAACCGACACTTGCAAATGTGTTTAAGTCATGGATATCTCTAAAAAGTAAGTCAAAGCTCTATAATTTAAATAAAATTAATTAAACGTTTTTACTTCTACAGCAAGCGGACAACAACCCGTGTGCAATTCCAGGCCATGGTCGAAAAAATGAAAAAATTTCCTGATATTGCAAAAAATTTAACCAAAAGGTCACCGGAAGTTGTTCAAAATTTTTGGAAAAGTTTGAAAGACGATCTTAATTCTCTGGGGCCTCCAATCAAGGAAATCAGTGAATGGAAAAAGGTTGTAAAGTTTATTTATGTTTAAGGTGAACAAGGTCTTAAAATCTTGTTTAAATTTTAAGGTTTGGTCTGATCACAAGTCTGCACTGAAGAAGAAATTGGCTCATAATAAACGCCAGTACACTGATACGGGTGGCGGAGAAAATAATGAAGTATTTTTTACTGAGCTCGAAGAGGACGTTATTCAACTCGTATGTTTACGTGAGGCAGCTAGCGGTGTAACTGACGCAAGATGTTTTGGTGCCAAGAGAAGGCGAATGGAAAGTGGTCTTGGGGACGTTCCCACTTCTAGCTTTAGCGAAGCTGTTGACGAAGAGCAAGCAGAAGCACAAACTTCTGAATTAATTGAGGACACAGAAATAATAAATCCTAAAAGGGTAGCGAAAGGTCCAAGGCAAACTAAACTTCTTGAGAAACAAATAAATATACAGAACAAATTATATGAAGAAGTAGCAAACATGATAACAACATGCAAGGAACAACAGGAAACTTCAAATTATTATTTTAAAAAAATTTCTCGATCATTGGATCGATTGTCAGATCAAGAAAAAAAACGAAATTCAATACTCCAAGCGCAACTTGATGAAACAAAACGCCACAATGCCTTGATGGAAAAATATTCGTACGAAAAAGGGAAAGTTAAAAACCAGTTACTTGAACTCGAACTAAATAGAGTAAACACAAGTTTAAACAATGAAACTTTATACCCGTAAAAAAAACTTTTAGATTTAAGCACCTGTAAATATTTTTTTTAAGAAAATTAATTCTTCTTTATTCTTTTCGTCTTTATTTTTTATTTCCAACAACTAATGAACTTTTTTACCTAGTTTGAATTCATTTACTTTATTGTCATTTTTTTTTCTATTGTACTTTTGTCTACCATGTAGATAGTCAATTGTTGTTTTTTTCTAGTTTTTTATGTGAAGTTTATTAAGTTAAAAAAATTTATATTATTTATAAGTTGCAATGAATATAAAAATGAATAAAATTTTATAAAATTCATATAAAGCTTTGCAAAATATCATTTCGAATCCGGATAGCTTCTGCTGCATATCTTGGTGACTCTATGACTTCTGGTCCATCATCGTCTATTTCTTGAGCATCATTAAAAAATAACTCTTCATCTTCTACATTATAATGAATTCGGATGTTATGAAGTACTGCACTAACATTGATAATCTGTACTGCTCTCTTTGGAGAGTAGTGCAGTTGTCTGGCTCCAAGCAGGCTTCGGGACCAATTCTTCCAAACCCCAATGGTTCTCTCAATAATATTGCGGCCACTAGAATGACTTGTATTAAACCGGCTTTGTGGTGTATTTTCTCCTGCACTCCTAATGGGTGTTATCATCCATGGTGACAAAGGATATCCACCGTCTCCTGCAAAATTTTTTTTGTCAAGTAGAATAAATATTAGATTTTAGGACATTTTACCTAAAAGTCTCGTAGTTCGATCTCCATTATCATATATTGATTTAAAATATAATAATGCATCACTTTTTCCCCATATAAACGAGTCGTGGTTTGCTCCAGGGTATTTGGCATCGATGAATCTTATGCGCTGTTTATGGTCACATATCTATAACATTTAAAAATATTCAACATAAGAGTATTTTAAGCATAAATTTCACAACTTACTACCATGGCGTTAAAGCTATAAAATCCTTTCCGATTGTAAAACAAATGCGCTCTTTCGCGAACAGGTTTAACAATTTTGATATGCGTGCCATCTACACACATCACTATGCCCGGCATTGAACTTTTTTGATAAAAATGAGTCCGAGCTTCATTTTTTTCAGCTTCCGTCATTTCTAACGAAATCCAATTTGGACACAGGTGCTGCTCCAAAATTTCAAGAACTTCGCAAAGACCAACGAAACTGTTGATTGGGCAATGCCAATGTTGAAGTCTTGGCCTGTCCCATGTTGGTATCCTCCTTCAGCTAAAAATCGGAGTAAAACTTGGAACTTGACTGTCGCTGTCAGCGCCGAGGTTCGCACAACTGATGCCAGGTTTCCTTCTAATACTCCCAGCACATAGTTGAACGCATCTTTATTTAGCCTAAAATTCTTTTGAAACCTAAACGAAAATATTTTTAGAATAAATTGCTAATTTAAAGATTACAAAAATACATACATTGCATCAGACATCTGCATTACGTCTGGAGCCGCATTTCTCACTTTCTGTCTCATTTTCCTGCTATTTTCGCCTTCTGAATCAAAAAAAAGCGCAATGGAGTCCATTTCCTAAAAAAAATACAAAAATTTATTGGCAGCGTTTCCAGGAACAACAGAGATAAAGTTCAAATGTCTTGGTGGAGCTCCAGATGCATAATTTTCACTTTGAATAAAACTCTAATTTTCACTTTGAAAAAAAACTCTAATTTTCACTTTGAATAAAACTCTTGTTAATTTTTAGAATTTTTGTTTTATTACAAAACCGAATCTATCTTAAGACTGAATACTTATAATTCTAACATCGGTATTTAAATAAAACTTATTTGTTCTACGAGGGAGTCTCAAAATAACTTTGTGTGCTCTTTCGGTAGGAAAGAAAGTGACGCAAAATTTGTATAACACTTTCTTTCAATTTTTATTGGTTCTTAATTATTTCTTTCGTTGTGACTCGATGATTGGTCTGCGTATGTTCGCTTATACAATTTACCTGCACTTAGCGGACTAGGTCAGTAAGCAATTGCTTTGCTTGCATAATTTGCCTGCGCTTATTTCTTAAGAAGCGAACTAGGTAAATAAGTGAACGACTGACTCGCTTGCGCAATGGTTCATTGTGTTGCTTTCTTTTAGGTCAGTAAGTGAGCGTGGGATTGTTTACACAATTACGCTTGCGCTCACTTGACTTTCCGTGGAAATGCATGTTCTTTCGAATGCACTTGGCGACCGCTATTAGTTTTTGGGTTGTTCAAGTGGATTCGAAGAATTTGTTTACGCAATCTTTGAAATGTTTAATTTAAGTTAATTTATTATTTTTGAATTTGATATTGCCACACAAGTTGTGACTAAAAAGTATGTGACATGTTTGCGACACCATAAGTGGGTCATAAAAAGCAAACATGGGTTTTAAACTAATATATGGTAAAATGTTCTTGGAATTATATTAAGAACACTTTACCATGCGTTAAATTATTATCCATGGGTAATGTTACAGGGTGTATTGTAACTATGCATCAGGGCAGAGTAAACACCTTGAGAATTGCAAGAAAACATCACCACCAACAAAATAGAGCTAGTCCGATGCGTCCTGACGGCTGCAGCTGAAAGGAACACTTGCCAACAGCTCCATATTGCCAGGGCACTGTTTTAATGGTCTATAAACAAATTAATTTCTATTAAAATTACTTTTGAGTTGTCTTGTTTTTTATTTTTTTCACTTTTGTTATAATTTATTTTCACTTTTAAGTTCACTCGTTACTTCATTTTGTTCTGACAGCTGAACAGCTGTTTCTTCGGAGTTCGGAGTGCGGATCGGTAATGCAGTTCATTCGCACGGTTTCAACAATCGGATTTTTTTTGAAAAGTGAAGGGAGTGCGGATCGAATCAACTCCCGCCGCAACGGATCCGCCATTTTCCACAATAGGGGTGATAATTTTTTTAAAACTTCCGTATGATTGCAGCGTTCACTATGATTTGATTGTTTAAATGGTTTCTTCACTTACTAATGGTAATTCACTTTCTTCTGAAATGTAGTAGCGCATGCGCAACGCCTTTCCTAGTGGTTAGAGCTTGGGTCTACAATGCAAACATACGTGGGTTCGAACCCCACTCAAACGAAAACATGATTCTTTTTTTATTTCATTTTTTTATTTTTAAGATATTGTTAAATATAATTATCAAAAAGATATAAAAATTTTTGAAATAAATATTCAAAATTTATTTAACAAAAAATTCATTTAGTTTTTTTATTAAAAAAAAGTTTTTAATAAAATTATTAAGGATTAATATATATTATACAATAAAAAGGTTTTTTAAGAAATAGAAATATTAAACGTTAACAAACAAAGAAGACTACATACAGGCAAAAAATTAAATAATTGAAATAAATTGGAAATATTGACAATGAGAGTGCATGAATGTATATGTGGATTTCTAATTATCTTTATTACTTTATATATACAGAGTTTTTATTTTACACAGGTTAATATTTTTTATTCTATGTCTAACAGGGGGGCAGCAGGCGCGATTGCGATCATAAACTACACCGCGGCGCGTACGAAGTCCAACTCATTATGGAAACATGGCCCAAAGTCCATGCCACCATAATACATTGAAAATGTACTGCAACGCACAATACACAGCTGCAGACTTTTAGTATTAACCAAAAAGAAAACGCTTTACTTTTGTTAATTAAAAAGGAAACACTTTTATTTTTAACTGTAAATATCTTCTTTTTTTGATTATACTTTTGAATCTATCTTAAGACTGCAAAAATTATAATTCTAACATGGGTATTTAAAGTAAAATATTTGTTCTACGAGGGAGTCTCAAAATAACTTGGTGTGCTCTTTCGGCAGAGTCTTTTGGGTAGGACGCAAAATTTTTATAACACTTTCTTAGATTTTTTATTGGTTCTTAATTATTTCTTTCGTTGTGAATCGATGATTGGTCAGCGTATGTTCGCTTATACAATTTACCTGCACTTAACGGATTAAGCGGTAAGGTCAGCAAGCAATTGCTTTGCTTGCATATTTTTGCCTGCGCTTCTTTCTTTGGGTCAGTAAGTGAGTTTGGCTCGCTTGTGCAATTCTGCCTGCGGTTCTTTCTTTAGGTCAGAACGATTGAATAATTGTTCAAGCGTTGGTTAGTTTGTGCAATTATGTGTACGCTCACTTTTCTTTCCATGGAATATTGCTAGGGCAGTAGAATGCATTTGTGTTGACTGACTTAGTTTTTAGATTACTCAAGTGGATTCGGTGGAATTCGGGGCTGCCACTTACCACGCACGCTGCGCAGTCGGAAAAATTTGAAGGTCAAAGTTGGAGCCCCGATGAATTCCAACTATGGCCAACAGCCGCGGAAAAGGAACGCTACCGCAACCCTAACCTGAGCGGGAAAATCGCGGAAAAAGAAAAGAAACCCTAACGGTAGATAAGGAAGAACACCAAGGGAGCGCCAAGTTGGCGCCGGTAACAACCATCACTGTATGCTAAAAGGAAAATTAATATACACATCACAATACACAGCACATAACACAGGGAAAAAAAATTAAATCCCAAGCATCTAGGCATGCTGTCCCCATGACTGAGATTCCATCATGATAAAGCGGTGGAATCGATCCCCGGTAATAGTGCCTGCACCTGCCTGCGTAGGACTGCAGCCACCTGCGAGTCGTAGTGGACAAATCCTGGGAAAAAAATATATAATGGATAAAACAAAAGAATCCAAAAGAAAATCCAACCTGGGAGACTGGCAGCTCCGATCCACCATCCAATGCCAGAAGGCATAGCAGTATCGTCAGACACAACACCATTTCCAGCCCCAGCATATGTTGAGGATGACTCTTATGTCGATATCGTTGGAGCAATAGAATTCGATGCAGAAAGAATGCTGAAAATTTGAAAAGAAAAAATTTATTAATAATATTAATTATATTGCTATAAAAAAACAAACCTTTTCTTTAAAACAAACAGCGAAAGAAAATAAGCAGCTGCGCTTGGTCTAATTTAATCTAAGCGAAAATAATGAAAATAAAATGGCAGAACGTCAAAGTCATGACAGCAGCAAAAACAAGTGCTGCCAAGTTACAATCAACAAAAAAGGGTAGTACACACGTGCAGGGGTATGTTCACTGAAAAGTGACTACCAACCTTAAAAATAGATCTTACGGGAATGATATTTTGACCAAATGATCATTCGATTTTAAACCACGAGATGATAAATGCAGAGGAAAAAAAACCAACAAAGTAACAAACATAATACTGGTAACAGACACTTAAACTCACTATACATATAAATAAACTACAAAGAGGTAACAAGAGAAGATTTTATTTGAAAAAAAAGAAAGAGAAAGTAAACAACAACTAAAATTAAATAAACTATAAGGAATAATGGATAACCTAGTGTAGTATGTGACGGGTTTCTGAATTTTATTTTTTTATTATCCCTATTGCCAACTTCGGCAAGACTGTAAATTAATGGCTATAAAGCCGCTCTGTTTTAGAATAAAGACTTGTCTTTTTCTGGTGAGAAAAATCTGATTTTATTTGTTATCAATTCAGGTATTTATAATAAAATATAACATTATTTT
Organism: Coremacera marginata; assembly: GCA_914767935.1. Taxonomy (NCBI): domain Eukaryota; kingdom Metazoa; phylum Arthropoda; class Insecta; order Diptera; family Sciomyzidae; genus Coremacera; species Coremacera marginata. The sequence goes on from OU612044.1 coordinate 142,740,164, forward strand.
ACTTAACTACTATTTCCATAACTCCTCCTCTTTATTTTGATAATTCATAAAAATAGTGTTGGTTGGCTCAATAGAATTGTCTATTGAGCAACACATTTTATTAGTTTGTTTTCTGTTTTGTTCTGGTCGCATGCAACGAAATATGCTGCGCTTGCACTTACACCGCTATTTGGGTTAGTGTCAAAACGGAAGCAATGTTAATATTTGGTCATGCTAGTTGTGTTGTAACTTAAGTATAACACTGACCCAAAGAACGAAACAGAATTTGTAATTGTTTACTTTTTAGTAAAAGTACCGTGGACATGCTGTGCTGTGCCACTACACCCTTACCCTTAAGCGAAAAACTATTTCTTGAAATGATTTTTAAGATTGGCGAGAAGGTATAGCTTGGAATTTTTCTTAACATATATTATATAATTATACAACGTTTATTAACAATTTGGTGACTATTATTTATATATAGTAACTTGTGCTGCATGTGAGCACAGTGAATGTTTCGATACGATAGTAGGAGTAGATCTTATATAGTTATACAATACAAAATATTATTTAACTTATATTAGTTAATTTCTGTAATGAAAGGTTTTATTTTTATTTTTAAATATTTAAAGTGTTATTCAAATGTTTTGTTAAATTTCTTAAGCATATTGTTGTGTAATTCTTTCACTCCTTTTCTTTCAACAATCTTATAAGGACCGTGATAAGGGCTTTGCGATTTTTTTTTAGTCTCTAATTTTACAAATACTAAATCTCCTATTTCTAACTTACTTTCATGTATATTTTTGTCGTAAACTATTATTCTCTTATCCTTTACTAGTTTTATTAAATTTCTAGCTTTATTTATAGATGTTTTTAATCTTAATTTCAACTCATTACTGTAATTTTCTAAGTCATAAATTTTATTTCCTTCTCCTAATATGTCGCTTGGTAGCGTCGGTAATCTTCCAAAAACTAGTTCATATGGTGAATATAGTGTGTCTACGTGTGGGGTTGTATTATAAGCAAATGTGTAATACGATACCCATTTGTCCCATTCATAATCATCTGCAAACGAAAGTAGGTATTCGTTGAGTACCCTGTGGTTTCTTTCAAGTGCACCGATTGTTTGATGATGATAAGGCGTTGAGAACACTGGGCGAGTGTCCAGTAATCTACATACATTAGACATTAAATCGTTTGTAAATTCTGTCCCTCTGTCAGATCTGAGTATCTTAAAACAACCGTACTTTAGTATGAATTGTTCTACTAAGGTTGTCGCTACAGTTCTGGCGTCTAGATTCGATTGGATGCGCTACGACAAATTTTGAGAGGTCGCATTGCATTGTTAATATGTATCTGAAGCCGTTAGAAATCTTAAGTGGACCTACAGTGTCAATTGTTATATGTTCAAAGGTTGTCGCTGGAATTATGATTTTAGTTTCACGGAGTGATTAAAAAAAAAACAACTTTATTGATTCAACGTTCACAACATAATAATTTACAATTTTATTCTCTTTAAAATATAAGCTTAAAATTCAAACATGCTTAGTTAAACATAATTTGTATTACATATGTATGTACTATTGTGCGATGTATGTATTCTTATTTTAATTTTCTTATCAAAAATAATTCTAGGAATAATCTGCAAGTGAGTGCTTTAATTTGGAATAATAACCTGTGCGAAACTTATGAGCGGAAATGCTGTGCTTGCAGTCTTCTGTCGTTTTGGTATTGTTGTTGTAGTGCAGGAGGGATTGTAACTCTGGCGTGTCAGTAATTGTAAGTTTTTCTTTAATGTGGCGCGTTGTTTTATTTTGGTTGCATTTTACACAGTTATTAACAAATTCTTTGACCATCTGTTTCATATTTTTCCAGATATATCTTTGTTTTAATTTAAGGATTGTCTTTCTTATTCCAATGTGTCCAGCAGTACTTGAAGTATGAAATTCTTGAATTAATTTATATTTTTGTAACATGCTATCTATTTGTTGTGGAGCTTTATATATCATTATTTTAATAGGCGAGGATCTATTCATTTTCAACATGTTGTATTCTTTTTTGAATGTATTCAAATTAATATTTTTGAATATATAATCTTTATCACAAAGTGCTAGCTCCTTTATCTGTGATTTCTTCAATAAACTATGTAGTTTCTCCAACATCGAATCTAGTTTCGAAGGGTCATCACTACAAGTTATGTGCACTTCATTATTAATTATATTCATGGTAACGTTACTCTTTTCTTTAATAATAAATTTCAGTTTCACCAATTTCCTTACGTCATTAAAGGATGTACATTCCCAAATACAAAGTTGATCAGACTCATTATGAGATATGTCATTCTCTTTAACACTTCCTTGGAGGTGTTGACTCAGGTGTTGGGTACCATTATATTCACTCACATTATTTTTCATTCCTCTGCTCCTTATTCCATTTTTATTAACTTTATTTTCATAGTTCTTGCTCCTCGTGACTACTAGTAGTTTATTTTGTTCACTCTCTAGTGTAGGAATCATTGTTTTTAGGATATTAATGTCTATCTTTATACGTGATAACGCGTCGGCGTTTGTGTTTATCTTTCCTTGTTTGTAAATGATTTCAAAATCATAGTCCGATAAGTCCAATCTTATCCTTGTCATTTTTGACGATGGATTCTTGTGCGAGAATAGGGATACTAATGGCCTGTGGTCTGTTACCACTATGAATTTTCTTCCAAATAAATATGGTTTAAAAAAATGTATTCCCCAATGAATTGCTAACAATTCCTTCTCTATTATTGGTTTGTTTATGTCATGCTTCTGTAATGACTTGCTTGCAAAAGATATCGGTAAATCGTGTCCTATCTCTCCTTGCGATAGCACTGCTCCCAGAGCAAAATCAGATGCATCAGATGTAAGAATGAATGGTTTCTCAAAATTTGGATATTGCAATACCGGTGGATTTATTAGTTTTTTTTCAAAGTGTTGAAAGCTTTTTCACATTCCTCTGACCAAATGAAAGATGTGTCTTTCTTTAGTAAAGAGTTTAAACACTTAACAATTGTTGCGAAATCCGGTATAAAACGTCTGTAGTAATTGCAGAATGCTACAAATCTTCTTACTTCATCTGCATTGATTGGTACCGGGTATTTTAAAACAGCTTCACATTTAGAAGGATCGGTTTTAATACCTTTATCTGTTATTAAATGACCAAGGTAGACTACTTCTGACTTAAGAAAATGACATTTACTTGCATTCAACTTTAAATTATATTGTTTTAAACGGTCAAAAACTTTAATTAAATTTTGATTGTGATGCTTTAAAGAACATCCGAAAACTATTATGTCGTCAACGTACAGAAATGCTTCAGAATTTAAACCACCTAACGCTATAGTTAACATGCGTTGAAAACTATTTGACGAAATTTTTAACCCGAAAGGTAAACGTTTAAATTGATAATGTCCATCTTGTGTCGAGAATGCTGTTAAGGGTCTTGATTCTTGTTCTAATGGTATTTGGTGGAATGAGCTTGTCATGTGCAGTGTTGAAAAATATCTAGCTCTTCCTAACATGTCTAAAACGTCCTCAAGTCTTGTTAAAGGAAATTTGTCATTGACAATTTTATCATTAAGTTTTCTAAAGTCTACTACTAAACGCCATTTCTTATTTTCGTCATTACTCTTCTTTGGCACTAACAGTAATGGTGCATTATATGGGCTAGTAGAATGTTCTATTATGTCGTTTGTTATTAAGTCAGTTACTTGGTTTTGAATCTCGTCATATTGGGTGTGTGGTAATCTGTAATTTTTTATGGACACTGGTGTTGGGTCTGATAAATGTATTTGTTGTGTATAAAAATTGTTTGTAGAAAGTTCTTCTCCCTCGAGATGGAAAATTGATTGATATGTTTTGAAAATTTCTAAAAGTTCCGTCTCAGATTGTTCATTTAACTTTAGTTCTGTGATAAGCTTTTTAAAACGTTCATCGTCATTTGATTTATTATTATGTTTATATGTCCTCATAACCGTATAATTGCTTAACTTCTCTGTCTTTGGTTTAATCTCTTTTAAGTTTACCTCTGTATTGTTTACGTTCATTATTTTCATATGACAGATACCTTTGTATGGCGCTATTGAATTTGCTAAAAATACGCCTTCCATTAATTCTTGATTTAAAATTACGCTGTCTTCTGATATGTCTAATTTAATAGGAAAAATTGCCTCTGATCTTGGTGGTATTCTGAAGTTCTTCTTATTTTGAAATTTTGTAATTAAAGGTAGTATATAATCATCTTGCTCAAACATAACTGTAATCGTGAATGTTTCATAGTCTATTTTACATGTATATTTTATAAGAAAATCTCTTCCTAAAATCCCATCTGTCGCAATAGGAAAATTGTTGTCCACTATTTGGAATACATTATGTGCTCTGTTTTCACCAAAGCACAAGGATAATTTAGTTGTTCCTAAAGATTGAATCTCTTCTTCTGTTATCCCCGTTAATTTGCATTTATCTTCACTGTTTATATCAATTTCTTCATTCAAGTTTTTGCAGATAGAAATGTCTGCTCCTGTATCTATTAAAAATGTAAGACTACGTTTTGTTTCTGCACATATTAGAGTAATGTAGTTTGTCAAATTTTCTGATAGTATGTATATTCGGTTTTCATTTAATTTTGGCCTTCCGGAAGCTCCTGGTGATTTTCCGGGCCGTTTTCGTTTCCCTGAACATTGACTACGTGTATTTGTCGGTTATTGTTGTTGCTTCTATCATTATTTCCATTCGATCTTTGATTGTTGTTGCCATTTGCTCTTTGGCTATTGTTTCCGCTATTATAGTTATTTTGACTATAACTGTTGTTATTTCTGTTGTTGATATAATTCCTGTTGTTGTTATTCGCTCTATAGTTGCCGTTGTTTCTATTGTTTCTGTTAGTATTGTGATTGTTGTTGTTGAAATATCGTGTATTGCTGTACTGGTTCCGATTTGTGTTATTTGCGAAATTTCTATACGTGTTGTTAAAATTTCTTTGAGAATGATAATTGAAAACTCTACCATTAGTCATACTGCTACTTTTTTCAAGTTCTAACGCCAAATTTACGGCGTTATTTAAGTCTTTTGGTTGCGCAGCGAAAATAGTTTGTTTTAATTGTTCGTCAATGCCATTTTTAAATATTGTTAAGGCATATCTCTCGTTCATTTTTTCAACTACTTCTTTTTGTTCGTTTGTTGCAGTGTTACCTAGTTCATTTATTTGTAATTTATTTAGTTCTGATACTAAATTCAAAATTTTGTCCTTTAAACCCATCACTGTATTATTTTTCTGTGTCGTTGATGATAATTGTGTGTGAATTTGAGCTATTGTCACATTGCTTTTGTATCTCTCTTGTAGACGTGTTTTTAAGTCTTCGAAAGATGTTACGTTGGAACCTAATGCTGTTCGAACTGTTGCACTAAGTTTTACACTTGCAACGAATTCTATTAGTGTCTTTTTTGCGTCCGTTGTATATGTGTTGTTTAGTAATTCAATAATTTTTAAAAATGGTTCTAATTCTTTATGTTGTCCGTTAAATGTCGGTATGGCCTTAAGGGCTGTCTCTATATTGAAAGCTGACATTTTGTATGTGTCTAGATTTTTCACGTTTAGGTTAGTTTTTTCTATTGGTTCAGGTTTTTCTATTAAATAAATTTTTATTTCTTCCGCTAATATTTCAAAATTTTCTAAATCTAACTTTCCTTTTGGATTGTTTGACCTGTTAATTGAATTTCTCAACTCATTTATTCTTTCTTTAATCTCAGTTATATATTTCTTTGAATATTTTCGTTCTGGTGCCTTTTTTAATCTTTTTAATATCTCCTTTCCTTCCTCGATTTCCATTTATATATGGAAAACTAATTGAATTCTTACTTAATTTATTATGCTTATTTCATATTAATTTTATTGATTATCTTCTTTGTATATTTAAACATTGTTTATATTTATTCTCCTTAAAATCTGTTTTCTTACATAGTTTTTATAGTATCTGCTAATTAGGAATAGAATAACTAATATAATAAAAATTGCTGAGATTATTCCCATGAGTTCCGAGAAACTTCCTGTTTTTTCGTTGGTGCTACTGTTGCTGCTGCTGGCTGCATTGTTATTGTTTGTGACTTCGGTTTTTCCAAACCACCCCATGTTGGCTGAAGATTGTATTACTTAGTATATTTGCGTAGGACCGTAATTTTTTTTCTGTATTGTTATTTTTTCTATGAGCCTCTTCTTCAAGCCTTTGTCTGTCGTTATTGCTGCTATTCTGTATAGTTCCGCAACTTGTTGACGGGCTTTCACTCTTTTCCTCCCCTGGTTTTCTTGATCGGATTTTTTTTTATTTCTTTCGATTGTAGTTTATTTTGGCCCAGTCTTGCTTTATACTGCTCGATCGTTAAGGGTTTTGGTCCAGCCGTTTTTGGTGTTGGAGTGTACGTTGGAGTATTGCTCTGTGCACTCAGTAGTTCCGGTACATATTCTTCAATAAACTTCGTAGCGTTGTCCAGAGCTCTTGAGAACAATGCGTCGAAATCTACCTCTGTTGGTTCGGCCATATACGATTTGTCCAGTTTGGTCGGTAGGATCGAGTCCGCAGGATCGGTTTGGTTAGCAGGATCGAGTCCGCAGTATCGGTTTGGTCAGCAGGATCGAGTCCGCAGGATCGCCATGTAGTATGTGACGGGTTTCTGAATTTTATTTTTTATTATCCCTATTGCCAAATTCGGCAAGACTGTAAATTAATGGCTATAAAGCCGCTCTGTTTTAGAATAAAGACTTGTCTTTTTCTGGTGAGAAATAAATCTGATTTTATTTGTTATCAATTCAGGTATTTATAATAAAATATAACATTATTTTACTTAACTACTATTTCCATAACTCCTCCTCTTTATTTTGATAATTCATAAAAATAGTTTTGGTTGGCTCAATAGAATTGTCTATTGAGCAACACATTTTATTAGATTGTTTTCTGTTTTGTTCTGGTCGCATGCAACGAAATATGCTGCGCTTGCACTTACACCGCTATTTGGGTTAGTGTCAAAGCGGAAGCAATGTTAATATTTGGTCATGCTAGTTGTGTTGTAGCTTAAGTATAACACTGACCCAAAGAACGAAACAGAATTTGTAATTGTTTACTTTTTTGTAAAAGTACCGTGGACATGCTGTGCTGTGCCACTACAAATGGAAATGCAAAATTATGTAGGTATATATCTATATTTATATTATATGTAAGGGCTTTATTATAACACTTAACCGGCAGCCAATGTACTAAGGGCCAATTTTTCAGTGCGAGTTCAACTCAGTTTCTAGTTTAAACTAAGTTTAAACCAAGAAGCAAATTTTTCAGTGAATTTTAACTAGAGTTTAAACTTTGTTTAAACGCCCAATCTTGGTGGTTTAAACTTTGGTTAACTTATCATATGCTTTTGACAGATCAATTTTCGGCAAAAAGAAAAATAAATTTTCTAACAAACAAAATATAATGAATTCTGACGAGGAAGACCTTAGTGACGCAGAAATGTTTAACATATTAAACATTACAGTTTTAAGGAGAACAAGAACTGTTCGATTGCGACCAAATCTTTTTAATGAATATGGGGAAAAGGATTTTTATGACAGATATAGGCTTTCAAAGGCATCTGCACATAGCGTTTTGGTTCTTATTGGCCCACACATTAAAAAAAGAACATCCTGGTAAGTAAAATTATCATCCAAGTTTAGCATTGCTTCGACACTTTCAGCCAATAACCTGCCTTTATGCCTGGCCTGGGCAGCAAAAGCAGATGTAATTCCATGGAGAGATTATAAGCGCTGGCGATTGTGACATGTAGCCTCCAGCAGAACCTTCTATAACGGACGGACAGACGGACATGGCTAAATCGGTTCAGGAGGTGACGCTGATTAAGAATATTTATACTTTTCTATACCGGCCACGCCTCCTTTTGTGCGTTATATACGTTTGCACAAACTTAATATACCCTTACCATTCTGGTGTTGGGTATAACAAAGCCTTCCTTTGGGAAGGTTTTGATTTTAAAGTGTTCGATTTGAGGGCTTAAGCTTTTCCGATTTGGAGAATTTTGCTCTATAAGATTTTGATAATTTTTGGATTTTCTGATTTTTAAGAGTTTTGATTGCGTCCCAGGCTATGGCAAAAGCTTAAGGCTAGGAACCGACATGCTTTTTCTGACTGCGACATTTTAATCATAGAAAATCAGCAAAGATTTGGTTAAATGATTTTGTAATTGCATGTCAGAGCACGCTCCTATTAATATTTTCACATTATTGGTTTCCATAAATTTAGTTTCACGCAACTTATTATACCATTTCGGCACCTAGTCTAAGCTTTTAAAAACCAAACAAGTAGTGGTTGTATGTGGTTTTGAAACGGTGGCACGACTGCTAAATAAACTATTTTATTTAATTCAACGAAATTTAATAGGAACAATGCTTTAAATGAGGAGGAAATGCTTTTAATTACTTTGAGAGTTTATGCAACTGGAGGTATGCTGAGGACAATTGGCGACTTATATAAAGTTTCGCCTTCAACAGTTTCGAATGTGGTAAAAACTGTATCGCATTATATAGCGCTGCTTAGGGAAAGATTTATCATATTTCCAAGCACCGCCGACGAGCTTTTAAAAAATAAACAAGGATTTTATGACATAGCTAAATTTCCCAAAGTCATTGCAGCCCTTGATTGTACACACGTTAGAATAATATCTCCAGGTAAAGTTTAAATATCAGCACCTCGCTTCTCTTACTTTTCTCATTGAAATTTGTCACATTGCACTCATTATGCACTCATTTACAAAATTAAATGTGATGCAAAAAGAGTTTAAAAGTTACAAAAGCAAGGTAAAAAGCTGTAAAGGATTTCAATCATATGCAACATTAATTAATTTATTATTAAAAAAAGAATTAAATCGAAATGATTGCTTACTTTTACATTATAATTTAAATATTTGTAATAATTTACAATTTTAAATATGCAGGTGGAAACAACGCAGAACTCTTTAGAAATCGGAAAGGATTTTTTTCTCTAAACGTTCAAACGATGTGTGATGCCAACCTGAAAATAACAAATATTGTGGCGCGATGGCCAGGTTCTTCGCACGATTCCAATATTTTAAGAAACTCTAGGATGTACTCCCGCCTAGAAAGTGGCGAGTTTGGTGACAGTATTGTTGTTGCCGACAGTGGGTATCCAAATAAAAAATATATGATGACACCACTATTAGAAGTTCAAAATCCTGAAGAAAATCTGTACAATGAGTCTCAAATCAGGACACGCTGCTCAGTAGAAAGAAGCTATGGAGTTTGGAAGAGGAGATTTCCAATTTTGTCCCTTGGTGTTCGCCTTAATATTAAAAAAGTTCAAAGTATTATTGTAGCAACTGCTGTATTGCACAACATATGCTGTATAAATAACGAAACTGAAATTCCTGTCTTATCTAGAGAGTTTTAGCAATTATAGCAATCAATTTTGTCCTTTCAGTACCTAATAACCGATGGAGGGAAAATTCAAACGCAAATAACATAGAAAGAAAGACGTGTTTTAATAAATCAATATTTCAAAAATTTATTGGCAAACTAATATTTATTTTTAAAATTCAAGTATTATTTTGTATTAACAACAATAAAAACAAAAATCAGATCAACTGAAAAACAATGTGATTTTTTGGGTTAGTTTTGGTTATACATAAATAAAATATAAATAAAAACATATCTTTCAGTTCAACTAAAAATGAGAAAAAAATAAAGGAGATCAATTGAGATGCATATTTTTTTTTAATATATTGCGACGTGAGAACGTGGAATGGAAATTTACGATTTCAGCCTTTTGAAAATGAAGTCCGGATCAGACTTAAAAATGAAGTCTGAAGTCCGTTTTGAAGTCCGAGGAATGAAATCCATTTTAAACAGACTTCATCGGACTTCAAAAACATAAACGGACTTCAGCCGGACTTCAAGTGGACTTCAATTCAAAACGGATTGAATTCTTTGGATATAATTCTTTGGACTTAAAAAAATGGATTTCATTCCTCGGACTTCAAAACGGACTTCGGGCTTAATTTTAAAGTCTGACCCAGACTTCATTTTCGAAGGGCTGCAATCAATAATATGAAATCATATGGATTAAAGTCCAAATGATTTCATTCCTTTACTGCTCTATTTAAGATGCTAGAAAATATTAATTTTAAATTTTACTCATGAAGCTGCTTTTCTAACAACTTTATCTCTAAACTTAATTTACAAATTTTTAGTTCACTTTCCTTTTCAAAAAAATTCATTCTTGCTTCAGTTTCTTTCCTTAGGAGTTCCATTTCCAACTTAGTTTTTTTTATTTTCTCGAAGGCAACATCAGCCCATACATCCTTCGTACACTTCTGTTTTTTTTGTTTAAGTACATCATGTCTTGGGGTCTTCAAAAGTCTAGGCGTGTATTTCGCCCAAGATTCACCCTTGTTTTCCTTGTCATCTATAAAATAAAGAATATGAACAAAATTTTAAATATGTAAAAGGTTCATAGCTTGATGTCAATCAAAAAATGCTAATATTTAATTTCTAAAGAAATTCTTTTTTCAGTGGGCAGATTCCAATAATATTCAATATTGCAGAACTATCTAAACTTCTCCTTATTTTGTGTTTACGGACAACACACAGACGGACGAATAGACAGGCGGACAGTGAGGCGGACATGGCCAAATTAACTCAGGAGGTGATGCTGACCAAGAATATATGTACTTAACCATACCAGTCACGCGTCCATTAGGGCGTTACAAACGTTTGCACCAACTTAATATACTCTAGACTTAGTCAAGTGTAGGATATAAATAATACCTGTTTCGGATTTTGCATTATTGTCAGTTTCTTCATGATCGTCGTCCAAAACTTCATCGATCATATTATCAGCATCTGCAACTGAATGGTGCTATAAATCTATGTAAACTGCATATATTTAAATATAAAAAGCTACCTGTTTCGAAAATGATATCGTCATCATAATAAGCTTGCATGCCAACAAACTGCTCAGCTTCACAAATCTCCAATATGCTGGTGTCCAAGGCTGTGACTGTTGACGACGGTTTAGGACCTCCTCCAGTCCTATAAATTTGGCGCTTTTCTTCTGAAAAGTTTTTTTTTGCGTTTTTTTTTTAAATTATGAGACTTTGTTTTTAAAGTTTCAGAGCTTCGGAATACTCCTCCGAATTGGGTGTTGAATTTATTTTCAATTTTTTTCCAGGCACTATTTTTTTGCTCAGCGGACGTCCGATCGGTTTTTTTGCATTCAATTATGCTTTTATATTCGACGATTGTTTGCATTAGAAATTCAATTTCCGAAGAAGAAAAATTCGCGGTTCTTTTGCTCATTTTGTTTAAAGTTTAAATAAAGGCAATATCGTCAGCTGTTGCCAATAAACATAAATATATCGATTATTTCTTGACGTATAAAAGTGTTACCATATCAAATTATAAAAAACAGTTGGTTAAATAATTCGCACTGAAAAACTGCTTCCGTAGTTAAACTCTGATCAATTTTAATCAACGTTTAACTAAACTCTTGTTAAACAAACTAGGTAGATTTGTTCCAGTGACAATTGGTGTCACAACTTCGCTGGCTATTTGGCTGCAATTATGAAAACCGTCAACGCCTAGACCTGCATATAAACTTCGTGCAATTTGTGCTCGAAGTTTATGTGCAGAAAGAAATAAAATAAAGAACACTTATAAATAGACTTGTATACACAATTTATTAATAATTCTTACGTTTTGTCTAATCATCAATTAGTGTAGATGCTGCTGACCAATGGCAGTGGATACAACGCAGGAATATATGCAGATATTAATTAAATAAGCACAAAAACTGGATCGTTTATAAATTCAACTTTTGCCGATGCTAATCAATAAGTGATTAGTAAAAAGGCGGCAACAGCTCGTCGGAGGAGCCGAACGAGCGGCTCGTCAGAGGATCGATACTGGAATATCGATACTCGAACGAGTCGATAAGGAAGTATATTAATTTCATTAATCTTTTACCTTCTTTAGGGTTGCGGCCTAAACATGCCGGCCCCCTTGAAGTATTACTGCAAAATATTTCAATATACTACATATACCTTAATCTAGTAAAAAAGCGTTGATTAATTTAAAGTGTCTTTTTCAAAATTCATTATAATATTTATTGAATGCTTTATACATTTAAAAGCATATGCAAGTTCCTCTTTACAAGAATATATACATTTAAACTCATTGGGCAACTGTGCCCGACAGCAACCAACCAAATATAGAATTCTGTGTGACTACTCCCCCCAAACCACTCGGAAAAATCCCTGGCTGGATAATTTTCGGGTACACGTCTACCCCTAACACTATGCCGACCGGAGACGAAACGAGAAAGTCGGGATCAGCAAGCATCAGATTCGAAAAATGTGCTCTGATAAACGTGTCTAAATTTTGTCGTGGAGTGATTCGCGTAAAATGACGCAACACTTTCGCTTGGGCTGTTACCGATTGGTTCGACTCGTAGTTAGCTCGGAGGGTTAGGGAGCAAACCTCATGCGAGTCAACCATCCGCGATGACAACCCAAGTTGTCGAACGAGGCGATGCGACATGATTGACATTTCTGCACACGGGTCTATCAGAGCACGAACCCGATGGATGTGACCCTTATCGATCACCTTGACGACCGCCGTGGGGAGGAGCGAAGTCACCTGTTGCAGACATGGCAACGGTGATGGCGAGGGCAGGCGCTGAGCGCCACTATAGGAGCGGCAGTGAGTTGCTCGAGGACGTCCCTGCAAACGATTGCGACGCTCATCTCTCGATACGCGAGATCTTCGGTTTGAGCGCCGCGTAGTGCGAGCTTTCTGAGTGCTGCCATGCAGCGGTGGACGAAACGCGCGCGATTCTTCAGCATTTTTAATGCATCGCGCCAATCGCGTCTCGTCATCTCCTTTTTCGGACCTGCAATCCCCCTCAACGCTCAATGCTTCCTGCGGCAAGCTAGGCCGGGCAGCAACACTCCCCTCGACGCCCGTCCTGCGCTGACGAGAGGACTCAGGCAAACGAGGCCTGGCTACGTCTTGCGGCTTGGGCGGTGACGACTTCCCGCCGTTCTTACTCCGGCCAAGGTGCAGCATGGTATGATGCGCTCCATCGCATCTTCCGCATCGCCCCCCGCTGGAACACTCGCCGGTCATGTGATTCGGGGAGAGACACCTGGAGCAGTACCGGAACAACAACACTAGTCGCAGCCGATCTGCTACGTTCCCCGCGACAAACGCTTTGCAGAAGCGCAATGGGTGACGAGCCAAACACACCCGACATTTTTGGGCGACCTTACAGGCGGATTTCTCGACGCTCGACATTGTTTGATATCTAGAAAAAAAAAAATAGAAATTAAATTTGTTAATTTCCTCGCATCCGAAATTACGACAACACGCACACAAAAAACACTAACGAAAACAACTAGCTACGAAATTGGTGGCAGACTAATCAATTTTACCACCGGCCGAGTAATAATCCCGCGTTCAGTGCGCAGATCGGCGACACGGACACGGTTGTCAGAGCCTAAATATACTTTCACAACTCGACCTAAACGCCATTCGTTAGCTGAAAGATTATCTGACTTGACAACCACCAAGTCGTCAATTTTTAAATCTACTCGGGGACGTTTCCACTTGTATCTTTTGTGAAGCTCGTTTAAATAATCTGTTTTCCATATGCGGCAGAATTTCTGGTTCAATGCTTTCAATTTCTGCCAACGATTGACAATAGACATTGGACTTTCGACAATATCAGGTTCAATAGGTGCCAGTAAAGGCCCACCTACTAAGAAATGCGCTGGAGTTAAGGGCGCTAGATCATTTGGATCTGATGACATTGGACTGAGAGGGCGTGAGTTCAAGCATGCTTCGATACGCGAAAGCAAGGTTGAGAGCTCCTCAAACGTATATTTTAAGTCTGACGCTACTTTGCGAAAGTGCAACTTAAAACTTTTAACTCCTGCCTCCCACAAACCTCCCATATGGGGAGCACCGGCCGGAATAAAATGCCAAGTTAAGTGCTGGTGTGCAAATTTCGACACCACCTTCTCTCTAGAATCATTTAAAAAGGCCTTAAAATCTTCTTTAAAGGCACGTGAGGCCCCAACGAAGTTAGTTCCGTTGTCGGAGTACATTTTCTCCGGACATCCTCTCCGTGCAACGAATCTCGAAAATGCGGCCATAAAAGTAACCGTACTGAGATCGCTAGTAGCCTCTAAATGAATAGCTTTGGTAGCAAAACAGACAAAAACGCAAACATAGCCCTTAGTTATGAGACAAGCGCGTCCCGTATAATTTTTAATGTCGTATGGACCAGTAAAATCGACTCCAGTAGTCGCAAATGGGCGAGATAGTTTTGTGCGCTCTGGAGGCAATGAGGCCATAATCTGAGTCTGCAACCGCTTGCGGTCGATAACGCAGACTTTACAATTGTGGATGATATATTTAATCATATTTTTTACCCTAGGAATCCAGTATTGCATCCGAATAAGTCGCAATACAAGCTGGTTCCCACCATGAATGGAAACTTCATGGGTAAATTTCACGAGCAACTTGGCGAATGAGCAGTCGTACGGTAAAATAACCGGATGCCGTTCATCATAAGAGATGTGCTCGGTCTGTGACAACCTTCCGCCAACTCGGAGCACTTGGTCATTGTCGAGAAAAGGGTTCAAATTTAACAGCGAACTTTTCGCTTCGATCAAAGTTTTCTTTGATAAGTGGGCGTACTCTGAGGGGTACCCCCATTTTTGACTCTCAATAATGAGTCTTCTTGTTACCTTTTTGATTTCTTGTTGTGATATGACAACAGATGGACAACAGAAATTACCTTTATGTGCCCTGTGGGTTCGATGAAAGAATCGTAATACGTACGAAAGAACCCGCAAGGCTCGAGGCAGTGACGAAAAACGCTCCAACATGCCTACATTTTGTGTACAAGCCACATGGGCTTTTACTGCTCTTGCTTCCATGGTGGTCTCGTGATCATCGATGTGATTAGGCCAAGAATCCGATTCCTCTTGTAGCCATAAGGGCCCATGCCACCACAAAGAACTGTCTTTTAAGTTCTGTGGTTCCAATCCTCTGCTAGCTAGATCCGCTGGATTATCCGCTGAATCTACGTGACTCCAGTTCTCCGTCCCTACCTTTTCGCTGATTTTTGTGACGCGATTGGCAACAAAAGTAGTCCAGGCACATGGTTGTTTTCGCAGCCATGCCAGCACAATGGTTGAATCTGTCCATAAGAACAGCTGATGATTGTATGTTTCTAAATTTGTTAGAAACATTTCAACCATTTCCGCTAGCAGCAGCGCACCGCATAACTCAAGCCTAGGTAACGACACAGTCTTAACTGGTGCTACTTTAGTTTTCGCGATGAGAAGATGGACGCTTATTTGATCCAAAAGTTTAACGCGAATGTAAACGGCAGCTCCATATGCTTTCTCGGAAGCATCGCAAAATCCGTGAAACTGCACATCGCCATCAGGAGAGTAATCGATCCACCGTGGAATCCGGATCCTGCTGATATGAGGATAATTTTCCAAGAAGGTTTGCCAACGTTGCAAAGTAGAGGGGGTGAGCTGATCATCCCACCCGATGCCATCCAACCAAACTTGCTGCATCAGCATTTTTGCGATGACCACGATCGGGGCTAACCATCCCGCTGGATCGAACAGTTTTGCGATTGCCGACAAAACCTCTCGTTTTGAAAAACTTCCCTCCTGGTCCAGTGGTCGCGCGTGAAAGTAGAAATAGTCGGAACGGGCGTTCCACCGAATTCCTAGCGTCTTAACGTTGCTCGCGTCTTCCAGCTCGAGAAAATCTTCATGCAGCCGATGACTTCTAGGAATCCCTCGTAGTAATTCTTCGGAGTTGGAAGTCCATTTTCGCAGGGCAAAACCTGCTGATTCCGCTGCTTTTTCAAGCTCCGTTCGAGCTTGAATTGCTGACTGCAAGTCATGACCTCCCGCCAATGCGTCATCTACGTACATATGGTGACGCAGAACTTTAGATGCCAATGGTAAGCTGCCTTCTACATCGTCGGCTAGCTGCAAAAGTGTCCGAATTGCTAGAAATGGAGCACAATTCACTCCAAAAGTGACGGTTTTGAGCTGAAAATCTTTCAGCTGATCCCCTGTTGCGTCTCGAAAAATGATTCGCTGGAATCGCTGATGCTCTTCACTCACTAGGATCTGGCGATACATCTTTTCGATGTCACCATTAAAAACAAATTGGAAGAACCGCCACTTCAAAATAAGCAAAGTCAGATCACTTTGCAAGACGGGCCCTGCATGAAGAACATCGTTAAGGCTAACGCCATTTGATGTAGGGCTAGACGCGTTGAAGACCACACGAACTTTTGTAGTGGTACTATCCGGCTTTGTGATGGCGTGATGAGGAAGGTAATAACTCTGACAGTGTCTCGGAGTGACACTAGCAGTTACTTCCGTCATATGTCCCAGCTCCAAATATTCCTTTAAGACACCATCGTATACCTGTTTGGCCTCCACATTTTTACTCAGTTTCACCTCATTTCGAAGAAACTGGCGGACCGCAATATAACGGGAGTCACCTAAACAGGTGCTCTGAGGAAAATTGTCCTTGAACGGCAAGGTCACCACATAGCGGCCATCGGTATTACGCCTTGTCGTATTCACGTAATTGTCCTCACAGAATTTGTCTGTAGTATTGGACACTACCTTTTGAGGTACCTCCTCAATTTCCCAGAATGAGGCTAGTTGCCTATCAAGCGAAACTTCACTAAAGTAAGAAACGACAGTTGAGGAGGGTGCATTTTTCGATGTGGTAGATATGGAACCGGTTAAAATCCAGCCAAAGATGGTTTCTTGAGCAATAAGTGACCCAAGAACATTTCGACGGATACCATCAAGAAGGATCTGTGGGTATAAATCACCACCTAATAGTACATCCACTTGATCACTGCAGTAAAAACGTTTGTCCGCAAGAACAAGCTCTGGAAAAGCTTGCTGCACCAGTGTATCCACTGAGCATGTGGGAAGATTTCCTGTTATCTTCGATAGAATTAGGGCGTTCGTCGTGATCTGAATGGTTGGATCAATAGGTGATCCTATGACCAACGTGCAAGCTTTTTGCACTTTAGCCGAAACCACATTGTTAAGTCCTGAAACTTGAGCGGAAACTCGGTGAGTAGGCAGCTGAATAAGTCGCTGCAGCCTCTCAGAAATGAAAGACCCCTCTGAACCAGAGTCAATAAGTGCTCTGGCTGTGAAACTAGATCCTCGATAGCAAATATTTATCATCGCGGTTCCCAACAAAATATTTTTGCTGCTTGAGGCATAACACGATTGAATATTTCTGCTAGTGCTCGCAGTTGCTTGCGATTGCAATGCGGATGATTGAGTGGACTGTACTGCATTCGTGCTTGGACCTCCCGCATTTTGATGATTATTTACACCTTGAGGATTTCTATGTAACAACGAGTGATGTCGTTGTCCACACGAGGAGCAATTATATCCGCTTTTACAATTTTTCGAAGCGTGGCCAGTTGACAGACAGTTGAGGCAGCAATGTAACCGCCGTACAGCTGATGATCTGTCATTAACTCTCATGGCCAAAAACTTCGGACAGAACCTCAACGCATGTTGCTGGTTTTTGCACAGCTTGCAGTTGGTGTTTGTCACATTTGTCTGGTATGTGTTGACTTGTTTCACATTCGGTGAAGGTGCGATCGGTTTTTGCCCTTTTTGCACCGCGCCTCTGAAGTCAGACACCGTTTCTAATGTCTGAAAGCGACTTGTTAAAAACTTATCAAGGTCAGCCCATTTGGGGATCTCTGCCTTGTCTTCAATAGATTGCTCCCATAAGGAGAGCGTAGTTTCTGGCAACTTCGTTGAACATAGATACGTAAATATCGCATCCCAATTGCTTATGTCAACTTTGTGCATAGTTAATGCTGAAATGCAGTTGTTGATGTCTCTTTGTAGCGAGATAGGTTTGTCCAGATAAATTCGTCATAACACGTTCTCCTTCTCGCAAATTGTCAACGTTCTGTCTCAACCAAAAGAAGGGTTTTTCCATCAATCCAGGGATAGGTTGTCTTATAGCCAGCATTTCAACATTGGGAATCAATCCTATATAAGTGATGTCATCTGTTCTTTTTCTTTTGAGTGTTTCAGCAATTACCATTTTATTCTTCAAATATACACTATAATTGTTTACTTCGTTCTTTTTATATAGCAGATCATCAGTCAACAAGTTTAGGTTTACTTTGTATGAACCTAAGTTAAATCTTGTAATATCAACTGGGCCTCTTGGTTCAAATCCAGTAAAAAGGTAATATACGCTCATAAACATGTAATTTGGTTCGCACATTGATGCAATTTCAGAACAGCGTTTTCTGCAAAATCTGGATATTCCAGGTCTTAATCTTTGTGCAATATGTGCATGTAATAATGATCCTCTATGATACCATATATTCCTTTCTATCAATGAAACTAATTTTTTAGACATTTGATGAATGTTTCGTATCAATCGTAGCACCAATATGGATGGGTGGAGAAAACCAACAAGATCTTCATCATTTGTAGAAACCTTTTCATCCCATGTGTTGAATTCAGTAACTCTAGGAATATTCATAAAAACTTGATAGTCCCTTGTGATCAATTGTCTCCCTTCTATAATCACTTTGGTTTTTGCTGATTCTTGAGGGTCTATGGAAGAAGTTATTAAAAGAATTCCTATCCTGAAATCTCCTGGAGGTTTTCTTTTGTATTCACGAAATTTCGCTCTCCAAGCTTGTTTTGTAAGTCCGATTATTGATTCCACATTTTGTCCCCAATATTTCAACGAATTTGATTGCAAAGCTTTGTATGTTTTACCTTTAAATGATTCAAATCTCATACAACAGAATGTAGCTATTGCAGGCAAAACACTTTCGATTGCTGACTGATCTGATTCATTGATTTTAATTTCTCTTATATTTTCAGAATTATGTATAAAATGACCTTTGGTTCCAAATCCATCAAAATACACGCTCTCTTGACCAATAAGTACGTTGAAGTCCACACCATCAGCATTTTTCTTTTTTTCACCAAAAAGTGTTGTTAGTACTGGATAAAAATTACAACTGTTTATCTCCACTAAGCTGCTTATTGGTAGCCCTAATATTAATTTGATTGCTTTGATAAATTTATTTTCATATGTAGAGTCCAAATAATTCATGAAGCTAACGTTTCCAATTGTGATGTTTTTCGCCTTGTTTTGTATCATGCTATAATTTTTTATGTCTTGACCATATTTGAGTAGTGTTATACATATGTTACTCAATATGTCATTTTGTCTGTGTTTTACGGCAATGAAATCACCAATCTCTGATGCCATATATCTCGGTTGAACTAATACATGTGCCACCAAAAGAAAATGTTCATTCATTCCTTTTATTGTTGGAAGAAAACGGTATCTCTCATTGAGTTGAGCACTTAAAAAATGTAATATGTTTGGTATAGATCTAGAAGGCAGATAGTTGTTGTTCATTAATACATTTTGCACATGACTGACCATGTATTGAGGGATCTTAGAATATTCAATGAAACTGTCTATACCTAATGTTTGAGCTAATACACTATTTTTCATTTCTCTAGGGATTTTAATATCTGTTGGGTTAGTTGCAACTAGCATTCTCTCGATTGAAACATTACCAGTTCTAAAGGTCACTTTGTCCCATTTCAGCCCATTTATGATTTTTATGTTCTTGCTATTATGATCCATCATTCCAGTTATTACAGCTCTTGTACTTTCGCTAGGTAATTCACAATTCTCTATATACCAGTTAACTGTTGATATGGTGCATGGAGTCCTATTGTACTTCCGAAGATCACTAAGTTTCATGTAATATTCCGAAGGAATTTTAAATTTCTTTATAGCACTAGTGTTTATGGTGATAGGATATTTGAGTGATATGTTTGCAAGTGTGCTACTCAGGGGATCAGGATCTCTTATAGATTTCGAGTTTCTTTCTACAGTGTCAATCTGACTCACACAATTATCATGAAGAATCTCAAAAACTTTATCATCTGCCTCAAGGATTAATTTGATTGAATCAAGTAAACGTTGTTTGTCTGTATCCATTTCTTTACACTAAAAAATATCTGTTTTTACAGAAACATAAAATGCGATTGCGATGACCACGATCGGGGCTAACCATCCCGCTGGATCGAACAGTTTTGCGATTGCCGACAAAACCTCTCGTTTTGAAAAACTTCCCTCCTGGTCCAGTGGTCGCGCGTGAAAGTAGAAATAGTCGGAACGGGCGTTCCACCGAATTCCTAGCGTCTTAACGTTGCTCGCGTCTTCCAGCTCGAGAAAATCTTCATGCAGCCGATGACTTCTAGGAATCCCTCGTAGTAATTCTTCGGAGTTGGAAGTCCATTTTCGCAGGGCAAAACCTGCTGATTCCGCTGCTTTTTCAAGCTCCGTTCGAGCTTGAATTGCTGACTGCAAGTCATGACCTCCCGCCAATGCGTCATCTACGTACATATGGTGACGCAGAACTTTAGATGCCAATGGTAAGCTGCCTTCTACATCGTCGGCTAGCTGCAAAAGTGTCCGAATTGCTAGAAATGGAGCACAATTCACTCCAAAAGTGACGGTTTTGAGCTGAAAATCTTTCAGCTGATCCCCTGTTGCGTCTCGAAAAATGATTCGCTGGAATCGCTGATGCTCTTCACTCACTAGGATCTGGCGATACATCTTTTCGATGTCACCATTAAAAACAAATTGGAAGAACCGCCACTTCAAAATAAGCAAAGTCAGATCACTTTGCAAGACGGGCCCTGCATGAAGAACATCGTTAAGGCTAACGCCATTTGATGTAGGGCTAGACGCGTTGAAGACCACACGAACTTTTGTAGTGGTACTATCCGGCTTTGTGATGGCGTGATGAGGAAGGTAATAACTCTGACAGTGTCTCGGAGTGACACTAGCAGTTACTTCCGTCATATGTCCCAGCTCCAAATATTCCTTTAAGACACCATCGTATACCTGTTTGGCCTCCACATTTTTACTCAGTTTCACCTCATTTCGAAGAAACTGGCGGACCGCAATATAACGGGAGTCACCTAAACAGGTGCTCTGAGGAAAATTGTCCTTGAACGGCAAGGTCACCACATAGCGGCCATCGGTATTACGCCTTGTCGTATTCACGTAATTGTCCTCACAGAATTTGTCTGTAGTATTGGACACTACCTTTTGAGGTACCTCCTTAATTTCCCAGAATGAGGCTAGTTGCCTATCAAGCGAAACTTCACTAAAGTAAGAAACGACAGTTGAGGAGGGTGCATTTTTCGATGTGGTAGATATGGAACCGGTTAAAATCCAGCCAAAGATGGTTTCTTGAGCAATAAGTGACCCAAGAACATTTCGACGGATACCATCAAGAAGGATCTGTGGGTATAAATCACCACCTAATAGTACATCCACTTGATCACTGCAGTAAAAACGTTTGTCCGCAAGAACAAGCTCTGGAAAAGCTTGCTGCACCAGTGTATCCACTGAGCATGTGGGAAGATTTCCTGTTATCTTCGATAGAATTAGGGCGTTCGTCGTGATCTGAATGGTTGGATCAATAGGTGATCCTATGACCAACGTGCAAGCTTTTTGCACTTTAGCCGAAACCACATTGTTAAGTCCTGAAACTTGAGCGGAAACTCGGTGAGTAGGCAGCTGAATAAGTCGCTGCAGCCTCTCAGAAATGAAAGACCCCTCTGAACCAGAGTCAATAAGTGCTCTGGCTGTGAAACTAGATCCTCGATAGCAAATATTTATCATCGCGGTTCCCAACAAAATATTTTTGCTGCTTGAGGCATAACACGATTGAATATTTCTGCTAGTGCTCGCAGTTGCTTGCGATTGCAATGCGGATGATTGAGTGGACTGTACTGCATTCGTGCTTGGACCTCCCGCATTTTGATGATTATTTACACCTTGAGGATTTCTATGTAACAACGAGTGATGTCGTTGTCCACACGAGGAGCAATTATATCCGCTTTTACAATTTTTCGAAGCGTGGCCAGTTGACAGACAGTTGAGGCAGCAATGTAACCGCCGTACAGCTGATGATCTGTCATTAACTCTCATGGCCAAAAACTTCGGACAGAACCTCAACGCATGTTGCTGGTTTTTGCACAGCTTGCAGTTGGTGTTTGTCACATTTGTCTGGTATGTGTTGACTTGTTTCACATTCGGTGAAGGTGCGATCGGTTTTTGCCCTTTTTGCAGCGCGCCTCTGAAGTCAGACACCGTTTCTAATGTCTGAAAGCGACTTGTTAAAAACTTATCAAGGTCAGCCCATTTGGGGATCTCTGCCTTGTCTTCAATAGATTGCTCCCATAAGGAGAGCGTAGTTTCTGGCAACTTCGTTGAACATAGATACGTAAATATCGCATCCCAATTGCTTATGTCAACTTTGTGCATAGTTAATGCTGAAATGCAGTTGTTGATGTCTCTTTGTAGCGAGATAGGTTTGTCCAGATAAATTCGTCATAACACGTTCTCCTTCTCGCAAATTGTCAACGTTCTGTCTCAACCAAAAGGGGTTTTTCCATCAATCCAGGGATAGGTTGTCTTATAGCCAGCATTTCAACATTGGGAATCAATCCTATATAAGTGATGTCATCTGTTCTTTTTCTTTTGAGTGTTTCAGCAATTACCATTTTATTCTTCAAATATACACTATAATTGTTTACTTCGTTCTTTTTATATAGCAGATCATCAGTCAACAAGTTTAGGTTTACTTTGTATGAACCTAAGTTAAATCTTGTAATATCAACTGGGCCTCTTGGTTCAAATCCAGTAAAAAGGTAATATACGCTCATAAACATGTAATTTGGTTCGCACATTGATGCAATTTCAGAACAGCGTTTTCTGCAAAATCTGGATATTCCAGGTCTTAATCTTTGTGCAATATGTGCATGTAATAATGATCCTCTATGATACCATATATTCCTTTCTATCAATGAAACTAATTTTTTAGACATTTGATGAATGTTTCGTATCAATCGTAGCACCAATATGGATGGGTGGAGAAAACCAACAAGATCTTCATCATTTGTAGAAACCTTTTCATCCCATGTGTTGAATTCAGTAACTCTAGGAATATTCATAAAAACTTGATAGTCCCTTGTGATCAATTGTCTCCCTTCTATAATCACTTTGGTTTTTGCTGATTCTTGAGGGTCTATGGAAGAAGTTATTAAAAGAATTCCTATCCTGAAATCTCCTGGAGGTTTTCTTTTGTATTCACGAAATTTCGCTCTCCAAGCTTGTTTTGTAAGTCCGATTATTGATTCCACATTTTGTCCCCAATATTTCAACGAATTTGATTGCAAAGCTTTGTATGTTTTACCTTTAAATGATTCAAATCTCATACAACAGAATGTAGCTATTGCAGGCAAAACACTTTCGATTGCTGACTGATCTGATTCATTGATTTTAATTTCTCTTATATTTTCAGAATTATGTATAAAATGACCTTTGGTTCCAAATCCATCAAAATACACGCTCTCTTGACCAATAAGTACGTTGAAGTCCACACCATCAGCATTTTTCTTTTTTTCACCAAAAAGTGTTGTTAGTACTGGATAAAAATTACAACTGTTTATCTCCACTAAGCTGCTTATTGGTAGCCCTAATATTCCTTTGATTGCTTTGATAAATTTATTTTCATATGTAGAGTCCAAATAATTCATGAAGCTAACGTTTCCAATTGTGATGTTTTTCGCCTTGTTTTGTATCATGCTATAATTTTTTATGTCTTGACCATATTTGAGTAGTGTTATACATATGTTACTCAATATGTCATTTTGTCTGTGTTTTACGGCAATGAAATCACCAATCTCTGATGCCATATATCTCGGTTGAACTAATACATGTGCCACCAAAAGAAAATGTTCATTCATTCCTTTTATTGTTGGAAGAAAACGGTATCTCTCATTGAGTTGAGCACTTAAAAAATGTAATATGTTTGGTATAGATCTAGAAGGCAGATAGTTGTTGTTCATTAATACATTTTGCACATGACTGACCATGTATTGAGGGATCTTAGAATATTCAATGAAACTGTCTATACCTAATGTTTGAGCTAATACACTATTTTTCATTTCTCTAGGGATTTTAATATCTGTTGGGTTAGTTGCAACTAGCATTCTCTCGATTGAAACATTACCAGTTCTAAAGGTCACTTTGTCCCATTTCAGCCCATTTATGATTTTTATGTTCTTGCTATTATGATCCATCATTCCAGTTATTACAGCTCTTGTACTTTCGCTAGGTAATTCACAATTCTCTATATACCAGTTAACTGTTGATATGGTGCATGGAGTCCTATTGTACTTCCGAAGATCACTAAGTTTCATGTAATATTCCGAAGGAATTTTAAATTTCTTTATAGCACTAGTGTTTATGGTGATAGGATATTTGAGTGATATGTTTGCAAGTGTGCTACTCAGGGGATCAGGATCTCTTATAGATTTCGAGTTTCTTTCTACAGTGTCAATCTGACTCACACAATTATCATGAAGAATCTCAAAAACTTTATCATCTGCCTCAAGGATTAATTTGATTGAATCAAGTAAACGTTGTTTGTCTGTATCCATTTCTTTACACTAAAAAATATCTGTTTTTACAGAAACATAAAATGCGATTGCGATGACCACGATCGGGGCTAACCATCCCGCTGGATCGAACAGTTTTGCGATTGCCGACAAAACCTCTCGTTTTGAAAAACTTCCCTCCTGGTCCAGTGGTCGCGCGTGAAAGTAGAAATAGTCGGAACGGGCGTTCCACCGAATTCCTAGCGTCTTAACGTTGCTCGCGTCTTCCAGCTCGAGAAAATCTTCATGCAGCCGATGACTTCTAGGAATCCCTCGTAGTAATTCTTCGGAGTTGGAAGTCCATTTTCGCAGGGCAAAACCTGCTGATTCCGCTGCTTTTTCAAGCTCCGTTCGAGCTTGAATTGCTGACTGCAAGTCATGACCTCCCGCCAATGCGTCATCTACGTACATATGGTGACGCAGAACTTTAGATGCCAATGGTAAGCTGCCTTCTACATCGTCGGCTAGCTGCAAAAGTGTCCGAATTGCTAGAAATGGAGCACAATTCACTCCAAAAGTGACGGTTTTGAGCTGAAAATCTTTCAGCTGATCCCCTGTTGCGTCTCGAAAAATGATTCGCTGGAATCGCTGATGCTCTTCACTCACTAGGATCTGGCGATACATCTTTTCGATGTCACCATTAAAAACAAATTGGAAGAACCGCCACTTCAAAATAAGCAAAGTCAGATCACTTTGCAAGACGGGCCCTGCATGAAGAACATCGTTAAGGCTAACGCCATTTGATGTAGGGCTAGACGCGTTGAAGACCACACGAACTTTTGTAGTGGTACTATCCGGCTTTGTGATGGCGTGATGAGGAAGGTAATAACTCTGACAGTGTCTCGGAGTGACACTAGCAGTTACTTCCGTCATATGTCCCAGCTCCAAATATTCCTTTAAGACACCATCGTATACCTGTTTGGCCTCCACATTTTTACTCAGTTTCACCTCATTTCGAAGAAACTGGCGGACCGCAATATAACGGGAGTCACCTAAACAGGTGCTCTGAGGAAAATTGTCCTTGAACGGCAAGGTCACCACATAGCGGCCATCGGTATTACGCCTTGTCGTATTCACGTAATTGTCCTCACAGAATTTGTCTGTAGTATTGGACACTACCTTTTGAGGTACCTCCTCAATTTCCCAGAATGAGGCTAGTTGCCTATCAAGCGAAACTTCACTAAAGTAAGAAACGACAGTTGAGGAGGGTGCATTTTTCGATGTGGTAGATATGGAACCGGTTAAAATCCAGCCAAAGATGGTTTCTTGAGCAATAAGTGACCCAAGAACATTTCGACGGATACCATCAAGAAGGATCTGTGGGTATAAATCACCACCTAATAGTACATCCACTTGATCACTGCAGTAAAAACGTTTGTCCGCAAGAACAAGCTCTGGAAAAGCTTGCTGCACCAGTGTATCCACTGAGCATGTGGGAAGATTTCCTGTTATCTTCGATAGAATTAGGGCGTTCGTCGTGATCTGAATGGTTGGATCAATAGGTGATCCTATGACCAACGTGCAAGCTTTTTGCACTTTAGCCGAAACCACATTGTTAAGTCCTGAAACTTGAGCGGAAACTCGGTGAGTAGGCAGCTGAATAAGTCGCTGCAGCCTCTCAGAAATGAAAGACCCCTCTGAACCAGAGTCAATAAGTGCTCTGGCTGTGAAACTAGATCCTCGATAGCAAATATTTATCATCGCGGTTCCCAACAAAATATTTTTGCTGCTTGAGGCATAACACGATTGAATATTTCTGCTAGTGCTCGCAGTTGCTTGCGATTGCAATGCGGATGATTGAGTGGACTGTACTGCATTCGTGCTTGGACCTCCCGCATTTTGATGATTATTTACACCTTGAGGATTTCTATGTAACAACGAGTGATGTCGTTGTCCACACGAGGAGCAATTATATCCGCTTTTACAATTTTTCGAAGCGTGGCCAGTTGACAGACAGTTGAGGCAGCAATGTAACCGCCGTACAGCTGATGATCTGTCATTAACTCTCATGGCCAAAAACTTCGGACAGAACCTCAACGCATGTTGCTGGTTTTTGCACAGCTTGCAGTTGGTGTTTGTCACATTTGTCTGGTATGTGTTGACTTGTTTCACATTCGGTGAAGGTGCGATCGGTTTTTGCCCTTTTTGCACCGCGCCTCTGAAGTCAGACACCGTTTCTAATGTCTGAAAGCGACTTGTTAAAAACTTATCAAGGTCAGCCCATTTGGGGATCTCTGCCTTGTCTTCAATAGATTGCTCCCATAAGGAGAGCGTAGTTTCTGGCAACTTCGTTGAACATAGATACGTAAATATCGCATCCCAATTGCTTATGTCAACTTTGTGCATAGTTAATGCTGAAATGCAGTTGTTGATGTCTCTTTGTAGCGAGATAGGTTTGTCCAGATAAATTCGTCATAACACGTTCTCCTTCTCGCAAATTGTCAACGTTCTGTCTCAACCAAAAGAAGGGTTTTTCCATCAATCCAGGGATAGGTTGTCTTATAGCCAGCATTTCAACATTGGGAATCAATCCTATATAAGTGATGTCATCTGTTCTTTTTCTTTTGAGTGTTTCAGCAATTACCATTTTATTCTTCAAATATACACTATAATTGTTTACTTCGTTCTTTTTATATAGCAGATCATCAGTCAACAAGTTTAGGTTTACTTTGTATGAACCTAAGTTAAATCTTGTAATATCAACTGGGCCTCTTGGTTCAAATCCAGTAAAAAGGTAATATACGCTCATAAACATGTAATTTGGTTCGCACATTGATGCAATTTCAGAACAGCGTTTTCTGCAAAATCTGGATATTCCAGGTCTTAATCTTTGTGCAATATGTGCATGTAATAATGATCCTCTATGATACCATATATTCCTTTCTATCAATGAAACTAATTTTTTAGACATTTGATGAATGTTTCGTATCAATCGTAGCACCAATATGGATGGGTGGAGAAAACCAACAAGATCTTCATCATTTGTAGAAACCTTTTCATCCCATGTGTTGAATTCAGTAACTCTAGGAATATTCATAAAAACTTGATAGTCCCTTGTGATCAATTGTCTCCCTTCTATAATCACTTTGGTTTTTGCTGATTCTTGAGGGTCTATGGAAGAAGTTATTAAAAGAATTCCTATCCTGAAATCTCCTGGAGGTTTTCTTTTGTATTCACGAAATTTCGCTCTCCAAGCTTGTTTTGTAAGTCCGATTATTGATTCCACATTTTGTCCCCAATATTTCAACGAATTTGATTGCAAAGCTTTGTATGTTTTACCTTTAAATGATTCAAATCTCATACAACAGAATGTAGCTATTGCAGGCAAAACACTTTCGATTGCTGACTGATCTGATTCATTGATTTTAATTTCTCTTATATTTTCAGAATTATGTATAAAATGACCTTTGGTTCCAAATCCATCAAAATACACGCTCTCTTGACCAATAAGTACGTTGAAGTCCACACCATCAGCATTTTTCTTTTTTTCACCAAAAAGTGTTGTTAGTACTGGATAAAAATTACAACTGTTTATCTCCACTAAGCTGCTTATTGGTAGCCCTAATATTCCTTTGATTGCTTTGATAAATTTATTTTCATATGTAGAGTCCAAATAATTCATGAAGCTAACGTTTCCAATTGTGATGTTTTTCGCCTTGTTTTGTATCATGCTATAATTTTTTATGTCTTGACCATATTTGAGTAGTGTTATACATATGTTACTCAATATGTCATTTTGTCTGTGTTTTACGGCAATGAAATCACCAATCTCTGATGCCATATATCTCGGTTGAACTAATACATGTGCCACCAAAAGAAAATGTTCATTCATTCCTTTTATTGTTGGAAGAAAACGGTATCTCTCATTGAGTTGAGCACTTAAAAAATGTAATATGTTTGGTATAGATCTAGAAGGCAGATAGTTGTTGTTCATTAATACATTTTGCACATGACTGACCATGTATTGAGGGATCTTAGAATATTCAATGAAACTGTCTATACCTAATGTTTGAGCTAATACACTATTTTTCATTTCTCTAGGGATTTTAATATCTGTTGGGTTAGTTGCAACTAGCATTCTCTCGATTGAAACATTACCAGTTCTAAAGGTCACTTTGTCCCATTTCAGCCCATTTATGATTTTTATGTTCTTGCTATTATGATCCATCATTCCAGTTATTACAGCTCTTGTACTTTCGCTAGGTAATTCACAATTCTCTATATACCAGTTAACTGTTGATATGGTGCATGGAGTCCTATTGTACTTCCGAAGATCACTAAGTTTCATGTAATATTCCGAAGGAATTTTAAATTTCTTTATAGCACTAGTGTTTATGGTGATAGGATATTTGAGTGATATGTTTGCAAGTGTGCTACTCAGGGGATCAGGATCTCTTATAGATTTCGAGTTTCTTTCTACAGTGTCAATCTGACTCACACAATTATCATGAAGAATCTCAAAAACTTTATCATCTGCCTCAAGGATTAATTTGATTGAATCAAGTAAACGTTGTTTGTCTGTATCCATTTCTTTACACTAAAAAATATCTGTTTTTACAGAAACATAAAATGCGATTGCGATGACCACGATCGGGGCTAACCATCCCGCTGGATCGAACAGTTTTGCGATTGCCGACAAAACCTCTCGTTTTGAAAAACTTCCCTCCTGGTCCAGTGGTCGCGAGTTATGGTGTGGGAGGTTTAAATTAAAACAACTTCTCTTCTTGAGTGTGAAATCTTATCTAACTTTATTAAAATCTTCTTTTCCGTCTACAACTTTCCATTTACGATTTCTTCGTGTAATACATAAATACAAGTAAATATATTTTTCCACAATGTAATGAATGTATGCTTATGACATACATTCCAAAGAAATGCTGAAATACATATATTTAAATACCATATGTATGTTTATGACATACATTCAAAAAATGCAGTTCGATATTTAAGTGTCACCCAAATTTTAATAAGTGCAACAAAGTATTGAATAGCGGAAAAGAGATACTTGAAATAACTTAAATAACAAAAATAATTTATGTGACATACAAAAGAAATGTAGAATAACCTAAATAAACAAATCAACTGATTTATTGAAATACTTAAAAAATATGCAATTATCGCTAGTTGTGCGTTTTAGTTATTGTTGTTGTTGTAGCTTCGATGGTTCAAGTGGAACTCAGTGGGATAGGTTCTGCTGTATGCGTCGTACTTAATTGTTTGTTGTTGTAGCGTCGGTAGGCTATTGTAGCTCTTGTTGTTGTTATTGTAGTCTCAATGGCTTAGGTGGTGCTAATGTTACCATCGTCGTTGGTGGTAACGTAACTCCTCCCCCCCCGGTGTGAAGCGACGGCCATAACCTTTGGTTTGTGGTTGGAGCGGGATGATCAAAAACAATGTTTCGTTTAAATCTTCTGGAACTATATAGGATGAATAACAAAATTATTGTTCCCATGAGTAGTATTCCTCCGATAGTTATATTGAGCTCTCGTTTTGTTTTAGATTTCAAGTTGTTTATAGCGATTCTATTCTCGATGTTGAAGTTGTTGATTTTGTGGAGGTTTAATTTTCCGACTGTGAAATTGGTGTGTATTGGTATGTGTGCAGTTGGAATTAGATGTATTTCGTCCCAGTAGATGTTTGGGTTACTCTGGTATGTTATGTTGTTTATCTCTACTTGACAGTTTTCGAAGTGTAGCAAAATATTTCCCGATACTGGATGTGGAGCGAAGTTGCAAGTCGAGTTAACTAATGTTGGTTGGGTGTTCAGCATTAATATGTAGTTGTGTTCTGGTTGTAAAATGTTCGATATTTGGCCAATGTCGTTGGTGACGCAATGAGCTGGTTTTCCTTCTTGTGGCAGAATAATCCGTCCTAGGCAGGTTGATTTTGTGATATTTTCTTGTTGTTTTGCTTCTTGACAATAGTAAATTCCTTCTACTTTCGGACAAATTTCAGACAAATACTGAATGCTCTCAGAGTTATATAATGCATAAGGTAATATTTCTATTTCTTTTGTTTTGTTAATGGGGAGTGGTATAATATGAATTAGGGAATAATTGTTATATGATAGGATAGGAATGCGGACATTAAATATTATATTTGTGTTGTTGTAATAAGCTTGTAATCCTAGTAATTCATAGATATTGTTGGTAGATTGTATATTTATTGATTGAGCTGAAAGTGTGTTATATATTTCATCCAATTCTTCATGATTAAGAAAAAATTTTGATATTATATTAAGTCTTGCTAGTACTATTGCTTCTGCAATGTTAGCTAAATGATTGTTTAATAAGTCAATGTTGTAATTAATTTGTGCGAGATGTTGAGTCTGAAGTAGAATTTCTTCATTAACTCGAATTCTGTTTGTGTTCTGATCTTGAATTTTGTTGACAAAATTTTCTATTTTTAGTTGCTGATTGTTTATATGATTAGTAATATTTTCAAACCTTTGTATCATAATAGAGTTTAATTTTATTTGGCTGTTAGTGTCTTGTCGAAGATTTGTTTGTTCGGATCTTAAGTCTTCAATTTGTTTGTTTAATATTTTTGCATCATTTGCGTCCATGTTGCCAGTGATAAACTTAACTACTGTGCCTAATCCATTAATTATTCCTCTACGGTTTCTTGAATGTGGACTGAGTGAATCTAATTTATTTTGGACTTCTTTTAATTTAAGTTTTGTTATTAACGTCATGTCTTTATCGTTATATAATTTTTCTAGTGTTGTAATTGAACTGCTTATTCTGTTGACGTTGTCCTTGTACAGATCTAAGTTAACAATGTGTATAAGGTTGTTGTAATTTCTTATTGTTCTCGCAGTGCCTTTTTGGATAGTTAGTAATGATTGTTGTTCGTTAAGTTCTTGAATTTCCATTTTCTGTCCAGATCCTGTCATAACCCTGTAAGTACACAACTATTACTAGCTTACTATCCTAATTTAATTTTTAAAGGTTTTTATTAGTTTTGTTAAATTGTTTTCTTTTTCTCTTCTTATTCTAGATTTGTGGATTTTTTGGTTTCTGTTAGATATAATTGTTACTCTATTGTTTTCCTTAACTTTAAGCTTTGAGAATCTTGGTGTCATTTTATTTCTGCGACACTCTTTTCTAAAAACCGTTTCGTTGATTTCGTTACTTTTTGGATCTTCCCTTACCTGATTTAATTTATCGATATTTTCATTTGTGATAATTTCTAGTCTACTTTTTATCTTTGGGTATAAAACTGCTTGAAATTCATTTAATTTTTTTAAATATTCATGTTCGTTATTGAAACATATTTCGTTATTGAATTTAAAAGTTCTTCCATGGAAAAGTTCAAAAGGTGTGTGTTTCGTGGATGAGTGAATGGCGTTGTTATATGTAATAAAAGTTTCCGCGAGAGTTTCGTCATGGTCTACGTCTTGTTTGTTTTCTTTCTTTGTTGCAATTATAATTCTGTAGATTTCTGTCATTGTCGAATGTAACCGTTCAACTGGAGAGTTACTGGAAGTTTGTTGAAAAGAAGTGAAATGCAGTTCTATTTTGAATTGTTTGCAGAAATCTTTGAAAATATTTGCTGTAAATTCAGAACCTTGATCGCAAACTATTTTCTTGGGTATGCCATAGGTGCTGAAAAATTGTCTTGTTGCTTTTACTATTGAAATACTATTCCTATTAGGGAGTGTATACCCTGAAGCAAATTTTGAGAATTTGTCGATCATAGTAAGAACATATTGGTGATTTATACTATAAATGTCTATGTGCAGGATATCTAGAGGTTTTTCGGGAATTTCTGGCTTACTATATTTGATTTTTTGAGGTTGTCTGTCGTATTTCTGTTCTTGGCATATATTACAATTGTTTATGGTTTGTGTTATTTTCGATTTCATATAGGGGAAGTAGTATTCTCTTTTCAGATGTGCTAAAGTTTCATTAATACCTCTATGGTTACTGCTTTCGTGATAAATGCTAATTATTTTATCTTGTTCGTCGTTTTCGGTTATGTCTATTAGAATTTCTTTGCATCTTATAAGTCTGAAGGTTCTATTTGCTGAGAAATATTTGGAGTAAACGGATTGTACTAAGGAAAAGGTTAAGTCGTCTGTGTAGACTGCTGTTAGCTTATTGGGTGCGAAATATTTTTTAAATATGTCTATTAGTTTTTCTTCTGTAAAGTCTGGTGTCCTTATACTTTTCCTCTGTTTATTTTTGAAAGGGACTTCTACTGTTAAGAATGGTTTTTGGCATGATTTGTCTAGAATAATTTGAAGATTGAATTCGTTTAAAGGTTTTTCTGAGATTGGTATTCCGTCGTTAAGGTTTTCTTGTGCTGAGTGTACTGTTGAACCTGAAGTACCTTGAATAGAAGTAGTGGCATCGTTGATATTTATTTCGAGTTGTTTTGTATCTGGATTATCAATTTTTATCCGACTCAAGGCATCTGCGTTTGAGTTTAGTGTCCCTTTTTTGTAAACTATCTCGTAATCGAACTCTTCTAATTTAAGTTTCCACCTAATTAACTTTGAATTTGGTTCTTTTAAGTTCATAATCCAAGTTAATGGTCTATGATCCGTAACAATTCTAAATTTTTGTCCAAACAAGTATGGTCTGAAGTATTTTGTGGCCCATACTATGGCCAGTAATTCTTTTTCGATTGTCGAGTAGTTTATTTCCGTGTCCGTTAGTGTCCTGCTAGCGTAGCATATAGGTTTGTCGCTTCCTAAGTGCCCCTGCGATAAGACGGCTCCTAGTGCAAAGTTGCTAGCGTCTGTCGTTAATGTGAATGTCTTCGAAAAGTCAGGATATTGGAGTATAGGGTCATTTACGAGAAGGTTTTTACAAGTTTCAAAGGTTTTTACATATTTTTCGTTAGCGACGATGGTTCTACCTTTTTTTAGGCATTCTGTTAGTGGTTTTACTACCCTTGCAAAATCTTTAATGAATTTACGGTAGTAACCTAGTAGTCCTAAAAACGATTTTATTTCTTTTTGTGTGCGTGGTAAAGGAAACTTTTTTATTGCTGAAATCTTGTCCGGGTTCGGTTTTACTCCGTCTGTTGTAACGATATGACCTAAAAACGCAATTTCTTTATGTAGAAATTCCGACTTATTAAGTTGAACTTTTAGGTTGGATTCCCGGAGTCTGTCAAAAACTTTCTTTAGGTTTTCTAAATGTTCTTGGAGTGATGTCGAAAATACTATAATGTCATCTAGATAAACTAAACATATTTTCCCTTGTAGATCTCTGAGTACGTTATCCATAACTCTTTGGAATGTTGAAGGAGCATTCTTTAACCCGAATGGCATCCTTAGAAATTCGTAGTGGCCTTCTTCCACTGTAAAAGCTGTTTTCTGTATATCTCTATGGTTCATTTCAATTTGGTGGAATCCGCTTGCCAAATCTAATGTCGAAAAATATAAACATTTGCCTAATTTGTCGAGAATTTCGGTGATGTTTGGAATGGGATAACGATCGGAAATGGTTTTTTCATTAAGTTTTCTAAAATCAATAACTAACCGCCATTTTTGTTTTCCATTTGCATCCAATTTTTTGGGTACTACCCACACCGGTGAACTCCAGGGTGAATAGCTAGGGCGTATGATCTTTTGTTCTAGTAAACTTGATATTTGATTTTTTACCTCTCCTTTGTGAATGTATGGGTACCTATACGATTTTGTGTAGATTGGTACGTCGTCCGTAGTATCAATTGTGTGTTTAATTGTGTTTGAAAAGCTCAGGTCTTGTCCCTCCTTAAAAAATACGTCATCGTACGTTTTGCAAAATTTAAAAAGTGATTTCTTTTCTTCTGTGTTAAGATGTGAGGATCGAATAAGTTCAGTTATATCACCTTCAATTCCTTGTCTGTTACATTCTATGCTAAGGTTATTTACTTCAACAAAATGTTCAGTATTGTAGTGTTCTACTTTAAGTGGTTGTTCTAGCAAAAGAGTTTTATGTGAATTACTGTTGTTAACAATTTCAACTACACTAAACCAGTTTTTAGTCTTGTAAATGCCTTCGGAGATGAATAGTTCTGGTTCGATTTGTATTGTTTTGATATATACGTCGCCGTCCTTTATGTCTGTAGGTATTTTAATAACTTGTTTAGAATTGGGTGGAATAAGGTATTTTCCTGAAGAAAAGTTTGGTTTGAATTTTAAATTAATAACAGAATTGTTCGTAATCAGTTTGTTTGTGCTTAAGTCAATCTTAGCTCCTAATTTTGTCAAAATGTCTAGTCCTATCAGTCCATCAAAGTATCCGTGGAATTTAAATAACAAAAATGTTAACTGTCCTGTCTCTTTGAATTCAATAAAGGTAGGCAATGTAGTTTGTTTGTTTATCTTATGTTTATTTAAAACAGTTGTTATTGTGACTGGTTCGCGAATTTCAGTGTCGGCATTATTTATAAATTCGGGATTTATAAATGAAGAAGACGCTCCAGTGTCAATTAGAAATTTTAAAGGTCGTCCGAAAGGTGAAGAAATGTTAATGTATGGAAGGGTGAAACCGTGTTTGTTTA
This sequence comes from Coremacera marginata, assembly GCA_914767935.1. Taxonomy (NCBI): domain Eukaryota; kingdom Metazoa; phylum Arthropoda; class Insecta; order Diptera; family Sciomyzidae; genus Coremacera; species Coremacera marginata. Next base: position 142,775,326 of record OU612044.1, read on the forward strand.
TATCTAAGTATCCGGTTGCTTGCTCGAGGCGCAATATTGAAAATTTTCGTCATCGTCACAGTCTTCGTTTGCGTCTTTATAAAATCCGTAGCCTTCGTACCGTTCATTCATATTTTGCTGACAGGTTGCATTCTTTTGCATTGTGGGTTGTCGTTTGTTCTCCTCTGTTGAGTTTATATTATGCATTTCTCTTGTATTAGGAAAGTTAGTCCTGTTTGTCCTCTGTGTAAAACGTGAGTTTCCAGAGCTAGTGTCCATAGGCTCTGGTGGAGGTTGTCTCTGTACGTGTTGGTTGTGGGCATTGAAATTTTGTGTGAAATTGCTGTTTTGGCTTTGGTGCTGACCAAAATGCCTGTTATTGGAAGTATATTGATTTGGAGTATTTGAAAAGAGATTTCTATTTTGGTTTTGGTGCTGCCCAAAATTCCTATTATATAACTGATTTTGATAGCTTGGTTGTGGTGTATTTCTAGGTTGATTTTGAGTATTGTACTGTGGTCGTGAAAAATTGTCGTGTCTTATAGACCTGTTTTGGTGGAAAGGAGGTTTAAAATTTGGCTTATAATTGGTATTAAAGGTAAATTTATTATAGTAAATATTTTGTTCTTTAATGCTATAATCTAATGCTATTGGGAGTGATTCTGGCCTCATAGCTCTTATAACCGACCCCAATGGTTCTCTTAAGCCCGTAAGGTAAGTATTAAGGCACATTTCTCCGTAAAGTGTTTTCTTTGCAGCTATAACGTTATTATTACATTCATGGATAAGAATATTGTTTATGAGTGTAGCTTGTATTTCGATGATACTGCTATAAAATTCTTCTACAGCTTGATTTCTTTGTTTTAACGAGTGTAAGTCTCGAATTAATGTTGTTTCTGTTCTTTTATCAGAATAGTGTAAAATTAAGTTATTTTTTATTTCCTCCCAATTCAGAGCCGTGCCATACATATTGAGTACTTCGTTGGCTGGGCCTTCAATTTTGTTGCGAATTGCTCTTAACAAAATTGTTGATTGGGGGGACCCATCTAATTGCAAAATATGCCGCAAGATCTCCTCTACGTTCGTAATGAACTCATGAAGCAATCTTGGATTGCCATCATAGCGAGGCAGATCCTTGATTACATCAGGAATCCTTAACGAGTTAAGAATATCAGATGCAGGCGGACTCGCCATATCAACACTTAAACTTTGATTTGGTTTTTGAAAAATACTTGACACACTTTCACTCAATTTTATTTTATGAAAATCTACCACTTCTAGATTTTCAGGTATTGCGTCTAAGCTTATAGATCTTCTTGGTTTCGAATATGGAAAGAACTCTTTTATTTTCCTATGCATTTATAACAATGAAATAAAATTCAATATTTGACTTACATTAATCCTAATAGTATGAGTTGTTCTATTGCCATATTATCTTCTGTATAAGTAGGTTCTCTCTGCGATTCAGGACTGAAATCCTCCGGTTTGTGCTGCTCCAATGTACCCTTGGTGCTTGATGATCGATGATCCTTCGATGATCTCAATGTTATTTTCTTTTAAACTCGGGAAACCGCCGATTTTATTTCCTAACACTTAACACAAAACCGTTCGCAAGAACTTTCGACTGCGCCAGTTATGGTGTGGGAGGTTTAAATTAAAACAACTTCTCTTCTTGAGTGTGAAATCTTATCTAACTTTATTAAAATCTTCTTTTCCGTCTACAACTTTCCATTTACGATTTCTTCGTGTAATACATAAATACAAGTAAATATATTTTTCCACAATGTAATGAATGTATGCTTATGACATACATTCCAAAGAAATGCTGAAATACATATATTTAAATACCATATGTATGTTTATGACATACATTCAAAAAATGCAGTTCGATATTTAAGTGTCACCCAAATTTTAATAAGTGCAACAAAGTATTGAATAGCGGAAAAGAGATACTTGAAATAACTTAAATAACAAAAATAATTTATGTGACATACAAAAGAAATGTAGAATAACCTAAATAAACAAATCAACTGATTTATTGAAATACTTAAAAAATATGCAATTATCGCTAGTTGTGCGTTTTAGTTATTGTTGTTGTTGTAGCTTCGATGGTTCAAGTGGAACTCAGTGGGATAGGTTCTGCTGTATGCGTCGTACTTAATTGTTTGTTGTTGTAGCGTCGGTAGGCTATTGTAGCTCTTGTTGTTGTTATTGTAGTCTCAATGGCTTAGGTGGTGCTAATGTTACCATCGTCGTTGGTGGTAACGTAACTCGCGCGTGAAAGTAGAAATAGTCGGAACGGGCGTTCCACCGAATTCCTAGCGTCTTAACGTTGCTCGCGTCTTCCAGCTCGAGAAAATCTTCATGCAGCCGATGACTTCTAGGAATCCCTCGTAGTAATTCTTCGGAGTTGGAAGTCCATTTTCGCAGGGCAAAACCTGCTGATTCCGCTGCTTTTTCAAGCTCCGTTCGAGCTTGAATTGCTGACTGCAAGTCATGACCTCCCGCCAATGCGTCATCTACGTACATATGGTGACGCAGAACTTTAGATGCCAATGGTAAGCTGCCTTCTACATCGTCGGCTAGCTGCAAAAGTGTCCGAATTGCTAGAAATGGAGCACAATTCACTCCAAAAGTGACGGTTTTGAGCTGAAAATCTTTCAGCTGATCCCCTGTTGCGTCTCGAAAAATGATTCGCTGGAATCGCTGATGCTCTTCACTCACTAGGATCTGGCGATACATCTTTTCGATGTCACCATTAAAAACAAATTGGAAGAACCGCCACTTCAAAATAAGCAAAGTCAGATCACTTTGCAAGACGGGCCCTGCATGAAGAACATCGTTAAGGCTAACGCCATTTGATGTAGGGCTAGACGCGTTGAAGACCACACGAACTTTTGTAGTGGTACTATCCGGCTTTGTGATGGCGTGATGAGGAAGGTAATAACTCTGACAGTGTCTCGGAGTGACACTAGCAGTTACTTCCGTCATATGTCCCAGCTCCAAATATTCCTTTAAGACACCATCGTATACCTGTTTGGCCTCCACATTTTTACTCAGTTTCACCTCATTTCGAAGAAACTGGCGGACCGCAATATAACGGGAGTCACCTAAACAGGTGCTCTGAGGAAAATTGTCCTTGAACGGCAAGGTCACCACATAGCGGCCATCGGTATTACGCCTTGTCGTATTCACGTAATTGTCCTCACAGAATTTGTCTGTAGTATTGGACACTACCTTTTGAGGTACCTCCTCAATTTCCCAGAATGAGGCTAGTTGCCTATCAAGCGAAACTTCACTAAAGTAAGAAACGACAGTTGAGGAGGGTGCATTTTTCGATGTGGTAGATATGGAACCGGTTAAAATCCAGCCAAAGATGGTTTCTTGAGCAATAAGTGACCCAAGAACATTTCGACGGATACCATCAAGAAGGATCTGTGGGTATAAATCACCACCTAATAGTACATCCACTTGATCACTGCAGTAAAAACGTTTGTCCGCAAGAACAAGCTCTGGAAAAGCTTGCTGCACCAGTGTATCCACTGAGCATGTGGGAAGATTTCCTGTTATCTTCGATAGAATTAGGGCGTTCGTCGTGATCTGAATGGTTGGATCAATAGGTGATCCTATGACCAACGTGCAAGCTTTTTGCACTTTAGCCGAAACCACATTGTTAAGTCCTGAAACTTGAGCGGAAACTCGGTGAGTAGGCAGCTGAATAAGTCGCTGCAGCCTCTCAGAAATGAAAGACCCCTCTGAACCAGAGTCAATAAGTGCTCTGGCTGTGAAACTAGATCCTCGATAGCAAATATTTATCATCGCGGTTCCCAACAAAATATTTTTGCTGCTTGAGGCATAACACGATTGAATATTTCTGCTAGTGCTCGCAGTTGCTTGCGATTGCAATGCGGATGATTGAGTGGACTGTACTGCATTCGTGCTTGGACCTCCCGCATTTTGATGATTATTTACACCTTGAGGATTTCTATGTAACAACGAGTGATGTCGTTGTCCACACGAGGAGCAATTATATCCGCTTTTACAATTTTTCGAAGCGTGGCCAGTTGACAGACAGTTGAGGCAGCAATGTAACCGCCGTACAGCTGATGATCTGTCATTAACTCTCATGGCCAAAAACTTCGGACAGAACCTCAACGCATGTTGCTGGTTTTTGCACAGCTTGCAGTTGGTGTTTGTCACATTTGTCTGGTATGTGTTGACTTGTTTCACATTCGGTGAAGGTGCGATCGGTTTTTGCCCTTTTTGCACCGCGCCTCTGAAGTCAGACACCGTTTCTAATGTCTGAAAGCGACTTGTTAAAAACTTATCAAGGTCAGCCCATTTGGGGATCTCTGCCTTGTCTTCAATAGATTGCTCCCATAAGGAGAGCGTAGTTTCTGGCAACTTCGTTGAACATAGATACGTAAATATCGCATCCCAATTGCTTATGTCAACTTTGTGCATAGTTAATGCTGAAATGCAGTTGTTGATGTCTCTTTGTAGCGAGATAGGTTTGTCCAGATAAATTCGTCATAACACGTTCTCCTTCTCGCAAATTGTCAACGTTCTGTCTCAACCAAAAGAAGGGTTTTTCCATCAATCCAGGGATAGGTTGTCTTATAGCCAGCATTTCAACATTGGGAATCAATCCTATATAAGTGATGTCATCTGTTCTTTTTCTTTTGAGTGTTTCAGCAATTACCATTTTATTCTTCAAATATACACTATAATTGTTTACTTCGTTCTTTTTATATAGCAGATCATCAGTCAACAAGTTTAGGTTTACTTTGTATGAACCTAAGTTAAATCTTGTAATATCAACTGGGCCTCTTGGTTCAAATCCAGTAAAAAGGTAATATACGCTCATAAACATGTAATTTGGTTCGCACATTGATGCAATTTCAGAACAGCGTTTTCTGCAAAATCTGGATATTCCAGGTCTTAATCTTTGTGCAATATGTGCATGTAATAATGATCCTCTATGATACCATATATTCCTTTCTATCAATGAAACTAATTTTTTAGACATTTGATGAATGTTTCGTATCAATCGTAGCACCAATATGGATGGGTGGAGAAAACCAACAAGATCTTCATCATTTGTAGAAACCTTTTCATCCCATGTGTTGAATTCAGTAACTCTAGGAATATTCATAAAAACTTGATAGTCCCTTGTGATCAATTGTCTCCCTTCTATAATCACTTTGGTTTTTGCTGATTCTTGAGGGTCTATGGAAGAAGTTATTAAAAGAATTCCTATCCTGAAATCTCCTGGAGGTTTTCTTTTGTATTCACGAAATTTCGCTCTCCAAGCTTGTTTTGTAAGTCCGATTATTGATTCCACATTTTGTCCCCAATATTTCAACGAATTTGATTGCAAAGCTTTGTATGTTTTACCTTTAAATGATTCAAATCTCATACAACAGAATGTAGCTATTGCAGGCAAAACACTTTCGATTGCTGACTGATCTGATTCATTGATTTTAATTTCTCTTATATTTTCAGAATTATGTATAAAATGACCTTTGGTTCCAAATCCATCAAAATACACGCTCTCTTGACCAATAAGTACGTTGAAGTCCACACCATCAGCATTTTTCTTTTTTTCACCAAAAAGTGTTGTTAGTACTGGATAAAAATTACAACTGTTTATCTCCACTAAGCTGCTTATTGGTAGCCCTAATATTCCTTTGATTGCTTTGATAAATTTATTTTCATATGTAGAGTCCAAATAATTCATGAAGCTAACGTTTCCAATTGTGATGTTTTTCGCCTTGTTTTGTATCATGCTATAATTTTTTATGTCTTGACCATATTTGAGTAGTGTTATACATATGTTACTCAATATGTCATTTTGTCTGTGTTTTACGGCAATGAAATCACCAATCTCTGATGCCATATATCTCGGTTGAACTAATACATGTGCCACCAAAAGAAAATGTTCATTCATTCCTTTTATTGTTGGAAGAAAACGGTATCTCTCATTGAGTTGAGCACTTAAAAAATGTAATATGTTTGGTATAGATCTAGAAGGCAGATAGTTGTTGTTCATTAATACATTTTGCACATGACTGACCATGTATTGAGGGATCTTAGAATATTCAATGAAACTGTCTATACCTAATGTTTGAGCTAATACACTATTTTTCATTTCTCTAGGGATTTTAATATCTGTTGGGTTAGTTGCAACTAGCATTCTCTCGATTGAAACATTACCAGTTCTAAAGGTCACTTTGTCCCATTTCAGCCCATTTATGATTTTTATGTTCTTGCTATTATGATCCATCATTCCAGTTATTACAGCTCTTGTACTTTCGCTAGGTAATTCACAATTCTCTATATACCAGTTAACTGTTGATATGGTGCATGGAGTCCTATTGTACTTCCGAAGATCACTAAGTTTCATGTAATATTCCGAAGGAATTTTAAATTTCTTTATAGCACTAGTGTTTATGGTGATAGGATATTTGAGTGATATGTTTGCAAGTGTGCTACTCAGGGGATCAGGATCTCTTATAGATTTCGAGTTTCTTTCTACAGTGTCAATCTGACTCACACAATTATCATGAAGAATCTCAAAAACTTTATCATCTGCCTCAAGGATTAATTTGATTGAATCAAGTAAACGTTGTTTGTCTGTATCCATTTCTTTACACTAAAAAATATCTGTTTTTACAGAAACATAAAATGCGATTGCGATGACCACGATCGGGGCTAACCATCCCGCTGGATCGAACAGTTTTGCGATTGCCGACAAAACCTCTCGTTTTGAAAAACTTCCCTCCTGGTCCAGTGGTCGCGCGTGAAAGTAGAAATAGTCGGAACGGGCGTTCCACCGAATTCCTAGCGTCTTAACGTTGCTCGCGTCTTCCAGCTCGAGAAAATCTTCATGCAGCCGATGACTTCTAGGAATCCCTCGTAGTAATTCTTCGGAGTTGGAAGTCCATTTTCGCAGGGCAAAACCTGCTGATTCCGCTGCTTTTTCAAGCTCCGTTCGAGCTTGAATTGCTGACTGCAAGTCATGACCTCCCGCCAATGCGTCATCTACGTACATATGGTGACGCAGAACTTTAGATGCCAATGGTAAGCTGCCTTCTACATCGTCGGCTAGCTGCAAAAGTGTCCGAATTGCTAGAAATGGAGCACAATTCACTCCAAAAGTGACGGTTTTGAGCTGAAAATCTTTCAGCTGATCCCCTGTTGCGTCTCGAAAAATGATTCGCTGGAATCGCTGATGCTCTTCACTCACTAGGATCTGGCGATACATCTTTTCGATGTCACCATTAAAAACAAATTGGAAGAACCGCCACTTCAAAATAAGCAAAGTCAGATCACTTTGCAAGACGGGCCCTGCATGAAGAACATCGTTAAGGCTAACGCCATTTGATGTAGGGCTAGACGCGTTGAAGACCACACGAACTTTTGTAGTGGTACTATCCGGCTTTGTGATGGCGTGATGAGGAAGGTAATAACTCTGACAGTGTCTCGGAGTGACACTAGCAGTTACTTCCGTCATATGTCCCAGCTCCAAATATTCCTTTAAGACACCATCGTATACCTGTTTGGCCTCCACATTTTTACTCAGTTTCACCTCATTTCGAAGAAACTGGCGGACCGCAATATAACGGGAGTCACCTAAACAGGTGCTCTGAGGAAAATTGTCCTTGAACGGCAAGGTCACCACATAGCGGCCATCGGTATTACGCCTTGTCGTATTCACGTAATTGTCCTCACAGAATTTGTCTGTAGTATTGGACACTACCTTTTGAGGTACCTCCTCAATTTCCCAGAATGAGGCTAGTTGCCTATCAAGCGAAACTTCACTAAAGTAAGAAACGACAGTTGAGGAGGGTGCATTTTTCGATGTGGTAGATATGGAACCGGTTAAAATCCAGCCAAAGATGGTTTCTTGAGCAATAAGTGACCCAAGAACATTTCGACGGATACCATCAAGAAGGATCTGTGGGTATAAATCACCACCTAATAGTACATCCACTTGATCACTGCAGTAAAAACGTTTGTCCGCAAGAACAAGCTCTGGAAAAGCTTGCTGCACCAGTGTATCCACTGAGCATGTGGGAAGATTTCCTGTTATCTTCGATAGAATTAGGGCGTTCGTCGTGATCTGAATGGTTGGATCAATAGGTGATCCTATGACCAACGTGCAAGCTTTTTGCACTTTAGCCGAAACCACATTGTTAAGTCCTGAAACTTGAGCGGAAACTCGGTGAGTAGGCAGCTGAATAAGTCGCTGCAGCCTCTCAGAAATGAAAGACCCCTCTGAACCAGAGTCAATAAGTGCTCTGGCTGTGAAACTAGATCCTCGATAGCAAATATTTATCATCGCGGTTCCCAACAAAATATTTTTGCTGCTTGAGGCATAACACGATTGAATATTTCTGCTAGTGCTCGCAGTTGCTTGCGATTGCAATGCGGATGATTGAGTGGACTGTACTGCATTCGTGCTTGGACCTCCCGCATTTTGATGATTATTTACACCTTGAGGATTTCTATGTAACAACGAGTGATGTCGTTGTCCACACGAGGAGCAATTATATCCGCTTTTACAATTTTTCGAAGCGTGGCCAGTTGACAGACAGTTGAGGCAGCAATGTAACCGCCGTACAGCTGATGATCTGTCATTAACTCTCATGGCCAAAAACTTCGGACAGAACCTCAACGCATGTTGCTGGTTTTTGCACAGCTTGCAGTTGGTGTTTGTCACATTTGTCTGGTATGTGTTGACTTGTTTCACATTCGGTGAAGGTGCGATCGGTTTTTGCCCTTTTTGCACCGCGCCTCTGAAGTCAGACACCGTTTCTAATGTCTGAAAGCGACTTGTTAAAAACTTATCAAGGTCAGCCCATTTGGGGATCTCTGCCTTGTCTTCAATAGATTGCTCCCATAAGGAGAGCGTAGTTTCTGGCAACTTCGTTGAACATAGATACGTAAATATCGCATCCCAATTGCTTATGTCAACTTTGTGCATAGTTAATGCTGAAATGCAGTTGTTGATGTCTCTTTGTAGCGAGATAGGTTTGTCCAGATAAATTCGTCATAACACGTTCTCCTTCTCGCAAATTGTCAACGTTCTGTCTCAACCAAAAGAAGGGTTTTTCCATCAATCCAGGGATAGGTTGTCTTATAGCCAGCATTTCAACATTGGGAATCAATCCTATATAAGTGATGTCATCTGTTCTTTTTCTTTTGAGTGTTTCAGCAATTACCATTTTATTCTTCAAATATACACTATAATTGTTTACTTCGTTCTTTTTATATAGCAGATCATCAGTCAACAAGTTTAGGTTTACTTTGTATGAACCTAAGTTAAATCTTGTAATATCAACTGGGCCTCTTGGTTCAAATCCAGTAAAAAGGTAATATACGCTCATAAACATGTAATTTGGTTCGCACATTGATGCAATTTCAGAACAGCGTTTTCTGCAAAATCTGGATATTCCAGGTCTTAATCTTTGTGCAATATGTGCATGTAATAATGATCCTCTATGATACCATATATTCCTTTCTATCAATGAAACTAATTTTTTAGACATTTGATGAATGTTTCGTATCAATCGTAGCACCAATATGGATGGGTGGAGAAAACCAACAAGATCTTCATCATTTGTAGAAACCTTTTCATCCCATGTGTTGAATTCAGTAACTCTAGGAATATTCATAAAAACTTGATAGTCCCTTGTGATCAATTGTCTCCCTTCTATAATCACTTTGGTTTTTGCTGATTCTTGAGGGTCTATGGAAGAAGTTATTAAAAGAATTCCTATCCTGAAATCTCCTGGAGGTTTTCTTTTGTATTCACGAAATTTCGCTCTCCAAGCTTGTTTTGTAAGTCCGATTATTGATTCCACATTTTGTCCCCAATATTTCAACGAATTTGATTGCAAAGCTTTGTATGTTTTACCTTTAAATGATTCAAATCTCATACAACAGAATGTAGCTATTGCAGGCAAAACACTTTCGATTGCTGACTGATCTGATTCATTGATTTTAATTTCTCTTATATTTTCAGAATTATGTATAAAATGACCTTTGGTTCCAAATCCATCAAAATACACGCTCTCTTGACCAATAAGTACGTTGAAGTCCACACCATCAGCATTTTTCTTTTTTTCACCAAAAAGTGTTGTTAGTACTGGATAAAAATTACAACTGTTTATCTCCACTAAGCTGCTTATTGGTAGCCCTAATATTCCTTTGATTGCTTTGATAAATTTATTTTCATATGTAGAGTCCAAATAATTCATGAAGCTAACGTTTCCAATTGTGATGTTTTTCGCCTTGTTTTGTATCATGCTATAATTTTTTATGTCTTGACCATATTTGAGTAGTGTTATACATATGTTACTCAATATGTCATTTTGTCTGTGTTTTACGGCAATGAAATCACCAATCTCTGATGCCATATATCTCGGTTGAACTAATACATGTGCCACCAAAAGAAAATGTTCATTCATTCCTTTTATTGTTGGAAGAAAACGGTATCTCTCATTGAGTTGAGCACTTAAAAAATGTAATATGTTTGGTATAGATCTAGAAGGCAGATAGTTGTTGTTCATTAATACATTTTGCACATGACTGACCATGTATTGAGGGATCTTAGAATATTCAATGAAACTGTCTATACCTAATGTTTGAGCTAATACACTATTTTTCATTTCTCTAGGGATTTTAATATCTGTTGGGTTAGTTGCAACTAGCATTCTCTCGATTGAAACATTACCAGTTCTAAAGGTCACTTTGTCCCATTTCAGCCCATTTATGATTTTTATGTTCTTGCTATTATGATCCATCATTCCAGTTATTACAGCTCTTGTACTTTCGCTAGGTAATTCACAATTCTCTATATACCAGTTAACTGTTGATATGGTGCATGGAGTCCTATTGTACTTCCGAAGATCACTAAGTTTCATGTAATATTCCGAAGGAATTTTAAATTTCTTTATAGCACTAGTGTTTATGGTGATAGGATATTTGAGTGATATGTTTGCAAGTGTGCTACTCAGGGGATCAGGATCTCTTATAGATTTCGAGTTTCTTTCTACAGTGTCAATCTGACTCACACAATTATCATGAAGAATCTCAAAAACTTTATCATCTGCCTCAAGGATTAATTTGATTGAATCAAGTAAACGTTGTTTGTCTGTATCCATTTCTTTACACTAAAAAATATCTGTTTTTACAGAAACATAAAATGCGATTGCGATGACCACGATCGGGGCTAACCATCCCGCTGGATCGAACAGTTTTGTGATTGCCGACAAAACCTCTCGTTTTGAAAAACTTCCCTCCTGGTCCAGTGGTCGCGCGTGAAAGTAGAAATAGTCGGAACGGGCGTTCCACCGAATTCCTAGCGTCTTAACGTTGCTCGCGTCTTCCAGCTCGAGAAAATCTTCATGCAGCCGATGACTTCTAGGAATCCCTCGTAGTAATTCTTCGGAGTTGGAAGTCCATTTTCGCAGGGCAAAACCTGCTGATTCCGCTGCTTTTTCAAGCTCCGTTCGAGCTTGAATTGCTGACTGCAAGTCATGACCTCCCGCCAATGCGTCATCTACGTACATATGGTGACGCAGAACTTTAGATGCCAATGGTAAGCTGCCTTCTACATCGTCGGCTAGCTGCAAAAGTGTCCGAATTGCTAGAAATGGAGCACAATTCACTCCAAAAGTGACGGTTTTGAGCTGAAAATCTTTCAGCTGATCCCCTGTTGCGTCTCGAAAAATGATTCGCTGGAATCGCTGATGCTCTTCACTCACTAGGATCTGGCGATACATCTTTTCGATGTCACCATTAAAAACAAATTGGAAGAACCGCCACTTCAAAATAAGCAAAGTCAGATCACTTTGCAAGACGGGCCCTGCATGAAGAACATCGTTAAGGCTAACGCCATTTGATGTAGGGCTAGACGCGTTGAAGACCACACGAACTTTTGTAGTGGTACTATCCGGCTTTGTGATGGCGTGATGAGGAAGGTAATAACTCTGACAGTGTCTCGGAGTGACACTAGCAGTTACTTCCGTCATATGTCCCAGCTCCAAATATTCCTTTAAGACACCATCGTATACCTGTTTGGCCTCCACATTTTTACTCAGTTTCACCTCATTTCGAAGAAACTGGCGGACCGCAATATAACGGGAGTCACCTAAACAGGTGCTCTGAGGAAAATTGTCCTTGAACGGCAAGGTCACCACATAGCGGCCATCGGTATTACGCCTTGTCGTATTCACGTAATTGTCCTCACAGAATTTGTCTGTAGTATTGGACACTACCTTTTGAGGTACCTCCTCAATTTCCCAGAATGAGGCTAGTTGCCTATCAAGCGAAACTTCACTAAAGTAAGAAACGACAGTTGAGGAGGGTGCATTTTTCGATGTGGTAGATATGGAACCGGTTAAAATCCAGCCAAAGATGGTTTCTTGAGCAATAAGTGACCCAAGAACATTTCGACGGATACCATCAAGAAGGATCTGTGGGTATAAATCACCACCTAATAGTACATCCACTTGATCACTGCAGTAAAAACGTTTGTCCGCAAGAACAAGCTCTGGAAAAGCTTGCTGCACCAGTGTATCCACTGAGCATGTGGGAAGATTTCCTGTTATCTTCGATAGAATTAGGGCGTTCGTCGTGATCTGAATGGTTGGATCAATAGGTGATCCTATGACCAACGTGCAAGCTTTTTGCACTTTAGCCGAAACCACATTGTTAAGTCCTGAAACTTGAGCGGAAACTCGGTGAGTAGGCAGCTGAATAAGTCGCTGCAGCCTCTCAGAAATGAAAGACCCCTCTGAACCAGAGTCAATAAGTGCTCTGGCTGTGAAACTAGATCCTCGATAGCAAATATTTATCATCGCGGTTCCCAACAAAATATTTTTGCTGCTTGAGGCATAACACGATTGAATATTTCTGCTAGTGCTCGCAGTTGCTTGCGATTGCAATGCGGATGATTGAGTGGACTGTACTGCATTCGTGCTTGGACCTCCCGCATTTTGATGATTATTTACACCTTGAGGATTTCTATGTAACAACGAGTGATGTCGTTGTCCACACGAGGAGCAATTATATCCGCTTTTACAATTTTTCGAAGCGTGGCCAGTTGACAGACAGTTGAGGCAGCAATGTAACCGCCGTACAGCTGATGATCTGTCATTAACTCTCATGGCCAAAAACTTCGGACAGAACCTCAACGCATGTTGCTGGTTTTTGCACAGCTTGCAGTTGGTGTTTGTCACATTTGTCTGGTATGTGTTGACTTGTTTCACATTCGGTGAAGGTGCGATCGGTTTTTGCCCTTTTTGCACCGCGCCTCTGAAGTCAGACACCGTTTCTAATGTCTGAAAGCGACTTGTTAAAAACTTATCAAGGTCAGCCCATTTGGGGATCTCTGCCTTGTCTTCAATAGATTGCTCCCATAAGGAGAGCGTAGTTTCTGGCAACTTCGTTGAACATAGATACGTAAATATCGCATCCCAATTGCTTATGTCAACTTTGTGCATAGTTAATGCTGAAATGCAGTTGTTGATGTCTCTTTGTAGCGAGATAGGTTTGTCCAGATAAATTCGTCATAACACGTTCTCCTTCTCGCAAATTGTCAACGTTCTGTCTCAACCAAAAGAAGGGTTTTTCCATCAATCCAGGGATAGGTTGTCTTATAGCCAGCATTTCAACATTGGGAATCAATCCTATATAAGTGATGTCATCTGTTCTTTTTCTTTTGAGTGTTTCAGCAATTACCATTTTATTCTTCAAATATACACTATAATTGTTTACTTCGTTCTTTTTATATAGCAGATCATCAGTCAACAAGTTTAGGTTTACTTTGTATGAACCTAAGTTAAATCTTGTAATATCAACTGGGCCTCTTGGTTCAAATCCAGTAAAAAGGTAATATACGCTCATAAACATGTAATTTGGTTCGCACATTGATGCAATTTCAGAACAGCGTTTTCTGCAAAATCTGGATATTCCAGGTCTTAATCTTTGTGCAATATGTGCATGTAATAATGATCCTCTATGATACCATATATTCCTTTCTATCAATGAAACTAATTTTTTAGACATTTGATGAATGTTTCGTATCAATCGTAGCACCAATATGGATGGGTGGAGAAAACCAACAAGATCTTCATCATTTGTAGAAACCTTTTCATCCCATGTGTTGAATTCAGTAACTCTAGGAATATTCATAAAAACTTGATAGTCCCTTGTGATCAATTGTCTCCCTTCTATAATCACTTTGGTTTTTGCTGATTCTTGAGGGTCTATGGAAGAAGTTATTAAAAGAATTCCTATCCTGAAATCTCCTGGAGGTTTTCTTTTGTATTCACGAAATTTCGCTCTCCAAGCTTGTTTTGTAAGTCCGATTATTGATTCCACATTTTGTCCCCAATATTTCAACGAATTTGATTGCAAAGCTTTGTATGTTTTACCTTTAAATGATTCAAATCTCATACAACAGAATGTAGCTATTGCAGGCAAAACACTTTCGATTGCTGACTGATCTGATTCATTGATTTTAATTTCTCTTATATTTTCAGAATTATGTATAAAATGACCTTTGGTTCCAAATCCATCAAAATACACGCTCTCTTGACCAATAAGTACGTTGAAGTCCACACCATCAGCATTTTTCTTTTTTTCACCAAAAAGTGTTGTTAGTACTGGATAAAAATTACAACTGTTTATCTCCACTAAGCTGCTTATTGGTAGCCCTAATATTCCTTTGATTGCTTTGATAAATTTATTTTCATATGTAGAGTCCAAATAATTCATGAAGCTAACGTTTCCAATTGTGATGTTTTTCGCCTTGTTTTGTATCATGCTATAATTTTTTATGTCTTGACCATATTTGAGTAGTGTTATACATATGTTACTCAATATGTCATTTTGTCTGTGTTTTACGGCAATGAAATCACCAATCTCTGATGCCATATATCTCGGTTGAACTAATACATGTGCCACCAAAAGAAAATGTTCATTCATTCCTTTTATTGTTGGAAGAAAACGGTATCTCTCATTGAGTTGAGCACTTAAAAAATGTAATATGTTTGGTATAGATCTAGAAGGCAGATAGTTGTTGTTCATTAATACATTTTGCACATGACTGACCATGTATTGAGGGATCTTAGAATATTCAATGAAACTGTCTATACCTAATGTTTGAGCTAATACACTATTTTTCATTTCTCTAGGGATTTTAATATCTGTTGGGTTAGTTGCAACTAGCATTCTCTCGATTGAAACATTACCAGTTCTAAAGGTCACTTTGTCCCATTTCAGCCCATTTATGATTTTTATGTTCTTGCTATTATGATCCATCATTCCAGTTATTACAGCTCTTGTACTTTCGCTAGGTAATTCACAATTCTCTATATACCAGTTAACTGTTGATATGGTGCATGGAGTCCTATTGTACTTCCGAAGATCACTAAGTTTCATGTAATATTCCGAAGGAATTTTAAATTTCTTTATAGCACTAGTGTTTATGGTGATAGGATATTTGAGTGATATGTTTGCAAGTGTGCTACTCAGGGGATCAGGATCTCTTATAGATTTCGAGTTTCTTTCTACAGTGTCAATCTGACTCACACAATTATCATGAAGAATCTCAAAAACTTTATCATCTGCCTCAAGGATTAATTTGATTGAATCAAGTAAACGTTGTTTGTCTGTATCCATTTCTTTACACTAAAAAATATCTGTTTTTACAGAAACATAAAATGCGATTGCGATGACCACGATCGGGGCTAACCATCCCGCTGGATCGAACAGTTTTGCGATTGCCGACAAAACCTCTCGTTTTGAAAAACTTCCCTCCTGGTCCAGTGGTCGCGCGTGAAAGTAGAAATAGTCGGAACGGGCGTTCCACCGAATTCCTAGCGTCTTAACGTTGCTCGCGTCTTCCAGCTCGAGAAAATCTTCATGCAGCCGATGACTTCTAGGAATCCCTCGTAGTAATTCTTCGGAGTTGGAAGTCCATTTTCGCAGGGCAAAACTTGCTGATTCCGCTGCTTTTTCAAGCTCCGTTCGAGCTTGAATTGCTGACTGCAAGTCATGACCTCCCGCCAATGCGTCATCTACGTACATATGGTGACGCAGAACTTTAGATGCCAATGGTAAGCTGCCTTCTACATCGTCGGCTAGCTGCAAAAGTGTCCGAATTGCTAGAAATGGAGCACAATTCACTCCAAAAGTGACGGTTTTGAGCTGAAAATCTTTCAGCTGATCCCCTGTTGCGTCTCGAAAAATGATTCGCTGGAATCGCTGATGCTCTTCACTCACTAGGATCTGGCGATACATCTTTTCGATGTCACCATTAAAAACAAATTGGAAGAACCGCCACTTCAAAATAAGCAAAGTCAGATCACTTTGCAAGACGGGCCCTGCATGAAGAACATCGTTAAGGCTAACGCCATTTGATGTAGGGCTAGACGCGTTGAAGACCACACGAACTTTTGTAGTGGTACTATCCGGCTTTGTGATGGCGTGATGAGGAAGGTAATAACTCTGACAGTGTCTCGGAGTGACACTAGCAGTTACTTCCGTCATATGTCCCAGCTCCAAATATTCCTTTAAGACACCATCGTATACCTGTTTGGCCTCCACATTTTTACTCAGTTTCACCTCATTTCGAAGAAACTGGCGGACCGCAATATAACGGGAGTCACCTAAACAGGTGCTCTGAGGAAAATTGTCCTTGAACGGCAAGGTCACCACATAGCGGCCATCGGTATTACGCCTTGTCGTATTCACGTAATTGTCCTCACAGAATTTGTCTGTAGTATTGGACACTACCTTTTGAGGTACCTCCTCAATTTCCCAGAATGAGGCTAGTTGCCTATCAAGCGAAACTTCACTAAAGTAAGAAACGACAGTTGAGGAGGGTGCATTTTTCGATGTGGTAGATATGGAACCGGTTAAAATCCAGCCAAAGATGGTTTCTTGAGCAATAAGTGACCCAAGAACATTTCGACGGATACCATCAAGAAGGATCTGTGGGTATAAATCACCACCTAATAGTACATCCACTTGATCACTGCAGTAAAAACGTTTGTCCGCAAGAACAAGCTCTGGAAAAGCTTGCTGCACCAGTGTATCCACTGAGCATGTGGGAAGATTTCCTGTTATCTTCGATAGAATTAGGGCGTTCGTCGTGATCTGAATGGTTGGATCAATAGGTGATCCTATGACCAACGTGCAAGCTTTTTGCACTTTAGCCGAAACCACATTGTTAAGTCCTGAAACTTGAGCGGAAACTCGGTGAGTAGGCAGCTGAATAAGTCGCTGCAGCCTCTCAGAAATGAAAGACCCCTCTGAACCAGAGTCAATAAGTGCTCTGGCTGTGAAACTAGATCCTCGATAGCAAATATTTATCATCGCGGTTCCCAACAAAATATTTTTGCTGCTTGAGGCATAACACGATTGAATATTTCTGCTAGTGCTCGCAGTTGCTTGCGATTGCAATGCGGATGATTGAGTGGACTGTACTGCATTCGTGCTTGGACCTCCCGCATTTTGATGATTATTTACACCTTGAGGATTTCTATGTAACAACGAGTGATGTCGTTGTCCACACGAGGAGCAATTATATCCGCTTTTACAATTTTTCGAAGCGTGGCCAGTTGACAGACAGTTGAGGCAGCAATGTAACCGCCGTACAGCTGATGATCTGTCATTAACTCTCATGGCCAAAAACTTCGGACAGAACCTCAACGCATGTTGCTGGTTTTTGCACAGCTTGCAGTTGGTGTTTGTCACATTTGTCTGGTATGTGTTGACTTGTTTCACATTCGGTGAAGGTGCGATCGGTTTTTGCCCTTTTTGCACCGCGCCTCTGAAGTCAGACACCGTTTCTAATGTCTGAAAGCGACTTGTTAAAAACTTATCAAGGTCAGCCCATTTGGGGATCTCTGCCTTGTCTTCAATAGATTGCTCCCATAAGGAGAGCGTAGTTTCTGGCAACTTCGTTGAACATAGATACGTAAATATCGCATCCCAATTGCTTATGTCAACTTTGTGCATAGTTAATGCTGAAATGCAGTTGTTGATGTCTCTTTGTAGCGAGATAGGTTTGTCCAGATAAATTCGTCATAACACGTTCTCCTTCTCGCAAATTGTCAACGTTCTGTCTCAACCAAAAAAAGGGTTTTTCCATCAATCCAGGGATAGGTTGTCTTATAGCCAGCATTTCAACATTGGGAATCAATCCTATATAAGTGATGTCATCTGTTCTTTTTCTTTTGAGTGTTTCAGCAATTACCATTTTATTCTTCAAATATACACTATAATTGTTTACTTCGTTCTTTTTATATAGCAGATCATCAGTCAACAAGTTTAGGTTTACTTTGTATGAACCTAAGTTAAATCTTGTAATATCAACTGGGCCTCTTGGTTCAAATCCAGTAAAAAGGTAATATACGCTCATAAACATGTAATTTGGTTCGCACATTGATGCAATTTCAGAACAGCGTTTTCTGCAAAATCTGGATATTCCAGGTCTTAATCTTTGTGCAATATGTGCATGTAATAATGATCCTCTATGATACCATATATTCCTTTCTATCAATGAAACTAATTTTTTAGACATTTGATGAATGTTTCGTATCAATCGTAGCACCAATATGGATGGGTGGAGAAAACCAACAAGATCTTCATCATTTGTAGAAACCTTTTCATCCCATGTGTTGAATTCAGTAACTCTAGGAATATTCATAAAAACTTGATAGTCCCTTGTGATCAATTGTCTCCCTTCTATAATCACTTTGGTTTTTGCTGATTCTTGAGGGTCTATGGAAGAAGTTATTAAAAGAATTCCTATCCTGAAATCTCCTGGAGGTTTTCTTTTGTATTCACGAAATTTCGCTCTCCAAGCTTGTTTTGTAAGTCCGATTATTGATTCCACATTTTGTCCCCAATATTTCAACGAATTTGATTGCAAAGCTTTGTATGTTTTACCTTTAAATGATTCAAATCTCATACAACAGAATGTAGCTATTGCAGGCAAAACACTTTCGATTGCTGACTGATCTGATTCATTGATTTTAATTTCTCTTATATTTTCAGAATTATGTATAAAATGACCTTTGGTTCCAAATCCATCAAAATACACGCTCTCTTGACCAATAAGTACGTTGAAGTCCACACCATCAGCATTTTTCTTTTTTTCACCAAAAAGTGTTGTTAGTACTGGATAAAAATTACAACTGTTTATCTCCACTAAGCTGCTTATTGGTAGCCCTAATATTCCTTTGATTGCTTTGATAAATTTATTTTCATATGTAGAGTCCAAATAATTCATGAAGCTAACGTTTCCAATTGTGATGTTTTTCGCCTTGTTTTGTATCATGCTATAATTTTTTATGTCTTGACCATATTTGAGTAGTGTTATACATATGTTACTCAATATGTCATTTTGTCTGTGTTTTACGGCAATGAAATCACCAATCTCTGATGCCATATATCTCGGTTGAACTAATACATGTGCCACCAAAAGAAAATGTTCATTCATTCCTTTTATTGTTGGAAGAAAACGGTATCTCTCATTGAGTTGAGCACTTAAAAAATGTAATATGTTTGGTATAGATCTAGAAGGCAGATAGTTGTTGTTCATTAATACATTTTGCACATGACTGACCATGTATTGAGGGATCTTAGAATATTCAATGAAACTGTCTATACCTAATGTTTGAGCTAATACACTATTTTTCATTTCTCTAGGGATTTTAATATCTGTTGGGTTAGTTGCAACTAGCATTCTCTCGATTGAAACATTACCAGTTCTAAAGGTCACTTTGTCCCATTTCAGCCCATTTATGATTTTTATGTTCTTGCTATTATGATCCATCATTCCAGTTATTACAGCTCTTGTACTTTCGCTAGGTAATTCACAATTCTCTATATACCAGTTAACTGTTGATATGGTGCATGGAGTCCTATTGTACTTCCGAAGATCACTAAGTTTCATGTAATATTCCGAAGGAATTTTAAATTTCTTTATAGCACTAGTGTTTATGGTGATAGGATATTTGAGTGATATGTTTGCAAGTGTGCTACTCAGGGGATCAGGATCTCTTATAGATTTCGAGTTTCTTTCTACAGTGTCAATCTGACTCACACAATTATCATGAAGAATCTCAAAAACTTTATCATCTGCCTCAAGGATTAATTTGATTGAATCAAGTAAACGTTGTTTGTCTGTATCCATTTCTTTACACTAAAAAATATCTGTTTTTACAGAAACATAAAATGCGATTGCGATGACCACGATCGGGGCTAACCATCCCGCTGGATCGAACAGTTTTGCGATTGCCGACAAAACCTCTCGTTTTGAAAAACTTCCCTCCTGGTCCAGTGGTCGCGCGTGAAAGTAGAAATAGTCGGAACGGGCGTTCCACCGAATTCCTAGCGTCTTAACGTTGCTCGCGTCTTCCAGCTCGAGAAAATCTTCATGCAGCCGATGACTTCTAGGAATCCCTCGTAGTAATTCTTCGGAGTTGGAAGTCCATTTTCGCAGGGCAAAACCTGCTGATTCCGCTGCTTTTTCAAGCTCCGTTCGAGCTTGAATTGCTGACTGCAAGTCATGACCTCCCGCCAATGCGTCATCTACGTACATATGGTGACGCAGAACTTTAGATGCCAATGGTAAGCTGCCTTCTACATCGTCGGCTAGCTGCAAAAGTGTCCGAATTGCTAGAAATGGAGCACAATTCACTCCAAAAGTGACGGTTTTGAGCTGAAAATCTTTCAGCTGATCCCCTGTTGCGTCTCGAAAAATGATTCGCTGGAATCGCTGATGCTCTTCACTCACTAGGATCTGGCGATACATCTTTTCGATGTCACCATTAAAAACAAATTGGAAGAACCGCCACTTCAAAATAAGCAAAGTCAGATCACTTTGCAAGACGGGCCCTGCATGAAGAACATCGTTAAGGCTAACGCCATTTGATGTAGGGCTAGACGCGTTGAAGACCACACGAACTTTTGTAGTGGTACTATCCGGCTTTGTGATGGCGTGATGAGGAAGGTAATAACTCTGACAGTGTCTCGGAGTGACACTAGCAGTTACTTCCGTCATATGTCCCAGCTCCAAATATTCCTTTAAGACACCATCGTATACCTGTTTGGCCTCCACATTTTTACTCAGTTTCACCTCATTTCGAAGAAACTGGCGGACCGCAATATAACGGGAGTCACCTAAACAGGTGCTCTGAGGAAAATTGTCCTTGAACGGCAAGGTCACCACATAGCGGCCATCGGTATTACGCCTTGTCGTATTCACGTAATTGTCCTCACAGAATTTGTCTGTAGTATTGGACACTACCTTTTGAGGTACCTCCTCAATTTCCCAGAATGAGGCTAGTTGCCTATCAAGCGAAACTTCACTAAAGTAAGAAACGACAGTTGAGGAGGGTGCATTTTTCGATGTGGTAGATATGGAACCGGTTAAAATCCAGCCAAAGATGGTTTCTTGAGCAATAAGTGACCCAAGAACATTTCGACGGATACCATCAAGAAGGATCTGTGGGTATAAATCACCACCTAATAGTACATCCACTTGATCACTGCAGTAAAAACGTTTGTCCGCAAGAACAAGCTCTGGAAAAGCTTGCTGCACCAGTGTATCCACTGAGCATGTGGGAAGATTTCCTGTTATCTTCGATAGAATTAGGGCGTTCGTCGTGATCTGAATGGTTGGATCAATAGGTGATCCTATGACCAACGTGCAAGCTTTTTGCACTTTAGCCGAAACCACATTGTTAAGTCCTGAAACTTGAGCGGAAACTCGGTGAGTAGGCAGCTGAATAAGTCGCTGCAGCCTCTCAGAAATGAAAGACCCCTCTGAACCAGAGTCAATAAGTGCTCTGGCTGTGAAACTAGATCCTCGATAGCAAATATTTATCATCGCGGTTCCCAACAAAATATTTTTGCTGCTTGAGGCATAACACGATTGAATATTTCTGCAAGTGCTCGCAGTTGCTTGCGATTGCAATGCGGATGATTGAGTGGACTGTACTGCATTCGTGCTTGGACCTCCCGCATTTTGATGATTATTTACACCTTGAGGATTTCTATGTAACAACGAGTGATGTCGTTGTCCACACGAGGAGCAATTATATCCGCTTTTACAATTTTTCGAAGCGTGGCCAGTTGACAGACAGTTGAGGCAGCAATGTAACCGCCGTACAGCTGATGATCTGTCATTAACTCTCATGGCCAAAAACTTCGGACAGAACCTCAACGCATGTTGCTGGTTTTTGCACAGCTTGCAGTTGGTGTTTGTCACATTTGTCTGGTATGTGTTGACTTGTTTCACATTCGGTGAAGGTGCGATCGGTTTTTGCCCTTTTTGCACCGCGCCTCTGAAGTCAGACACCGTTTCTAATGTCTGAAAGCGACTTGTTAAAAACTTATCAAGGTCAGCCCATTTGGGGATCTCTGCCTTGTCTTCAATAGATTGCTCCCATAAGGAGAGCGTAGTTTCTGGCAACTTCGTTGAACATAGATACGTAAATATCGCATCCCAATTGCTTATGTCAACTTTGTGCATAGTTAATGCTGAAATGCAGTTGTTGATGTCTCTTTGTAGCGAGATAGGTTTGTCCAGATAAATTCGTCATAACACGTTCTCCTTCTCGCAAATTGTCAACGTTCTGTCTCAACCAAAAGAAGGGTTTTTCCATCAATCCAGGGATAGGTTGTCTTATAGCCAGCATTTCAACATTGGGAATCAATCCTATATAAGTGATGTCATCTGTTCTTTTTCTTTTGAGTGTTTCAGCAATTACCATTTTATTCTTCAAATATACACTATAATTGTTTACTTCGTTCTTTTTATATAGCAGATCATCAGTCAACAAGTTTAGGTTTACTTTGTATGAACCTAAGTTAAATCTTGTAATATCAACTGGGCCTCTTGGTTCAAATCCAGTAAAAAGGTAATATACGCTCATAAACATGTAATTTGGTTCGCACATTGATGCAATTTCAGAACAGCGTTTTCTGCAAAATCTGGATATTCCAGGTCTTAATCTTTGTGCAATATGTGCATGTAATAATGATCCTCTATGATACCATATATTCCTTTCTATCAATGAAACTAATTTTTTAGACATTTGATGAATGTTTCGTATCAATCGTAGCACCAATATGGATGGGTGGAGAAAACCAACAAGATCTTCATCATTTGTAGAAACCTTTTCATCCCATGTGTTGAATTCAGTAACTCTAGGAATATTCATAAAAACTTGATAGTCCCTTGTGATCAATTGTCTCCCTTCTATAATCACTTTGGTTTTTGCTGATTCTTGAGGGTCTATGGAAGAAGTTATTAAAAGAATTCCTATCCTGAAATCTCCTGGAGGTTTTCTTTTGTATTCACGAAATTTCGCTCTCCAAGCTTGTTTTGTAAGTCCGATTATTGATTCCACATTTTGTCCCCAATATTTCAACGAATTTGATTGCAAAGCTTTGTATGTTTTACCTTTAAATGATTCAAATCTCATACAACAGAATGTAGCTATTGCAGGCAAAACACTTTCGATTGCTGACTGATCTGATTCATTGATTTTAATTTCTCTTATATTTTCAGAATTATGTATAAAATGACCTTTGGTTCCAAATCCATCAAAATACACGCTCTCTTGACCAATAAGTACGTTGAAGTCCACACCATCAGCATTTTTCTTTTTTTCACCAAAAAGTGTTGTTAGTACTGGATAAAAATTACAACTGTTTATCTCCACTAAGCTGCTTATTGGTAGCCCTAATATTCCTTTGATTGCTTTGATAAATTTATTTTCATATGTAGAGTCCAAATAATTCATGAAGCTAACGTTTCCAATTGTGATGTTTTTCGCCTTGTTTTGTATCATGCTATAATTTTTTATGTCTTGACCATATTTGAGTAGTGTTATACATATGTTACTCAATATGTCATTTTGTCTGTGTTTTACGGCAATGAAATCACCAATCTCTGATGCCATATATCTCGGTTGAACTAATACATGTGCCACCAAAAGAAAATGTTCATTCATTCCTTTTATTGTTGGAAGAAAACGGTATCTCTCATTGAGTTGAGCACTTAAAAAATGTAATATGTTTGGTATAGATCTAGAAGGCAGATAGTTGTTGTTCATTAATACATTTTGCACATGACTGACCATGTATTGAGGGATCTTAGAATATTCAATGAAACTGTCTATACCTAATGTTTGAGCTAATACACTATTTTTCATTTCTCTAGGGATTTTAATATCTGTTGGGTTAGTTGCAACTAGCATTCTCTCGATTGAAACATTACCAGTTCTAAAGGTCACTTTGTCCCATTTCAGCCCATTTATGATTTTTATGTTCTTGCTATTATGATCCATCATTCCAGTTATTACAGCTCTTGTACTTTCGCTAGGTAATTCACAATTCTCTATATACCAGTTAACTGTTGATATGGTGCATGGAGTCCTATTGTACTTCCGAAGATCACTAAGTTTCATGTAATATTCCGAAGGAATTTTAAATTTCTTTATAGCACTAGTGTTTATGGTGATAGGATATTTGAGTGATATGTTTGCAAGTGTGCTACTCAGGGGATCAGGATCTCTTATAGATTTCGAGTTTCTTTCTACAGTGTCAATCTGACTCACACAATTATCATGAAGAATCTCAAAAACTTTATCATCTGCCTCAAGGATTAATTTGATTGAATCAAGTAAACGTTGTTTGTCTGTATCCATTTCTTTACACTAAAAAATATCTGTTTTTACAGAAACATAAAATGCGATTGCGATGACCACGATCGGGGCTAACCATCCCGCTGGATCGAACAGTTTTGCGATTGCCGACAAAACCTCTCGTTTTGAAAAACTTCCCTCCTGGTCCAGTGGTCGCGCGTGAAAGTAGAAATAGTCGGAACGGGCGTTCCACCGAATTCCTAGCGTCTTAACGTTGCTCGCGTCTTCCAGCTCGAGAAAATCTTCATGCAGCCGATGACTTCTAGGAATCCCTCGTAGTAATTCTTCGGAGTTGGAAGTCCATTTTCGCAGGGCAAAACCTGCTGATTCCGCTGCTTTTTCAAGCTCCGTTCGAGCTTGAATTGCTGACTGCAAGTCATGACCTCCCGCCAATGCGTCATCTACGTACATATGGTGACGCAGAACTTTAGATGCCAATGGTAAGCTGCCTTCTACATCGTCGGCTAGCTGCAAAAGTGTCCGAATTGCTAGAAATGGAGCACAATTCACTCCAAAAGTGACGGTTTTGAGCTGAAAATCTTTCAGCTGATCCCCTGTTGCGTCTCGAAAAATGATTCGCTGGAATCGCTGATGCTCTTCACTCACTAGGATCTGGCGATACATCTTTTCGATGTCACCATTAAAAACAAATTGGAAGAACCGCCACTTCAAAATAAGCAAAGTCAGATCACTTTGCAAGACGGGCCCTGCATGAAGAACATCGTTAAGGCTAACGCCATTTGATGTAGGGCTAGACGCGTTGAAGACCACACGAACTTTTGTAGTGGTACTATCCGGCTTTGTGATGGCGTGATGAGGAAGGTAATAACTCTGACAGTGTCTCGGAGTGACACTAGCAGTTACTTCCGTCATATGTCCCAGCTCCAAATATTCCTTTAAGACACCATCGTATACCTGTTTGGCCTCCACATTTTTACTCAGTTTCACCTCATTTCGAAGAAACTGGCGGACCGCAATATAACGGGAGTCACCTAAACAGGTGCTCTGAGGAAAATTGTCCTTGAACGGCAAGGTCACCACATAGCGGCCATCGGTATTACGCCTTGTCGTATTCACGTAATTGTCCTCACAGAATTTGTCTGTAGTATTGGACACTACCTTTTGAGGTACCTCCTCAATTTCCCAGAATGAGGCTAGTTGCCTATCAAGCGAAACTTCACTAAAGTAAGAAACGACAGTTGAGGAGGGTGCATTTTTCGATGTGGTAGATATGGAACCGGTTAAAATCCAGCCAAAGATGGTTTCTTGAGCAATAAGTGACCCAAGAACATTTCGACGGATACCATCAAGAAGGATCTGTGGGTATAAATCACCACCTAATAGTACATCCACTTGATCACTGCAGTAAAAACGTTTGTCCGCAAGAACAAGCTCTGGAAAAGCTTGCTGCACCAGTGTATCCACTGAGCATGTGGGAAGATTTCCTGTTATCTTCGATAGAATTAGGGCGTTCGTCGTGATCTGAATGGTTGGATCAATAGGTGATCCTATGACCAACGTGCAAGCTTTTTGCACTTTAGCCGAAACCACATTGTTAAGTCCTGAAACTTGAGCGGAAACTCGGTGAGTAGGCAGCTGAATAAGTCGCTGCAGCCTCTCAGAAATGAAAGACCCCTCTGAACCAGAGTCAATAAGTGCTCTGGCTGTGAAACTAGATCCTCGATAGCAAATATTTATCATCGCGGTTCCCAACAAAATATTTTTGCTGCTTGAGGCATAACACGATTGAATATTTCTGCTAGTGCTCGCAGTTGCTTGCGATTGCAATGCGGATGATTGAGTGGACTGTACTGCATTCGTGCTTGGACCTCCCGCATTTTGATGATTATTTACACCTTGAGGATTTCTATGTAACAACGAGTGATGTCGTTGTCCACACGAGGAGCAATTATATCCGCTTTTACAATTTTTCGAAGCGTGGCCAGTTGACAGACAGTTGAGGCAGCAATGTAACCGCCGTACAGCTGATGATCTGTCATTAACTCTCATGGCCAAAAACTTCGGACAGAACCTCAACGCATGTTGCTGGTTTTTGCACAGCTTGCAGTTGGTGTTTGTCACATTTGTCTGGTATGTGTTGACTTGTTTCACATTCGGTGAAGGTGCGATCGGTTTTTGCCCTTTTTGCACCGCGCCTCTGAAGTCAGACACCGTTTCTAATGTCTGAAAGCGACTTGTTAAAAACTTATCAAGGTCAGCCCATTTGGGGATCTCTGCCTTGTCTTCAATAGATTGCTCCCATAAGGAGAGCGTAGTTTCTGGCAACTTCGTTGAACATAGATACGTAAATATCGCATCCCAATTGCTTATGTCAACTTTGTGCATAGTTAATGCTGAAATGCAGTTGTTGATGTCTCTTTGTAGCGAGATAGGTTTGTCCAGATAAATTCGTCATAACACGTTCTCCTTCTCGCAAATTGTCAACGTTCTGTCTCAACCAAAAGAAGGGTTTTTCCATCAATCCAGGGATAGGTTGTCTTATAGCCAGCATTTCAACATTGGGAATCAATCCTATATAAGTGATGTCATCTGTTCTTTTTCTTTTGAGTGTTTCAGCAATTACCATTTTATTCTTCAAATATACACTATAATTGTTTACTTCGTTCTTTTTATATAGCAGATCATCAGTCAACAAGTTTAGGTTTACTTTGTATGAACCTAAGTTAAATCTTGTAATATCAACTGGGCCTCTTGGTTCAAATCCAGTAAAAAGGTAATATACGCTCATAAACATGTAATTTGGTTCGCACATTGATGCAATTTCAGAACAGCGTTTTCTGCAAAATCTGGATATTCCAGGTCTTAATCTTTGTGCAATATGTGCATGTAATAATGATCCTCTATGATACCATATATTCCTTTCTATCAATGAAACTAATTTTTTAGACATTTGATGAATGTTTCGTATCAATCGTAGCACCAATATGGATGGGTGGAGAAAACCAACAAGATCTTCATCATTTGTAGAAACCTTTTCATCCCATGTGTTGAATTCAGTAACTCTAGGAATATTCATAAAAACTTGATAGTCCCTTGTGATCAATTGTCTCCCTTCTATAATCACTTTGGTTTTTGCTGATTCTTGAGGGTCTATGGAAGAAGTTATTAAAAGAATTCCTATCCTGAAATCTCCTGGAGGTTTTCTTTTGTATTCACGAAATTTCGCTCTCCAAGCTTGTTTTGTAAGTCCGATTATTGATTCCACATTTTGTCCCCAATATTTCAACGAATTTGATTGCAAAGCTTTGTATGTTTTACCTTTAAATGATTCAAATCTCATACAACAGAATGTAGCTATTGCAGGCAAAACACTTTCGATTGCTGACTGATCTGATTCATTGATTTTAATTTCTCTTATATTTTCAGAATTATGTATAAAATGACCTTTGGTTCCAAATCCATCAAAATACACGCTCTCTTGACCAATAAGTACGTTGAAGTCCACACCATCAGCATTTTTCTTTTTTTCACCAAAAAGTGTTGTTAGTACTGGATAAAAATTACAACTGTTTATCTCCACTAAGCTGCTTATTGGTAGCCCTAATATTCCTTTGATTGCTTTGATAAATTTATTTTCATATGTAGAGTCCAAATAATTCATGAAGCTAACGTTTCCAATTGTGATGTTTTTCGCCTTGTTTTGTATCATGCTATAATTTTTTATGTCTTGACCATATTTGAGTAGTGTTATACATATGTTACTCAATATGTCATTTTGTCTGTGTTTTACGGCAATGAAATCACCAATCTCTGATGCCATATATCTCGGTTGAACTAATACATGTGCCACCAAAAGAAAATGTTCATTCATTCCTTTTATTGTTGGAAGAAAACGGTATCTCTCATTGAGTTGAGCACTTAAAAAATGTAATATGTTTGGTATAGATCTAGAAGGCAGATAGTTGTTGTTCATTAATACATTTTGCACATGACTGACCATGTATTGAGGGATCTTAGAATATTCAATGAAACTGTCTATACCTAATGTTTGAGCTAATACACTATTTTTCATTTCTCTAGGGATTTTAATATCTGTTGGGTTAGTTGCAACTAGCATTCTCTCGATTGAAACATTACCAGTTCTAAAGGTCACTTTGTCCCATTTCAGCCCATTTATGATTTTTATGTTCTTGCTATTATGATCCATCATTCCAGTTATTACAGCTCTTGTACTTTCGCTAGGTAATTCACAATTCTCTATATACCAGTTAACTGTTGATATGGTGCATGGAGTCCTATTGTACTTCCGAAGATCACTAAGTTTCATGTAATATTCCGAAGGAATTTTAAATTTCTTTATAGCACTAGTGTTTATGGTGATAGGATATTTGAGTGATATGTTTGCAAGTGTGCTACTCAGGGGATCAGGATCTCTTATAGATTTCGAGTTTCTTTCTACAGTGTCAATCTGACTCACACAATTATCATGAAGAATCTCAAAAACTTTATCATCTGCCTCAAGGATTAATTTGATTGAATCAAGTAAACGTTGTTTGTCTGTATCCATTTCTTTACACTAAAAAATATCTGTTTTTACAGAAACATAAAATGCGATTGCGATGACCACGATCGGGGCTAACCATCCCGCTGGATCGAACAGTTTTGCGATTGCCGACAAAACCTCTCGTTTTGAAAAACTTCCCTCCTGGTCCAGTGGTCGCGCGTGAAAGTAGAAATAGTCGGAACGGGCGTTCCACCGAATTCCTAGCGTCTTAACGTTGCTCGCGTCTTCCAGCTCGAGAAAATCTTCATGCAGCCGATGACTTCTAGGAATCCCTCGTAGTAATTCTTCGGAGTTGGAAGTCCATTTTCGCAGGGCAAAACCTGCTGATTCCGCTGCTTTTTCAAGCTCCGTTCGAGCTTGAATTGCTGACTGCAAGTCATGACCTCCCGCCAATGCGTCATCTACGTACATATGGTGACGCAGAACTTTAGATGCCAATGGTAAGCTGCCTTCTACATCGTCGGCTAGCTGCAAAAGTGTCCGAATTGCTAGAAATGGAGCACAATTCACTCCAAAAGTGACGGTTTTGAGCTGAAAATCTTTCAGCTGATCCCCTGTTGCGTCTCGAAAAATGATTCGCTGGAATCGCTGATGCTCTTCACTCACTAGGATCTGGCGATACATCTTTTCGATGTCACCATTAAAAACAAATTGGAAGAACCGCCACTTCAAAATAAGCAAAGTCAGATCACTTTGCAAGACGGGCCCTGCATGAAGAACATCGTTAAGGCTAACGCCATTTGATGTAGGGCTAGACGCGTTGAAGACCACACGAACTTTTGTAGTGGTACTATCCGGCTTTGTGATGGCGTGATGAGGAAGGTAATAACTCTGACAGTGTCTCGGAGTGACACTAGCAGTTACTTCCGTCATATGTCCCAGCTCCAAATATTCCTTTAAGACACCATCGTATACCTGTTTGGCCTCCACATTTTTACTCAGTTTCACCTCATTTCGAAGAAACTGGCGGACCGCAATATAACGGGAGTCACCTAAACAGGTGCTCTGAGGAAAATTGTCCTTGAACGGCAAGGTCACCACATAGCGGCCATCGGTATTACGCCTTGTCGTATTCACGTAATTGTCCTCACAGAATTTGTCTGTAGTATTGGACACTACCTTTTGAGGTACCTCCTCAATTTCCCAGAATGAGGCTAGTTGCCTATCAAGCGAAACTTCACTAAAGTAAGAAACGACAGTTGAGGAGGGTGCATTTTTCGATGTGGTAGATATGGAACCGGTTAAAATCCAGCCAAAGATGGTTTCTTGAGCAATAAGTGACCCAAGAACATTTCGACGGATACCATCAAGAAGGATCTGTGGGTATAAATCACCACCTAATAGTGCATCCACTTGATCACTGCAGTAAAAACGTTTGTCCGCAAGAACAAGCTCTGGAAAAGCTTGCTGCACCAGTGTATCCACTGAGCATGTGGGAAGATTTCCTGTTATCTTCGATAGAATTAGGGCGTTCGTCGTGATCTGAATGGTTGGATCAATAGGTGATCCTATGACCAACGTGCAAGCTTTTTGCACTTTAGCCGAAACCACATTGTTAAGTCCTGAAACTTGAGCGGAAACTCGGTGAGTAGGCAGCTGAATAAGTCGCTGCAGCCTCTCAGAAATGAAAGACCCCTCTGAACCAGAGTCAATAAGTGCTCTGGCTGTGAAACTAGATCCTCGATAGCAAATATTTATCATCGCGGTTCCCAACAAAATATTTTTGCTGCTTGAGGCATAACACGATTGAATATTTCTGCTAGTGCTCGCAGTTGCTTGCGATTGCAATGCGGATGATTGAGTGGACTGTACTGCATTCGTGCTTGGACCTCCCGCATTTTGATGATTATTTACACCTTGAGGATTTCTATGTAACAACGAGTGATGTCGTTGTCCACACGAGGAGCAATTATATCCGCTTTTACAATTTTTCGAAGCGTGGCCAGTTGACAGACAGTTGAGGCAGCAATGTAACCGCCGTACAGCTGATGATCTGTCATTAACTCTCATGGCCAAAAACTTCGGACAGAACCTCAACGCATGTTGCTGGTTTTTGCACAGCTTGCAGTTGGTGTTTGTCACATTTGTCTGGTATGTGTTGACTTGTTTCACATTCGGTGAAGGTGCGATCGGTTTTTGCCCTTTTTGCACCGCGCCTCTGAAGTCAGACACAGTTTCTAATGTCTGAAAGCGACTTGTTAAAAACTTATCAAGGTCAGCCCATTTGGGGATCTCTGCCTTGTCTTCAATAGATTGCTCCCATAAGGAGAGCGTAGTTTCTGGCAACTTCGTTGAACATAGATACGTAAATATCGCATCCCAATTGCTTATGTCAACTTTGTGCATAGTTAATGCTGAAATGCAGTTGTTGATGTCTCTTTGTAGCGAGATAGGTTTGTCCAGATAAATTCGTCATAACACGTTCTCCTTCTCGCAAATTGTCAACGTTCTGTCTCAACCAAAAGAAGGGTTTTTCCATCAATCCAGGGATAGGTTGTCTTATAGCCAGCATTTCAACATTGGGAATCAATCCTATATAAGTGATGTCATCTGTTCTTTTTCTTTTGAGTGTTTCAGCAATTACCATTTTATTCTTCAAATATACACTATAATTGTTTACTTCGTTCTTTTTATATAGCAGATCATCAGTCAACAAGTTTAGGTTTACTTTGTATGAACCTAAGTTAAATCTTGTAATATCAACTGGGCCTCTTGGTTCAAATCCAGTAAAAAGGTAATATACGCTCATAAACATGTAATTTGGTTCGCACATTGATGCAATTTCAGAACAGCGTTTTCTGCAAAATCTGGATATTCCAGGTCTTAATCTTTGTGCAATATGTGCATGTAATAATGATCCTCTATGATACCA
Source organism: Coremacera marginata (assembly GCA_914767935.1). NCBI lineage: Eukaryota > Metazoa > Arthropoda > Insecta > Diptera > Sciomyzidae > Coremacera > Coremacera marginata. Next base: position 142,807,445 of record OU612044.1, read on the forward strand.
TATATTCCTTTCTATCAATGAAACTAATTTTTTAGACATTTGATGAATGTTTCGTATCAATCGTAGCACCAATATGGATGGGTGGAGAAAACCAACAAGATCTTCATCATTTGTAGAAACCTTTTCATCCCATGTGTTGAATTCAGTAACTCTAGGAATATTCATAAAAACTTGATAGTCCCTTGTGATCAATTGTCTCCCTTCTATAATCACTTTGGTTTTTGCTGATTCTTGAGGGTCTATGGAAGAAGTTATTAAAAGAATTCCTATCCTGAAATCTCCTGGAGGTTTTCTTTTGTATTCACGAAATTTCGCTCTCCAAGCTTGTTTTGTAAGTCCGATTATTGATTCCACATTTTGTCCCCAATATTTCAACGAATTTGATTGCAAAGCTTTGTATGTTTTACCTTTAAATGATTCAAATCTCATACAACAGAATGTAGCTATTGCAGGCAAAACACTTTCGATTGCTGACTGATCTGATTCATTGATTTTAATTTCTCTTATATTTTCAGAATTATGTATAAAATGACCTTTGGTTCCAAATCCATCAAAATACACGCTCTCTTGACCAATAAGTACGTTGAAGTCCACACCATCAGCATTTTTCTTTTTTTCACCAAAAAGTGTTGTTAGTACTGGATAAAAATTACAACTGTTTATCTCCACTAAGCTGCTTATTGGTAGCCCTAATATTCCTTTGATTGCTTTGATAAATTTATTTTCATATGTAGAGTCCAAATAATTCATGAAGCTAACGTTTCCAATTGTGATGTTTTTCGCCTTGTTTTGTATCATGCTATAATTTTTTATGTCTTGACCATATTTGAGTAGTGTTATACATATGTTACTCAATATGTCATTTTGTCTGTGTTTTACGGCAATGAAATCACCAATCTCTGATGCCATATATCTCGGTTGAACTAATACATGTGCCACCAAAAGAAAATGTTCATTCATTCCTTTTATTGTTGGAAGAAAACGGTATCTCTCATTGAGTTGAGCACTTAAAAAATGTAATATGTTTGGTATAGATCTAGAAGGCAGATAGTTGTTGTTCATTAATACATTTTGCACATGACTGACCATGTATTGAGGGATCTTAGAATATTCAATGAAACTGTCTATACCTAATGTTTGAGCTAATACACTATTTTTCATTTCTCTAGGGATTTTAATATCTGTTGGGTTAGTTGCAACTAGCATTCTCTCGATTGAAACATTACCAGTTCTAAAGGTCACTTTGTCCCATTTCAGCCCATTTATGATTTTTATGTTCTTGCTATTATGATCCATCATTCCAGTTATTACAGCTCTTGTACTTTCGCTAGGTAATTCACAATTCTCTATATACCAGTTAACTGTTGATATGGTGCATGGAGTCCTATTGTACTTCCGAAGATCACTAAGTTTCATGTAATATTCCGAAGGAATTTTAAATTTCTTTATAGCACTAGTGTTTATGGTGATAGGATATTTGAGTGATATGTTTGCAAGTGTGCTACTCAGGGGATCAGGATCTCTTATAGATTTCGAGTTTCTTTCTACAGTGTCAATCTGACTCACACAATTATCATGAAGAATCTCAAAAACTTTATCATCTGCCTCAAGGATTAATTTGATTGAATCAAGTAAACGTTGTTTGTCTGTATCCATTTCTTTACACTAAAAAATATCTGTTTTTACAGAAACATAAAATGCGATTGCGATGACCACGATCGGGGCTAACCATCCCGCTGGATCGAACAGTTTTGCGATTGCCGACAAAACCTCTCGTTTTGAAAAACTTCCCTCCTGGTCCAGTGGTCGCGCGTGAAAGTAGAAATAGTCGGAACGGGCGTTCCACCGAATTCCTAGCGTCTTAACGTTGCTCGCGTCTTCCAGCTCGAGAAAATCTTCATGCAGCCGATGACTTCTAGGAATCCCTCGTAGTAATTCTTCGGAGTTGGAAGTCCATTTTCGCAGGGCAAAACCTGCTGATTCCGCTGCTTTTTCAAGCTCCGTTCGAGCTTGAATTGCTGACTGCAAGTCATGACCTCCCGCCAATGCGTCATCTACGTACATATGGTGACGCAGAACTTTAGATGCCAATGGTAAGCTGTCTTCTACATCGTCGGCTAGCTGCAAAAGTGTCCGAATTGCTAGAAATGGAGCACAATTCACTCCAAAAGTGACGGTTTTGAGCTGAAAATCTTTCAGCTGATCCCCTGTTGCGTCTCGAAAAATGATTCGCTGGAATCGCTGATGCTCTTCACTCACTAGGATCTGGCGATACATCTTTTCGATGTCACCATTAAAAACAAATTGGAAGAACCGCCACTTCAAAATAAGCAAAGTCAGATCACTTTGCAAGACGGGCCCTGCATGAAGAACATCGTTAAGGCTAACGCCATTTGATGTAGGGCTAGACGCGTTGAAGACCACACGAACTTTTGTAGTGGTACTATCCGGCTTTGTGATGGCGTGATGAGGAAGGTAATAACTCTGACAGTGTCTCGGAGTGACACTAGCAGTTACTTCCGTCATATGTCCCAGCTCCAAATATTCCTTTAAGACACCATCGTATACCTGTTTGGCCTCCACATTTTTACTCAGTTTCACCTCATTTCGAAGAAACTGGCGGACCGCAATATAACGGGAGTCACCTAAACAGGTGCTCTGAGGAAAATTGTCCTTGAACGGCAAGGTCACCACATAGCGGCCATCGGTATTACGCCTTGTCGTATTCACGTAATTGTCCTCACAGAATTTGTCTGTAGTATTGGACACTACCTTTTGAGGTACCTCCTCAATTTCCCAGAATGAGGCTAGTTGCCTATCAAGCGAAACTTCACTAAAGTAAGAAACGACAGTTGAGGAGGGTGCATTTTTCGATGTGGTAGATATGGAACCGGTTAAAATCCAGCCAAAGATGGTTTCTTGAGCAATAAGTGACCCAAGAACATTTCGACGGATACCATCAAGAAGGATCTGTGGGTATAAATCACCACCTAATAGTACATCCACTTGATCACTGCAGTAAAAACGTTTGTCCGCAAGAACAAGCTCTGGAAAAGCTTGCTGCACCAGTGTATCCACTGAGCATGTGGGAAGATTTCCTGTTATCTTCGATAGAATTAGGGCGTTCGTCGTGATCTGAATGGTTGGATCAATAGGTGATCCTATGACCAACGTGCAAGCTTTTTGCACTTTAGCCGAAACCACATTGTTAAGTCCTGAAACTTGAGCGGAAACTCGGTGAGTAGGCAGCTGAATAAGTCGCTGCAGCCTCTCAGAAATGAAAGACCCCTCTGAACCAGAGTCAATAAGTGCTCTGGCTGTGAAACTAGATCCTCGATAGCAAATATTTATCATCGCGGTTCCCAACAAAATATTTTTGCTGCTTGAGGCATAACACGATTGAATATTTCTGCTAGTGCTCGCAGTTGCTTGCGATTGCAATGCGGATGATTGAGTGGACTGTACTGCATTCGTGCTTGGACCTCCCGCATTTTGATGATTATTTACACCTTGAGGATTTCTATGTAACAACGAGTGATGTCGTTGTCCACACGAGGAGCAATTATATCCGCTTTTACAATTTTTCGAAGCGTGGCCAGTTGACAGACAGTTGAGGCAGCAATGTAACCGCCGTACAGCTGATGATCTGTCATTAACTCTCATGGCCAAAAACTTCGGACAGAACCTCAACGCATGTTGCTGGTTTTTGCACAGCTTGCAGTTGGTGTTTGTCACATTTGTCTGGTATGTGTTGACTTGTTTCACATTCGGTGAAGGTGCGATCGGTTTTTGCCCTTTTTGCACCGCGCCTCTGAAGTCAGACACCGTTTCTAATGTCTGAAAGCGACTTGTTAAAAACTTATCAAGGTCAGCCCATTTGGGGATCTCTGCCTTGTCTTCAATAGATTGCTCCCATAAGGAGAGCGTAGTTTCTGGCAACTTCGTTGAACATAGATACGTAAATATCGCATCCCAATTGCTTATGTCAACTTTGTGCATAGTTAATGCTGAAATGCAGTTGTTGATGTCTCTTTGTAGCGAGATAGGTTTGTCCAGATAAATTCGTCATAACACGTTCTCCTTCTCGCAAATTGTCAACGTTCTGTCTCAACCAAAAGAAGGGTTTTTCCATCAATCCAGGGATAGGTTGTCTTATAGCCAGCATTTCAACATTGGGAATCAATCCTATATAAGTGATGTCATCTGTTCTTTTTCTTTTGAGTGTTTCAGCAATTACCATTTTATTCTTCAAATATACACTATAATTGTTTACTTCGTTCTTTTTATATAGCAGATCATCAGTCAACAAGTTTAGGTTTACTTTGTATGAACCTAAGTTAAATCTTGTAATATCAACTGGGCCTCTTGGTTCAAATCCAGTAAAAAGGTAATATACGCTCATAAACATGTAATTTGGTTCGCACATTGATGCAATTTCAGAACAGCGTTTTCTGCAAAATCTGGATATTCCAGGTCTTAATCTTTGTGCAATATGTGCATGTAATAATGATCCTCTATGATACCATATATTCCTTTCTATCAATGAAACTAATTTTTTAGACATTTGATGAATGTTTCGTATCAATCGTAGCACCAATATGGATGGGTGGAGAAAACCAACAAGATCTTCATCATTTGTAGAAACCTTTTCATCCCATGTGTTGAATTCAGTAACTCTAGGAATATTCATAAAAACTTGATAGTCCCTTGTGATCAATTGTCTCCCTTCTATAATCACTTTGGTTTTTGCTGATTCTTGAGGGTCTATGGAAGAAGTTATTAAAAGAATTCCTATCCTGAAATCTCCTGGAGGTTTTCTTTTGTATTCACGAAATTTCGCTCTCCAAGCTTGTTTTGTAAGTCCGATTATTGATTCCACATTTTGTCCCCAATATTTCAACGAATTTGATTGCAAAGCTTTGTATGTTTTACCTTTAAATGATTCAAATCTCATACAACAGAATGTAGCTATTGCAGGCAAAACACTTTCGATTGCTGACTGATCTGATTCATTGATTTTAATTTCTCTTATATTTTCAGAATTATGTATAAAATGACCTTTGGTTCCAAATCCATCAAAATACACGCTCTCTTGACCAATAAGTACGTTGAAGTCCACACCATCAGCATTTTTCTTTTTTTCACCAAAAAGTGTTGTTAGTACTGGATAAAAATTACAACTGTTTATCTCCACTAAGCTGCTTATTGGTAGCCCTAATATTCCTTTGATTGCTTTGATAAATTTATTTTCATATGTAGAGTCCAAATAATTCATGAAGCTAACGTTTCCAATTGTGATGTTTTTCGCCTTGTTTTGTATCATGCTATAATTTTTTATGTCTTGACCATATTTGAGTAGTGTTATACATATGTTACTCAATATGTCATTTTGTCTGTGTTTTACGGCAATGAAATCACCAATCTCTGATGCCATATATCTCGGTTGAACTAATACATGTGCCACCAAAAGAAAATGTTCATTCATTCCTTTTATTGTTGGAAGAAAACGGTATCTCTCATTGAGTTGAGCACTTAAAAAATGTAATATGTTTGGTATAGATCTAGAAGGCAGATAGTTGTTGTTCATTAATACATTTTGCACATGACTGACCATGTATTGAGGGATCTTAGAATATTCAATGAAACTGTCTATACCTAATGTTTGAGCTAATACACTATTTTTCATTTCTCTAGGGATTTTAATATCTGTTGGGTTAGTTGCAACTAGCATTCTCTCGATTGAAACATTACCAGTTCTAAAGGTCACTTTGTCCCATTTCAGCCCATTTATGATTTTTATGTTCTTGCTATTATGATCCATCATTCCAGTTATTACAGCTGTTGTACTTTCGCTAGGTAATTCACAATTCTCTATATACCAGTTAACTGTTGATAAGGTGCATGGAGTCCTATTGTACTTCCGAAGATCACTAAGTTTCATGTAATATTCCGAAGGAATTTTAAATTTCTTTATAGCACTAGTGTTTATGGTGATAGGATATTTGAGTGATATGTTTGCAAGTGTGCTACTCAGGGGATCAGGATCTCTTATAGATTTCGAGTTTCTTTCTACAGTGTCAATCTGACTCACACAATTATCATGAAGAATCTCAAAAACTTTATCATCTGCCTCAAGGATTAATTTGATTGAATCAAGTAAACGTTGTTTGTCTGTATCCATTTCTTTACACTAAAAAATATCTGTTTTTACAGAAACATAAAATGCGATTGCGATGACCACGATCGGGGCTAACCATCCCGCTGGATCGAACAGTTTTGCGATTGCCGACAAAACCTCTCGTTTTGAAAAACTTCCCTCCTGGTCCAGTGGTCGCGCGTGAAAGTAGAAATAGTCGGAACGGGCGTTCCACCGAATTCCTAGCGTCTTAACGTTGCTCGCGTCTTCCAGCTCGAGAAAATCTTCATGCAGCCGATGACTTCTAGGAATCCCTCGTAGTAATTCTTCGGAGTTGGAAGTCCATTTTCGCAGGGCAAAACCTGCTGATTCCGCTGCTTTTTCAAGCTCCGTTCGAGCTTGAATTGCTGACTGCAAGTCATGACCTCCCGCCAATGCGTCATCTACGTACATATGGTGACGCAGAACTTTATATGCCAATGGTAAGCTGCCTTCTACATCGTCGGCTAGCTGCAAAAGTGTCCGAATTGCTAGAAATGGAGCACAATTCACTCCAAAAGTGACGGTTTTGAGCTGAAAATCTTTCAGCTGATCCCCTGTTGCGTCTCGAAAAATGATTCGCTGGAATCGCTGATGCTCTTCACTCACTAGGATCTGGCGATACATCTTTTCGATGTCACCATTAAAAACAAATTGGAAGAACCGCCACTTCAAAATAAGCAAAGTCAGATCACTTTGCAAGACGGGCCCTGCATGAAGAACATCGTTAAGGCTAACGCCATTTGATGTAGGGCTAGACGCGTTGAAGACCACACGAACTTTTGTAGTGGTACTATCCGGCTTTGTGATGGCGTGATGAGGAAGGTAATAACTCTGACAGTGTCTCGGAGTGACACTAGCAGTTACTTCCGTCATATGTCCCAGCTCCAAATATTCCTTTAAGACACCATCGTATACCTGTTTGGCCTCCACATTTTTACTCAGTTTCACCTCATTTCGAAGAAACTGGCGGACCGCAATATAACGGGAGTCACCTAAACAGGTGCTCTGAGGAAAATTGTCCTTGAACGGCAAGGTCACCACATAGCGGCCATCGGTATTACGCCTTGTCGTATTCACGTAATTGTCCTCACAGAATTTGTCTGTAGTATTGGACACTACCTTTTGAGGTACCTCCTCAATTTCCCAGAATGAGGCTAGTTGCCTATCAAGCGAAACTTCACTAAAGTAAGAAACGACAGTTGAGGAGGGTGCATTTTTCGATGTGGTAGATATGGAACCGGTTAAAATCCAGCCAAAGATGGTTTCTTGAGCAATAAGTGACCCAAGAACATTTCGACGGATACCATCAAGAAGGATCTGTGGGTATAAATCACCACCTAATAGTACATCCACTTGATCACTGCAGTAAAAACGTTTGTCCGCAAGAACAAGCTCTGGAAAAGCTTGCTGCACCAGTGTATCCACTGAGCATGTGGGAAGATTTCCTGTTATCTTCGATAGAATTAGGGCGTTCGTCGTGATCTGAATGGTTGGATCAATAGGTGATCCTATGACCAACGTGCAAGCTTTTTGCACTTTAGCCGAAACCACATTGTTAAGTCCTGAAACTTGAGCGGAAACTCGGTGAGTAGGCAGCTGAATAAGTCGCTGCAGCCTCTCAGAAATGAAAGACCCCTCTGAACCAGAGTCAATAAGTGCTCTGGCTGTGAAACTAGATCCTCGATAGCAAATATTTATCATCGCGGTTCCCAACAAAATATTTTTGCTGCTTGAGGCATAACACGATTGAATATTTCTGCTAGTGCTCGCAGTTGCTTGCGATTGCAATGCGGATGATTGAGTGGACTGTACTGCATTCGTGCTTGGACCTCCCGCATTTTGATGATTATTTACACCTTGAGGATTTCTATGTAACAACGAGTGATGTCGTTGTCCACACGAGGAGCAATTATATCCGCTTTTACAATTTTTCGAAGCGTGGCCAGTTGACAGACAGTTGAGGCAGCAATGTAACCGCCGTACAGCTGATGATCTGTCATTAACTCTCATGGCCAAAAACTTCGGACAGAACCTCAACGCATGTTGCTGGTTTTTGCACAGCTTGCAGTTGGTGTTTGTCACATTTGTCTGGTATGTGTTGACTTGTTTCACATTCGGTGAAGGTGCGATCGGTTTTTGCCCTTTTTGCACCGCGCCTCTGAAGTCAGACACCGTTTCTAATGTCTGAAAGCGACTTGTTAAAAACTTATCAAGGTCAGCCCATTTGGGGATCTCTGCCTTGTCTTCAATAGATTGCTCCCATAAGGAGAGCGTAGTTTCTGGCAACTTCGTTGAACATAGATACGTAAATATCGCATCCCAATTGCTTATGTCAACTTTGTGCATAGTTAATGCTGAAATGCAGTTGTTGATGTCTCTTTGTAGCGAGATAGGTTTGTCCAGATAAATTCGTCATAACACGTTCTCCTTCTCGCAAATTGTCAACGTTCTGTCTCAACCAAAAGAAGGGTTTTTCCATCAATCCAGGGATAGGTTGTCTTATAGCCAGCATTTCAACATTGGGAATCAATCCTATATAAGTGATGTCATCTGTTCTTTTTCTTTTGAGTGTTTCAGCAATTACCATTTTATTCTTCAAATATACACTATAATTGTTTACTTCGTTCTTTTTATATAGCAGATCATCAGTCAACAAGTTTAGGTTTACTTTGTATGAACCTAAGTTAAATCTTGTAATATCAACTGGGCCTCTTGGTTCAAATCCAGTAAAAAGGTAATATACGCTCATAAACATGTAATTTGGTTCGCACATTGATGCAATTTCAGAACAGCGTTTTCTGCAAAATCTGGATATTCCAGGTCTTAATCTTTGTGCAATATGTGCATGTAATAATGATCCTCTATGATACCATATATTCCTTTCTATCAATGAAACTAATTTTTTAGACATTTGATGAATGTTTCGTATCAATCGTAGCACCAATATGGATGGGTGGAGAAAACCAACAAGATCTTCATCATTTGTAGAAACCTTTTCATCCCATGTGTTGAATTCAGTAACTCTAGGAATATTCATAAAAACTTGATAGTCCCTTGTGATCAATTGTCTCCCTTCTATAATCACTTTGGTTTTTGCTGATTCTTGAGGGTCTATGGAAGAAGTTATTAAAAGAATTCCTATCCTGAAATCTCCTGGAGGTTTTCTTTTGTATTCACGAAATTTCGCTCTCCAAGCTTGTTTTGTAAGTCCGATTATTGATTCCACATTTTGTCCCCAATATTTCAACGAATTTGATTGCAAAGCTTTGTATGTTTTACCTTTAAATGATTCAAATCTCATACAACAGAATGTAGCTATTGCAGGCAAAACACTTTCGATTGCTGACTGATCTGATTCATTGATTTTAATTTCTCTTATATTTTCAGAATTATGTATAAAATGACCTTTGGTTCCAAATCCATCAAAATACACGCTCTCTTGACCAATAAGTACGTTGAAGTCCACACCATCAGCATTTTTCTTTTTTTCACCAAAAAGTGTTGTTAGTACTGGATAAAAATTACAACTGTTTATCTCCACTAAGCTGCTTATTGGTAGCCCTAATATTCCTTTGATTGCTTTGATAAATTTATTTTCATATGTAGAGTCCAAATAATTCATGAAGCTAACGTTTCCAATTGTGATGTTTTTCGCCTTGTTTTGTATCATGCTATAATTTTTTATGTCTTGACCATATTTGAGTAGTGTTATACATATGTTACTCAATATGTCATTTTGTCTGTGTTTTACGGCAATGAAATCACCAATCTCTGATGCCATATATCTCGGTTGAACTAATACATGTGCCACCAAAAGAAAATGTTCATTCATTCCTTTTATTGTTGGAAGAAAACGGTATCTCTCATTGAGTTGAGCACTTAAAAAATGTAATATGTTTGGTATAGATCTAGAAGGCAGATAGTTGTTGTTCATTAATACATTTTGCACATGACTGACCATGTATTGAGGGATCTTAGAATATTCAATGAAACTGTCTATACCTAATGTTTGAGCTAATACACTATTTTTCATTTCTCTAGGGATTTTAATATCTGTTGGGTTAGTTGCAACTAGCATTCTCTCGATTGAAACATTACCAGTTCTAAAGGTCACTTTGTCCCATTTCAGCCCATTTATGATTTTTATGTTCTTGCTATTATGATCCATCATTCCAGTTATTACAGCTCTTGTACTTTCGCTAGGTAATTCACAATTCTCTATATACCAGTTAACTGTTGATATGGTGCATGGAGTCCTATTGTACTTCCGAAGATCACTAAGTTTCATGTAATATTCCGAAGGAATTTTAAATTTCTTTATAGCACTAGTGTTTATGGTGATAGGATATTTGAGTGATATGTTTGCAAGTGTGCTACTCAGGGGATCAGGATCTCTTATAGATTTCGAGTTTCTTTCTACAGTGTCAATCTGACTCACACAATTATCATGAAGAATCTCAAAAACTTTATCATCTGCCTCAAGGATTAATTTGATTGAATCAAGTAAACGTTGTTTGTCTGTATCCATTTCTTTACACTAAAAAATATCTGTTTTTACAGAAACATAAAATGCGATTGCGATGACCACGATCGGGGCTAACCATCCCGCTGGATCGAACAGTTTTGCGATTGCCGACAAAACCTCTCGTTTTGAAAAACTTCCCTCCTGGTCCAGTGGTCGCGCGTGAAAGTAGAATATCCGGCTCGAAGGACCATAAACAAACTAGGTAGATTTGTTCCAGTGACAATTGGTGTCACAACTTCGCTGGCTATTTGGCTGCAATTATGAAAACCGTCAACGCCTAGACCTGCATATAAACTTCGTGCAATTTGTGCTCGAAGTTTATGTGCAGAAAGAAATAAAATAAAGAACACTTATAAATAGACTTGTATACACAATTTATTAATAATTCTTACGTTTTGTCTAATCATCAATTAGTGTAGATGCTGCTGACCAATGGCAGTGGATACAACGCAGGAATATATGCAGATATTAATTAAATAAGCACAAAAACTGGATCGTTTATAAATTCAACTTTTGCCGATGCTAATCAATAAGTGATTAGTAAAAAGGCGGCAACAGCTCGTCGGAGGAGCCGAACGAGCGGCTCGTCAGAGGATCGATACTGGAATATCGATACTCGAACGAGTCGATAAGGAAGTATATTCATTTCATTAATCTTTTACCTTCTTTAGGGTTGCGGCCTAAACTCTTGTTAACCAAGGCTTAAACCAGCACTGAAAAATTGGCCCTAAGTGGCTAGGAATGTGCTTGGATCATCCCTTGTGTGATAACCCAAGACGCATTTTCCGTTGATGTTTATTATTCAACGACAAAGTGTCGCCAAGGGCTCTAAGAGCTGAAACACGATATTTTACTTTTTTACTCGCTTACGGGCTGAAGGCACCGCCACATCCTTAACTCTTTCAGCCACAGTTTTACGTATATTATTTTATTAATAAAACAACTGCATTTTAAGTTTGATTAAAGTTTATTTATCATAAAAAAAAAAAAATAAATTTGCGCTTCAGGCTTTTGTGGAATAGGGTGGTTAGTTAAGTAACCACCGTGACGGTTGACATAAAAAGTATTCAAGTAAAGTGTAGTATCCGCTGCCAAATTTTATAACAAAAAATTAATTCTGATGAAAATCGGAGAAACATGTATTATTTTTGCGTATGCAAAGAGGAACTTTGCAGGTTTTGCATTGCCATATAGTACGCACCGGATTCTTTTTGGTGCTGCATTTTGCACATCTTCGTGATGTAGATCGCTCTGGCTGATTTCCACTGCTTTCCAGACGCAATTCTCTTGGTACTGATGGTTTGTGTTTCTTTATTTGTACCGGTAGCGGAAAAGAGGGTTCCGAAGTTGAGCGTCTAGTGCTTGATTTGGGTTTTTTCGACTGAACTGGAGCTAGGATCCCAATGTAAACAATTCTTCGAAAGTCTTTGGCACTGAGCTGATCAAGTTCTGGGTGGTGTATTTTCTGAAGCTCTTTATATGTAATATAAGAGTTTATGACGGCGCAGTCCAGAAAATGAAAAAAAATTCGATGCCACCATTTGCGGGATTTTCGGTCAATGGCATAAGTGCTTTTCAGCTGATCAAATTTATCAACATAGTTCATACATTTGTTATATTGTATGACAGCTTCAGGACAATTCATTTCATTTAGCTCTCCATTGCGCTCTCTGCGAGTAACAACACCTGCCTGAGTTGGATCTATGTTATTGGTGAGAATAAAAACTGATCTTTTATCCTTCCATTTTAGAAAAGCCACATTCTCATCACTGACCCTGTAATCATGTTCTCCTCGTTTTAGATGTTTGTCCTCTTTCAGCTGTGGTAGAAATTTGCGATTTGAGTTGACAGTGCCACAGGCCAATATATTGTCCTTATACAAGTCTACTTGCAAAGGATAGCTATTGAAATAGTTATCAAAAAATACTTTATGATTTTTTGATTTCAAATTCATGCAAAATTTTCGAACACCTTTTCCTCCTAGATCAGTTTGTATCTTCTCACCATCCTTTCCAGTATATATTTCGAAATCTAAACAATATCCGGACTCAGCACACATCATCCAAACTTTATATCCCCTTTTGATTGGTTTCTTTGGCATATATTGTTTGATGGAATTTCTACCCTTGAACTTTATCATGCTCTCATCTATAGCCACTTTTTCTGGTGCGTGATAATTTTTATTAAAATTTATTTTTAGTGCATCTAGCATAGGTCTTATCTTATAAAGTTTGTCGTAATTATCATCTGTTTTTTTGGGCATTAGGACATTGTCATTCAAATGTAAATGATTCAGATGCCATCCAAAGCGGTTGAGTGACATAAAGGAAGATATGTATACGTCCTTCATATCAGGGGCAGAAGACCAGTAATCTTTATAGCTGGGCGATTTTTTTTATACCCATCACTAAATTCAAAGCAAGAAAAACTTCAATTTCTTCAGGTGTAGTGGGTGTAAAAGGTGCTCCTTTCTGCGTAGCATATAGATTTGTTTGAAAGCAGATTGTTTCAACTAAGTTTGCTGTCCAAAATAAGCGAAATAGTTTTGTTGGTGTTATATTCTCTACTTCTAGTATATCATCTGGAACACCTCCGCCTCCTGTATATTCACACGGCTCTTCCATTCTGAAATTTTTTTTCCACTTTGGTTGCACCACTGCGGAGCTCATAGTAGGTAGCTGGTTAGCAGAAGTAGTAAACAAATTTGATAAAGGTATATCATCATCCGAGTCAAAATAATCACCAAGTTCTGGCTGCGGTCCTGAAGGTATATCACCGAGTACCGTCAGATCGGTTTCTTGGTCATGATTTCTTTCTTCGTCTGATTCGAAACTACACACACTTTCACCATCAGAAGGTATATCTTCAAACAAAATATCTACGATGTCTTGTTCATGGAGTATGCGCGGCATTCTAATTATATACACAACACAAAATTATGTGGGAAAACAGATTATTTAAAATGTACTATAGTCACAGTGGTTAGTAATCTAACCACCATATTACTTACGTTATTTTTTGTATATTATGTTATTTTTACATATATATGTTATCACAAAACAAAAAAACAAGTACTAAATAACTAAACACCACTGATTTCGTTTAATAATGAACACTCTATGCTTCTTTATTTCAATCACAACCGTCCTGTTAAAAAATCAAGGGGATGCCCCGAGTCTAAATAAAGATATAAATATAACCAGTGCACCCTAGCGACAAAGTCTCGCAACAAATGATCAACGATGTCTTTAAAAATGTAATTGTTTAATAATTTGTCAATAGGTGGCACGAAAACAAGTTTTAAACAAGCAACAATAAGTGGTTAGATAACTAACCACCAAACCTGAAAGAGTTAATGATGACCATAGTGTTGATTTGTATATTTCTGACAGGACCTTGCCACTTGTGTTTTTGTTGCAATTCAGATAGATATTCCTTGGACCATCGTTGCCAGAAGTTATGTTTTTGCTCTGAAACTCTTTGCCATCTTTCAGACATCTTTAATTTTAGGGCCTGGGCGTAAACGTCAACTTTTGATGTCAATTCTTCTCCGATGAGGAAATGTCCTGGAGTGCTCGCATTTAAATCATTTGGGTTGGATGAGCTGGGCGTCAGAGGTCGTGAATTTAAGATGGCTTCAATTTCTATGATCATCGTTTCAAGTTCCTCGTACGTGAGAGAAGCGGTGGATACATTCCTGACTAATAAATATTTTGCAGATTTTACTGCAGCTTCCCATAAACCTCCAAAATGTGGAGACCTGGGTGGAATGAAATGAAATTCAATTCCCTTCTCATTGCAAGCCCCAATAATTGCTTCTTTGGATGAGTTTTGTTGAATGATGTTCTTTAATTCTTGCATTATCACAATATAATGCCTTGCAGTGCCCCCTTCTTGCGACAAATCTTTTTAATGCCCCAATGAAAGTATGTAATTCTTATTAGATCCGGTGTCTATTAAGAACTTGAGTATCTCTCTGTTACCGGTTTTGCATTGAAAATATGGTAACGTAGGGTCCGTCAGCCTAAAAAATGCATGTCACAAAATTTTTCGTCGTCGGCATCTTGTTCGTCCTGAGATTGTTTAGTGAAATCCTGATAATATTCGTTCCATGGTTGACTTCCTTGCTGTATGTCGTATTCATTTGCTTCAGGTTCTTGTGAAGTGTTCTTGAGAAATCTGGTTGATTCGTTGCATTTTATTCGTAAGGTTTTATTGAATTGGGTTGACTGTGTTGGCGATGGGCGTTCGGATTGAAAAGTATTAAAGTTCGGTCTGTTCATATAGTTCACATTTCTTGTTTGCTGGGATTGGTCCATCGGTGTTGGAGGTTTTGGTTGTGATGGCCTTGCTGGTGGGACATTATATGCAAAATTATTGAAAGGAACGTTTGGTCTAAATTGTTGATTAAAATATTGGGGTTGTCGGTGATAAAACTGAGGTGCTTGTGGTCTTGTTTGTGGAACATTCATAACAACATAAGCAAGATGTGGGAAAAATGTCTGTTTTTCGTATTGATACTTTTTAGGTGGTAACAAAAGCTTTTGCTGAAATTGTTGCGCATAAAAAGGTTGTGGAGCTAAAATTGGTTTTCTTGAAATGTTATACTGGCTTTTTGCATGTACTGCTCTGAAATTTTGGTTCTCAAGCTTAGTGCAAAGCTTCCGGTAAGTTGGCAGGCTCTTTCATGCCTAGCAGTCTTGAAAGATCACCGGACAAACCTCGTATAAAGATATCCAGTGCTTTGTCACGATATGTTCCGGTAAGAACTCGCATCCATGCACGCAATTTTATTTAGAATGAGTGATAAGTGAGTATATACCTCACCATAAAATTCTTGTACTGTTCTTCGTCCTTGGATTAAACATGTCATTTGGTATTCCAAAGTGCTAAGGTCTCTTTTGTCTGCGTAGTGCACTGTAAGGCATTGGGATATTGCCTTCCAATTAAGAGGTGTGTTGTATGATTCCAACACGGCATCAGCACTACCTATGACTTTATTCCTTACTACATTAAGAATACCGAAGTATCTGGGGCTACCTATGGTTGGTTCCTAGATTTTTAGAATCCTTTCAACGCTTTTTTTTCCAGCTGTGGTGTTTTAGGTTTGCTGCTCTATATTCTCTAATTTCTTCTGTTAATCAATTTTATATAAGTTTATTCGATGACTGCATCGAATGAAACTTTGGTGTACTAGAGCGCACCACGCTGCTGTTGGGATGGCTAGGGATAGCCGATCTGTTTTGAGATTTAAAGAGAAAACTAAGGCAGTGATGCCGCTTTAAGTTGTGATCTAAAAAATTTTGCTTTATTTAAAATTACTCCGGGTTATAAACAAAATTTAACAGTATTTTTCTTAAAAATATTCTACCACTATTTCCAATACTCCTCCTTTAATTCCAATTCTTAATTGGAATTTCGTTTCGTGGACGGTTTCCCGATATTTTTAAAACGTGACCAATCAAATTTTACTTGCTTCACTTGCATTCTTTCTTCCCCTCAAACGTTAATATTGAAATGTTTAGCCTTGACTTAAAAGAGTCAATGGCATGAGTTCAGTTTAATGCTTGTTGTTGTTATATTATGTTTTCTAGCAATAAGTGTGTAACTTAATGCTCGCTGTCGCGTTTATGCTTATGCAGTATCTAGCGGATGAAGCGAAAGGGGATGGCAAGTGCATTGAACAGGAATTTGAGACTCTTAGTTATTAATAACATAATTGTTTGCTTTAATATTTTGACTGTAAATTTTGGGGTTTTTATTTGGTGATAAATTATTGATTTAATTGTTTTAGATGGTGGTCTAGATTTTTGTTTTGTGTTGCACAAAAGAAATAATGTAGTTAAAGAATGAAATGTTTTAGTTGGTGGTAATAGTGACTTTGAAGAGTACACTACACAGCTGCTAAACTCCGCCGTATTTCCACTGAATTCTCGTAATGAACGGACGACATCCGGTATTTTGTCCATGTCCGCCAGGTTATTTTGGTATCGTTCGTCTATTGTATGGTCCGTCATCACTTGATGTGTATCTCTAAGAAGATTACGTCCATCAGTCTTTAATATGTCTGTCATAATACTCCTGATTAAACTTGCAAACTCTGGGCTTGCATTAGCGGTATTTTGAGACACTGAAGGTGCGGGGGGGTGCTGGTGGTGTCGGTACACCAGGATGTCCTAACAATGGAGGCCTTATTATGTTATAGCGTTTATAATAATTTATTTGGAACTAATATTTATTCTTAGAACATATCTTTACAAGTTATTTACAATAGACTACCGAGCGTTTCGGTATCGCGGTACCAACTGAACTTTATTGTAACATGGACCATAGTCCATGCCACCACAGTATGTTAAACAAGCGCTGCAGCAGAAAAAACAGCGCTGCAGCGCACCACATAGAAATAACTACAATCCACGCTTTGTTCATTATTTCGTATTGGCCCAATGGCATGCCAAGCCTTACATTTATAATCTCTCGCTTCGTCACCAGCGCTAGTGACAAAGCGAGAGACGTTATGCTATAAAAAATGCTGACGCCGCCAACTCCAGTCGACATCGCTTGTGCACTTGCCTGGGTGTTGGTTAGCTACGCCAACACACAGGCAGCTAGTGCAAAGAAATAAGAACCAATGCTTGTTGTTGTACAACAAACACAGCCTGGACAACGCTATACTATTCATCATAGCATAGCGCAGAGTCGGAGTGACGATCGCGAGTCGCATGTATGCGTCAAACGGACGGAACGTCGGTGTGTCACCGTGCCAACATGTGTGGCCACAAATAAACGTCTCAAGTGATCGTTTAATCACTTAAGGAATTTGCTTAGTTTGCCGCTCGTGTGACAAACTAAGTTGCTAGAATCAAAGAGTGGATGTTTACATTACATTTATCAATATGCCGTTTAAAGTTGCAACAAAGTGTCGCCAACTGCTTGAGGAGCACTATACGGGAGCGGATCAGAACTGAAGGTTCCGCCACAATACTCCCCCCCTAGCGCTTAGGGCGCGATACAAACATATACCGTGTTGGTGGGATGATTCTTCTGCCGCTTCTTGTAACTACTGGCGCCGACTGAGACTTCCCCACCTGGGGTGTTGGCGTCGCATCATTTGCGACGGGCTTGGCAGAATCTCGTATGGCTCTTGATTTGGGTCCCACGGGGTCCATCGGTGGGTCGGAAAATGTCACGACCTTTCGTCGAAAGCTGGACGCTGGATAACTGTATCCCACGGTGTCCATCGGCGGGAGTGAAAAAGTCACTACCTTTCTTGCAGACGGCGACAAAGTTTTCTTATGACCGGGCGTGGGGGCGTGAAATGACAATAATGCGTCACAGTAACTCAGCTTCCTGCCGCTCGATCCCTCGTTGTCCAGCGGTGGGCTGGAAAGTGTTGACACAGCCGTATCTTTCGCTGGCTGGTTGTCTTGAGACATCGGATCCTCGTCGGTTTTTGGGAGAAAAGCCGCCTTTAACCTATCCACCGAAATTTTTTGTGCTTTGCCTCGTATGTCGATGTCGAAATATTTTTCAGCCCTTTTCAAAACCTTAAAGGGCCCGTCATAACGCGGCTGAAGAGGGCACTGAACCTTGTCAATACGGACGAACACATGTGAGCAGCTTTGCAGGTCCTTTTGTATAAAGATCTGTGGCGTAACGTGGTGGCTAGCTTGTTAAGGTGTGATTTTTGCCATCATTCGTCTTAAATCCTTCACGAATTCGGTCTCATTTGATTTAGGCAATGTGGGACAAAAAAACTCACCAGGTAACTTGAGCGGCTCGCCGTAAACTAGCTCGGCCGGAGACGCCGCGATGTCTTCCTTGACCGCAGCACGAAGGCCTAGAAGGACTAACGGAATTATTCCGCACCAATCATCGTTGTCGTGGCACATAATGGCTGTCTTCAGAGTTCGATGCCACCTCTCTATCATTCCATTAGCTTGCGGATGATATGGAGTGGTGCGGAAATGTTGGATTCCCAGTAGGGCGTTGAGGTGCCGGAATAAATCGGATTCAAATTGCCTACCCAGATCGGTTGTGATTCGAAGAGGTGTCCCACATTCGAATCTCTCGGTGGGCTTCTGATAAAAAACAAGTGGAGATTTATTATGCTTGTTAACCTTGCTTCGTTGGCGAAGTCTGCAACGTGTTTTTCCGTCGTCCATTTTAACGGGGTCGTATCATTCTTTTTATTGCCTATGATCAAGCTCTGTAAATTCGCTTGAGTTGCTGCCGCGTTTGGCAAAAATCTTCTGTAGAAATTGACCATGCCCAAAAAACGTTTGAGATCCCTGGCGGTTGCTGGCTGCCTGTATTCTTCAATCGCTTGGACTTTATCGTACGCTGGTTTGATGCCATGCCTACTGACGGTGTGTCCCAGAAATCGAATTTCTTTTTTTCCGAGCTCGCATTTTGCAACGTTGATGGCAAGCCCGCTTTCGCGGAGCAGTTGAAAAATTCTTCGAAGATGTACCTTATGTTGTTGCATATCTTTGGACGCTATGCAAATGTCGTCGATATATACGAAGGCATGATCAGTTTCAGAAGATAACACCTTATTAATGTGTCTCTGAAAAGTCTGCGCTGCGTTGCGAAGTCCAAACGTCATGAACTTGAATTGAAACAAACCGAAAGGCGTCGTTATAGCCGTTTTCGGCACGTCAGAGGGTTCAACAGGTATCTGATGGTATGCTCGTTGCAAATCAATGGTCGAAAAAATTGTCTTTTCATGCAGAATGTGGGTAAAATCCTGGATATAAGTAGTATAATAAAGCGGGTTCTAGCTCAAATTTTGTATGAGAAATGGTGCTATCCGTGTGAGCTAAGTTGTGTATGTGTGTGTGCTGATATTGTGCAAAGAAAACTGTGCTGTGTGTGTGTGTGTGTGTGTGTGTGTGTGTGTGTGTGTGGCGCCGTACGGTTTGTGATATGTGTCTTTGAGGGGTGGTGAGGGAGCGAGGGGGGTGAGGGGGGTGAGGGGACAAGAGGCGTGGTGTGAGTGGCAAGTGGCGAGGGGGCGAGGGGCGTGGGGTGAGGGGCGTAGGGTGAGGGGCGAGGGGGTTTTGTGAAGTGGCTTGTGAATTGTGACTTGTGAGTCAGCAGTGTGTTTCTTATGGTTCTGAGTTATGTCCGTCCGTTCATGCTTTCATCCTTCCGTTTGCGGTTTTGATAAGCAGTTTTATAAAGTATAAACATTTTTGTTTTTCAATGCTTGGGAAAATAATGAACTGTCTTCTGCGGTTTTTTCGATACGCATTTGTATATAGCTTATTATAAAAGATGTGGAGGTACCATTTTATGAAAACATTTTTTGACTGAACTAAACACAAACTATTGTTCTTTGAGAAAATACAAAATTAATTTAAAATGTATCCTTGCGCTTTGTGTAATAAAGTTTATAAGCGAAAGTACAGTTTAAATAAACATAATAAAGTGAAACATCCTAGAGAATGTACAGATTTTATTTATTGTGATGCGTGCAAAGTTCAAATATCATCGAAGGAATGGATACATCATAACAGAACGAGCACACACAAGGCAAATTGTGGAGTGTTAATAAGTAATAATGTTAAGTGTATAAATTCTATATTTAATAATAGAATTAAGATGTATATGTTTTCGAATCAAGATAAAAAGTGATTTAAATGTGAAAAATTTCTTTGAAAAAATTTATGATGAACTATCAACACTTCTATTGTGTGCATTGGAAAAGCATATTGCAATAAAGTTTAATATAGATTTAATTTGCAAATATGTAAAAATAACTGAAGATGAAAGCACTTTTACAACAATATCTCATCAAACAAAAATGTGTGAAGCATACATAGCTTCAAGCAATATAGCATGTATGCTTCAAGAGCAATTTGATGTTTTAATAGAGAAAATGAGCACCTTCCAAGAACGAGACAGCGGAGGGGCGTTATCTGAAATTGAACAACTTGAAGTAAACATAAACAAATGTGAGGCACTAAGAGGGTCGACTTACATACCATTACCAAGAGCAATTGAAAGGAAAAAAGCTTGTGTGAATATTAAAAACATAGATATTTATTGTTTTAAATGGGCCATTATCTCTGCGATGAATCCCGTAAAGCAAAACTCTGATAGATGTTCGAGTTATAATATTAGAAATATAAATGTAGTAGTTATAACTTTAAGCAATAGCAAAATTATAAATTTTGAAAATTTAGTTTTTCCATTACAACTTAAAGATATTGAAATATTTGAATTAAATAATCCAGAGATTAGTGTAAATGTGTTTGGCTTAGATGGTAATATAATTATAGGCCCATTTTATAAGACGAAAGAAGAAAAAACACATCACATTAATCTTTTATTTTTGAACGATGATGATAATAATTGTCATTATGTTTGGATAAAAAATTTAAGTGGCTTAGTTGTTAATCAAGTCAATAAGCGAAAAAAGAAAATACATATTTGCAATATGTGTCTAGTATATTTTTATAAAGCAGAAAAACTTACTCAACATAAAAAAGATTGTAGCAAAATTGTAACATATTTACCAACAGTTGAAAATAATATATTAAAATTTGAGAGTTTCAAAAAACAATTAGATGTACCATTCACAATATACGCTGATTTCGAATGTATATTAAAACCAGTGAATATTCAAAATTCTAAGAATATAAATTCTGTTCAGCAACATCTTCCATATGCTTATAGTTATTTTATTAATTGTTCATATAATGACAAATTAAATCGTTTTCAAATATACCACGGGGAAGATTCAGCAAAACATTTTTTCCAAACCCTTGTTAGCGATGTTTTAGATATATACAACGATCATTTAAGTAAAATAGTTCCAATGCATCCGTTGACAGATATTCAAATTAAAAAACAGAAGGAGGATACAATTTGTAGTATTTGTAAAAATGAATTATCTTTAGAAGATAGGGTAGCTGATTATTGCCACTTAACTGGTGAATATAGAGGACCAGTACATAATAAATGTAATCTAGAATACCAAGTTCCAAAATTTTTTCCAATATTTTTCCACAATCTTTCTGGCTATGATTGCCATTTATTTATAAAAGAGCTTTCTTCCATTGAGGGCGATAAAAATATTATTCCATTGAATAAGGAAAAATACATATCATTATCAAAGAAAATTTTTGTCAATGAAAATATACAATTGAAATTAGATTTCTAGATTCATTCCGTTTTATGTCATCAAGTATAGATTGTTTAGCTAAATATTTATCTAATAATGATTTTAAAATAACTAAATCATTTTTTACTAATGATTTTGAATTTAAGTTAATGAAGCGAAAAGGAATTTTCCCCTATGACTACCTAGATTCAGAAGAACGTCTCAAAGAGATACAATTGCCACCTCAATCAGTTTTCTTTAATAAGTAATGAATCGTGTAGCACAAATGATTATGAACATGCCCAATCTGTTTGGGAAACTTTTAATTGTACCAATTTATTAGATTATTTATTA
Organism: Coremacera marginata; assembly: GCA_914767935.1. Lineage (NCBI taxonomy): Eukaryota > Metazoa > Arthropoda > Insecta > Diptera > Sciomyzidae > Coremacera > Coremacera marginata. The sequence continues at coordinate 142,829,612 of OU612044.1, forward strand.
TTGTATTTGAAAGTGGATGTATTATTACTGAGTGATATTTTTGAAAACTTCCGAAAATTGTGTAAAGATATTTATCAGTTAGACCCTTGTCAATATTACACTGCACCTGGGTTATCTTGGGATGCAATGCTGAAAATAACTAAAATAGAATTAGAATTGTTGACTGATGAAAGTATGTACAAATTTATTATGAGAGGTATACGAGGGGGTATTGTACAATGTTGTAAACGGTATTCAATAGCAAACAATAAATATTTAACTGATTATGATGCTAGCAAACCTTCAAATTATTTAGTTTATTTAGATGTTAATAATTTATACGGATCGGCCATGTCACAGTTCCTTCCACATAAAAATTTTCAATGGATTGAAAACATTGAAGATTTTAATGTGTTAGATGTTACAGAAGATTCATTAGTTGGATATATATTAGAAGTAGATTTAGAATATCCTCCAAGCATTCACGACAACCATAATGATTTCCCATTTTGTGTGGAATATAAAAAAATTGGTGACATGAAACAAACAAAGCTTATTGGCGATTTAAAAAATAAAGAAAATTACATTATACATTATAGACATCTTCAACAGTGTCTTAAACATGGCCTCGTCTTGAAAAAAGTACATAGAATTCTTAAGTTTAATCAATCAAATTGGCTAAAAATATATATTGATTTAAATAATCACCATCGCACATTAGCATCAAATAAATTTGAGGAGCATTTTTTCAAATTATTGAATAATGCAGTAAATGGAAAAACAATGGAAAATGTTGATAATAGAGTTAATGTTAAATTGGTACAACATTGGGAAAATACAAGTATTAATAATAAAGGAAGAAAAAAATTAGGAGCTAGAACACTTATTGCAAGACCAAATTTTCATAGTGTAAGCATATTTTCAGAAAATTTAATTGCAATTCAAACGAAGAAATTATCAAAATTATACAATAAACCAATTTATGTTGGATTTACTATTTTAGATTTATCAAAATTAAAAATGTATAGCTTTCATTATGATTATATGAAAGAAAAATATAAAAGTAATATTGATTTAAATTATATGGATACAGATTCATTTGTTTATGATATTAAAACAGATGACTTTTATAATGATATTAGAGATGACATTCCATTTCATTTTGACACTTCAGCATATCCAAAACCAAATATTTTCAATCTTCCATTATTAAACAAAAAGGTTTTAGGTATGATGAAGGATGAATGTAATGGAAAACTTATAAAGGAATTCATTGGCTTGAGAGCAAAAATGTATTCATTTAGAATTGATCAAGATGAAAATGAAATTAAGAAAATCAAAGGAATAAAAAAGAGTGTAATTTCAAAATTGACTGTTAATGATTTCAGAAAATGTCTTCTAGAAAATAAAACACATCATGATTCAATGTATATATTTAGATCTAAATTACACGACATTTATACTCAAAATATCCGTAAAGTTGTGTTAAGTAATATTGATGATAAACGAATTTTAGCACCAAACCGAATTGATACTTACGCTCATGGTCATTATAAGACTCTTATTTTGTAATATTAGTAATAAAATGAAAAAACACATGTTAAAATTAAGATAAGTCTTTTATTTTTGTATTAGCAATAAGTGAACATATTATGTAATATTATATTTTTGAAATAAAAATTTTAAATGTTGAAAATTAAAAAATAAAAATATAATAAAAAGAATTTCATGTTTTTAAAAAGAGTTTTTATTATTTAAAATGTTATATCTTCTGAAAATACTCTCAATCTTCTGAAAGACAATTCACAAAAAAATACAGTTGAATCAATTACATTAAATTCACTATCTATAGTTACTACATCTACTTTAGTAACTATTTGTTTATTTAATTGGTCCATGAAAATTACTTTTGATTCTGATATTGTGCTTCTCTGAATGCCATTTGCATCGTCCATAGTCCTTACATTTTCTTCACAAAGCTCTTCAATATTTGGTTGAAGAGCTAATGTAAACACATCTCTGAATCGTGGATGTTCCCATATATATTTAAAATGATTGTAATTTCCTAAATGACATTCTGTGGTTGTCAACCAGAAAAAAGGTTCCGGGGTGGTAATCATGTAATTATCAGGATTACAATCAAATTCCTCATCCAATTCAATATTGTTAATTTCCATGTTTTTTTTTGTATTTTATATAGGTTGAAACTGTGTTGTTTTTAAAAATTAGACCGCTTTATATAGCAAAAAGTTTTAATAAAATCCTTTCAATGCTACTATATATCTACAAAAAAAAAAACAGCAGAAGACAATTTGTTATTTAATAACAATTAATTTGTAGAAACAATTTTACTTAATTGAAATAAAAAAATTTTATGTGTAAAATTAAGATAAGT